>CAWUFW010000077.1:4810000-5410000 GCA_963921515.1 Calotriton arnoldi | reverse complement strand
CTTTTGGAGGACTGCGCATACTCTCAAATATGCCTGATATGATACTATATACATGTTGCTACTGTGTTTGCAAGCTACTGCTGTGTTCTGCATATTGTGCCGAGACCCCATGCTTACCGAGAGGTGGTTGAAGATGTGCAGATGGACAAGATATGCAGAGAAAAAGAGGATACATATCTAACATAAAGCACACATAATTGAAGGTTAAAACTCCTTCCACAGGCCTCAATGCTATTTAATTCACAGACTCACTATTTCAGAAGTTCAGAATGTAAACATTTTCAATGTTAATTATTTATAAGAAATCATTGTTGTTACTCATTTATCTTAAACAGCTAACACCCAGTGACAAAGCCAATCATACTGACAGGCTTTAGGCGTATGTCAGTTGCTGTGCCATTTATCTGGATAAAATTACATCTCAGAGAGAAACCAAAATACCGGTCTGATGGCACACTATGGGAATCACAGAAATGTATTTGGTATGTTCGTTTATAGGAGCACCCACTTTTTCATCTCACTTAAAGACCTGTCTGCACATATTTCTATATCACTGGTTACAGCCAGCAGCTGTGGGTGCTTCCCGAAGTCTGGTTAGAGCATATTTTTCCAAAGTTAATGCTGCATGCAGTGCAAGACACTGGGCAAGCTAAGCATACATTTTAAAGGGCTAAAGTTGTCATGCAGAACAATTTACATATTACAGTAACTGTTGAACAAATTAATGCAAGAAGATACGGGGCAGTTTTTAATGTGTTTAATATTTCAAGACTATACGTTCCCACTGCTTAATAAGCCTTGCTTTATCGCTGCAATCATTTGCTTTAAAATGCACCATTTGCCAATCTTTTTTAAATTTCTTTCTCAGGAGAGGGACTCTCCCTAGACCCCAGGTTTGTCCATTGAACTTGTTCACATCACTAACTAGTGTTTTCTATTGGAAAGGGTAGAGCCAAAGCAGCCTTGCTTAGTACCCTAACCCTCTTCAGAAGTCAGACTTGCTTGGCATCCCAGAAATTCTCTGAAAAAATGTTTGAGTTTTCTTTTATGAATGCCTAGATGTACTGAATTTTTAGTCCATTTATCACAGATATAGTGCTGAAAATCGCACCAAAAAGATGCCAATTTAAAAAAAAAAATCTTCACGGGGGAGAACCCCCCCGAACTCCCCTTATTGCCGTCGGGGTCGCTCGCTGCGCTCGCTCACATGCATTGATTCGCTCTGCATACGCCCCACCAGTTTCAAATTCCACCAACCGCCACTGTTTACAAGCTAGGGATGGCATGGTAGTTATCGTGATTGAGGCACACAAATCAAACAAAACAGAGGTTTTCTATTCATGGGTTACATTCCCAGCAGCAAATGTAATAACAAAGACATTTCACTACTATATAGAAGGAGATGCACCACGGGAATATTGTCCATTTGAGGACATAGAGATTACACTCACTTACCAGGAACATTATTACTGGTTTAATGGCGCCCTACCCCACGTACGAGTAAGATTAGGCCCGCTCGGAGGAGACGGGGCCACATGGCCAATACTAGCGGCTTACACACCGCACCCTAACATTGACACAATGCCACAGCCAGACTTACTCAGACAACACAGAGATTTAATTAAAATCTACAGAAACCTGACACAATTTGTCATGAGGACTTTAACAATCCAACCTGCACCGGGTGCAGCAAATAGTACTCCAGCTCAGGGTACAGGAAATAAAATTACTCCTCAAACATTACACGCGGTAATGGGCAAAATGCCCGCACAACGCGAACAAATACCATTCTGGATAGCTCAGAAAATAACTCAGCTTGAGGCGGTATTCCCGAATACTACCACCTGTGATAAACACAGAATACTAACAATCTGCTTGCCCATGGGGATCACACCACAAATAGAGGTCTGCACCTCTTGGGGTAAAGTCTTTGCTGCCATATATACCAGAACACATGGTATCCCGTCATTAGCAGTAGTACCTGACATATTGAGACAGATACAAAATGAGTACGGAGCAGAGCCTGCCCTTAACTTAGGGATGAAGTTACTAGGTAACTACGAAAAGGTATCAGCCATAATACTAGCTAACATTAAGGGGGAAGCAGCTTCAGTGGCGATCCGCCAACGCCTAAGGGAGTTCAGTCCAGTAGATCAACCACACGAACTACCCAAAATAATTGAAACTGCATATGCAGAACTAGGCAGAGACAGTCTAGGTGGGAAAGCATTAAAACCACAAATGGTGGGCAGTCCTGAAAAGGACACTACAAAGCAGACACCTACTTCTTCTAAAAAGAAATGGGAAAATAAAAAAACAACAAAAGTCTAAAGACAGCAGATCTCAATCCAGAGGTAGGTCTCCTCAACAGGAGCCCTCTGAAAGGAGGTATAAACTCCGGAATAGGGATAATATTAAAAAACCTGACAGGTATCAGGATACTGATACACGTTCCTCTCGTTCCTTTCAGGGTTCATAAAAAAACTCCGAGAGGGAAGGATGGTTAGAACACAGACAAGAGGAGTGTACAAAGTCCAGAGACACGCAACGCGCTGCGGACTACGAACATAAAAAAGAAGATAAACAAAAACAAAAACCTCAGTTCAAAAAGAAGAAGGTAGCAGGTCTTAAGATCAGACATGCCCAGAATTCTGAGGACACAGCTTCTGAACGGGGAATGGGCTCTGACGATGCTAGACAGCGCGGCAGAGGTAACAATAGCTCGCCAGAACCTGAAGGAATTTCTGGTGACAGCGGAGTTGAGTGAGTATATCACGGTGGAAACACCTGATACTCTGGTAAGTGTCCCACAAAAGTTACATGACATAACACTCCGGATGGAGGGGGACAAGCCCAGGAAAGTTAAAGGTCTATTTTGGAAAAATCTGTCATCTGTATATGACATTCCAGCATTTTCCTACCTTGTTCCCATACATTTAAAACATGCATATGCGCAGGAGTGGGCGGTTGCCCTAGCTCCGGCATTGTACAAAAATCATGCTGGTTGGGATGAGGATTCAACCCACCACGTGATCCCGTTAAAAGTTTCCCCAAATGCTCAAAGGCAATACCCTATAAAGCAGGAAGCTAAAAAACAAGTCAGGAAATCCTAGATCAACTAGAATACCAGGGTGTGATAGAAAATTGCACCTCACCAATGAACAATCCTTTGTTCCCCGTATCAAAACCTGACAACACATATCGTTTAGTTTTAGATTACAGACATTTAAACACTTGCACAAAGACATTTGCAGTTCAAAATGCACACAGTGCCGCATTAATGAATAGCATTGTGCGGAAAAAATACAAAACAACACTTGATATCTCAAATGGGTTTTTCTGCAAAAATATAGCGCCTGAAAGCAGGTATTTGACCGCATTCTCAGCGCCAGGGTTCAAACAGCAATTTTGTCGACTCCCCCAAGGGTATAGAATAGCCCGGGGTTGTTTTCAGCAAGGGTAACAGAGTTACTCCAAAATTTGGATGAAGAAGCATTGTCCTATGTGGATGATATTTATCTGACAGACGATGACTTACCGAGGCACTTGACCAGGGTGAGCACCATTATTATGGGATTCGCCTCTGAGGGCTATAAATTTAATTTAAAAAATCAAAAATTTCCCATCTCAATGTCCTGTTTTTAAGGTATGAGCTGTCAAGTGAAGGAAAAAGCCTAGCAGCTAACTTTTTAGAAAAATGTGCGCTGCTCCAACCTCCAAAATCATTAGAGAATTTACAATAAATTCTGGGTTCCTAAATTTTGGATTACGCAGAAAGAGTAAAACCTTTCTACGACTTAATAAAACCTGGGGGCATATTAGCAAGACCCACGTTAAAATTATCGCCGTTTTAGCGGCAGGAAACTGCCGCTAAAACGGCGATAATGGGCTTGCTAATATGCGTTATGGAATTCCAATAGAAGCCCAGGTTAGGACATCTAACCTGGGCTTCTATTGGAATTCCATAACGCATATTAGCAAGCCCATTATCGCCGTTTTAGCGGCAGTTTCCTGCCGCTAAAGCGGCGATAATTTTAACGAGCTTCTTGCTAATATGCCCCCTGATTTTTCAGTCAGACAATGGACACAGGAACATACAAATATCCTACGTTCACTACAGGAAGACATGATAGCTTCTAAACATTTACAGACACGCGTAAACGTACGCAACTTAGTGATCCGAGTAATAGCGGGTCAATGCGGGTACACTTATTTAACTTTCAATGAAGGCGAAACAGTACCAATCGCATACAAATCACACCTGCACACAAACGCAGAAATGCGTTTCACTTCAACAGAAAAAATCCTGACAGCAGTGCAGACCGCTGTAGCAAGAGAAAGAGCTCTGGCTCAGGGAAAGCGCATAATAGTCATGACCCCAGTACCAGCCTTAGAGGCTGCTACAAAGGCTAGCATTCCAAATGCGAAAGCCTTACATCCCAGATGGATACAATGGGCTAATTCTCCTACTGTAACGGATGTTGAATACAGATTTGATCCAAGTTTAAAAACACAAGCATTTCTGCAATACGAACAAGAATATCCTCTACCAAATGAGATTTTGCCTCTAGATCAGTATGAATACATTATTTACACTGACGGATCTGCTCAACCGGCCATAGGGAGTAAGCAAGCTTACAGCGCAGCGTGTGCAATCGTTAAAGGTCGCATGCGCGATGGAAAGTTCCATCCAAGTTGCACTAAAACGCAATCTCTAGGAGACTGCACGGCTCAGTTGGCAGAATTAAAAGCACTGATACTGGCACTCGTAAATACGGATTACGAATTCCCCACACTAATTGTGTGTGATTCCTTTTACTGTGTACAGTCGTACAATGAATATTTACATCATTGGGAACGAAACAGGTTTAAAGACGCGAAAGGTGGCACAATTAAGCATAAAATGCTAAGGGAACAGGTAGTGGAGTTGAGAAACGAACTACCAAGGGCTCACGTGATACACACACTGAGTCATCAGCGTGATGGCGTTCACGTTGAAGGGAATTAATTGGCTGATGAAGCCGCAAAGGGGGCTGTACGCACAGCGTCCGTAGCTGCAATCACTCGTTCAAAAACGAGAATAGACAGCGAGATTTTGGTAGCTGTGAATGCTTCACGCAAAGGCAGCACAGCAGTACCTAAAAATTTCCACTCCAAGTACTCCTACAAGTTAGATGCACAAAACATTCCATATGCTCAGATTCCTGGAGTGGCGGATAGAGTAATACCAAATATGGATCGTAGGCAAGGCTTAATTCTAGCAGCACACGAGGGTTTGGGTTCTGCGCATACAGGCGTTACAGCGACTATTTCTTTACTGAAACAGCGCTACTGGTAGCCAGGGTTAACAAAGCAGACCAAAGACTAAGGGGCCGATTCCGATCTCGGCCGGTAGGGCTCCGAATCGGATTCGGCTTAACCGGATCCGATTCGGAGCCCTATTTCCCGACCGATTCGTACGCGCGTCCGGGCGAGCGGAGTACGATGCGGGTCGCCAACCGACTCGTCCGGGCGTCCCGACCGCTCCGACCGACTTCGTTCCCGGGTCGAACCGCACCGACCGACTCGCTCGGACTCGACTCGCACCGCGCAATGGAGACGTTCCCCGGCCGGGTGAGTACGATGCGCGCCGCGAGCAGTCCGACCGAGCCGCGCACTCCGGCTCCAAAGAGCAGTCGGAGACATACTTTGGGGGTCCGTGTCGGACCTCCCTGTACGCGTAACCACGCGAGTCGCACACAGGGGGGACCCATGGGTCCCCCCTACCTGTGCGTGTACGGCGCGAGCCGCTTCGACGCGTTCCCGCTGTAGGGGGCGCCCTTGACCGCCTCGCACCCATTGAGTCAATGGGAGCCCGCGTACGCGTTGTACGACCGGCTCCCATTGACTTCAATGGGAGTCCGACCGACTCGAGTCCGATGGCATACGTGCGCATCGTACTCGTTCGGTCGGGCTGCCAGAGTCCGATTCGGTCGGAATTCTCTCCGAGTCCGGCTCGGTCGGAGAGATTTCCGGCCCGAATCGGAATCGGCCCCTAAGTCTTAAAGTGCGACATCTGCCAGCAGATGAAAGGCTCCACCATAGCACGCCCAGCACAGACACCATTACTAAAATCAGACAAACCTCTCGCATGTGTGTATTTGGACCACTGCGGACCCCTACAATCGGATGGGGCCAAGAAATATATCATGGTTGCAGTGGATTCCTGCTCTAGATTCCTATGGGTCTGGCCTCAGCGCTCGGCTGACGCTCGAACTGTTATAAAAGATTTGCAAGTCTTTATCGGCACATACGCAGTTGGCACGTTACATTCTGACCGTGGCCCGGTGTTTAGCTCTCGGGCTTACAAAGAGGCCATGGAAGGAATGGGCGTAGCATTGCGGTACTCCTCTCCGTACCATCCTGAGGGAAATTCGGTTGTGGAGAGGAAAAACCGTGACTTAAAGCAATCTTTAACAGCTAGGGTACTAGGCAAGGGCGGTAGTTGGGTCAGTCACCTTTATGGGGTCCAAAGAGCAATTAACAACCAGCCAAGAAGCTCTCTAGGGGGTGTCACTCCTTACGAGGTCCTATTTGGGACAAGAATGTGGGTACCTGATCTTGATTGTGGAGGCACAGTGGCGGATGAAAAACCTTTTGATATCCATGATCGTTTGGCTGTTTTACAGGATCTTAATGAATCCAGGACACAACAAAGCAATGTCCACCTAAAACAGACCCCCACTGAGGAAGTCAAGGCAGTAACGGCAAGACCTGTCTGGATCCCAAAAGTCGGGGATCTGGTCAGAGAAAAGATTGCAGACAAGAAAGAATTCGGACCATCCTACAGAACAGCTGTACCGGTCCTAGCAATCCAAGGCACAAGAACTGTACTTCTGCCGCCTCTTGCCGGGAAAAAGGAGAAAAGATTTGTCTCAATCGACTTAATCAAAGCACATTATGTGGCAGATACTAAACAGTACGCCTCGTGGACTCCACAGTAGCAGACGCCCTCCTCTCGCTACAATCCAAGAAGTTCAAACAGAAAGACTCATCACGTTTGAAGAGCCACCTGTACTGAATGAAGGACTAAGCAACAATGCTATGGAACTCGTTCCACTTCAACAAGAAGTTCAACTTCAAGAAGAAAATCAAATTAACAATCAAGTTGCAATAAGACCGACTACAGAAGTCTACATCAACATTCCTCGTCAAGAGCAAAATCCGATTTCAACAAATCCCGATGCAATTCCAACAATTGATCGAACTGCTTTTGGCTATTTCATGAACTTTGATACGTTTTCACTAGATCCAAGCGAGCCGGAAACTACGCCAGCCCAAAAATCACACAAACAGAAACTCATTGACTTTTTGAACTTTTTTAGAAAGACTTACCTGGTGTCACCTTGCATAGAACTATGGTATATCACTGGGATTCTATTTTTCTTTTCTGGCTAGGTTTAACAATAACTTTTATTATCCTTATTAATGGACGATATCTCCAGCAGAGCTCTACAGCCCAAAGAGTCAATTTGATTTTAAAGCCACACCAGTCTTCACATCGTGAACCAAGAGACTTGTCTTCAGTGAACATCAAAGCAGTTCCTATACCAGACGGTATAGTATGGGACAAGATTGATTTCGATATATTCGGTCCGACTGAACTTTTAAAACTTAAACATGTATTTAAAATTTCTTTTAATGATATCATTACCTCCAGTACATTGTCTGATGATTGGGACACTGAAACTGTAAATAATATGATGTCTGATTTGGAAAAAACTGCAGCATTTCCGAACAACGAAATGTTAGAAGGTACTTCAGACTATGATACATTGTACTGTTACCAACATTATGGTCATCATTTCCTGCACAAATCTATAACACCTAGAAATGTATTTGAATACCACCAGTGGGAATACTTCCCAACACCTCCAAAAGATAGTTCGCAAACTTTTGCACAGAAATTCACATACTTTTCAGGGTTTAATACATCTGACCCGAAGTCATTTTATTACAAAGTGGCAACAACATCAGCACAGAAAATTATGTTGACTAACACCAAACAGATTTACTCTGCTTCCTTTATGGCCCAGATGTCTACACAGGGTTTCGACCTATGGAAGGACATTATAGATTTAAAATCAATCTGGGGTAGGGACTGGCAGGTCCAGGGAACAGAAGCGCTTTTTAGCACATGCCTCATTCCACAGCAGGGGTAGTGACATCCTATAGTGTTGGGAAGTTGGGCCTTGATTGGCTAGAGACCTCAACACTCACAGAAGTAAAGCATCACTTGACCTTACTCACACCTGATGTAGACCTTAGGGATTTTGTGTCAGGCCCAAGGAAAACACGTCAGAAACGTTTCTTATATGCTGGCATTTATGCCTATTATAATGAAAACTGGAAAATATCCCAACAGGAGGCCGCAGAAAGAATACGGGAAATAGACCGTATTAAGTTAGAGAAGGCATTAGCTGTAGTGGATAATGGGTTAACGACTTTAACCTCCAGGATTTACTCCTTAGGCAACATTGTGTCTTCAGCAATCAACATATTAGAACAAGATCTGGCCTTGTTACAACACGGGCAATCCCAATTACATTCTATTATGATGTTAAGCTGGACGCTGCAATCTTTGCATGCAGGCTATGTGCCCTGGCATTTTATAAACACCACGTCTCTGTTTTCAGAATACAATCTAACTGATAAACAGACAGAAATGGCACAAAGGGGAGCCAAATATACAATGCTGCGTATTGAGAAACTGGAAAGGTTACCATTCATTGTAGCCAAATTACCATCAACTGAATGGCTAATTCATGGCCAAATCACTATGCCAGTCACTACGTTTCAGTTTCAATATTGCCTTGAGCAGAGTCAGGCAGGCAAATATGAAAAAAATGGGTAAGGGTTACATTAAGGAAACTTGGGAGTTACCATATAGATATCGATGCCGGAATGGGGATCGAGAAGTGTATCTGAGTGGTACAAACTGCAAGAACGCTTTAAGCGGTTCTCTCATGTGTCAGGATATTTCTCTGCATGGAGCATGTAGTGGTTCAGTAGCAAATCTATCTTGTCACATGTCAGGGACCCCAGCGGCCATGATCACGCCGGTTTTCCAGCTGCTCTCGAATGGGAGTTACTTGATGCTAAACGATCAAGGTTGCTGTGGGATGCTTCCGGGCGTCGCCTATCTGGTCACTGTTAACTCCAGGGTTACTTGCTGTATGCAAGTATTGTTTCCGCCACTGAGCACAGTCAGGGAGGCGCCGTTATGGACTTCGTTGAATGTTTCCTTTATACAATTTGTTACTTTGAGCAGACTGAAAGCCATGCTTTTACAGCAACCCGTGCCCTTAACCTCCGCTCGAGAAACCTTTTAACTTCAAGTTGCAAGGACCTCGACTGAGATACAGGCGCTTATACGTACGAACTGCCCCTTTCATTTCGCAGAAATGGTGGGTCGTATCTTTAACATGTCTGATACGAGCGGTATTGTACACCTATTTAAGACCATAGGGTCAGGACTATTAAGCACCTTTCAGAGAGTCCTCGGAGTAATACCAAATTTTATACACTCCGTATTGGGAAGCGTCTTTGGAGGTCTCCTGCTTATCATGTTCCTAATTGCAGGAGTCCTGATTGTAATCTTACTGCTACGCAATGGACAGCCCAATTTCCGAGGAAATGGCGAACATACTCATGGAGCGGAAATACCGTAAACGCATGGTGCAGCTTCTGGGTATACCTTGCCTAAGAGAACTGACCGCCTCTTGGTTCCTATCGTTTAGACCAGTCTGGGTGGACTGCATCTTACCTGTTCTTCGATGCCTGTTTTGCGGAGAAGAATGCATGTTGGATCCCTGTCTAACGTTTCCATTAGATACGCCTCCGGACATGGATGCTATGCTGGACCCCCTAAAGGCCCATGCTCTGCGTTGTCCCCAGCGTCTTCCAATTCTGGTGAACGCATTCCTTGAGAATCCACAGGTGCCGTTTGCTCCTGTTGGGTTAGGTGGCTCCTCCACAGGCACTCAGGTAACAACTGCTGCACAAGCTGCCGCAGCACCGACTGTTGGCAGTGCTGAATTCCATCTATGTGCGATTGATGTTCTCTGTGAGGCGTTGGATTTGTCGTCTGCAGTAGCTAACCCCGATAATGCTGTATCTCCCAGCCAGGACACTTAATCTTAATCGCGTCCTGGGAAAGAATTCGGCTTCTTCACTTCACTTCGTTTCATAAATAAACAAACTAAAATTGGAACGTTTCCTAAATTGACACTTTCACTTGAGAAAAGAATGGCCTTCTTCTGCTTGTAGTAATGCAACTTTTATAGGTGAGACAGAATTGACTTTTTCAAGTGGCAACAAAAGAATAGCTGATTTGTAACATTTTTAAACATTTTTTAAATGTCTTTTTAAAACCATGTTTTTAGCTGTTTTTAAGAAAAATTTTAAATTGTCCAGATGTTAAGTATGGTCATTGTCATCCAACTCAAAAGTGGAGTGGGTGTTATGTTTCGTATAGAGGCCCTAATATAGACACGTTCGTATATGCCGTATATGGTCATAATCGTATATGCCCTGTTATGGTCATAATCGTATATGCCCTATTATGGTCATAATCGTCTATGCCCTATTATAGTCATGATCTCCTATGCCCTAATATAGGCATGATCTTTCACCTACATTAGTTCCCTACAGTACACAACAAACTCTGAGGGTTGAACATTATCTAGTCTGTGGTTAGAACACTGCAGGGTTTTTCCCGAACACAGGCCTACAATGTACTCATAAATTATGCATGAGCATTCACCAGCCTCATCTCCCGCATAATATGTATGTACAAAGTTCACCCCTGACGTCTTCCTCATGTCTAACAAAGACCAATACAAACCATACTGAGGGACGAGACACTTTAGGGTATAAATATACCACATCTTGCCACGGTAAGATAGAGGGAACCTAGACTTCCATGCTGACACACTGACCAGAGACGCTGAGGCTCCTGCACGCAGTCGCTCCAGCTGACAGCGGTCTAACACAGCCCTTGCGGGGTGTCCAACTCGAGACCAGGACGGGGTCCCACACTCTCTCTATTCAGGTAATGGGGTTCGACTAAATCCTAGAAGGATTCTTGGCTCATAGGCTTTTAGACCTACACACATGCTAGGTACACTTAGGTACATCTAGTTAGGCATCGTAGGAGTATGCGCACTTTTATAATGCATTTTATATATTCATGTATGTAACCATTATTATTGCAATATGGTAGAACTGTACTATCCTTTCACTTTTATCGTACTGCTGATAATATATCTCTGCTATTGTCTGCTGGTTGCTGCAGCACATATATTTTACACTAGAATAACAACTGTTCAATAAATACTTATTGAAACGCCCAGACTGTTTATTCTGTGTAACTCTCTGAGACAAACCGAATAAGTAAGCACGAGTGACTGAGCGAAAAGTAGTACATTGTTTCCATGATTCTGAGGGATCAGGGTTGTCATGATCTAAGGTTGCCAGAAACTAATCTTTCCCCAATAAGAGGATATTCTAGTGGCACTGTGAGCTAGCTAATGCAAATCCGGCTAACATACACGGTGGGGGTGCACAGAGTCAGTCTAACACCAAGCCCACAGTTTATGTTATCCAAACGCGCAGGTCCTGCATGGGTACTATAGGAACTATACAACAGTATGTGTGCTGTGGAGTGCGAGGGCTGTCGTAAATAAAAACAACTAGCACGGAGGAGGTGGGGGAGCAGCCAGGCGGACACGGACTGGAATTTATGGCATCAGATTAGCCGGAAAAGCCAATGCATCCAGCGCAGAAGTACGAGGCGTGTGTGCGTCTTCGTGTGTGTGCGCTTCACAGGAACAACACATTCAGCACCTTCACATGTGATCTAAAAACATACCCCCTCACTTTATAATATTACGATGCTGACGAGAGGTACATTAAAACGAGAATGGAGCCTGACCAGTTTAAGGCAAAGGATAGCCTTCTGAAGTTAAGGCGTAAGGCTCCCCGCGCTCCCTCCTCCTCATACTGCCGCCCGCACATCCGGAACTGGAAACGGAAAGCGGCGCTTACGTGAAAGTGGCACTGTTCAAAAAGTGAAGGCGGCGCTGTTCACAAACCATTAAAGGTGCGCTTAACGTGAAAGCGTCCCCGTTCACTAACAATTAAAGGCGTGCTTAAAGTGAAAGAGCGCCTTTCACAAATAAATAACAAGCTGTCGCCATTGCGCGAATGAGAAAAAAAGTGCCCACCGACTAATTGAAGGAGACAGTATAACGCCGCAAGTAAACGATCCAGTCCTGATGGGCGGTCCCAACAGGAGACAGGGCGGTAACAAGGAGGGACTAAGAAGCCTCATTTTCAATCGGAAGCCAGCATTTACCATGGACGATGACGCCAGCCAATGAAAAAGATGAGCGGGGCTTCCACTCCACTTCTAAAACTTACCCTACTACAATATGCCTTGCAGAGTGAGCAGGGCATGTGCGCTGCAACGCTAGGCGAGACCTAAAAAGGAGAGAGCACAGACCAGCACAGACCTCTGGAACCAACACAGGAGAGAGTCCCCTTTGAAGGTTTGATGAGGAAGGCTCTTGCAGTGATGTCTACGAGAGGCCGAGCTGAGGCCCCAGAGGAGCTGTGACTTGTGACTCCTGGATGATGCCATTTTGAACTGTCCCAAGATGCTGTACGGGAGGGTTGGGACAAGGGGGGAGAGGCTATGCGGCACTCTAGTATTGGCCAGGGCTGCCTGGCTTCTGGAACCTTCTGCTCCCTTTTAAAAACTCTTCTACAAGGGGAGACTCTCTCTTCTTGCTGATTTCTCTGCTCTTCACTGCTGCACCCTGGGGCCGCCTTGGACAACCGGAAGGAAGAACCTCCTGATGCCCACAAAGTACTAAGGACTCTGCCCAGTTGACCCCAGGACCAGTTGGGTCTTCCCAAGGGCCAGTGAGGTTGGCCCCTTACACCTCCAGAGGACATGTTGGGAGGAAGTCCTGGACTTCTGCGCCCAGAGACAGAGACCAGGAGGAAGGCTGACATAGGAAGCCAGGAGAACCACCTCTCTGTGGATTACATGGTTTTGGAGGTGAGGAGGTTTGCTGCAACTGTCCCTGATGGCTAGAGCTTTCCACCAGGAGTAAGACGAGAATAAGATCATCAAAATGGGCCCAACAGGATCCCAGTTATGGCATTATAATGATTGGTGATCTTTGACCTTTCTACAGACGGAGCGAGTGAGGCTTCAACACCGTTTTTAGGTCTCGCCTGAGCCAGCGCATGCGCTGCCCTGGCGAGAGTTTTAGTAAGCGGGTTTTGGAAATGCAAACAGTGGCTTTTGCTGGCGACCAGCTTGCGTTCACGCGAGCGTGCACGCGCGATCATGCGCCATATGGCTTTCCTTGCCATCTGGACGCTCGCGATAACTTTCACGGCCGCACGGCCGTGTCAGTTTCACGGCCGCGCGGCCAATGCTTGTTGTAATTAGCATGTTGACTTTCCGGACGATTTCCAACAAAGTTTTAGCCTGGGTCCAGCACTTCTTAAAGTCTTTTTTGAAACTGCCTAATTGTGTGTCGAAGCTGCCCAGGTTGTTATGCATGTTATCTTAAAATGTGATATATGGCCCTTCTGAAACACTTTAAGGAAGTTAGCCTGCATTTTCCGCCTGAATATAGTGATGTTGCGTGGTCCGGCTGTAGAGCTATGTTCGTGGGAAGCACAAATGCATTGGCACAGAAACTGGGGCTTTTTAAGGTGACCGCTCTATGTAAGCACTTTCCTCGGATGCCCATCTCATGCGAAGTTAGGCAGACACCTTCTACCGTGAAAGCCGTTGAAGGGTTCACGTTCAAGGGTTGGGCACATGCACTTGCACTTTACGACCAGTGCACTTCTTACAGTCTGTTAGCCTCACCCTTTTCTTGTCTTTTAAATGTGCAAAAGCTTCCATTAACAAAGAGTACCTACATTTCAAATAGCATGGTTTAGGGGTAAATTGCACTTTTACTCAGTCAGGAAGAGGAATCATTAAGAGTGAGTAGGTATACTGGACGCTATTACAGGTCTTTCTATTCAACTTTGTTACAACCACTTAGATATTTGGTGTGTGTGTTTTTCTTTAAGTTATGGTTATTACTTTATTTAAAAGGATCAACATGCAGCTTAAGCAGTGACTTAAATACGGAAGCCACGTCCTTTGTGTCTGAATTGTTCAGTTTTCAAGCACTCCCATATCCCTGTTCATGTGGCCTAATTTTCCTCCCAACCCCTTACCCCTCCACCCCCTCCGTTACTTCTCTCCCCTTATCTCTCATCCGCCCCCATCCCATTTCCCTTCACCCGCCCTCATGTCGGTTTCTTCTCCCCATCTGTTCCTTCTTGTTTTGTTTTCACTTTTTGATTGCCTTTCCCTGCCGTTTGTTTTTCCTGTGTTTTCTTGCCCCAGGCTGTCTGACTGAAGCCTTTGATGTGGACCAGGTCTGATCTAGCTCCACAGGCAGCCCTTTTGTGCACCTCGGTTTTCTGATCTCTTCCCAGCAGTACTGCCCGCAGGATGGGAGCAGAGCTCCCTGGCACGGGAGAGAGAAAGTTTACCCGCATCGCATGGACACTTTCTTTGCTTCCACATTCAGGCGGTTAAAGTTTGTCCTCCTTTACCGCCTCCATGATACATTCCCCATTTGTTGCATTTCCACGCCCACTCTAGCCGCGCTCACCATCTCATGATCTGTTTCCTTCATTCTCTTGACCAGAAAAAACTTGTCTTTAACCAGACACGCCGCTCCTTCTCATAGCCCCTTTCCTTGGACAAAATTCAAATTGAGCAGTTACATGCAATATATATAGCTGTTGGTTAGTGGACACAGCTGTTTATGGGTGTCTAATGGTATTTAAGGGTCAATTGGAAGCCTGCTCAGGACTCTGTTGTTTTTTTGCATTCCATATCATGCAATGATTTTAGAACCCCAGGAAAAATTATATATTGTCTTGAGGGCGCTCCCTTTCCCCTTGTAATAAAGTCTTTTGGTGTTCTTTTTCGGCATTTGTGGTTTCTCCAGAAACCAGTCGCCTTTAATGGCTTTACACTATCTGGGCAAAGATTTCACTTCATTAGTGCCAGATTAACAGCCAAGGACGGTAATAAGCAACTGGCAAATTACCAGTCAATCTTTGCGGAGGGCCACACGGTAACACATGACCCTATTTTTAGGTCTCGGCCTGCACCAGCGCTTGCGCTGCATTTCTTTGCCTGCATTGCCTTGCATTTCTATCCACCCCTCCTTCCTCTCTCCCTCCCTCCTTCTCGCTACGCGCCGAGGCCGAGCCCCTGGCACAGCTTTGCAACAGAGGCCCTCGGCAACAGGGAGAGTCGATTTACACAGGCAGAAATGCAGCCTCTAGACTCTGCAGCCTGGGCCTACAAACAACAGGCAAACATGGACACGAAGAAACGCCATAACAAAAATATATCAATCTAACCGTGGAGCTCTTATGGGCCACCATTTGCACGGCTCCCGGCAAATACCAGATCAGGTCTCTTGGTTGTTAAACGAGTGACAGTTATTACCCAAATCACTTAACTCTTGTTTTGTTTAACACGAAAGCCTTGGCTGACCCTGCCAGAGCGCAATCCCCATACAGGGCAACAACGCCAATGCTCATTTGATCGCTCATTCAGTGAGGTTTTTCTTCGCAGTCTCAAACTTAACTTTGCCATAAATGCAGACGAATACTTGTTAACTTACCCTCATTTGGACGATGTTGTCTGCTTTTCAGTGATTTTCGCCATCCTAAAAAGCAACATGCTTCTAAAGACTTCAATATGGGTAACCATCTTTGCAAACCTGCAACACCTTCCTAAAAGGTTTAGTCCTCATTGACTGTATGTGATGAACCTCATTCGCGAGGCAACAAACAGGTTGACATGTAAGCACAGGTGTCGTGATGCAAAGGAAAGAAAAAAAACGGGCCTTCGTCCCATTCACTCCAGATCTTCGCACCCCTGCATCATCTTCCTAGAGCACAACCACTAAAGAGGGTTTGTTCCCAAATAAAACAAGCATTGGCATAGCCAATAGGTCTCGCCTTTGGGACCTTAGAAGTGTTTAGTTACCCAGCACAATATCCTTGGTGCAACAACATCAAGTGTTGCATGGCTAAACACTTATAAGGTCCCAACGGCGAGACCTATTGGCTATGCCAATGCTTGTTTAACTAACCCCCGGGGTAAGCTGGGAGCCTGGGCACATTGTTTTTGTTAAGTTTTTCTAGGGAGGGGGCATGCATTGAGTCCCCTCCCCAGACCCTTCCTTGGCTGGGGACCCCATCCCTGGGCTGTATTGTTAAGGAGGGGGCCAGGACCCTACCCTCGACCCCTGAGGACCATAAGACAGTGGGAGCACCTTTGTGCCCCCCCCCCAAATGATGAGATGCCTGCCCTGCTCCCTGTATCTGGGGGGAAGCAGGCAGCCACCACCAGCACAAGAAGCTGCCGGCTCCTGTGGCTACTGTGGCGTGGGAGCTAGCGGGGCAGCCATGGGTGGGCTCCCTTGGCTGCCTCCAACAATGGATCACGGAGGGGTACTCAAGTGGGACCGAGCACATCCCCCAAAAAATAAAGGATAATTAAAGTGCACACCATGGGGCGTAAGGCCTTTCGGGTTCATCAAAGGAAGCGGCAAAGCCACTAATAAAATATGCATGCTCTTAGAGCAGCATCCCATTATGCCCTGCGAGGTTTCTGCGTCTACCTAATTTTCTTTAGACATGGTGGCCCCAGGATGAAAGGGGCACCATCTATGAACCAAAGGAAGTAGGGAGGGGGGTTGCATGAGCGCAGATGCTTACCCCTAAAGAGTTTTTTCAAGGAACTGACCAAATGTTTGCAGGGTCATAGAATCCAGGACCCCTCTGGAACATTGCCTAATGTTTTCACAGCACTGACCAGGTTGTAGCTTCTACTCTACAGCTGGGATTGAAGTGCCTTCTAGGGGCTTGTTTTATGTTTGCATTTATTTAGATTTCTAAAAGAGGTACATGTGGTACAGCGCTCTCTAGGGGCTAAGTCTATGGTTAAATGTTATGTAGTCAAAATGTGATTCCCTCTAGGGGCTGTTTTTAGGATTGCATTTTCATGGTTGGAAAGTTTATAAAAAGCGCACAGAAACATGTTTTGCTCATTTTAAAATGCTTTATTTAAAAAAAAAAATATTGACAGTGATTGTACAAAGCATTTTTGCAGTCGGAAATGGCCAATCTGGCGGTTTCCGACCGCAAAAATATTTTTACAAATGTACAAAATCCAAATTGCGATTTGGTATTTGGAACGGGCTTATTTAGGGCATCCCTTCCAAACCCCGAATCTGAATGGGATTGATGAATGTTTTGCAACTAAATTACGGTCACAAAACATTCATATTTGACAGACTCTTTGAAGGAGGTGTTAACCCATTTGCAAATGGGTCGGGGTCCCCAGGGGAGCCATTCCACTTTGAGAATGGAAAACAAATATTTTTTAAGAGCAGGCAGTGGTCTCACGGACCACTGCCTACTCTTCAAAAATGAAACTGCAAAGTATAATTTTTTCTTTTTAAACACATTCCGTTTTCCTTTAAGGAAAACGGGTTGCATTTAAAAAATAAGATTGCTTTATTCAAAAGCAATCACAGACATGGTGGTCTGCTGACCTCAGCAGGCCACCATCCCTGTGATGGCTGCGATTCCTAATGTTTCGCGATTGTGATCTACCTCACTAATATGCATGAGGTAGGTCTATTTGCGACCCACTAGGAATCGCTAATGAAACTCAAAAGAGTTTCATACATTAGGAATACTGGTTTCCTAATTGTGATTCAGAGAGAATTGCAATAAGGAAATTGGTATTTCTAATGTCAGTACATATGCCCCTATGGATCTGTGAATATGTTTAATTGTTTATTTTATTAACAGTAATAAGTGCATTCCTACAGGATTATTATTATTGATGATAGCATTTATGTACAAATGGATGTCTTTACATGTGGGTTGCTGCTCCTGAACCTTTGACCAAGCTAGAAGTCTTACCTCATATGTTTGCATGAACCCTTTACGGGGTCAAAGGTGATTACGTTATGTCATCTATGGTATTTTCCATCTGCCTATGTACATATTTCTAAATTGATGTGTAGTATTTAGCAGTGTGTATAATAAGCGTACTTTTCCTTTTTGTAAAGAAAAGGCACTGACTGGCCAATCATTTATTGGGTGCTAATTATTGCGTGCCAGCAAATGGTGTAAACTACTCCACACCACCTCCCCCGAGTAGGCCTTGACAGCTCTGCTTCGCTCCCCTGAGATAGTCAAGCGCTACAATGGGTTGCTTGGATTCCAGTAAGGAAAATTGTGAACCTATTCCTTGTGCGGGCCATACAACTAATGACCCAATTTCCTACAGTACCTAATTCAGTTCGCAAAGTATCAACCAGTATTTTGCGGCGATTGTTTTGTGCATCAGGCCTGAAGTTCTAAAATGCGTAAGCCCTCTGTTGGTAATGCATTTTGAAAGCCCAAGGTGAGGTAGATCTCAGCATTTTATTCCAAAAACCTGCTTAGTTTGAGGGTCACTTGAAGTATGGCAGCCAAATGGTCTGGAGGATCCCAAATGCAGTGCTGTAACACAAAATGCCCCCTGAACGGTATCATGAGAGGCCGCTAGGACTCCTATGTCTTAGAGATATTCATTGACCGTTGGCTGAATAGGGGCCCATGGAGAGTAGGGGCCCCCCTGCAAAGCAGGGGCTGCAGCTGCCTGCTCAAATGCTGTGTAGGACCATACACATGCTCATACATTCTGCACTAACCTAAAATTGTTTATGCCACACTCTTTTTAAGGATGACACGTTTCATCCAATGAAAATAGTGGGAGTGCCTGATTTTCACTAGGGTTCGAAGAACCAATCAGAGGCCATGGATCTCTGAGAGCGATCTGAACACTTTCAGGTCTAGTAGGTAAGGAATCAAGCCTCTATGAAGGTCCTTTACCTGGCATTTCCTTTTCTTTGTAGATCTGGTAGATTCAGGGGTCACAGGACTGAAGCACAGATGATTTAAATAAACCTTTCATTTAATTATTTATTGGTCTGTGTGTGGACATGGGTTCTTATTGCTTTTGTAAATATCAAAGATTGGGGACAGGAAAAGGGTGGTTTTAGCGAGTAGGCCAGTGTGGAGATTGTCACCAGTAATTGTGCAGTCCTTTGACATACCAAGATCTGCTCTGATAGTGAGGAAACAGGATTGGCAGACGGTGCCACGCAGGCTAGTGGTAAGTGGGGGTTTGGCGAGCCTCCTTCAGGACTTGTGCTTTGTGTCTGACATTTCATTACTCATCACCTCCCACAGTTCAAGCAAAAGAGCTCAATTTTCAGCATCTTTCTGGAGGTGAGGTAGTTTGGGTTGGATATCAGGGCTGGCCAGGGGACTTTCCATAGCTTTGAGTCTGGTAGGTCCAGGGCCCCACTCCAAGTGAAGTCTTTTGTTGGTGAATAGTTTTTGACTTGGACCTAATTACAGGATGGCAATGAAAGCCTTTTTTTGTATACTTTAATGAAGGCCTTTCAGCACTAGCTTGATGATCGTGTTGTTTGAGCAGGTTATGGGTACGCCTTCCTCATTCTTTTTGAGTTCTTTCAAGCCTGTCTGTTCAGCCTTTCTGGGAAGCATGTACATATCACATTGCAGTAGCTCAGACGAGCCATTAGATGGAATTAGGTTGTCTCTACCTGCTGGTTGGTATGCACGAGTTGCGTTATTTTGCAGCAGGGCCGACCCAGTACTTGTTTTGGGGGGCATAGTCCCCCATTATGGCAGCATAAAGGGAAGGCTCTGAAGCGAGGGTTTCTTTGACTTATACTTTTTTTTAAAAAAGACTGCAATATTAATGAGATTTTAAAGCATGCAGTGAATTCTCTTGCAATTTGTATTATGATTGTAGTCTTCTCTGAGGATTTTTGGGGGGATATGTGACAAACTATGCATTTTAATTTAAAGCATGCTGAGTCAAAACTGGATATAATTTTAAAAGAACATTACAGGGGGCAGTAGTGAAGCAAGGATGCTGTAAGTCATTGTGGTTCCAAGTAAAATGCCTTCTACTACCAACTGGCAGATCAGTAAAAGGCAGTAATAATTGTGGCGCACATACCACTTAGACACCTCGACCCCGTGCCAATGCACTTCTTGCACTAATGGTAGCTCAACACATGACAGGGGGACAGATACCAATTCATGTGATCCTCTAGAAGCATTTCCATAGAAGGGGAATGATAGACCCAAAAAGCCAATGCCATGATGGTGAGGCTAGACTACGTCTCTGGGCTGATCTAAGGTGTGATCGCCAATGTATGAAGCCAGTTCCTGAAGGAGGCTGACCTGGGCAAACCAGTGATTGAAGGGGCTGACCTAGAGCTCACTGTCTATATACTAAACACACTATGTTGGCTTTAGCAGACCTAACAAATAACATGCTTCAAATAACTGTACAGTGCGGCTTTACAAGACCCATGAGCCGCACTTTCATAATGTTCTGTAATTAAATAAGTAATAATGTGTATTTTCTGTGTTGCTTGCACACATATTGCTTTGCCTTTCCGTAGCCCTTAAAATATAGACATTGGTGTTATCCAATTTTATGGTAGCTATTTTACTCACCTCAGAAGGATGAAAGAAAGTGATAGTAATTGGTGGGATTCGAAAATGTTGACTGACAGTGAACAGAGATTTAAACCGTGGGATCACCAACCCACAGATCTGTCTTAATTCTTTACCAATAATTGCTTAGTGTGACACCTACTTCATGTTAGTCATAGCAAAATTTGATATAATCTGAACATTTCCGCATCAATCGTGGTTCTCCTGCTTGAAATTTGTACACAGGCTGGCCCTATTGTTAGTGTGTCCAGTATATCACCACTTCCAGTGGCCACTGCTCACAAACATTAATGCCACTTTCAATTAGCTCATTTGAATAATTTGCCCTACTGACCCTCCCTGCTTTAAGTAATTCATCAATAAATCTTTATTTCGGTTTATAGAACCATAAAAGATGCAAACACATGAGTCCTTGTCGATATTATTCGGAATAAGAATACTGTAAAATACTCCATATACAAGCTCTTAAAAGATAAGATATTCATGTTACATTGTATAGACACAGGAGAAGATCAACCCTAGACAAGTCTCGCTCTTTACTGGTTCTGCCTATAGGGACACTGACTAAAGTGCTAGTGCATTAATAAATATTATTTGCGTCACAATGACTGCGGTGTACAGCCTAGCTAAACATCATCAGCCATTATAAAACACTTGTTACAATGATCAATTAAAAGAAATAAAAACACTTAAAATAGTACCATAAAACCAATTCACAATAAAAGTATTAAAATTTGAGAGCACACCCATCTTGACAAAACATTATAGATTCAGTTTGTTTAGTCCATAACAGTCGGGGAGATAAACAAAGACCTCCTTCTAATAGCCCAGAACTGGCCTAAAAATTTCGCGACTGCACAAACGAAAAGTGGTCTCGTATCTGACTTTAAAATACGTATGGCTTCATTGTGGCTATGTGTCCCAAGTTGTCTACATGCAGGGGCCAGCCAATTCCTTCTCGGTCTGGAATAAGCAGCACAGACAAAGAAGACGTGGCCTATAGTTTCTTGGGGACATATGCAGGAAGGACAACCCTTGGGCTGTAAGTTGTTTGTCAGCCAGGAGTTGGTGAAGGCATTTATAGGTAAACTGCCATGTCTGAACTGGGTGTACAATTTCCTGTCTACCGGCACCTTAATGATATCGAGATAGCTTTCTAACCGATTAATACATTTTATATCAGTGAAGACATCAGTTAAGGTGCCGTGACGGATTTTTGAGAAGTTATTCTGCTCTACCCATGCTCAGTACTGAGTTTTTATTTGATCCTTAGAGTATGAAATGAAATGAAAATGGTACTTATATAGCGCATGGCTACCCGGAGGCCTCCCAGCGCTTGGCTAGACCAGTGACCGTTGGCAGACACACTCAGGGGAATAGCAGAGTTTTTAGTTGCCTTCGAAAGGCGAAGGACCAACAAACTCCTTTTGCAGGCCTATGCATGCCCGGAGGGTGTCCACATGTTTAATCCACCCAATTTTTTGGTTTTTGTCCAAGGCAGAGACTTCACTGAAGGCAGCAGCATAGGGAGCCAAATCAGGAGTGCTGACCAGTCTATACCAAAAGAGCAATGGGCGTAGGCTCGCTTGGTCATTAATGGACTTAATGCCCAAATCTAGTTTCAAGGGGAGAAGAGGGGTGCTTTGGGGAAGTAATACCAAGCTCCTAAGGAACTTATTTTCCTCTATTGAAAGCATGTTTGCATTAACTGCACCCCACAACTCTGCCCCATAAAGCACACTACTCACTACCTTAGAACGATACAATTTGAGGGCGGGGGCTACAGGCTTGATATATGAGAGGCTGTGCTCCCGCCGCAAAGCCCCGGTAAGCTGGGAAAATTTCAGGGACGCCTTCTCTAGATGGTTCTTTCAGGCCATTCCCTCAGACAGCTTAATTCCTAGGTACTCAAAGGAACTGACCTATCGAGCGGGACATTATCCAAAACCAGATTACCTTTAAAAGATTTGTGAGGGTTCAACATCATCAACTTGGTTTTAATAGTATTGATGACCAAACCCCTCAAATCGCAAAAGTCCTTAAAATGGTTTAAAAGCTTTTGAAGGCCCATAGGGGTTTTAGACACCAAGAGGGTATCATCCGCAAACAATAATGTAGCTATTTTATGATTTGCTAGGGAGGGGGCGTCGGCCGGAATGGAGCACAAAAGGTCGGCAACTTGATTTACATATAGGGAAAAAAGGGTGGGGGCCAAAAAACACCCTTGGCGTACCCCCGGCCGAATCTTAAATGGCTCGGTGGTTTGCCCCTGATTTCCCCATCTCACACGAGCAAAGTTGTCCTCATGTAACCTGACCAACGGTTCTAGAATTTCCAAGGGCATTCCCATGTTCCGGAGGACCTGCCAAAGTAAGTCCCTGGGGACTAGGTCGAAAGCTGTTTTGAGATCTATAAAGGCAAGATATAAACTGCCTTTGCCCAACACAACTACCTTCCAATACAGCAGAACGAGGCGAAACGCCTGGTCGATGGTGCCGGTCTTCCGCCGAAAGCCCGCCTGGAGTGGGGAGAGGATGTCATTCTCATCCATCCAGGTCTGGATTTTAGCTAAGAGCAACCGGCCTTTTGGGCACAATCTATCAGGCTGATTGGGCGGTAGTTGGCGGGCTTCGACCTGTCCCCTTTTTTAAAAATGGGTATCACTTCGGCCCCTTCCAAGTGTCTGGGATACTCCCCCCACCTGCAATATCGTTAGCCAAATTCATAAAATAGGTTGCCCAGTTGTCCCTGTCAGCACGAAAGAGATCGCCGGGGATGCCATCGGGACCGGGAGCTTTTGCAGGAGTGATGGCATCTAAAGACCGCATTATCTCTTCCCTAGTGAATGTGAGCGTACATGGTAGAGCACCTAGCTCGTGGGGCATCTGTGAGCTGTCATTAATGTTACTGATGGCATATAACTCGCTAAAATGTTTATGCCATTCTACGGCCGGGATGTTATTGGCCAAAGGAGGTGAGCGCTCAAAGTTTGTTTTAGACACAAGAGACCAGAACAACCTACTATCAGGGTGCCCAATGGCCTCCCCTAAATCTTCCCATCTCCTTTCATCTCATTCTTTTTTAGCTTTGCCCTGTGCCTGTTTGTATTCCTTTCTGGCATTACGTATGCTAGATGGATCCCTATTCTTAATCGCTATAGTCAGTCTCCCTCACAGGACCCTACACTCTTTGTTAAACCAAGAATGGTTTCCCAGATGCCTTCCCTGTGGAGGCCTAGCCTTGTTATTATGGACATAGAAAAAGCAGGCCAGGTGATCAAAGAATTCCCTATGGAGAGTACTGCAACTGCTCTGTGTGGGCGGATCCCCAGTTGCTGTAGTAAGTGTCACTAAGTGCTTAACTAAGGGATCTTTAATCAGTTGAGTCTTCGATTCATCCGCCAGAACCACAGGCCATTTAAGACAGCGCTTATCATTTGTGGGAATTAGATCCTTTGTACTTAATGATATTATGGGCTCCCTCCCACTATCTCCCCAAGGGTGACCAATAGACAGGATTAGAGAGTTATGGTCACTGTCACAAGAAGGGACTACAACCATGTCCCGTACCAGGGGCCAAAGGGTCAAGTCCACTAATAAGTAATCAATCGCGCTCGCCCCTTTTGGTCCAGTAAAGGTCATTTCACCTCCTCTGTCTGATTTAGTTCTACCGTTGGTGGCCCTTAACCTATATTCTAGGGATATCGCGTTCAGCTGGAGAGCAGCTTGGGACCATTTTTTGATCGAAGTAAGCTCTAGGGAGGGTACCCTCCAGGCTTTGTCCTCCTCGATCACATCATTGGACTCAACCCAATCAAGTGGCTCAAATGTAATGTTAAAGTCACCACCAATTAGTAGTGGATGACTATCGTGCCTAGCTCTCAATAAATTATCCAGAACATGAAGGGTGGGCGAGCTACCACCTCTAGTGCTCCTAGCGTATACGTTATAAATATCAACAGACTTGCCTTTACCATTGGTCATCCTAATCCCAAGAATATCTGGGCTATTGGTAGCCAACTCCTTTACTTCACAATTTAAAGTAAGGCTTACAAGTGTAAGCAGCCCTCCTGATGGCCGGCCATGTTTGGAGGGTATTGCTGGTCTGTAAAAGGTCATAAACCCTGGAATGAACGTAGGGGTCAAGCACCAAGTTTCCTGGAAAGTACATATCTCCTGTTGGGTAATAAACTCCAGCCAGTGCGGGCAATCAAGCTTCCCCCTTATACCCGCCAGGTTCCAGGACATGATTTTCATCGTTTTCTCACTACCTTCAAAAAAGGGAGCCTGACAGAAAGGTGGAGCATTCGATTTAAGCGATGCTCGGCTACCGATGGGTGTGTCCGAGTCACTAGCCTGGATGCTATCACTCAGTGCTAGTAGTGGATCAGGGACTTGAGCCATCTCTAAAGAAGGGAACGTACACTCTGGCTCATTGTAGGTGTCCTCATGGTAAATGTGAGCTGGATCAATGGTGTTCATAGGACCCATGCTAAAAGTAGTCACAGTCACATGTATTAATATATGTGTGCAGGGGAAAGTAAATGGGTGGTGGAATGCTCTGTCATCTCTGTTCTGAACCCTCATTCTGTCCCACATGAGCACCTGCACCTTCATAAATCAATGTAAAGGAAAGGGGAAATGCAGTTATTATAGCAAAAACCACACATATGCATGCAGTCCAAGCAAGGTAGCACAGAGACGCATTCATAAGGTTATGCTTAAACACAGGCATGCAGCCAGTTATACAATTCACTTGAACATAATTTCATTCTTTACTGACCATACTCGACTTCAATCACAGAGCACTCACTCTTTGTCCCGTCTTCTAGCTCAATATAATCTGCTAGAACTCCATTTATGGCTCTTACCATGCAAAAGTCAGGATTGCTTATCAACCAGAAACAAAGACCAAGACCTAGCCACTGCGCAGATAGGTAAACTGCCACTCACTCCCACACTCTAGCAAATCGCATGATCCTTGGTAAATTAGTTGCTCTCCCTACCCCTCAGTTCCTTTTTCTACTAAAATTGTGGTTAAAAGTAGGTTCACTCAGGCACTTTGATTTACTTTACTAGGATTTTAGACTGTAGGTTATACACACAGAATAACCTCTATCCCTTCTCAGAAAAGCAGTTCCCTTTTTCATATAACATCCCCCACTGCCTCCTGTTATAACAAAACCTCAATGATGAGTGTCTGACAAGTTTTTTTACAAAATATTACATTTGTTTGAAGACGTATCCTGAACACAACCTGGACAACATGAAAGAGTAAGGTAAAGACTTTATCACATAGTGCCACAGCCTGATGTGAACTGCCTATAGGTGCTAGATGATTCTTGTATTGCATAAACTTGTGACTCGCAGGTTGTACATTGACTTATGAAGCAGGTGCATTGACACTCCAGTCCCTCCTATTTAATAAAGAACAGCCTGTCACCTCAAGTTGCACGCAGTCCTCTGCAGAAGGGACATTGGTTTATCTTATTCTGCTTCCAGCACTAAAAGCCTTTCAAAAGCCCCTACAGGTCATCCTGAAATCGGCATTCTCATTAAAAAGGGATATCATTGCATTGACAGGAACAATGGAACACTTGTAAAGTTTCAACAGAGTGGCACTTTATCACTAGTAGGAGAAAGTAAATGAAGTGCTATATCTAAACAAGCATTGCCATAGCCAATAGGTCTCGCCTTTGGGACCTTATAAGTGATTAGCCAGAGTTATTGGCTTTGCCAATGTCTGTAAGCTATGTTGTAGAGCAGCGTAGCGGCTGTGCAGCATGTTGAAAATTTGCCAAGTAGGCTCTTCTGGCAGGAAGAACTCCGCTGCCTAGGCAGGAAAGGCTCACTGCCACCGCTCACAGCGGGGGTGATTCAGGCTTTGAAGGGTGCATTCCAGGGTCCACAGCAGAGCTTTGTCCAGTAAGGGTTGTGCTTAGCAGACACAACAAAACTCCTGGCTAGGCCAAAAAGGAACCTCACCAATGTCAAAAGAGGGTAGGTTCCTAGCTAGGAATTGTTTCTGCCAGTGAGCTGCAGCAGTGTAACTTCTGGAAAAACCTTGCCACACAAATTAAGCACAGTCCTGACTAAGAAGGATCCCCTCACGCTGCTCATAATGAGCACATTGGTGGCTAATGTTCTATTTTAGCAGCCTACTATTTTTCAGGAAGAATTTTCTTCAACTGCCCAGGACAGGTACATTTGAGGTACCAAAGAAGTGGTGCTCCGAGCTACCAAGTAATATTCCTAACTGCCCAATGCCCACAGGCAAAAACCCAGGTGGCCATGAGATAGGGTGACCGAAACTATGCGTCATTCCAAAAACATAGAAGTAGGACTACAATTTCTACGACCCAGGATTGAAGAATGACTTAACTGATAGCATTGATTAATATTGAAAGCACAGATATTGTGGCACTAAAGGAAATTAAATGCTACGTTGAAACACAGTATTATCTGTGTTAAGTAAATTGAGGTCTGTTTGGGACTGCTATGTAATTCTGCTCTAAAACACATTGGAACGTGTCTCCCTCTTTGTCCCGTCGACCCTCTCTGAAAACGTATTTTCTGCTAAATGTAACAAAAATAAAAAATGACACCCCAGATGTTGAAAAAAACTGTAGTATAGAAGCAAATTGAGGGCACTTGGTCACCGTACTATGATTGGGGGTAGGGGGGTTTGTAGCCACCCAAATTGCGCACACCCTTGCCAGAAATGCCTCAGTGTTCACGGGCAGGCAAGAAAGGTTCATTCCAGTCACACACAGCAGACACACTCGTGAATAATGTGGTTTCGCTTTACTCCACGGCAACTTCAACTGGAAACTGGGAGGAGGCACAAGTTTTTGGTTCCGGATTTGATTACGAAACCATAAACTGCACACAAGGCATTTCAATTAAACAAGTTCTTCCTAATGCATGTTTTAACAAACAGTAAATGTGACCTACATTTCACATGTGTTGCCTCGGAGAGCGCACACACTGCAGTTCATCAAATGCGCACTTTTAAAATCAAGATATGCTAATTGCATTCTGAAAGGTACACTTCTGGCAAGATAGCACAATGCCAGACAAACTGGCAGAAATGAAATGAGTTGCATGGAAAATAATACTCTACCAAAGGCAAAAGTGCATAAAAAAAAAAAGTAAAGATGGCGAGTAAAATACTATAGCCTAAGTGGTGCTGTGATCCCAAAAATTCCTGGAGCTTCCTACCCCCACTTGACATCATACGAGTAAACAAAGATATTCTTATATGGAGCACTTTCACTCAAACATGGGTTTTTGGTTCTAAGAAAAACAGAGAGCTCATCTCCATGTGAAAGAATCTTCAAGGAAGAACAGATTAAAGAACAACCAGGTTCTTCACGTTTTGTAAAGTAGGGAATATTACAAATGCTGCGCAAGGAGGTAGGCAGCGTGTTCTTGATCACGACAGTGCCACTTTTGACTTAAAACCGGGGACAAGCATTGGTTAAAATGTTTCAATGTTCCAAGCAAAAAAGGATCTTATTAGAACATATAATCTTTTAGTTCCCCTAGAAGAACAGCTGAAATCGTAAGAAAGGCTTGAAGTATAAGACAAAGAACCTTGAATTACACTGGTTCTTTTCGCGGTCAATGCAGAGTTTGGTGATACAGACACACAATTTACAAAGCCCCTGAAGAGCATCAGGAGTGAGAATCTGGACCGTTTAGAGACGTCTTAGTTTACATTTTGTCAAAACCAAGTGCAAGGCAATGCCGCAATCCACGCAAAGCGAATGTAGCCATGACACCAAGATTGTGTGTGCCTCCCGCACTGAAACATCTCAAATTAATGCTCTAAAATAACTCTGCCTGGAACTAATCAGCTGATCTTGCTGCAGGGGCTGCTAATTGGCGGTCGAGACAGCTTCGATTGAAAGCAAATGAAACAAGTAGATAGTAACCTGACCCACGAGGAATGCAGCTGCCACCATGCGCGCCGCTGCTCGCTCCCGCAGGCAAAACGCCGTGGGAGTGAACATTACAAAAGAGGTGGGACATGCACCCGCCTTTAGCCATTTGCGTGCTTTCATTATTGAAAGACACACACAAAAGCCAACCCAATGCGTGGGGGTGTCAGACCCACACAGAGCAGTTACAAGAAGCCTCGCAGAGTAGCGCATGCGCGCTGCGCTAGGCTCGACCTAAAAAAGACCACATAGCAGAAAGAAGCTGGATCCATCATATACCCTGCCAAGAGAGTGCACATTTTGCAGATAAAGCAGCTGTCCTAATGTAGTCTCTATATTTATTGTGGCCTACTCTTTTTAGTGCATTGGCAGCAGTGGTCTGACATTGAATAATGGGCTTCTCTGAATGATATTTTAAGTGGATTCCGAGATTCTAGAAAAAGCCCACCAATATCACATCTCATACACCTCCCCACACCAGAAATCCCTCCAAAATCACCAGTTATTATTCAGGGAAATTGGTACAGATTATTTTAGAAAGTAATTTGGTTAATTATTTTAAAAAACATTATAGGGATGAAAAGTTGATCACCACATTGGTCTGTAAATGTTGCTGATAACCATATGCCACATAAATAGTATTTACAATTTCCATACTTCTGCACTCTCACAAGCTGTAGAACCCACATTCAACAGAAAATGATGTGACCCCTCTAAGAATGGAATGAGGGGCCCCTGAGTGTCCCATATCTCACAAATATTTATAGACCTTAGGCTGAATGGGGCCTCCTTGAATGGTTGGGGGCCCATCTTGAGGGTTTGGGGTCAGCCTGCACCACAGGAACTGCAGGGGCTTGCGTTACAACCTTGGTGCCCACACCTTTTGGTAGCAGAAGATGGTTTGTGAGATAAGAGGATAGTTTGTGGATGGAAGATAAGAAATCTCTGTTGATTTGTATTTTTGTCTAAATTCCAAGAGTCCAAATTGGAGTATTTGCTGAATCCCCATGCTCCAGTGCTGTTCCTGAGGAAAAGGATTTTGAGTAAAAATAGGGCGAAAGATTGTGGAGATTGAGAGTGTTTTGGTGTGTTAATGATGCATTGTGAGATTGGTAGTTGAGGGTGCAGTTTTACGATATGTGTTGATGTTTTTGTCATACTTTTGAAGTATGTTAATTCTTTTTTATAATTGTGTTAATTGTTGGTTAAGGTAATCAGATTTGTTTTAATTTAAGATCTTGAAATACTGTTACTTGTCTGCAAAGTGGTGGTGTGATTTGCGAGGTGCCGCATTCACACTGATTAGGGATTTTCCAGAATTAACTAAAAGTTTTCTTTCAGGGTTTGTGTGTCTAATTTAGATTGGAATAATTTGCTCTCCTGTGCTCTACAGTAAATTTGCAAATGAAAGGTGGACTCACAATGGACAGGAATCTGCCTTAGTGTGATTTGTGAATCAGTACCTCCATACTACTATTCTGTTGCCTATTCTATCAATCGCATGATTGTGTTCATCTGCATTTGTTTTCTCTCTTTGTTTAGGTTGAGCAGTCAAGATTGTTTTTTTGTATTTAGTAGTTTAGAGTGTTTGTGTTGATTTCCATTCATGAAGAAGTTGCCCTGTAATTGGTTAATTAACACTGGGAGCAGCACTGGGATAGGTGAGATGCCATCACAAGTCGCGCTGTCATTGGTTGGTTGCTGCTGTAGCTGTAGTGTGATTGGTTGACCTTTGCCTTAGTCACGCTGGGATTGGTTGTTGCTCGTTTGTTTAGTTTGTGAGTTTTTTGGTTTATTTAGAGTGAGAATAATAGATGCTGTATTGAGAAAACCCAAAGTTCCTAGTGTATCTTCCATGGAGGCCTAGAAGATACCTCCTGAAGGTTCTCCTGCATTTGATAACGGACGTCGAACTTTACTCTTGTATGTGGTTGACAGACTGCCATGAGTATGCTTCTGGTGACAGGGACGTGCAGTTTTTTTAGAGGGTACATTTAATGCTAGAAAGCTTGATTTCCTGAAACATGCAATGTGTGAGAGAAAGCCACAACTTAGACCTACACAATTTGAGGCATTAAATGAATGGTATTGGAGGGCCATAGAAAAAGAGAGAAGTAAGGTGAAGAGGCAGTTCAAAAAGTCATAGACGCATTGGTTAGAATCCAAATGGAGCATACAAAAAAAAGGTATGGAGAGAAGATACAATGTAGGGTATGAGGATTTCTCCGGCAATGGCTGACAAATCAGACAAAAAGAAAATTGATAAATCTAAAGCTGAAAATCAAAGATGAAATGAGAATTTTGATTCACATTAGGAGGATAGTTTTTTAAGTGAGCTACTGAATTGTCACCTCCTCCTTATACAGAAGGTGCACAGGCACAGAGATCTCAGTGCCTGATATGGATGCAGGCGAAGCTGGCACAAGAACTGAAGAAATAGCAACGCTTGGCATTGTAAGTGCAAGTGCTCTGCCTGAGAGTGCATTGACAGCTATACGTGGTCCCAGTGGTTACAGATGCTGTGGATACAGTGATTACCATGTTGAAGCCGTCTGAAAAGAGAGAAAGAACAATAGTTACTTACCTGTAATCTGTGGTTCTCCAGTATTGGTATCTTTCATAGATTCACATGCCTGAATCATTCCCCGTCGTCGGAGTGGGAGTCCCACGGTACATAAAAAAGCAATAATTATGCACATAATAACCATAGTAAGTAGTACCTAGAACCAGGAAGTGAAGTAGATAGAAACTACAGGGGAAGAAAAACTTCCACATTTATGACCTATCCAGGTCATTATAAATAGTCCAAACTGCAGCCAATCAGGCGACAGCACCCTCTAGAATGCTCTCCTCAGAGGCTGAGGCTCTCAGATTTTCTCGCACAAGAGTGTACCAAGTGACAAGAAAGTATAACGAGCCTCTGAGGGGAGGTGGGTGGGTTGCATGTGAATCTATGAAAGATACCAATACTGGAGAACCACAGATTACAGGTAAGTAACTATTGTTCTTCTCCAGTATTGGGGTATCTTTCATAGATTCACATGCCTGAATCAGAGTACAAAGCAGTACATCCATAACATGCCTGTTAAATTGCACTTGTAACATTGTTGTATGTACAAGAAACCTCATGCAATGACATACCTAGAAGTTGCATAGCATGCAAATAGGAACATATATACATGTGAATAAATCAATATATATATATATATATATAGCAATGTTAAACATATATAACATCAGTCTAAGAAAACAGTAAAAAGGAGGAGGGTAGAACAGAGGCTCACCTTATCTAAAAAGATTACGGAGAACCGCTTGTCCCACCGATGCATCTGCATTACTGGCAGCTTCCAAACAGTAGTGCTTGGTAAAGGTGTGCGTGCTGGACCATGTTGCAGCTCTGCAGATTTGATGGAGAGGCACACCAGCAAACAAGGCAGTAGACGAAGACATTGCTCTAGTAGAGTGTGCTCTTGGCCTTGCTTGTAATGGTCTTCCTGCTTGTTGATGGCAGAGACAAATTGCAGCAGAAATCCAACGAGCTATGGTCTGTTTGGATATTGGTTGACCCTGGCGTATTTTCCCATAGGCCACAAATAACTGGTCAGATTTACGGATGGAAGCAGTCCTTTGTAAATAGAATTTGAGACATCTTCTGATGTCAAGCGTATGTAAAGTCCTTTCTGCAGTTGATTGAGGATTAGGGAAGAAAGTCTTTAAAATTATTGGTTCGTTGAGATGGAAGTCTGAAGGTACTTTAGGCATAAAACTGGGATTAGTACGTAGCACTACCGAGTTTGAAGTGAATTGAAGAAAAGGCGGATTAATAGTGAAGGCTTGAATGTCACTGACTCTCCTAGCCGATGTTAATGCTAACAGTAAAGACACCTTCCAGGAGAGAAACTTCAAATCCACTTTATGAATAGGTTCAAAGGGGTGTCGCATAAGTTGTGCAAGCACCACGTTCAGATGCCAGGATGGAGATGGGCGGCGGATAGGAGGAAACATCCTAAACAATCCCTTGAAGAATTGCTGAATGATCCTAGCTGAATAAAGAGAGTTGGAACCATCTTGCCGATATCTTGAAATAGCCGCTAGAAATACCTTCAGAGTCGAATGGGACAGGCCTGATCTTGCCAAGTGTAAAAAGAATGGTAGGATCTGCTCCGGTTTTGCATGGATCGGATGAATGGAGGCAGTTTGACACCACAAGCAAAACCTCCTCCATTTAAGCCTGTACGTCTTAATAGTGGACGGTGCTCGAGCATTGGTTAAGACTTCCTTGCAGTCCGCAGGAATATCTAAATGAGCGAATTCAAAGTGCTCAGGCGCCAGGCCGCTAATCTCAGAGATGCAGGGTCCGGATGACAGATCTGACCGTTCTGGATGGACAGAAGGTTCGGTATTGGTTGAAACTGAATGGGATCGCATTCCGACAGAAGGAGGAGTTCGGTAAACCAGAACTGGCGAGGCCACCTGGGAGCAATGAGGATTAGGCGACAGGGTTCCCTCTTCATCTTCCGGAGCACCCTGGGAACCAACGGTATCGGAGGAAAAGCGTAGGCATAGATCTGTGACCAGTTCATCGAAAAGGCATTCCCGCGTGACCCCTTGTGGGGAAGCCAACTTGCAAAGAATGGGCATTTGCGGTTCCGACTGGTCGCAAACAGGTCTAGATCGGGACGATTCCACAACTGAAATACTCGATCCAGCGTTGGTTGATGTAACTCCCACTCGTGATTGGATACTGTTGATCTGCTGAGGGAATCTGCCAAGACATTGGAAACTCCGGGAACATGTATCGCTGATAAGCTGATCCTGTGTCGTATCGCCCAGTCCCAAATTTGTTGTGCTTGTTGTGAGAGTCGGGCAGACCTTGTTCCCCCTTGTTTGTTCAAGTAGTGCATACTTGTTGTGTTGTCTGTCCGAATTAATACTGATGCCCCTAGAATGATGGTGCGAAAGGATTTTAGAGCGAGGAAGATGGCCAGCAATTCTAGAAGGTTGATATGCCACATTCGTTGCTGGATGTTCCACTTGCCGCTGACCGTGAGCCCTTGAAGGTGTGCTCCCCACCCTTCGAGGGATGCATCCGTAGTGATGGTGAAACTTGGAGCTTCTACTAGGAAAGCGCACCCTTTCTTTACGTTCTTTCTGTGAGTCCACCAAAGTAAGGCTTCTCTCATCCGGGAGGTGATGCGAATGAGGTCGTTGAAGGAACCTGAAACCTGCAACCATTGATGGCTGAGCTCCTCTTGTAGTGGTCTCATCTTGAGACGACAGTTGGGAAGTAAAGGAATGCATGAAGAAATCATCCCCAGAAATGATTTTAACTGTCGGACTGAAGCGTACCTTTTTGAGCACAATAGGTGTGCAAGGCTGCAAATCTTTTGTTGTCTTTCTTTTGAGATGAATGCTTGTGTCAGTTGAGTGTCTAACGTGGCTCCCAAGAACGTTTGTCTTTGCGACGGAACGAGATGAGACTTGTCGAGATTGATGGAAAGTCCCAGAGATTGGAAGAGGGACAAACATCTGCGAATGTGGGCGTCTGCGACCATAAAAGAACTCGCCTTGATAAGGCAGTCGTCTAAATACGGAAAGATTTGGATCCCTTCCAGACGTAGGTGTGCGCTCACCGGTGCTAGAACCTTGGTAAATACACGGGGTGCGGAACGTAGTCCGAAAGGAAGGACCTTGTACTGGAAGTCCCTGCCAGCCACTCTGAACCGCAAATATTTCCTGTGTCTGGGAAGAATCGGTACATGGAAATATGCGTCCTGAAGGTCGAGAGTAGCCATGTGATCTCCCGCAGACAGGAGATGAAGTATTTCTTGAAGCGTTAACATCCGGAAGGACAACTTTTTAAATATTTGTTGAGGGAACGGAGATCCAGAATGGGGCGCCATTCTCCCGATTTCTTCTTTATCAGGAAGAACCTTGAATAAAACCCTGTTCCTCTTTGCAATTGAGGAACTCTCTCGATCGCTCCCTTTTTAGCATCAAATTTATTTGGGAAAAAAGCTCTTTGAGATGAGCTGGCGGTGGGCCTTTTGGAGGAGAGCTTGGAGGGATCTTTATGAACTCTAGAACATGGCCTCTGGCCACAATGTCCAGGACCCACTTGTCTGATGTTATATCGGACCAGTTCGAGTAGTACTGGGAGATTCTCCCTCCAACTTTTAAAAGGGTAGACGGTAGAATAGGTGGCAGGTGGCGGTTGTCACTGTTTCTTAAAAGTGTCGCGTCCGCGATAGGAAGGCCTTCTCTTATTCTGTGAATAGGAGGTATTTCTTTGTCCATAAGATTGTTGACGTTGAGGTTGGTAACGTTGATTGTTTTGGAAGGACTAATATGACCTTTGCTGGTTATATCCTCCTCGACTAGAAAAGGAGCCACGGCCCCTAGCTCCACGAAAGGGCGGCTTCCGAAATTGGAGGGTACCCAAAGATCTTGCAGTTTCGGTATCTTTTTTAATGGCTTGAAGGGCCTCGTCCACATGCTGGCCAAAGAGAGACTCACCATCAAACGGCATGTCAACTATCTTTGACTGAACCTCCTGACGGAAAGATGTCGATTTGAGCCAGCCTTGTCGTCGTAGTACTGCGGCCCCTGCTAATTGTCTAAAACCTGTGGATGCGACATCCACGGCCGAATCTATGATCTCTGCGGAGATACGTTCTCCTTCTTGCAATATCTTTAAAGCTTCCGATTTGGATGGTTCTGGCAACATGTCGATGTAAGGAGAGATGTCCGACCACATCTGTCTGTCGTATCGGCCTAGAATGGCCAGTGAATTAGCAGCACGGACTGTTGTTGCTGCCATGGTGGACACCTTTTTCCAATGGTGTCTAACCGTCTGCCATCCCTATCTGGAGGAGCTGTGATCGGAGAAGATGGGTTCCTAGCTCGCCGTTGTGCCGCCTGGGCAATAACAGAATCAGCTTTCGGTTGACCTATGAGGCATGCCGGGGTGTTATCTGGCGCCTTGTATTTTTTGTCGAGGCGAGGTAGGACCGCAGGAATTGATGCAGGAGCCTTCATGACCTTCAATCCCTCTTGCCAGATGAAGTCAATTATTGGGATGGTCCGTACCTGTCTTCTCGTCTGATCTTTAAAATCGTATAGGAAGCACTCATCCTTTTTGGTTTCCATAGGTAGGAGAAACCTTTGAGTTGCCCTTTCCATCAGAAGATGAAAGCCTCCGATGTCAACCGGAGGAGAATCGATGGGAGCTGGAGTTGAGGGAGATGGAGTTTGTAACTGGTAATCATCCCACTCCGTAAGAAGCGATCTGTCGTCCAACTCTCCTTCCTCTCTATCGTTGTCAGAGATGTGAGCATCATCGGAATGATGAGACGGTACCGGAGACGGTGGTCTGGGTGACCTCAACGCAGAAAAAGAAGTTTGAGGTACAGGTGTCGGTGGAATAGATGAAGCCGATTCAGATGGAGGAAAACGGCGATAATAATCATCCAGCATGAATTGAAGATTATTTAATAGAGCCAAAGGCATTTGTGCCGATGGAATCGGATCTTGAGCTGGAGCAACAGCCTCTGGGGAAGGCTCATCATCTTGATCATCCTCTTGATACTTTATGAACAATTCTGATGGGCTCCTGGCAGTGCGAAATCTGTCATCCTCTTCAGATTCATCCTCATCCTCTCCATAATCTAATAATTGTTGAGGTAATTCTAGAGGTATTTTAGTAGGGGAAATATGTAGTGGAGAAAGGATCTCCAACGAAGAGCCCCGTCTATGCAACAAAGATGATGTTGACGTTAGTGGTGGTAATTGCACCTGTGTCGTAGACGGTGTAGATGGCGCCGTTGCCGCAGCAGCTGACCAGACCTGTAATTCTGTACAGGCAGATAATTGAAGCGTCGACGAGGGAGTCGTCGACGGAGTCGTCGTTGACGGAGCCGGTGTGCATGAAACCACCGGCAATGAAGCATTTGTCGACGACGAGGCAGTCTTCGTCGACGAGGCAGTCTTCGTCGCCGAGGCAGTCTTCGTCGTCGAGGCAGTCTTCGTCGACGAGGCAGTCTTCGTCGACGAGGCAGTCTTCGTCGACGAGGCAGTCTTCGTCGACGCGGTCGTCGGCGAGGTGGTCGTCGACGGGAGTTTTCTAATCTTCGTCGACGGGGCGTCGACGGTAGATCTAATTTCCGTCGTCGACGAAATTGGCCTTACGGAGACAGAGACCAGCGTCGACGGTGATGACGCCGATGACATGATCATCTGAGGTCTCGGCGACGAGACGGTGGCAGTTGACGTCGTCGTAGCGCCCGACGGTAAATATCGTCGACGAAGTCGTCGTCGATGTCGTCGACGACGGTGCCTTATTCTGAGGTAAACTCTTCTCAGACATTCTTTTTGAAGCCAGAGACTTCGGAGTTTGTCTCGGGGGGTATTATGAAGAGGTTTACTCTTTGAAGGTGGAGGAGCCTTTTTGAGGAGGAAGGCACTTCAGCACCCTTAGAGGACTGCTGTTTTCTCGACACCTTAGCCCCAGAAGACGATAAAAGTTCCTCAGCAACCCTCTTCCTAGAGGACACTGTAGAGCCTGAGGCAATACTCCCCACCTCAGATAAAGGGTTATCCTGATCCTTAATCTTCTGCAGCCACAGAAGTAGACGTCCCTCTCTGTCTCTGAGAGTTTTTTGAGGGAAGGTCCTACAGATCTTACAGTCTCTCACCTGGTGATCAGGATACAGGCAATAAATGCATTTCTTGTGGGGATCTTCTGAGAACAGTCGCAGCTTCCCACAAGATTCACAAGGTCGAAAGAGAGATCTCTTAGAAGACATTCTGTAATGAATTAAATTGTGAAGAATAGGAAAATACTGAGCAGAGCTCAGGGAGACTCCCTTCACACGACGTGCGGTAGAAAATCTGAGAGCCTCAGCCTCTGAGGAGAGCATTCTAGAGGGTGCTGTCGCCTGATTGGCTGCAGTTTGGACTATTTATAATGACCTGGATAGGTCATAAATGTGGAAGTTTTTCTTCCCCTGTAGTTTCTATCTACTTCACTTCCTGGTTCTAGGTACTACTTACTATGGTTATTATGTGCATAATTATTGCTTTTTTATGTACCGTGGGACTCCCACTCCGACGACGGGGAATGATTCAGGCATGTGAATCTATGAAAGATACCCCAATACTGGAGAATTAATATTGCTAACTGAAAAATTGATTTGGAGAAATTGTGCAGGGAATAATAGATATAAATAGGATACTTGTATATAATTCAGATGAACTGAACTGTTTGATCAAAGAAGTAGTGAGGTGTGCAAATGAGGCTCATAATAATCTTGAAGATTTAGCAGAAGAATTTGGAATGGATTTACATAAAAATAGTAGCTTTTGTAAAAATTACAAAATGGAATTGAGCGAAGCAGAAATAGTGACCATGGGTCTAATGACTCTGCGAGCACATAATACAGACTGAGTCCAGAATATAAAGGACTAGAGAGACTTGAGAAAATATAGGGACAAGTAGAGGAAGAAAGCTGATTCTAAAAAGAACAATATTGGCACAGGAAAAAAGTGAATGTGGTCATGAGTGAAGCTGAAGCAGAATCAAAGACAGAGTTTCCTTTACAAGAGGTGCATGGAGGAAATTATGTGCATGTTCCATGGACCAGGGTTGAGCTCTATGCTTTTATGACAATTTTTCCGAAACTGAGAGAGGAACCTGATAAATGGTATAAAGAGATTCACAGATTAGTGAAATCTCAAAGGTGTTTTGGGCTGATTTAAATACTTTTTTTTAAACTGTTGTTCCCAAAGATTTTTGGGCAGAATGCAAGGCTGCTGCTGCTTTGCCAACCACTGTTCCATCTGTTAATGCTCCAGTTGATATAGTGATAGAAAAATACAGAGAAGTGATTGAGCATTTGAAAAGGAAAATACAGAAAAGGAGGTAAATTAGGCAAAGATAATGAAAGCCACTTAAAAATTGTAGGAGTCTGTGCATGCTTATTATGAGAGACGTCTGTTGATCTATAGTGAGTATGTTACTTGAGTCCCAAATCCTTTAAATAACAGAAGACAAGAGGCGTTTTGCAAAACAGGAGAAGTGTGTTTAATTAAACATTACGGCTGGGAGAACAGTTACCGTACGTGGTGCACTCTTACAAATTACGTACTAGGAGCTTAGCGGTTTTACATTATTTGCATCAAACAGTTCGACTGAGCATTTCAATAAAAACAAGATAAAATGCATATGTAGTATTACAACATAGGGCCCGATTCCAATCTCGCTCGGAAGGCCTATGAATCGGATTTGGCTTTTACGGATCCGATTCGTAGCCCTTTTTCCCGTCCGAATCGTACACAGGTCCGAACGACCAAGTACGATGCAAAGATCGCGTACGCGCAGACCGAATCGTTTCCCAACCTGATCCTGTCCGTACGACTCTTACGCAGACGCTTCGTACAGTTCTATGGAGTCTGTTTCCAAGCGAGCAAGTATGATGCACGATTCGGACAGCCTTCACGATCCGGTATGTCCGGCTCAAAAAAGCTTCCGGATTCGTGCTTTTGGGGCCCGTAGCAGGCCCCCACCACCTGGAGCCCTCCAATTCGGACCCGTGAGGAGTACCCATGGGTCCCCCTTCCCATGCATGCACAGTGTGGTGGGCACCATGGGATGCCCGCCACAGGGTGTACGCTTTTCCCCACCCACCCATTTTTGCGATGGGAGCCTGTGTACGCGTCCAGTATACAGGCTCCTATTGAGTTCAATGGGAGTCTGAGCGAACCGAGTCTGTCAGCATGTGAATGCATCGTACTCGCTCGCCCGGACTCCAGGTGCACGATTCGCTCATAAAGCCCTACGGATCCGAGTCGGACGGAGGGCTTTACAAGCGAGATCGGAATCGGGCCCATATGGCGAATATACAATATGTTAGAATAGCATCAGCACGATCTCGGTTTTTTCACACAATGCAGTTTGCAATCAACAATCAATTCATCATCACATACCTAATACAGTTCAATAATGGTTGGCAGAAAAAATAACTTTTTCAAAAAATGAGTACGCTCTCAGCGCATGTTATCCTGTAAAAAAGAGAAGACTTGCGTGGAACACAAGTGAGCTGGATAGTCTGTCAATATCCACTCCTAAACAAAGGTAGTAATCATAGAAACCATATTGTAATAACTCGGGAATCACCAGCCCCTCTTGGCCACACACAAGTTATGCACAGTTTCCTGAGTCCAATTCTTTCCCTATGTCTAAATTCCACCCTGTTAAATGCCCGGGGTCCAAGCTAGATGTACCTCCTACACTCCTTCCAGATGCTAAAGATGTTAATAACCCTATTAGCACTGACAAATCATTGAACTAAAAAACGATGAGACTGAGTTATCAACTCCGCTCAATCAGACTAGCAGTATTCCAAAAATCAACGTCCTGGGAGTTATCAAGGGCTATATTCACCTTATCAAGCATACTCAGCTATAGGAAAAAGGGGTTAGGTAATCTTTTACGTTTCTCCCTAGTTTACAATACGTCAAATGCTTTAGATTATGTTTGAATTCCGATGTAGTCTCTTATCCTCTGTGATGGCTGCTTCAGGGCGGACCTCCGCCTCGGGGATTCAGCAGAACTTCCAATCAGTTGCGGTGTCTGCCCACTGCTCTTGTTGTGCAATCGTGAATCTGTCCGGTCGGGATCTCCTTCCTTCAGCTACAGTCGGGTTCGAGGTACCAATCAGCTCCTATCTGGCTCACCAAAATGACACTTGAGTTCGAAATCCTTTAAATAACAAAAGACAAGAGGTGTTTGTCAAAACAGGAACAGTTTGTTTAATTAAACATTTCAGCTGAGAGAACAGTTACAGGCACAAAGTCTGAGGACTGTGTCAATTTACAATCAGTATGTGTCCTTCTTTTATACAAAACTAACCCCAGCGGGTAACTCCAATCCGCCAGCGGAGTTTGCGTATTTTTGCCTACTCCGCACTCCGTTGCGAACGCGGAGTTTAGGCAAAACTCCCCTCCGTGGCAGAGCAGAGTTAGCCAGCCCCTCCACCCTCCCAAATTAATTAAAAATTAAAAAAGAAGGCACTTACCTGCGTGGCTGCCTCCTCCTCTGCCTGGCTGCTCTCCGTGCTGCTCCTCGCCGTCCTTCTTCTATGAAAAAACCCTACGTTGTACGTCTTGCGCATGACGTACAACGTAGGAGTTTTTTCATAGAAGAAGGACGGCGAAGAGCAGGAAGGAGAGCGGCCAGGCAGAGGAGGAGGCAGCCACGCACGTAAGTGCCTTCTTTTTTATTTTTTTATTAATTTGGGAGGGGGGAGGGAGCGGAGCGGAATTCCACAGAGTTTTTTTCAAACTCCGTGGAACTCCGCGTAGAGGCACTATGCCAGCTCTGCCCGCCCTTATACAAAACATGATGGGTTAGAAAAGTTTCCGGCGTACCATATATGGTAAGGAATGTTGGTTGCTTCCTTTGGAGTCATAAATTAATTGTCTAATGGTTACCACAGGTGGGTTTCAACCTCGCGTGGACACAATGTGGCCAGTGGATACCGTGTCTATATGTCCGGTATGGGGAGTATGTGATCACTGCATGTGCTAGGTCCTGATTGGCTATATGTTCCTAACTCATGTGGCTTCTAACTTTGTATCGTGTTTTAGGAGCATGCATACTTCTTCCAGTCATGTGTGTTTTAATGGGGCAATCTCTCTTGACCCTTGAAATGTTGGTGCACCTATCCCTGGGATTAATCAAGTTTCCTGCCCGAGCGTTTGACTGCCAGCTACGCACACTCCCAGCAATCCTGGGCCTTGGTCTCAGGGCCTGCTTGACTACACATTTGCGAGTCGAGGTTGATGTGGAGTTCACAACAGGTGATTCTGTTAAAAAGGACGAGATTTCATTTTTATCAATGAATACATCGATTTCCATATTAACAAGTACACTGGAGTTGAAGAGCTGGGAAAAAAAAAGCACTAGCGGATTTGTATCGGCTTTTGTTTTAGGGTTGTGTCTTGAGCTTAGTTCTCATATTCACATAGTGTAATCTGCTGGTAATGTAAGAGTATTGACGAAATACTCAAGTATGCGAAGGACCATAGCGACCTCCCCCTTATACAGATGGTGCACAGGCACAGGCCCAGAGCACCAGTACCTGATAAGGGTGCAGGTGAAACAAGCATGAGTACTGAAGAAATAACTATGCTTGGTACTGCAAGTGTAAGTGCTCTGCCTGATAGTGCATTGACAGCTTTACATGGTCCTAGTGGGGTTACATATGCTGTGGATACAGTTGTTACCATGTTGAAGCCCTCTGAAAAGAGAGAAATTAATATTGCTAATCTGAAAATTCAATTTGGACAAATTCTGCAGGGAACAACAGATATAAATAGGATAGTTGTATATAATTCGGATGAACTGAACTATTTGATCAAAGTAATAGTAAGGTGTGCAAATGAGACTCATAATAATCTTGAAGATTTAGCAGAAGAATTTGGAATGGATTTACATAAAAATAGTAGCTTTCGTAAAAATTACAAAATGGAATTGAGTGAAGCAGAAATGGTGCCCATGGGTCTAATGACCCTGCGAGCACATAATACAGACTTAGTCCAGAATATAAAGAACTGGAGAGACTTGAAAAAATATAGGGACCAGTAGAGGAAACAAGCTGATTCTAAAAAGAACAATATTGGCACAGGAAAAAGTGAATGTGGTCATGAGTGAAGCTGAAGCAGAATCAAAGACAGTGTTTCCTATACAAGAAGTACATGGAGGAAATGATATGCATGTGCCGTTCCATGGACCAGAGGTGAGCTCTCTGCTTTTATGACAATTTTACCAAAGTTGAGAGAGGAACCTGATAAATGGTATAAAGAGATTCACAGATTAGTGAAAATCTCAATGGTTTTTGGCCTGATTTGGATACGTTGTTTGAAACTGTTGTTCCCAGAGATTTGTGGGCAGAATGCAATGCAGATGTTGCTTTGCTGACACAAGAATCAGAGTTCCATCTAATAATGCTCCAGCTGATAAAGTGATAGAAAAATACAGAGAAGTGATAAAACATTCGAAAATAAAGATACTGAAAAGGAGGTACAATTAGGCAAAGATAATGAGAGCCACTTAAGAGCTGAAGGAGTCTGTGCATGTTTATTATGAGAGACTTATGCAGATCTATAGTAAGTATGCTGGATCAACGAGCTGGGAAAAGAAAGCATTAGCAGATTTGTATCAGCTTTTGTTTTAGGGTTGCATCCTGAGCTTAGTTCTCATATTCAGCGCAGTGAATGTGCTGGTAATGTAAGAGTATTGATTAAATACTCAAGTATGCCAAGTAGTGTAGCAATTGTTTTTTTTTGAGAATCAAGGTCAAGGAAAATTGATGATTGCGCTGACGAAGCAGATTCAGAGAAATAATGAAAACCTAATTGTGAATTCAGATACAAATTTCATGTCCCTTGCAGTTTCTGGGGTGAATAAGAATTCAAATTGTGGAGGCAAGTGATGCAAGGAGCTGGAACGCGGAGTTATATGGTGCAGGTGCATGCCCAAGAGAGGAGTAGACAGTTTGTGAATAATTCTGGAATGATTGTGAATGTCTGTTTGCTGAAGAAGAGCACTGGAAGTGCAAGTGTAGACAGAACCCAGATCAAATCCAAAATTACTTTGTTCCTCAAATGCGCAGAATGCATATCAGAAGCAGACACAGTTTGCTACCCAGCCCAACAAACTCAAATGCAGTGTGCAAAATCAGGGGCAGTTCCATACAAGTATTCCGTAGCTAAAGAGTTGCAGCAAACCATGAGAAACAAAATGGCATACAATTCAGGGTACCAGCAGAATCCATTGATTCTGAGCAGTGATTTTCCTCAGTTTTCACCAGATGCAACAAATTCCCAATGAAGGTGCCTAATTGGGGTGAGATGAGGATTGCATGCTTGGCGCAGTCCTAGAGATAGACCAGAGTGGCCCATATGTAGATAGTGAGGTGAATGGCCATCCTGTATCATTTTTAATCGCTACTGGAGGTACCAAGTCTTCAGTTCGTTTCAAACCTACCCCTCTCAGGAGGGGGAGTCCAAGTCGTAGGAGTAAGAAATAAACAGATTACTAACCAAGTTACAGCCAATGCACCAGTTCCAATCGAGTCCATGGAGAACAATCAACAATTCATATTGTGTGATTAAAGCCTTGTTCGTTTACTCAACAGAGACTTGTTTTGCAAGATGAATTGTGTGATTTATTGCACACTGGATGGTGTTGCTATTGAAACCCAAAATGACGATTCAGTGTTTACAATAAAATAGCAATAGCCGAGAGTTCAGCTATTCCCAAAAGAGGGCTTGCCTATTGATTTAAGAAACACAGTTAAGAAAACATATGGGATTTTATGGGGGAAGGAAATGGGATTAATGAGAAGTGCAAATCCAAAAACAAATTAAATGCATGCTGTTTACCATAAAACTTAGCAATACAAACTCTCACAAGAAACGGAAGAAAGAATGAAGCCCATCATTCAGAAAATGTGAGAACAGGGTATTGTACAAGAAGTGTTTGGTAGTCCTTGCAACTCTCTGGTGATGGACATCAAAAAGCCGAGTGGCAAACAGAGGGTAGTTCAAGATCTGAGAAAAATTAATAAAGTTGTCCAATGGTACCAAATCCTGCTGTGATTTTGTTTCAGATTCCTGCTGATGCAGAATGGTACATAGTCATTGACGTATGCCAAGTGTTCTTTTACATTCCTCTCCACGAGAATAGTCAATATATTTTCGTATTTTGGATCCACATTTCGTTTCCTTAATAATTTCTCATTTGGTGCTAAATCCCACAAGGGTATACAGAAGGTCGCTCAATTTTTAGTCAGATTCTAATGAAAGATTCAAAGAGTTTTCAACCGCCCTGTAATTCAGTGCTAGTGTAATTTATGGATGATTTACTAGTGGCATCAAAGACAAAGGAGGATTGCAATTAGGATGCAATTGGGCTCTTAAACCATCTTGCTGACAATGGTCATAAGGGTTCACCAACGAAAATGCAGTGCGACAAAAGAGAAGTGATTTACCTTGGTCATCATATTGGGAAGGAGGCAAGTAAAGTGTCTAAAGAATGTGTTTCTGCAATGCTGAAGATGAATCCTCCAAACCACCCAGAGGGAAGTGAGGATGTTTATTGGAATACTTGGCTACTGTCGTCAGTGGATTCCAAACTTTTCCCTCATTGCAAAACCTTATCTGAGGCTCACTTGCAGTGACATTAAAGATTCAGTGCCATTTGACAGCGAATGCATGAAAGACTTCCGAGAGCTCAGAGAAAATCTTTGTAGCTCATCTGCTCTCAGAATGCCTGATTATGACAAATAGTTTTCCCTCTTTTGTCAGGAAAAAGAAGTGTGTGGCCTATCAGAATTCAAATTGAAGCATGGTGAGGTAAAGCGGTCTGTGGCTTACTTCTCTGCTACATTACATTCTCTAGCCGTAGTATTTCCTGGTTGGCTAAAACCAGTGCCGTGATTTGCCTTCCAATTCAAAATAGTGAGAGAATTGTTATGGGTCATACCCTCTTGGTGTTAGTACCTCATTCAGTTGAGATTATAGTGACTCAAACTCAGCATTTGAGCAAACAATACCGGAAGCTGAGAATATTTCAATGAAGAGATGCAACACTTTGAATTCTGCAACGTTGCTTCTGATTCCAAACAGCGATGAAGATAATGATGAAGATCCTGACCATGATTGCATTTATGTAACAGAATTGTGTACCAAACCAAGGCAAGATATCAAATACGCTTCCTTTGAAATGGCTGATCCGACTCTGTGGATGTTTCTTGTCTGAGAGACCATCAAGGAATACTGAGGGCAACAAATGCAGTCTGCTCTATTTCTGAAAATATTGAAGCATCATACCGGTCTGATGTAATTTCATCGCAAGTAGTACAGTTTATCACCCTGACTAAAGCCTGTTGTTTGGCCAAATAATTAGGTGTGACAGTTTATACAGACAGTCAATATGGATTTGGAGTGGTACATGATTTGGGGGTAGTTATAGTCAGAAAGGGGCTGCATGACATCCTCTGGTATTCCTAATGGGTCATTTAGACTGCCTGGTACTATAGGAGGCTATTCAACAACCTAGAGAAATATCAGTTGTGAAATGTTTCACCCATAAGTCTAGTGATGACATGATCACGATAGGCAATAATGATGCTGGCAAGGTTGCAAAATACTGTGCGCTTGAAAATGTAACTGTCAAATCAAACAAAGCAGGCACAAAAATTAAAACTTTGCAAAATTCTTGCGAAAACGGATGATGTAAATAATGTGAACTGTTTTTAGTTAAATCCAATACAGACTACATGGAATGAACTCAAAGAATTACAAGAGGAAGTACCAGAGGATAAAATGAAAATATGGGAATGAGCTGGTTGTAAGAGAGATATTAACGATATATGGGTAACTCAAGATTATCAATATTTTCCTCCTGACTCTGTGCTTCAGAATATAGCTAGGTACCTATATGGTCTGACTCACGTAGGGAGAGATGGAATGGCCCGGTTATTCAAGTAGTACTGGCACAACACAAAGTTCAGAAGTGTAACAGGAGATTTATGGCAAGGATGCATTACTTGTCAGAGAGTTAATCAAGGCAGCGGTACATTAGTTACCGTCAATCACATAGGAAAATCTGAATGCCCATTTACTGGACTTCAGGCAGACTTCATGGAAATGCCTGTTTTTAATGGGCTTCAATATCTTCGTAGTAATTGCCTGCCTGTTGTCTAAATGGCTGTAAGCCTAGCCGACCAGGATAATCAACAGCATGACTGTAGCCAAACTCTTGTTGAGGGAGTTAATACTAGGCCTGGGCAGAGCTCGCGGAGTTTCACTCTGCGGAATTATGTGGAGTTACCAAAAACTCAGTGGAATTCCGTGGGCTGGTGGAGTAGGGCTTCCAATCTTCTTAACGAGTTATGCAGAACTAAAGTAGCCAGTTCTGCCAAGTATAAACATGGAATATTAAACATGATATAAATAAAATATCTGCAGAAAGCTTTTTTTGCTCTGCTATGCATGTGTCTCGCTTCATTTCACTCTCTACACAAACACAGTTGACAAAGCTGCCAGGCAGGCTGGCGCTACTTGACTCCGCCACCTGCTTTCACTCCAGTGCATACTGAACCACTTCCCACCCCTGTGATGCCCTCAGTCATCTAACCTTGACCATTCCCAGGAACTCTCCCTGTACAGATGTACCCCTTTGCATATTACCCACACTCAACCGCCCACCACCTGTGGCATGACTCGCGAGTACAGACACCATGGCAACTTGAGGTCTACGCCAGAGCTGACCAGAGAGATAAGTCGGAGAGCATCGCAGCACAGGCTAGCAGGAGGGACGCCACCTCGGGCCCTGGGCCTGGAGCAGCGGCGTAAAGCACCAGAGAGTCTTCCACCGGTCACCAGTGCCTGACCCTGAGACCTCGACCCTGCATGGGCATTCTGGAATCAGAATACAGGGGGAGACTGAGAAGAATGTCCTGACTACTGGCATGGCGGGCATCCAGGGATCGGGGGCAGGGTCCAGGGAGCGTGAGCGGGCTCAGAATGAAGATTAAAGAGCCACTGTTCGTCCGCTTCGGAGTGGAGATGCGCCGGCGCACTATTGCCAGGGCTGACAAACTACAAAGCAAGCAAAATCCACTTTCAACCGTAGCCCAAAACAAAATCTAGCGATAGAACCCCATTGCAACTTGCAAGCCCAGTCTATATAATTTGAGGAGATAAAACTCAAGCAACTCCTTGTGTGCAGAAATGTCAACACCTGCTGCCTGTGGAAACTGTCTATTACGTACATGTGTGAAATAAGGCTGATTCTAAATGCAGGTATGTAATTACCGCATTGTCGTATTGCCCGTGAGTTAGACTGGTACTCAAACAACTGCTTTTCCTTGCTTTTGCCCTATAAATCCCCCTCCTGCCTTCTAAAGCAGTCGTATTGGGTGTAATGTGTTGTGTTTTGCACAGCTGTGAGCAGGACTCGCACCCCTGGTTTTTGCACACATCCTGGCTCTGGAAGCTAACTTTCTCCATTCCGATTGTGACGCGATCTTGGCTCTCCTTTGACTAGGACATGGTGTAGTGTCAGTGTGCAGTCTGTGCTGCTTTGTAAGTGCTCTACAAGGGAGGTGGCTCTGCAGGTAGGAGGGTCCTGAGTCTCATCCGTGTCCTGAAGGGCCGAGCTCCTTCGGTGGCACTGGGCACGCAGTTTATGACATGTGCAGCCTCAGGTCAGGTTACCCTGGTATAAACAGTGGCCTGCCCCCCGGCACCCTGGCACAGACCCTAGCCGCACTTTGAGTGACATGCACTCAGTGTGCAGAGCAGCGGGGACTAGCAGGCAGGCAAGATGTGTGCGGTCATCGCTGCAACCTGTGAACTGCTGGCAGTGTGCGCCACACAGCAGGGGTAATGGGCCACAGGTTACAGCAGGTGCTGCAGGGGTGTCAGATGATGGCGTGCAGACGAGAAGCATTGTGTACAGCCCGGAGTAGGCAAAACTCAGTGAACTCCACTGGTGGAGCGGAGTCCACCACCCACCCTTAGTTAATACCTTTTTTTGGCATGCCTACTTGTATTGAGACAGACTGAGAAACTCATTTTAAAAATGAGGTCCGACGGCGGGCCTCAAAATTAACCTGGGGAAGTCAATGGGGATTGTGGTGTCTGGGGGAGGAGCCCTCTTGGGGAAGCTCCACCTAGAGACTCCCTTCCGATGGTTACTAGACTTGCTGCCATACTTGGAAGTGATGCTGACCCCAGACCTGCACATCTGTGCTAGGATGAATTTTAAACATGTGGCCCACTCCCTCGAGGGTCTAACCACCTCCTGGAGTCTTCAAGCTCTTTTCTGGGTTGGGAAAATTCTCTCTTTCAAAATGACCACCCTTCCTAAGATTTTGCAAATGTTCCAGGTGCTTCCCCTACCCCTACATAAGATTGAACTTGACCAGCTGACCGACATTTGGAAAACGTTTATCTGGGCCGATAAGCACCCAAGACTTAGGCACCACACAAGCACATGTCATTCAAAGCAGGGAGGGTTAGGGATCCCCAATATTCACCTCTACTACTTGGCGGCGCAAGTGAGATATGTTGGGGAGTGGCTCCAGGGGGAAACGGACAATCCCTGGTGCTTTATAGACCAGAATATGACCGCCCGGCCATTAGCTGAGGACCTCTAGCTACCCAGATCGCAACACTGTCGCTTTTACACATACCTGATTACGAGGGTCCCCTCTGAGTAATGGGACTACCTTTCTAGATAGAAAGGGATCACTAGGTACCCTTCCCCACCCGCTTACCCTAAAATGGGAACAGAGGTTTCACCCTGGGCATTGAACGATGAAAATTCCAAGAATGGATTGATACTGACTGTTACCAGCTCTGAGATATGTTCCATAAAGGCAGTATTCGATCCTTCGAAGATCTCAAACTCACATATCACTACCCAAAACTAGAGAGATATTACCACTGGCAAATTAACCACTGTGAGTCGGGGAGATTTACTAAGATTTTATGCCGTGATTGCGTCACAAAAGTGATGCAACTCGGCACAAAATCTTTTTTTCAGATTTACTTTCCAGCGCTAAACTAGTTTAGCGCTGGAAATAACTTGAAAGTAACGTCAAGAAGCGCATAGCGCTGCTTTGCATGACTTAGTGCCAAGGGGGCGTACCATGGGTGAAGCATGGGAGTTCCCATACAACCACCTAAGGTTTCTGATGCTAAACCCAATTTACTTAATAAACTAGACAGGGTTTAGCGTCAAAGAAGAAGTAAGCGCAAGGACGAGAAATGCTTTTATTTTTCCTTCCTTTTCCGGCTTTGTACGTGTGCTGCACTTTACAGCACACATACAAAGAGAGAAAAGGGTTAAAGTTAGTCTAAGCATGGTATTTTGAACTGGAAGGATACCCTTCCAGTACAAAACCTATACTAGACTGAGGGAGACACCCTTGCACTATGGCGCAAAGGTGTCTCCGTGGTGCACGGCAGCAGATTTTAGTGCCGGCGCTAGGGAAAGGGGAGGAGAGTGCCATAATTCTGTTAATATGGCACTCTTCTCCTCACTCTTTTTCACGCAGCGTAGTGCAACATTTGTGGCTGCTGCAATGTGCTGCCTGAATAAGTGGTAAATCTGGCCCTGGGTTCTATACCCCCAAATATATGCGGCAGCTACAAGACCTCTCGCAAACTTCAAGATGTTCTTACAGAAACTCTCCACACTGTGACACTTATGTGCCCAAATATATTCTGTTTTGCTCCTCACCAACCCTCAGTCCCGCCCTGTTTACAAGAATAGATGGGAGGAGGACCTGGGTGTTATACTGGATGATGTAACACTCAAGTTCACTGCATGGATCCAGAGGGGAGAGAAAAATATCCTGGTGAAGGTATAAGTAGCCAGTTCAAAAATGAGTAACTTGAAAACCAAGGAGAAGCATTGCAATGTTACAAGCAGAAAGAAAAATTTGTTGGCCAAAGTCAGTCAAGTTGCTGGCCAAAGCACAAGTTCGGTAGTGAGTGGAAGCACAAGTTTGGAAGTAAGTGGAGAACATTCAGTAGTGATCACAAGTGAAGATACAGAAATTGAGAATGTGCATAAAAGAGATAAGAAGCTAGAGTGAGTGTAAAGTAGTAAAGACTACACTGGAAGGCTCAAAGACTAGAATCTGTCAGAGAGAACCAGAGACAATTCAAATTCATACTAACAATAGGGAATCTGAATCGCCTGTTGCAAATGACTAACAGTTCCATGAACTGAATCCTTAAAAAAGAAGAATCTTGAAGTCTGATTCTTGAAGTTTAATTCCTGAATTTTGTATCTTTTGGTATTTTTCCTTTTCCTCATTAGAAGAGGGCAAACAGCAGCTGTTGTAAAATGTTTGGTATAGTTTCTATGATAATAATACCAATAGTTTTAATTGGCTTAATGGTATGCCGTGTTTCACCAGTTGCATATATCTCACCTTCATAGAGTGAACGAACTACTATACGTAATGACATAAACCACATGCAAAATATACACATAGGGATAGATCAATAGATAGTTTTAGGGAAAATGTGTATTTAAATTTTCTAGAGGAGTACACAAAAATTATGAATATTAAAAATTGTTTAATGTGTACATTTAATCCCCCCTCAGCTAAAGAAGGCTCCACTTATTTCCAATTACCATTACCCTATACTTTATCATGCAATATTTTTTCATAAGCAAGAGTATCTATTGACACATCTTTCAGATTTCAAAGCTTCACTGGAAGAACTTTCTGTTTCTAAAAATTCTGGGAATCATATGAAAATATTTGAAGAAGAATGCACACATTAATTTGAAAGCTAGCAAAGCTAAAAATTGAGCATGTATGTAGCATGTTAGAGAATATAAAGAGAGGAGAGTGAAGATTTTGAAAGATTGGAAAGATGTGAGAGAGATTACAGAACAAATTGAAGCTGAAGAGAAATTTAGACATTTTAATCTGCACCCAAGATTAAAAATGGAGAATGAGAGGAGAGTTGTGTACGACAAAGGTTGAAGGTTGAACTATATCAACACAGTTTGTTGGAGAGTGTGAGTGTGGAAGGTGTTATGTGGTCAATGGTGAGTTTCTTGTTGACAAAGAACCAATAATTAGAGGAATTTATAATAAGTGTGGCAAGACTGCTCATTTCAATTTGCCTCATAATTGGGTGGAATATGTTACCTTGCTTAAGTAATATCAAGGGTTTACCATGTAAATGAGATGGATTATGGCGTTGGTTTGAAAATAGTAAAGCGTGGGTTTGGACAAATTGTGTTAGATGTGTTGGGTGCTGTTATTCCATGCATTGGAGTTATTATGAATGATGTGAAGATTTGAAGATTATCTACGTGTGCAGGTTGGCTCGCTTCTAATACTTTTGGGGCATTAACCCAGATACATAATGAGTTAATTGCAATGTGAGCCATAATTATGCAAAACTACCTTCCGCTAGACATCTTTCTTGCAATGCATGGCAGAGTCTGTCTGGTTTTGAGGGTAAGAGAGTGCTCTACCTTTATCCCGTATAAAAGTAAGCTTATTAACACATATGTTTATAACATCACTAATATTTCTCGTGAAGTTAAAGCTTTTAAATAGTGTGGCATGTGGCATGCTGGAATCAGTGAATTCCTGGTTCGGTGAGGTTGGGAAGGGCTTTAGAAAGGTTGGTGAATGGATTGATGGTTTGGCTGATCACATGTTGCATGTTATATTAACCCCTGGAATCATTGTGCTAATCTGTGCAATAGTACTGTTCCTTTTGTTTAAATTATTTGAATAAATCTTTTCTAAAAAGGGTCTAAATAGTGGATGCAAGAAAGAGTCAACGATGTCTAAGAAAAAAAGAGAAGAAATGGAGTGGGAAGATGTCAGAGAGTGAGTCTATGATCGACTTAAGCTGTTGGAGGAATAGAGACGCAAGAGACAGTAACAGATGAATACTATATTTTAAATAGTTTGGGTAATATTTGATGATGAAATCATCAGAGGTGGGGAAACTGAGAGAGCTTTTGTGCATTTAAACTAAAATGTGCACCTTCTTTCACATATATTTACTGACACAGAGCTAATGTACTTGAAACAAAATCATTATGAAGTGTTTTTTTGTGTTGTATTTCTTTATTGAATTATCAAACAAGCAAACATAGAGAACGAGGTAGGATTGTACTTACACAAAAAAAGGGTAAATTCACATGTTATCTCCACCCAGGTACAAAATGGGGTGTAACTCCATAGGGTTGACATTTAGTTCCTACGAATAACAATCGTACAGTGTAAATTTTATGTGGGGTGGGGATGAAGGGGGGAGGGCAGGGGAGGGCCTGAGGGGGGGATATGAATAGGCCTGTATATCTGTATATCTCCACCTTTTACCTCCTCCTTACCCTGCTGCGGGAAGCTACCACCTTACCCTGGCTTTTGCTCTGTTCCCTACCGTCACCCCAGGGTGCTTGGGGGCGGGTATGGGTCATTTCTTTAGTTCCTCGCTTCCTATGAAAGAAGAGAACCGAGAAACAAGGATAGGGATTGTGTGCGGGGGGGACAGGATGTCTTGGAGCCCTGGTGAGGGTAAAGCGACAATATGCGGGGTCTATAACAGTTTGACAGTGTGCCATTAAGCCAATGTGACAATGCGGCAATATGTGTGTGTGTGTGTGTGTGTGTGGGTGTTCCAGAGGGGGGAGGAGGGAAAGAGGGGACAGCACCTAATATTAATAATATTAATGATAATAGTAATAATAATAATAATATTCCTGAGACTAAACTAATGAAGGATGAATAAAAGAGTGAAGTTGAGGGGGTTAGGGACTGTGTCCAAAGCATGGGTAGCGTGCCATGCATTCAGTCATTATGATGTGTTAAAGCGCATTCTTACGGCTTAAGCTAACTAGACCTCAGTCAGGCCAAAATGGATACTGTATAATGATATTTCATTCTGTGTTTATATCTCTCGCCTGACACTACGCCTGACACTACGTGCAGCAAGATGTGGATTGTTTATTTCTGAATGACACTGTTCTTAAAGAGCCACTGGAGGTCTCTCCTGCTTGCACACTGAATTGCATTCATTCACAATGATTTACTGTTGTTTATGTAACTACTTTGTTCCAACACAGGTATGGGTGCACTTTTGAAATGCAGATTTCTTAGGGCCCTAAGCCCCCACAGTACCACATCTGTCTATTGTGTGTTATTGTGTGAACTAGGGGTCTCCAGCATCCTCACGAGCTATTTGTGATCAGCGAATGGTCCATACACAGCTGGGTTCTTGTACTAACATGATCGTTGTTCAATGCTGTAACGTTCTTCGTGAATTCTGGATTCAGTTTGCTTTAAGGGTGGCCCGTGCAGAGGCTGATGTCTCCTAGTGATAGAATTTTTTTGTTTTTGTACTAGCTGCAAAACAAGTCAGGCCAAGCATCTCCTCGAAGAAGTTTCTATAATTCCCTTGCATTCAGTGCTTCGCTTCTGTCACAGTTAATACTAACCCTGGGAAAAGCACTACGCTACGCTCGCGTAGTTTGCGAAGTTTGCGCTACTTCGCACAACGTGAATTGCACATAGCACAGTGCAAACACGCGTAGCGTAGCGTAGTGCAGCGGTCATATTTAGCTTGCTCGCGGTCCTCAACGCCAAGTTGGCGACCGCGAGCAAGCAAAATGACATCCCGGCGAGACTTTTTCCTCGCTCGCGATCAGCAACATCAAGTTGCCGATCGCGAGCGTGGAAAATAAACCTCCCGACGAGATTCTCAACGCGGGGAGGTCAGGTTTCTCATTGCGAGTGGTCGCGTATGCTCGCGACCGCTCGCGATGAGAAACTACCAGTCCGCGTTGAGAAAGCTGCCGCTCAAGTAAAAATCTACTCGAGCGGCAGTAAAAGACAGCTCGCACTGTGCAAGATGCCGTTTTCAATGATTGCACAGTGCGGACAAGCATCCGGCACTGTGCAATCATCGCGAACAGCGCACTATGCAGTTCGCATAGTGCTACGCGTAGCTCGCGTAGTGCGAACTGCACTTTGCGTAGCTTCGCGTAGCGCTACTTCGCGAACTACGCCCAGGCTTAGTTAATACATAACATTTGGAATTGTATTGAACAATTGCACTATTGAATAGTTTGTGTGAAGGTTCCAGGGTTTACTATTCAGCATATTCTTTGTGAATACAAGAAGCTTTTCCTCCTCTCTCTCTCGCTCTACATACTGGTTGTGGTAGATGATTTTATATTCAGAAAAAACACTTAGCCAACATAAGGGTAAAGTAAAATGATGGCCCGACACCATGTGAGTATTCTCCCACGGCATGGGGTCATTTTGTTTTCTTTTTGCTGTCCCTCACCGCTAGGATATTCCTGCTGACGTGAATGTATACCCATGATATGATTGTCAAGACTAGATGCCAGCCTCCAGTGTGCGTTATCTCCATCTGTAGAAACACAGGAGGTTGGCATCTAGCCGTGCCAATAATATTATGGGTATAGATTTACATCAGCAGGAATAGCCATCATTTTTTCTTTTTCAAAAACAATCTCCTGCTTTGGGAGTTTGTTTTTGGAAAGGTAAAAACTTTATAAAAATGTAGTGTCAGCGTCCATCAGCACTGGCAGATGCACACCAAACAGTTCAATGGCTTTGGATGACTGATAGAGCTCAATGTAGGGCCGGCGGTGAATTCCACATTTGGCAAGCACAGTAAAGGCAGGGTGGGGGACGTAAAGTCCTCCGCCACCCTGACTGCCGTTACTCCATCCTCCAAACTCTAAATCGATCAAGTGCTTATGTTGTAAAACACTACTTGACTTTGGATGAACGTTTCCTACCTATGGCTAGGGTGAATTTTAGGGTGAATTTACTAAGAGAGGGTCACTAATAAGTTTCCTGCCCTTTGTTCCTCACACTCAGGCAGCATCATTTTTCAGCAGAGACTGACTCTTTGTAACTGCCACCCCAGGCAAATAAGGGAAATCTTCTGTTCCCTCAATGATGCTGTGTGGAATAACGGCTAGAGGATCGACCTTGAAGCTGGGGAACCAGGTCCAGTCTCGTCATGGACGCTCAACATCAGGTGCGCAACACACATTGGTCTGAGAGGGCTTCAGCCACCCCCCCCCTAAACCCCCTCACCCCAGCCTCCATGACCTGGACTGAGCTGGGAGCCAGGATGCCAAGCACCACCACGTATATGGCACTGCTCTGACCTATGTCCAAAGGCTGTTTACAGTTCATCAAGCCTTCTTTTGTCTCTTTAAGCGTCTCCCCAGTCCCTCTGGTAAAAAAATACCAGAGGAAGGTAAATGTTACATGTGAAATCAGCGCTATGCAAGTGCTGTTATCACAGCTTGGCCCTATTCACCAACCAAATGCAGGGATGTCGCACAACAATGAAACACAAGGCATGCAAGTTTCCTGCAGTACATGCTTATTGTTCCTTCTCAATAAAATGTAACAAAACATGTGTAATATTTAGAATATAATTATGCTATTCTTAGTCGTTTGTTTTACTATTTCAGTGCTGTGAAGCAATTCATATGATGCAGCACTATATAAATCTAAACAAAACAAAACAAAGGAAATGTTGCATTCGGTTATCTTAGAGGTTCTATAAGCCTTTCTATTGATGCATATGAGTGTTTATGAGCATGCATACATATTTGGGTATATGAGTATATTGGCCCGTATTGACCCTTCCGAATCCTTTTAAGGGGACCCAATATTTCATCCTTGCGTTATCAAGCCACTTGATAATTACAGTGCTGTAATATGGCAACATCTACTGTAGCAAGCACTAGAATCTCTGCTAACGGACTATATCCCACTCCATAGATCACAAACCTCCTCTCCCTGAAACCCTATAATACCTAGTTCCTTCCAGCCACTCTATCTATCGAGTCACTTGCATGATACCACAAAGCCCTTACAAATGTAATCATTTACTTCCATTTAATTTAGGACCAAGAAACAGAAGTAAATACATGGAATTGGTTTTCTGAATTCAGAAGCATAAACCTAATAACCAATATTCCACTTAACTAAACTTTAGCCTTTGTTTCTACTCGACGAAAAGCACTCGAACACCTCGCCAGTGATGGTAAGCACTAAAAACAAGCATTGGCATAGCCAATAGGTTATGTTATGTTATGTTATGTTAAGCAGTTTTGTAAAGCGCTCAGCTGCCCCAGCAAAGGGGCGTCCCGGCGCTAAGAACAATAGTAGCAACTGGCTGCGAGAGTCCCATCTAGCAAAACAGAAAAAAACCAAAGAATATGAGAGCAACAGGCAGGGAAGCAGGTAACCTAGTGAGGAAATAGGTGGGTTTTTAGTGCCTTTCGAAAGGCAAAATAGTTGTCCATGCTCCGTATCTGGCTTGGAAGACCATTCCAAAGCTTGGCCGCCATCACGCGGAAAGATCGCCCACCTGCGCGGGCTCTCCTCACACGTGGGATGCAAGCAAGCTGTTGATCTGCAGAACGTAACTGACGCATGGGAATATAGGCAGAGAGTAGATCAGATAATACCCCAGGGGTCGGGTATTTTAGAATCTTAAACGCAAAGCAGAGAGACTTGAACTCCACCCGCCTCTCTACTGGCAGCCAGTGTAGCCGCCGGATAGTGCTGGAGGTGGAGCAGCATCTGGGCATGGCAAGAAGGGTTCTAGCGGCGACATTTTGGACCCTCTGCAATCTAGCAATCTCGGCCTTATTGGTCCCCAGATAGAGCACACTGGCATAGTCCAATCTTGACAGCACGGATGCCTGTACGATCGTCTGGCGGATAGAGGGGTCAAAAATGCCCAAAATGGGCCTGAGGCTGCGCAGAATACCAAAACAGGTCGCAGCTACCCTCTTAGTTTGATCTCGGAAACTAAGCGCCGAATCCACCCAGACGCCAAGATTTTTCACCACCTGTTTGGGAGTGGGGGCTGGACCCAGGGTAGTGGGCCACCAGTGCCCGTTCCAAAGCTCAGAATCTTTTCCTACCAGCAGGACCTCGGTCTTGCTGGCGTTGAGCTGAAGACAGTTGGTGGTCATCCACCCAGCGACATCCGCCAACCCACTTCGAAACCTAGCAGCATCGTTTAAACAATCATTGGACAGGGCGACAACTAGTTGAGTGTCGTCAGCGTAAGACACTATAGTCAGTCCACTCCTCTTAGCTATTACAGCTAAGGGCTGGACATACAGGTTAAAAAGCGTAGGGCTTAAAGCAGAACCCTGTGGGACGCCCTGTTTGACAGAGTGCACCTTAGAAGAAAAAGGGGGGACTGACACCTGAAAGGACCTGTCGGAGAGGAAGGAGGTGAGCCATGCCAAGGCTAGACCTACAATACCAGCATCCTTCAACCTCTGGATCAGGATCTGGTGGGAGACCGTATCGAATGCGGCGCTGAGGTCCAATAGGATCAGTGCCGAGGTACGTCCCTCATCCAGAGCCACTCTCAGGTGTTCAGTCACAGCTAGCAGTGCGGTCTCTGTACTAAGACCGGGGCGGAAGCCACACTGGGAGGAGTCCAGTATACAATTCTCCTCCAAATAGCCTGAGACAATGGTGGTGATGCAAAGGTCTCGCCTTTGGGGCCTTATAAGTGTTTAGCCAGAGCTATTGACTTTGCCAATGTCTTCAAGCTGTGCTGTAGAGAAGTGTGGCTGCTCTGCAGCATGCTGAAAAGTTATAATAAAAAAGTGTCAGAAGCATTTTTGTTACTTTATATATGACCAAGAAGGCATTATGTAAAACTGAACGACCATATTAAAAAAGTATTTACAATAAAAATTTCCTCAGTTTTTTTTTGTTCTTGCAATGCTGGCAACTTGTTTCTGCCTATTGCAATGGTTGTTTGTTAAAGCTTTTTTTTTGAGGGGGCATAAACAATCGGAGGGTGAAGGTTGGGAACTAGTACCTGTATTATAACACTAGCAGCGGCCAGACGCTAGGAGAGAATCAACAGATGCCAGATTCCGAGAGCAGGCTGAGGTGGTGCTGAGTGATGCTGAGGTGGTAGTGGTGGTGGTGGTGACTGTTGCGGAGACGATGCTTAGGTGATGCTGAATGATACTCAGGTCTTGCTGAGTGATACTGCTGTGGTGCGGAGTGATGCTGTGGTGGTGCTGAGTGATATTGTCTTGGCGCTGAGTGATGCTGTGGTGGTGCTGAGTGATATTGTCTTGGCGCTGAGTGATGCTGTGGTGGTGCTGAGTGATGCTGTGGTGGCCCTGAGTGATGCTGTGGTGGCCCTGAGTGATGCTGTCGTGGCCCTGAGTGATGCTGTGGTGGTGCTGAATGATGCTGTGGTGGTGAAGAATGATGCTGTGGTGGTGCTGAGCGATGCTGTGGTGGTGCTGAGCGATGCTGTGGTGGCCCTGAATGATGCTGTGGCGGTGCTGAGTGATGCTGTGGCGGCGCTGAGTGATGCTGTGGTGGCGCTGAGTGATGCTGTGGCGGCGCTGAGTGATGCTGTGGCGGCGCTGAGTGATGCTGTGGCGGCGCTGAGTGATGCTGTGGTGGCGCTGAGTGATGCTGTTGCGGCGCTGAGTGATGCTGTGGCGGCGCTGAGTGATGCTGTGGTGGCACTGAGTGATGCTGTGGTGGCACTGAGTGATGCTGTGGCGGCGCTGAGTGATGCTGTGGTGGCGCTGAGTGATGCTGTCGTGGTGCTGAGTGATGCTGTCGTGGTGCTGAGTGATATTGTTGTGGCACTGAGTGATGCTGTGGTGATGCTGTGGTAGTTCTGAGTGATGCTGTGGTGGTACTGAGTGATGCTGTGGTGGCGCTGAGTGATGCTGTGGTGGCGCTGAGTGATGCTGTGGTGGTGCTGAGCGATGCTGTGGTGGCGCTGAGTGATGCTGTGGTGGCCATGAGTGATGCTGTGGCAGTGCTGAGCGATGCAGTTGCGGTGCTGAGCGATGCTGTGGTGGTGCTGAGCGATGCTTTGGCGGTGCTCAGCGATGCTGTGGTGGCGCTGAGTGATGCTGTGGTGGCGCCGAGTGATGCTGTGGTGGCGCTGAGTGATGCTGTGGTGGTGCTGAGTGATGCTGTGGTGGTGCCGAGTGATGCTGTGATGGTGCTGAGTGATGCTGTGGTGGTGCAGAGTGACGCTGTGGTGGTGCCGAGTGATGCTGTGGTGGTGCCGAGTGATGCTGTGGTGGCGCCGAGTGATGCTGTGGTGGCGCCGAGTGATATTGTTGTGGTGCCTAGTGATGCTGTGGTGGCCCTGAGTGATGCTGTTGTGACCCTGAGTGATGCTGTGGTGGTGCTGAGTGATGCTGTGGTGGTGTTGAGTGATGCTGTGGTGGTGCTGAGTGATGCTCTGGTGGCCCTGAGTGATGCTGTGGTGGCCCTAAGTGATGCTGTGGTGGCCCTGAGTGATGCTGTGGTGGCGCTGAGTGATGCTGTGGTGGCGCTGAGTGATGCTGTGGTGGTGCTGAGTGATGCTGTGGTGGTGCTGAGCGATGCTGTGGTGGTGCTGAGCGATGCTGTGGTGGTGCTGAGCGATGCTGTGGTGGTGCTGAGCGATGCTGTGGTGGTGCTGAGCGATGCTGTGGTGGTGCTGAGTCATCCTGTGGTGGTGCTGAGTCATCCTGTGGTGGTGCTGAGTGATGCAGTGTTGGCCCTGAGTGATGATGTGGTGTCGCTGAGTGAAGCTATGGTGGTGCTGAGTGATGCTGTGGTGGCGCGGAGTGATGTTGTGGTGCTGCTGAGTAATGCTGTGGTGGCGCTGAGTGATGCTGTTGTGGCGCTAAGTGATACTGTGGTTGTGCTGAGTAATGCTGTGGTTGCACTGAGTGATGCTGTGGTTGCACTGAGTGATGCTGTGATGGCGTTGAGTGATGCTGTGATGGCGTTGAGAGATGTTGTGTTGGTGCTGAGTGATGCTGTGCTGGCTCTGATTGATGCTGTGCTGGCTCTGATTGATGCTGTGGTTGCGCTGAGTGATGCTGTGGTGATGCTGAGTGATGCTGTGGTGTTGCCGAGTGAGAGATAGAGTGAAGATATAATGCCCAATTAGAGAGGGTTGGTGAGAGAGAAAGAGAGAGAAAGGGTGTACATAGAATAAAGAGTGGAGCGGGATAGAGAGAGAGAAAGAAGGGGAGAGAGAGTGAATGAAGGAGTTTGAAAGAGAAACAGATAAAGGGGTGAGAGAGAATGGAAGGCTAAAATAGATAGAGAGGGGAGAGTTAATTAAGTAGAGAGAGAATTAGAGAGGGGAGAGAGAGAGAAGGAGAGAGACAATAAGAGTGGGGGTGTGGAGTTTAAATAGAGTGAAGAAGTGACGCGGAAAAAGTAACCTTAAATATAGCTTTGTGCTTTGCGCGAATAAATATTTTTTTTTTTAAAACAGAGTGAGACAAAAATACTGGTAATTAGGCTGTGACTCCCAATATAAAACAAATAGCGATATAAGGTGAAATCAACCCACCGAAGCAATATTTCTAACTAGACAAAAAAAGCTTGCATTTCAATGCTAATCGCTGTTGTTTTTCATGTGACTGTAGTCCAGGGCCGTCAGTTGGTAATGTGAGCTGCTGCTGCGATTGAAACATCAGAGTCCAGAGAGTTAATGAGCCATGACGAGGAAATGAGGAAGAGATAGGAAACCCAGATGGCAGCTGCGCGCATGCACGCCATCGTGACCGCAAGCTGGTCGCCAGCCGAAAGCCAGTGTGTTTGCACTTCCAAAACCCGCTTACTAAAACTCTCGGCCAGACCAGCGCAAGCGCTGGTGCAGGCCGAGACCTAAAAACGAATGCAATGCTATATATTTTTTTTCACAATAAAAATAAGGTGTCACAAAGTGATGCAGACAGATGTACCTGCTGAAACGTATGAGTTGTATTGCGTTTCAGTAATGCATTAATTACCACCATCAAAATTATAACTTTTCCTAAATAATGCATGACGTCATGTCATGTTCTGTCAGTATTGGTGATTCTTCAGAATTATTTAAGAGTTTTCTGTGGAACTATAACAAGTTTATTCAAAAGCATCTTAAGTGATGTGTTGTGGCCTTATTGCACCACAGGGAGCAGGCATCAAAGCGTGCCATATCACAGCAGGGAGCTACTAATAAGGTTCTTTTGCAGAGTCCAGAGCCAAAATAAAACGTTTACCTGTGATACTAATAGCCCTTGAACAATTCCTGTCTCTTATCAGAAACTTTTTATTAAGTTGACAACAGTGACATCCATTCTGATTTAGAGTTTGGTGAGTGGCCCACCATCCATCAGGGCAGCAGGGGTACTAATATTCGCTTGCCTATAGATTACCGGCCACCATACTTAGAGATTACTGCTGGCCTGGAAGAGACCTCTGCCACGGCATCTCCTCTGAAGGGACTGAAAATTGGCTGAGCCGCCACTACATTTCATGCAGAAACTCTACAAACGTTTTTTCAGAAACAAACTCCCAAACAAACTCCCAACTGGGAGTTTAAAAAACAAAACAAAAAAAAACTAATGAGAATTTTCTCCCCGGGTGAGAGAGTAATTTTTTCTTTCTGTTTCGGACACCAGGCTTTCCACAGTGATCCCAAACAGAAACAAGCGTTTGCAATGCAATAGGTCTCGCATTTACACGAGTTTGAGCTATTGGCATTGTAAATGACAATGCCTTTTATTTATGTTTTGGTTTTTAAAACATAAATAAAAGGCATTGACAATTACAATACTAATAGCTTAAACTCTCGCAAGTGCAAGACATATTGCATTACAAATGCTTGTTTTATTTGTAAAAGCAAATTCCCGCTTTGGGATTTAGGTTTTGAAAATAAGAAGAGAAAATGAGTGTACATCACGGTGTTGTCATGTTGACAGAGCTGCACAGCACATTTAATGCATTTACAGGAACTGCCCTAATGGAGGTTCCTCTAAATGCAAGAGAGGTATGCAAAGCCTGTGGACATCTCTAAATTTGGCAGGCAGAGTCCCCTCACTATGGCAGGAGTAAATTACTACACCATAGCGACGGTTCTAACACTGCCTGCCAAAATAAAAAATCAGGCCCTTAGTTTGTGGGGTGGTGTACCATAGCTGAGAAAGGTAGACATATCAGGTGGGAACTGGCCAAATCAGACAGGCTAATTAAAACAGTGGTGAGCTTCAGTTTTCAGGAATTGTTATATTGTTGGAATGAGGCCCCTGTTCATTGACATATTCTGGAAGCATTTGAAGTTATTTCCAATACTATTGAACGTTTGCTTCAATCAAGTACACTAGGCCCTATCTTGGTTAAGAAATATAAATGGTCCAAGTCATGCTTTGATCTTCATATTGCCCGTAAACACTCTCTTCACGATAAAGAAGTTGTTGTGATGTTAAGGTGCTACAAACAAACTATTCCTGCCAGGGAGGCGCAGGTCCACGACAAGGCATGGGAGGATCTGAGTCTAGCTAGTATTTCAGAAATCAAGGTTTATTCTGGCAGTTTGCCAACAGCTCCTATTTTCATGAAGGGCCTGTTGTCCAATTAGCTTCCAACATAAATGGGTGAACCTCTTTAGTAGTATGTATAGATCTAACGAAATGAGCATTAATAAGACAATAATGTCATCTACGAAGAGCATGGTCTTTCATATACAGGAGGTAATTAAATAAGTTTATGAGTGCTTCTCTGGGAAATCACGGGACCAGACAAGATTTCTTCAGATTTATTTAAGCACAAAATGGATTTGTGGGCCCCGGTGGTGACTGATGTCCTGAATGCCAGCAAATAGTTCCTCCATATCAAATCGGGATCAGAATCTATTTCAATTCCAGTCTTTAAAAAAGCCAATAGGTCTCGGCGATGCGAGAGCTATTGGCTTTTTCAATGTTAAGGCCTTTTAGCCAAGTAGCCCAAGAGCACACAGTATAAGCAGGGAAGCCCTGATTTACACTTGTTTTCTGGTCTTCTGGTCTACCCCTTTCTTTTTGTCTATTTTCTGACTTTGCCAATGTCTTCAAGCTGTGCTGTAGAGAAGTGTGGCTGCTCTGCAGCATGCTGAAAAGTTATAATAAAAAAGTGTCAGAAGCATTTTTGTTACTTTATATATGACCAAGAAGGCATTATGTAAAACTGAACGACCATATTAAAAAAGTATTTACAATAAAAAATTTCCTCAGTTTTTTTTTGTTCTTGCAATGCTGGCAACTTGTTTCTGCCTATTGCAATGGTTGTTTGTTAAAGCTTTTTTTTGAGGGGGCATAAACAATCGGAGGGTGAAGGTTGGGAACTAGTACCTGTATTATAACACTAGCAGCGGCCAGACGCTAGGGGAGAATCAACAGATGCCAGATTCCGAGAGCAGGCTGAGGTGGTGCTGAGTGATGCTGAGGTGGTAGTGGTGGTGGTGGTGACTGTTGCGGAGACGATGCTTAGGTGATGCTGAATGATACTCAGGTCTTGCTGAGTGATACTGCTGTGGTGCGGAGTGATGCTGTGGTGGTGCTGGAGTGATATTGTCTTGGCGCTGAGTGATGCTGTGGTGGTGCTGAGTGATATTGTCTTGGCGCTGAGTGATGCTGTGGTGGTGCTGAGTGATGCTGTGGTGGCCCTGAGTGATGCTGTGGTGGCCCTGAGTGATGCTGTCGTGGCCCTGAGTGATGCTGTGGTGGTGCTGAATGATGCTGTGGTGGTGAAGAATGATGCTGTGGTGGTGCTGAGCGATGCTGTGGTGGTGCTGAGCGATGCTGTGGTGGCCCTGAATGATGCTGTGGCGATGCTGAGTGATGCTGTGGCGGCGCTGAGTGATGCTGTGGTGGCGCTGAGTGATGCTGTGGTGGCGCTGAGTGATGCTGTGGCGGCGCTGAGTGATGCTGTGGTGGCGCTGAGTGATGCTGTTGCGGCGCTGAGTGATGCTGTGGCGGCGCTGAGTGATGCTGTGGTGGCACTGAGTGATGCTGTGGTGGCACTGAGTGATGCTGTGGCGGCGCTGAGTGATGCTGTGGCCGGCGCTGAGTGATGCTGTGGTGGCGCTGAGTGATGCTGTCGTGGTGCTGAGTGATGCTGTCGTGGTGCTGAGTGATATTGTTGTGGCACTGAGTGATGCTGTGGTGATGCTGTGGTAGTTCTGAGTGATGCTGTGGTGGTGCTGAGTGATGCTGTGGTGGTGCTGAGTGATGCTGTGGTGGCGCTGAGTGATGCTGTGGTGGTGCTGAGCGATGCTGTGGTGGCGCTGAGTGATGCTGTGGTGGCCATGAGTGATGCTGTGGCAGTGCTGAGCGATGCAGTTGCGGTGCTGAGCGATGCTGTGGTGGTGCTGAGCGATGCTTTGGCGGTGCTCAGCGATGCTGTGGTGGCGCTGAGTGATGCTGTGGCGGCGCCGAGTGATGCTGTGGTGGCGCTGAGTGATGCTGTGGTGGTGCTGAGTGATGCTGTGGTGGTGCCGAGTGATGCTGTGATGGTGCTGAGTGATGCTGTGGTGGTGCCGAGTGATGCTGTGGTGGTGCTGAGTGATGCTGTGGTGGTGCCGAGTGATGCTGTGGTGGCGCCGAGTGATGCTGTGGTGGCGCCGAGTGATATTGTTGTGGTGCCTAGTGATGCTGTGGTGGCCCTGAGTGATGCTGTTGTGACCCTGAGTGATGCTGTGGTGGTGCTGAGTGATGCTGTGGTGGTGTTGAGTGATGCTGTGGTGGTGCTGAGTGATGCTCTGGTGGCCCTGAGTGATGCTGTGGTGGCCCTAAGTGATGCTGTGGTGGCCCTGAGTGATGCTGTGGTGGCGCTGAGTGATGCTGTGGTGGCGCTGAGTGATGCTGTGGTGGTGCTGAGTGATGCTGTGGTGGTGCTGAGCGATGCTGTGGTGGTGCTGAGCGATGCTGTGGTGGTGCTGAGCGATGCTGTGGTGGTGCTGAGCGATGCTGTGGTGGTGCTGAGCGATGCTGTGGTGGTGCTGAGTCATCCTGTGGTGGTGCTGAGTCATCCTGTGGTGGTGCTGAGTGATGCAGTGTTGGCCCTGAGTGATGATGTGGTGTCGCTGAGTGAAGCTATGGTGGTGCTGAGTGATGCTGTGGTGGCGCGGAGTGATGTTGTGGTGCTGCTGAGTAATGCTGTGGTGGCGCTGAGTGATGCTGTTGTGGCGCTAAGTGATACTGTGGTTGTGCTGAGTAATGCTGTGGTTGCACTGAGTGATGCTGTGGTTGCACTGAGTGATGCTGTGATGGCGTTGAGTGATGCTGTGATGGCGTTGAGAGATGTTGTGTTGGTGCTGAGTGATGCTGTGCTGGCTCTGATTGATGCTGTGCTGGCTCTGATTGATGCTGTGGTTGCGCTGAGTGATGCTGTGGTGATGCTGAGTGATGCTGTGGTGTTGCCGAGTGAGAGATAGAGTGAAGATATAATGCCCAATTAGAGAGGGTTGGTGAGAGAGAAAGAGAGAGAAAGGGTGTACATAGAATAAAGAGTGGAGCGGGATAGAGAGAGAGAAAGAAGGGGAGAGAGAGTGAATGAAGGAGTTTGAAAGAGAAACAGATAAAGGGGTGAGAGAGAATGGAAGGCTAAAATAGATAGAGAGGGGAGAGTTAATTAAGTAGAGAGAGAATTAGAGAGGGGAGAGAGAGAGAAGGAGAGAGACAATAAGAGTGGGGGTGTGGAGTTTAAATAGAGTGAAGAAGTGACGCGGAAAAAGTAACCTTAAATATAGCTTTGTGCTTTGCGCGAATAAATATTTTTTTTTTTAAAACAGAGTGAGACAAAAATACTGGTAATTAGGCTGTGACTCCCAATATAAAACAAATAGCGATATAAGGTGAAATCAACCCACCGAAGCAATATTTCTAACTAGACAAAAAAAGCTTGCATTTCAATGCTAATCGCTGTTGTTTTTCATGTGACTGTAGTCCAGGGCCGTCAGTTGGTAATGTGAGCTGCTGCTGCGATTGAAACATCAGAGTCCAGAGAGTTAATGAGCCATGACGAGGAAATGAGGAAGAGATAGGAAACCCAGATGGCAGCTGCGCGCGTGCACGCCATCGTGACCGCAAGCTGGTCGCCAGCCGAAAGCCAGTGTGTTTGCACTTCCAAAACCCGCTTACTAAAACTCTCGGCCAGACCAGCGCAAGCGCTGGTGCAGGCCGAGACCTAAAAACGAATGCAATGCTATATATTTTTTTTCACAATAAAAATAAGGTGTCACAAAGTGATGCAGACAGATGTACCTGCTGAAACGTATGAGTTGTATTGCGTTTCAGTAATGCATTAATTACCACCATCAAAATTATAACTTTTCCTAAATAATGCATGACGTCATGTCATGTTCTGTCAGTATTGGTGATTCTTCAGAATTATTTAAGAGTTTTCTGTGGAACTATAACAAGTTTATTCAAAAGCATCTTAAGTGATGTGTTGTGGCCTTATTGCACCACAGGGAGCAGGCATCAAAGCGTGCCATATCACAGCAGGGAGCTACTAATAAGGTTCTTTTGCAGAGTCCAGAGCCAAAATAAAACGTTTACCTGTGATACTAATAGCCCTTGAACAATTCCTGTCTCTTATCAGAAACTTTTTATTAAGTTGACAACAGTGACATCCATTCTGATTTAGAGTTTGGTGAGTGGCCCACCATCCTAATATTCGCTTGCCTATAGATTACCGGCCACCATACTTAGAGATTACTGCTGGCCTGGAAGAGACCTCTGCCACGGCATCTCCTCTGAAGGGACTGAAAATTGGCTGAGCCGCCACTACATTTCATGCAGAAACTCTACAAACGTTTTTTCAGAAACAAACTCCCAAACAAACTCCCAACTGGGAGTTTAAAAACAAAACAAAAAAAACTAATGAGAATTTTCTCCCGGGTGAGAGAGTAATTTTTTCTGTCTGTTTCGGACACCAGGCTTTCCACAGTGATCCCAAACAGAAACAAGCGTTTGCAATGCAATAGGTCTCGCATTTACACGAGTTTGAGCTATTGGCATTGTAAATGACAATGCCTTTTATTTATGTTTTGGTTTTTAAAACATAAATAAAAGGCATTGACAATTACAATACTAATAGCTTAAACTCTCGCAAGTGCAAGACATATTGCATTACAAATGCTTGTTTTATTTGTAAAAGCAAATTCCCGCTTTGGGATTTAGGTTTTGAAAATAAGAAGAGAAAATGAGTGTACATCACGGTGTTGTCATGTTGACAGAGCTGCACAGCACATTAATGCATTTACAGGAACTGCCCTAATGGAGGTTCCTCTAAATGCAAGAGAGGTATGCAAAGCCTGTGGACATCTCTAAATTTGGCAGGCAGAGTCCCCTCACTATGGCAGGAGTAAATTACTACACCATAGCGACGGTTCTAACACTGCCTGCCAAAATAAAAAATCAGGCCCTTAGTTTGTGGGGTGGTGTACCATAGCTGAGAAAGGTAGACATATCAGGTGGGAACTGGCCAAATCAGACAGGCTAATTAAAACAGTGGTGAGCTTCAGTTTTCAGGAATTGTTATATTGTTGGAATGAGGCCCCTGTTCATTGACATATTCTGGAAGCATTTGAAGTTATTTCCAATACTATTGAACGTTTGCTTCAATCAAGTACACTAGGCCCTATCTTGGTTAAGAAATATAAATGGTCCAAGTCATGCTTTGATCTTCATATTGCCCGTAAACACTCTCTTCACGATAAAGAAGTTGTTGTGATGTTAAGGTGCTACAAACAAACTATTCCTGCCAGGGAGGCGCAGGTCCACGACAAGGCATGGGAGGATCTGAGTCTAGCTAGTATTTCAGAAATCAAGGTTTATTCTGGCAGTTTGCCAACAGCTCCTATTTTCATGAAGGGCCTGTTGTCCAATTAGCTTCCAACATAAATGGGTGAACCTCTTTAGTAGTATGTATAGATCTAACGAAATGAGCATTAATAAGACAATAATGTCATCTACGAAGAGCATGGTCTTTCATATACAGGAGGTAATTAAATAAGTTTATGAGTGCTTCTCTGGGAAATCACGGGACCAGACAAGATTTCTTCAGATTTATTTAAGCACAAAATGGATTTGTGGGCCCCGGTGGTGACTGATGTCCTGAATGCCAGCAAATAGTTCCTCCATATCAAATCGGGATCAGAATCTATTTCAATTCCAGTCTTTAAAAAGCCAATAGGTCTCGGCGATGCGAGAGCTATTGGCTTTTTCAATGTTAAGGCCTTTTAGCCAAGTAGCCCAAGAGCACACAGTATAAGCAGGAAGCCCTGATTTACACTTGTTTTCTGGTCTTCTGGTCTACCCCTTTCTTTTTGTCTATTTTCTGACTTTGCCAATGTCTTCAAGCTGTGCTGTAGAGAAGTGTGGCTGCTCTGCAGCATGCTGAAAAGTTATAATAAAAAAGTGTCAGAAGCATTTTTGTTACTTTATATATGACCAAGAAGGCATTATGTAAAACTGAACGACCATATTAAAAAAGTATTTACAATAAAAAATTTCCTCAGTTTTTTTTTGTTCTTGCAATGCTGGCAACTTGTTTCTGCCTATTGCAATGGTTGTTTGTTAAAGCTTTTTTTGAGGGGGCATAAACAATCGGAGGGTGAAGGTTGGGAACTAGTACCTGTATTATAACACTAGCAGCGGCCAGACGCTAGGGGAGAATCAACAGATGCCAGATTCCGAGAGCAGGCTGAGGTGGTGCTGAGTGATGCTGAGGTGGTAGTGGTGGTGGTGGTGACTGTTGCGGAGACGATGCTTAGGTGATGCTGAATGATACTCAGGTCTTGCTGAGTGATACTGCTGTGGTGCGGAGTGATGCTGTGGTGGTGCTGAGTGATATTGTCTTGGCGCTGAGTGATGCTGTGGTGGTGCTGAGTGATATTGTCTTGGCGCTGAGTGATGCTGTGGTGGTGCTGAGTGATGCTGTGGTGGCCCTGAGTGATGCTGTGGTGGCCCTGAGTGATGCTGTGGTGGCGCTGAGTGATGCTGTGGTGGCGCTGAGTGATGCTGTGGTGGTGCTGAGTGATGCTGTGGTGGTGCTGAGCGATGCTGTTGTGGTGCTGAGCGATGCTGTGGTGGTGCTGAGCGATGCTGTGGTGGTGCTGAGCGATGCTGTGGTGGTGCTGAGCGATGCTGTGGTGGTGCTGAGTCATCCTGTGGTGGTGCTGAGTCATCCTGTGGTGGTGCTGAGTGATGCAGTGTTGGCCCTGAGTGATGATGTGGTGTCGCTGAGTGAAGCTATGGTGGTGCTGAGTGATGCTGTGGTGGCGCGGAGTGATGTTGTGGTGCTGCTGAGTAATGCTGTGGTGGCGCTGAGTGATGCTGTTGTGGCGCTAAGTGATACTGTGGTTGTGCTGAGTAATGCTGTGGTTGCACTGAGTGATGCTGTGGTTGCACTGAGTGATGCTGTGATGGCGTTGAGTGATGCTGTGATGGCGTTGAGAGATGTTGTGTTGGTGCTGAGTGATGCTGTGCTGGCTCTGATTGATGCTGTGCTGGCTCTGATTGATGCTGTGGTTGCGCTGAGTGATGCTGTGGTGATGCTGAGTGATGCTGTGGTGTTGCCGAGTGAGAGATAGAGTGAAGATATAATGCCCAATTAGAGAGGGTTGGTGAGAGAGAAAGAGAGAGAAAGGGTGTACATAGAATAAAGAGTGGAGCGGGATAGAGAGAGAGAAAGAAGGGGAGAGAGAGTGAATGAAGGAGTTTGAAAGAGAAACAGATAAAGGGGTGAGAGAGAATGGAAGGCTAAAATAGATAGAGAGGGGAGAGTTAATTAAGTAGAGAGAGAATTAGAGAGGGGAGAGAGAGAGAAGGAGAGAGACAATAAGAGTGGGGGTGTGGAGTTTAAATAGAGTGAAGAAGTGACGCGGAAAAAGTAACCTTAAATATAGCTTTGTGCTTTGCGCGAATAAATTTTTTTTTTTTTTTAAAACAGAGTGAGACAAAAATACTGGTAATTAGGCTGTGACTCCCAATATAAAACAAATAGCGATATAAGGTGAAATCAACCCACCGAAGCAATATTTCTAACTAGACAAAAAAAAGCTTGCATTTCAATGCTAATCGCTGTTGTTTTTCATGTGACTGTAGTCCAGGGCCGTCAGTTGGTAATGTGAGCTGCTGCTGCGATTGAAACATCAGAGTCCAGAGAGTTAATGAGCCATGACGAGGAAATGAGGAAGAGATAGGAAACCCAGATGGCAGCTGCGCGCGTGCACGCCATCGTGAACGCAAGCTGGTCGCCAGCCGCAAGCCAGTGTGTTTGCACTTCCAAAACCCGCTTACTAAAACTCTCGGCCAGACCAGCGCAAGCGCTGGTGCAGGCCGAGACCTAAAAACGAATGCAATGCTATATATTTTTTTTCACAATAAAAATAAGGTGTCACAAAGTGATGCAGACAGATGTACCTGCTGAAACGTATGAGTTGTATTGCGTTTCAGTAATGCATTAATTACCACCATCAAAATTATAACTTTTCCTAAATAATGCATGACGTCATGTCATGTTCTGTCAGTATTGGTGATTCTTCAGAATTATTTAAGAGTTTTCTGTGGAACTATAACAAGTTTATTCAAAAGCATCTTAAGTGATGTGTTGTGGCCTTATTGCACCACAGGGAGCAGGCATCAAAGCGTGCCATATCACAGCAGGGAGCTACTAATAAGGTTCTTTTGCAGAGTCCAGAGCCAAAATAAAACGTTTACCTGTGATACTAATAGCCCTTGAACAATTCCTGTCTCTTTTCAGAAACTTTTTATTAAGTTGACAACAGTGACATCCATTCTGATTTAGAGTTTGGTGAGTGGCCCACCATCCATCAGGGCAGCAGGGGTACTAATATTCGCTTGCCTATAGATTACCGGCCACCATACTTAGAGATTACTGCTGGCCTGGAAGAGACCTCTGCCACGGCATCTCCTCTGAAGGGACTGAAAATTGGCTGAGCCGCCACTACATTTCATGCAGAAACTCTACAAACGTTTTTTCAGAAACAAACTCCCAAACAAACTCCCAACTGGGAGTTTAAAAAACAAAACAAAAAAAAACTAATGAGAATTTTCTCCCCGGGTGAGAGAGTAATTTTTTCTGTCTGTTTCGGACACCAGGCTTTCCACAGTGATCCCAAACAGAAACAAGCGTTTGCAATGCAATAGGTCTCGCATTTACACGAGTTTGAGCTATTGGCATTGTAAATGACAATGCCTTTTATTTATGTTTTGGTTTTTAAAACATAAATAAAAGGCATTGACAATTACAATACTAACAGCTTAAACTCTCGCAAGTGCAAGACATATTGCATTACAAATGCTTGTTTTATTTGTAAAAGCAAATTCCCGCTTTGGGATTTAGGTTTTGAAAATAAGAAGAGAAAATGAGTGTACATCACGGTGTTGTCATGTTGACAGAGCTGCACAGCACATTTTCAATGCATTTACAGGAACTGCCCTAATGGAGGTTCCTCTAAATGCAAGAGAGGTATGCAAAGCCTGTGGACATCTCTAAATTTGGCAGGCAGAGTCCCCTCACTATGGCAGGAGTAAATTACTACACCATAGCGACGGTTCTAACACTGCCTGCCAAAATAAAAAATCAGGCCCTTAGTTTGTGGGGTGGTGTACCATAGCTGAGAAAGGTAGACATATCAGGTGGGAACTGGCCAAATCAGACAGGCTAATTAAAACAGTGGTGAGCTTCAGTTTTCAGGAATTGTTATATTGTTGGAATGAGGCCCCTGTTCATTGACATATTCTGGAAGCATTTGAAGTTATTTCCAATACTATTGAACGTTTGCTTCAATCAAGTACACTAGGCCCTATCTTGGTTAAGAAATATAAATGGTCCAAGTCATGCTTTGATCTTCATATTGCCCGTAAACACTCTCTTCACGATAAAGAAGTTGTTGTGATGTTAAGGTGCTACAAACAAACTATTCCTGCCAGGGAGGCGCAGGTCCACGACAAGGCATGGGAGGATCTGAGTCTAGCTAGTATTTCAGAAATCAAGGTTTATTCTGGCAGTTTGCCAACAGCTCCTATTTTCATGAAGGGCCTGTTGTCCAATTAGCTTCCAATATAAATGGGTGAACCTCTTTAGTAGTATGTATAGATCTAACGAAATGAGCATTAATAAGACAATAATGTCATCTACGAAGAGCATGGTCTTTCATATACAGGAGGTAATTAAATAAGTTTATGAGTGCTTCTCTGGGAAATCACGGGACCAGACAAGATTTCTTCAGATTTATTTAAGCACAAAATGGATTTGTGGGCCCCGGTGGTGACTGATGTCCTGAATGCCAGCAAATAGTTCCTCCATATCAAATCGGGATCAGAATCTATTTCAATTCCAGTCTTTAAAAAAGCCAATAGGTCTCGGCGATGCGAGAGCTATTGGCTTTTTCAATGTTAAGGCCTTTTAGCCAAGTAGCCCAAGAGCACACAGTATAAGCAGGGAAGCCCTGATTTACACTTGTTTTCTGGTCTACCCCTTTATTTTTGTCTATTTTCTGTTTCGTAGAAAGGGCATTATGGCAGAAAGACATTACCAAAATGCTTTAAAAAAATAACTAAGCAGGATGCTAAGATAGAACCAGGTTCGAGTCTGGGCGTCAGCTTAAAATCTTGTGATCCTGCGCAACTCCACTGCCTAAAAAATGAATACAACCTTGTGTAATGCAGCAGTTGCTCATGTAAAGTGCTACAATACCTTTGGGCTGAGTTTGCACTATATAAAACTGCAAAACTAATAATGATTTGGCTGTTTACGTCCATGGACTAGATGAGAAACTGGGATTTTTTGGTTTGCGAAATTAGGAAACTAGTAAATTCTATATTTTTTGTACTAACTTTTTGGGGTTGAAGTATCGTTTTGCTTTAAAATGGTGAATGAGGGTAGAGTAATATGTAGGTTGTTTTTTTAGGGGGGGGGTTGAGCACCTTATAAAGGCTGCTTGGGTTCGTGAAAATACATTGTTGAGATTTTTCGAAGCAGGACTTTGATTGGACCTGGACTGTGTGGAGGAGTGTGATTACGCTAAATTGCACACCTAATGTTCCCTACTAAGTATAGCGTAATCGATCGATCTTTTATTTACCTACTAAAAGTGGTTGAGGGGAGGAAACAACTCAGACTATCAGCAAAGTCGTCATGACTGAAAAGACCACCAACTCCAAATTGCAGTTTGATTATTTATTATAAGGCCAAAAACAATTGGATGTAAATGCATCTCAATAGCAAAGTATAGCGGTGCAGAAAAATTAATACAGAGCCAAGTTTACGAATATAAGTAATTCGGCCCAAAAGACAGATGATTATCAATTCCAAAATCACAACGCAACACAGAATAGATGCGATATTCAGTTCTCGGTTCATTGAAAGAAATCAAAATCTTTCCCTACACTGCTCTACATGAGGGCCCTTCCTGTCTCTCTTCTATCATTCCCTAACGGTGTCAGCACGTGTTGACTTCCTAAGAAGTACTCACGTCAAATGGGTCGTTTTAGCTTATGGCTATGGAGCTTGCTCTAAGATGCTCCTTCTTCTCCGAAAGCTAGCAGAAGTCTGGTCTCTCTGTCCCTGCGCATCATACAAAAGATGGGATTCAACCCACAATACGTCATTCTTCTTAAAACTTTCCATTGCACCTCTATGCAGTAGCTTAGCTTTTTTTTATAACACAAATTTAATTAGTGATATCTTCTTTCCAGTGGCCTTGGCTTTCAGACAGGCCAGATACGCAAGGCATCCTCCCTTCTCGCTTCCCAGCCATCTTCAAAGACATTCCGGGTCTCTCCTTAACTCTGAATATAACGATGTGTATTCTTTCACCTGCAGTAGGATGAGAACATTCTACTTTCAAACACAACAACATTTAATTAATTATTTCTCAAGAGCAAGGAGAATCGAAACTTATGACTTTGGGCCTATAATTCAGGCAACTTAAACTAACCACAATTACGGTGTATAGAAATAATATCGTCCTGCACATTATGCATGAAGGAATTGTAATACATACAAAGTTCTTCTTAAATGCGTTCACTAGTTTTCAACATCAAATGATTCAAATAAATGTTTCTTAATAGTCGTAAAACACTGCAAACAATACGAATACATGAGAGTGCGTTTAAACCATGAGTATAGTGCACTCATAGAAAATAGAGTGCTATCAGCGCTCTATCAGATCCCCCCTCTTATGACTAGTGTCATAACACCAACTTTCTATTCTTCTGTAGTTTTTTCTCCTTGTAGAAGAGACCGACCTAAACAGAAGCTGTAGCTTGCCGTCCCTGTCTGAATCGTTCTAACCCCTTAAGGTGCTGGTAATGACTGTCCTGCAGTGGTTCAAGTTGGTGCTCTCGCTTTCTCTCGAAACAGTCTCCTGATGTCGTGCCCTTTGCCATTTGTAAGCCTTGATGGCTCCTAGTAGGACAATTATACAAATGACAGCTATTATAATAGGCTTCAAGATATATCCCATTATTCCTTGTCCCAAACTTCCAAACCAACTGCCTATCTTGCCAAATCCTTTCCCCACTTGTTCCCAGAGTCATTCGGCAGCCATCTCACGTAACTCCTGGTGCATATCTGAAATATTGTTGATATATTTCCTTATATCCCGGCTGTTGTCAGGAATATAAGTACAGCACTGTTGAACTTTCAATAATTTGCAGACTCCCCCGGCTTTTTCTAGCAGCACATCTAGGGCAAGACGGTTTTGCAAAACCATAGCCCTTATCGAAACCATCTCCCCATCTACAAGTAATAAAATCTGAGCTGTATTTATTGAGAGCTTATCCACTAATGTTGCCAGCTTTCTGATTTTCAAATCATTCAGAATCACACCCATACTCTGTATCATAGCCCCAAATATGTCTCCAATCACTTCTCCTGCACTCACACTACGTTTTCCTCTGTGAGGTCTTTTTCTTTCTAGGGGCCATAAATCATTCACATGAAAAATCTTGGGAAATACCACAGCCAAATAACAAGTGCTATACCAATTTTTGGGCAACTTCACATAGGCATTCTTTCCACACACAAAATACACATTGGGCACTATTGTTATTTTGTCCAATAATGCTTTTCTAATTGATTCTTCGATCAAGAAGACGTGCTCACAATCACTTTCACCCACAAATATCTTATCGTAGTATGTGGTCGGGTGTCTAATACACAACTTCCCCTTCTGCTGGAAATCTAATGCTACGGGTCCAAAACTCCCCTTTGCTTTATGATCTAATTCTTCTTTAGTCCATGGGGTAACCTTGTGCTTTGGATCTGGTCTAAATAGTGTCTGTCTATGCCGATCTTCTATCTGATCTATAAATTTCTTTTCAATGTCAGTTAACATACAGGTTAAATTATGTCTATGGGCATAGGACGTATCTAAAGTAATGGTAGGCATGAAATACTTTGACATTCGCTCTACTTCCTTATAATAATCATATTTATTCATGTATTTAAGAACTGGGACTTCCGAGAGTACCACATCATAATTTGAGAAATAGTACTCGAAGTGTGCCTTGCTATAAAACATGCTCAACAACACACTACATGTAATGCCATAGGTCAAAGGCAAATGATGGTATTGAATGCCTTCTTCTACTGAAGCTGGTAATTGCATACACACATAGCAATCCTTCGCTTCCATGGTATCCACATACTCATACAATAATCGAGCATACGCATTCAAAGTGAAATCACCCTTTGACAAATCAACATGTAATCTATGACTGGTTTCCTTAATCATTTCTAGATCCCTTGTGGATGCATCCTCATCTATCTCAGAGATTGGTGTAGTGAGTGTTGCCTGTACCCTATTCTGTCCGACATCCTGAGATCCAACTAGAGATGTAACGATCACCACAGTTATAACAATACGCACCACTACAATGAGGGTGCCAATGATGCACTTCTGTTTGCGTGTTGATTTTTCGGATACCATGGTTTCTACTAATCCGTTCCGAAGCACAAAAGGGAAAACACAGTCTCTTTCTGTTTTCTTTGTTTAACAATGTCTTTCTCACTTCTCTCCTCCCATGCAATTAATGTCAAAGTTCATTCGATTGATACTAAACCTATTGAAGAGATGTAGTTAGCCCTATTCCTCACTCCATCATCTACTAGAAAGTTCCTAATTTTAAATCTTCTTAAACTGGGGTCTAAGTTATCTTCTTTCTAAGGCCTAATGCTTTCTTTGGTTATCATTCAAGCTTCATCGTTAATGATATTTGATCCAAGTATTTCGAGGACAAGTTGCAGAATCTCCGCACGAATTTCTCCTAATTCTTGCGTGGTGAGCTGTCGGCCAAATGAAGGGAAGACAACCTGATTGAGGATCAGGTAACGCAATCCACTCAGCCTTGGAGGATTTGGAACTTGCAGAGTTAGTGTTCCAAACGCTTCTACGCCTGGGACCAGCAACTGTATTTCAATCGAGAGGGTGTCCCCTCCGTAGCTCACCGTACCAGCTCCCAACCTCCCGGACTTCGCTGGGCTCTGCATCTGCAGCCAGGTACGTCCACTCAGGGGATGCGTATCTTCGAGACGCTATTCTTTCTCTTCTGGAGCGTCTCAGACCATCCGGTCTTTCTTCAGCGTCACTTTGATCTGATTCAGATGTTTCAGGAATCGGAGCGAGATTTTTCTCATATGCAAGCCTTATATTCAGCCTTTCTTTTCTTGCTGGCCACTTTTCCGCTCTGGCATCTGTTCTCCTCTCTTCCTCTTGATCTGATCCTTCTGCAGTAGACCGCTCACCTTGATCTGGTGCAAAGTTCACACCTGCAATATCATCTATTTCAGGATCTGGGCTCAATTCAGGAGCACTCAGCTCTCGTCTCTCGTGCTCACTTGGCTGTTCCGTTTCATCTGAAACTCTTACAGCTGGGCCTGTGCCTTCGTCGTTGTCTGTGGCAGGTCCACACACGCTTCTCGGAACCAGGGGACTCTCTTCCTCCGCAGGCGCTTGAACTCGACGAGTGTGGGAAGCGTCTATCCAGTTCGACAATCCTCCACACTTCACAGCGGTACTTGTGACCAATATCACCTGATATGGTCCTTGCCAGCGAGCATCAAGACAGCTCTTCCTCACGTGCTTGCAAACTAGTACCCAATCACCTGGATTAAGATCATGCAGCAGGTCTCTTGAGGTGGATGCAGTCGCAGCCTCGACCTGGTGGGATACAGAAGTAACCACATCAGCCAGTCCCTTACAATAATCCAACACTAAATCATCAGTGATGTTTATCAATGCTGTAGCTGGCACCATAGGCAAACGCATAGCTCTTCCAGTCAAAATTTCGTGGGGAGAAAGCCCTGTTCTCCTATCAGGGGTGCTACGCAGACTCATGAGCACCAGAGGCAGTGCATCTGGCCATTTCAATGAAGTTGACGAACACACCTTTGCCACCTTTGACTTGATGGTGCCATTAACCTGCTCTACAAGACCTGAAGCCTCCGGCCTGTAGCTACAATGCAGTCTCTGATCAATGTTCAAAGCAGAACACAACAATTTCATGATTTCACTGTGGAAATGAGTTCCTCTAACTGTCTCCACTGATGTCGGAAATCCATATCTCGGGATCAATTCTCTTAACAACAACTTGGCTACTGTGAGACTGTCACATCGTCTAGTTGGATATGCTTCCACCCAACGCGAAAAGATACACACCACCACCAAAACGTATCTCAACCTATTGCACCTCGGCATCTCTATAAAGTCCACTTGTATCCTATTGAAGGGACCTCCAGATCTTCCAATGTGACTCAGTGCAACCACAGTTCTCTTTCCAACATTCATTTGTTGACAAGTAACACATCTGTGACATACCGCTTCAGCCCACACACGAAAGTGTGGATTAAACCACGTCTGCCTAAACACTCGCACCATATCATCACTTCCCAGATGAACTGCTCTGTGGATTTGCCTTGCCATTGGGCTCAGAAGACAATTGGGTAATACTGCTCTCTCATCTTTGGACACCCAAATGCCATTGTCTCTTTTTGTGCAACCTGCTCTGACCCATGAAGCAGCTTCTTCTTCTGGGACTTCATCCTGCAACCGCTTTACCTCATCCCAAGTATCGGCTATAGCTAACATCATGCTGAGCTCGGTCTCTTCTGTGCTCTCGCCTATATAGTCTCCATTGAAAATACAAGCATGTTCAGCGCAAAATCGTGCTACTTCATCTGCATAATTGTTGCCCTTAGTGACAAAGTCTTCTCCTTTTCCATGAGCTGCACATTTAACGACTGCTATCTCTTTGGGCTTCTGCAAAGCTTCCAATAGTTGGCGCACATACTCGCCGTTACGTATAGGTGACCCTGAGGACGTTAGAAACCCCCTTTGTGACCATAACTGCCCAAAGTCATGAACTACACCAAATCCGTATTGACTGTCAGTATACACAGTCACTCGAATATCAGCTGCAATGATACAGGCATGTGTCAAAGCGACAATTTCGGCCACCTGAGCAGAGAATACTCTATTTAAACAGGCAGCTTCCACTACTCCCATGATGGTGCACACAGCAAACGCTGCTCTCAAATACCCTTCATTGTCTCTTAAACATGAACCATCAACAAAAAGGATCAAATCAGATTGGGGCAAAGGTTCATCGACAATGTCAGGTCTGAGTTTGGTAGATAGGTCAGTAACATCTAGGCAGTCATGCGCTTCACAATCCTCATCTCCTTCCTCTTCTGGAACAGGTAACAATGTAGCAGGGTTCAGGGTGGTACAACGTCTCAGGGTAACATTTTCAGCGGCCAAGATAACCTGCTCATACTTGGTAAGTCTGTTGTTGGTTAGATACTGTGTTTTCGTTCTTGTCATCAACAATTCTACTGAATGGGGCACATAAACAATGAGTGGATAACCCATCACTATGCTTTCACATCTTTCAATGCTGACACCGGTTGCAGCAATGGATTTCAGACATCCGGGCAACGCAGAAGCTACAGGATCTAATGTAGCTGAGAAGTAAGCTACTGGTCTACGGGCACCCCCATGTGTCTGTACAAGGACTGCTAACGCACATCCCTCCTTTTCACAGCAAAAGAGCGAAAACGCTTTGTTATAATCCGGCATTCCGAGAGCTGGAGCACAACAGATACTTTCCTTCAGCTCACGGAAGGCTTTCAAGCACTCGTCATCCCATGGTACCGGATCACTAACATCCTTTCGAGTCAGTTTCAACAGAGGCTTTGCTTGCAAGGAAAAATTTGGGATCCACTGTCGACAATAGCCGACCATTCCCAAAAACATGCGGACTTCTTTTTGTGTTTTCGGAGTTCCCATTTGCAGAATCGTCTCTATGCGATCTGGTGACACCCTTCGTTTTCCTTTCTCAATCCGGTGACCTAGGTACTGAACTTCAGACAAACAATACTGCAATTTGTTTGGAGACACTTTGTGTCCATTCTCTGCCAAATGATTCAGCAACGCCACAGTGTCAATCCTGCAAGCATCCTCAGTCTCTGAGGCGACCAAAAGGTTGTCTATATATTGCACTAAGGCTGAGTTTTGGGGCATCACCAGTCCTTCAAGATTCTTTTTCAGACTTTGACTAAAAATGGAGGGGCTTTCTGTATACCCCTGAGGAAGTCTTTCCCATGTTAACACACGATCGTCCATCCTAAACGCAAATAAAAACTGACTTTCTTCATGCAATGGTATGGAGAAAAATGCATGACACAAATCTATCACTGTAAACCATTCTGCTTTGCATGGTATCTGGAATAGAATAATAGCTGGATTCGGTACCACAGGACAACATGGGATCACAATTTCATTAACCCGATGCAGATCCTGCACTATTCTGTACTTGCCACTTGGCTTCTGCAGTCCCATGATAGGTGAGTTGCAGGGACTTCCTCTTATCTCCTTAAGAATACCTTGGGCAATCATAGTCTCAATCACAGGTCTTATTCCGGCCACAGTTTCTGGAGTCAATTTATATTGTGGCGTTCGTGGGAATTCAGCATTGGGTTTGACCTGTATCTTAACTGGCTCAACCCCTCTCATCAGACCTACATCCTCGCCCGTAAAATCCCACACTTTCGGATCAACTGAGACTCTCAAGTCATGTGGCAATTCTGCTATTGTGAGCACCACAAACATTTCTGCACACAGACTCATGTTAGCCATTTTAAAATCTGCATCATCATCATATGTGTGCAATTCCACACCTCTCGGAGTGCACGATATAGTACAATTGAGCTTGCACAGAAGGTCTCGTCCCAAAAGACAGACCGGACTTGAATTGCACACTACAAATTGGTGTTTATCCCGAAATGGTCCTATTCTCACGGGTAATTCGTTTGTCAATGGATTGGTCATTTTCTGATTACTAACCCCCACTACTTGAATCGATTGTCCCGAAAGAGTTAAATTTGGGACTACTTCAGTTCTCACCGTGGAGCGAGCAGCTCCAGTGTCTAATAAGAAGGTAACAGGATATCCATTCACATCTGCATCTACAAACGGCCCACTCTGATCTACTTCTAGGATCGCATCTAAGGTGCATTCCTCATGCACCCCCCTCTGACACTCTTGTAAATCTTGATTTTGATCAAATCTATCTTGTATTTCAAAATAAGGCATCTGATGGTATAACTGATTTTGCATGGGTATCCTAGGAGGTTGAGGTACTTGCACTTGCGGCTCATATCCTCCTCCTTACGTAGACCTGGGTCTTGTCACAGTATTGACAGTCTCGGACAGCTGTCCCTCTCCTTCCATCTGTATCTGATTTGCTGGATTCGATCTACACTTGCACTTCCAATGCCCGGTTTTGTGATAATAGTGACAGGCAGTGACCCTTTTCTGTTGGGCCACCCATTCACTTACACCTGGATCCATTCCTCTTCCTCTACCTTGACCAGGTTGGGTCACCATCTGTTGTCCCATTCCTCTTCCACCTCCTCTACCTCTACCTATCGCTCCTCCAATCCTTGCGTCATATCAGCGTTTCTCAACTGCACCAACATCAACTTGTCCTTCAATTTCTTCTGTGTCGACTCCACTTGATCATTGCAATATTTAGCATAACGCAGAATCTCGTCCACCGACTTATTCTGCCAACATATCAAGTGATGCTGTATCATCAAACTAATATCAGATTTCAGTCCCAACACAAACTTCGAGACAAATTGTCCCATATCTTTCTGTTCAATTGTATCCAATCCACTATGCTGCTTAAAAGCTAACAACAATCTTTCGTAATAATCATGTACTGATTCCTTAGAGTCTTGAGTGGTGCGATCAATCTTCAACCAATCAACAATCTGAGGAGCTACCTTTGATTGCAACCATGTAATCACTTGCTCGTATTTTCTCATTACATCAGGTGAAGGACCATGAGTCAATGAATCTCTAGGTGGCTCTGCAGTAGGCCACTCAATGGCAATCGTACATGCCGCCCACAAATCCGCCGGCACTACTATATCAAATAAGGTGTTTAAATCAATCCACAATACTTTCGAAATCTTTACAAACCGATCTATTTGCTTGTACCACTCAGCAGGTTTTTCCCTCAGCCGAGGAAAATCATTCGTAAATGCTGCTAAATCACCCCTGCTCCATTGCACATGTACATACCCTCCATTCTGTACCTCCCTGAGGGGGAAATTTCCTGCAGCTCCCGTCCCTCCACCCGGAGGCGGAGTATTTCCTATTCCAGTCTTGAAGCTTTTCTTTTTGGCCCATCTTTCTTTCCATCTGTCTAATTCTTTCCATGTCCGCATCCCTACCACTAGTTCTCTAATTTGTGCTTTTAATCCAATCGTTTGCTTCTTTTCCAAATCCTTATCTGTGTAATTTAATCTGCAAGAACCCTGTATCAGCTTGGTCTTTGACAAATCCACCTCATACCTCTGTGCCAAAAGCAACAATGCATCATAAGCTCGTTTGGCCTTTCTTGTCATGTCCTTTGCTACGAACAGTAGTTCGCTCGAGTCATACGTCTCAATCCTGTTCAGAGGTAGATTACCTTCAATCACCTCGTCTAGTTCTGCCTTTAATCGTACCACATCTAGCATTGGCGCTTTTATTGCACTTTTTAACACTTTCTGAATTTCCTCATTTCTTGTATCTTCCCTGTCACAGCTTTGGGTTCTCTTAGGAACTGCACCCTCTTCTATCTTCGAAGCTGGGCGTCTATCTCTTTCCCAGCTTCGACTTCTCCAATGGTCACCTGCACAAATAACCTGTGGCTCAAACAGTACTCTAGGCGCTTCTTGTCTCTTGCTTGCCTCTTCCCTCGGCATCATTGACTCTCTCACTGGTTGAACCCACATTCCAAGGTCAGACCTAGAATTCGCTAGAGCTCCTGTCCGTCTTCGTTCTGACCCACTATCCATTCTTGATGGATCAGCTGTAGCTGGCAGTGGAGTACTAGATTCCACTGGCATCCGACTTAAACCTGTCCCACTCATTGCAAGGCTCCCTCCAGACATTGTCTCTTCCCCTTCACTTATTTGCTGTTGACTGTCATCGGTTCTTTCTCTAGGATTATATATCGGAACCACCGGCCCTATTGTGACTGGTACCGACAAAGCATCTGGTAACTGCATGTTTACTGCAGGTTGTACTGGCTCAGGGTTTGGATACCTCATTCCTCCAGACCCTCCCGGAATGTGTACCATTGTAATCTTGCGTCTTACTCCTGCCGATTGTTCCTCTGAACCCAGTTGTCCCACACCTAAAAGACCTTCTGATGGGCGCAACCTCTCTGTCTCTGATCTAGAGTCGCACGGTAGAGGACGTTCCGCTAGCAATCTATCGAGGAAGCTGTCATCTGTATCACTGTCCTCCTCTGTCGTCTTTTTCCCTTCAGCCCCCTCTTTTAACGTACGAAATGGGTACAAGCGCTCTCCCTCTATGGTGTCTACTCTCCATCTTTTCAACAGGGCATCCCATCTAGCATCCTTATATGCCTTCATTGCTTTCCTCATTCTTCCTCGTGAAGCCTCTCTCCTTTTTGCTAGGGCAGCTCTCATCCATGCATCTAATGCCTCAAATTGTGTTGGTCTAGGGGGAGGTTTCAGTGCATTCATCACCCCCCTCAGCTGGGTCAGCACTTCCATACGAAAAGACCCATAACGAGGGAAAGCCAATTCACCCTCTTTCTCTGTAATTTTATGCCAATTCTGAAGCCACACTATAGTATGAAGTCATATAATGTGCCGGTGTGTCTTCTGGCGGAGCTTCTTCTCCTACCCGAGTCACTACCCCTGTGTCGCCTCTACACAAATCTCGCAATACCCTAAAGCATCTCATTGTAAAATCGATCAATTGCAAGCCCAAAATACGCTGTTCCACTGCAAACGAACTTCCACCAATCCCAGCACGGCGTTACACCAACCAACCTATCACAGCGCGGCGCACCCTGACGTCACTTCTCACTCCTTGCAGCGGCTCACCCGCCTCTACAATTTCACCGCAAACTCGCTTACACACATTCGTACCACAAGTAACTGTATATCCAAAAGTTATTAAACCAAGTAACTGTTCCTACACAATTACAATAACTTACAGTCACATAAAACAAGTAATTGTCTGTCCCTAAAGATCGATAGAACCCTCTCACAAAAACATTCAGCCGTTGTGACCCCCCGACCTGCGTTGGTCACTCAATCGCCATAGTCCACCCCCGGTACCTGAGGCTTTCTACCGCGACCTATTCCTCATTCACACAAAGTTCCCTAACACAGGTGGATCGTCGATAGCGCTTCACAACACCCACATTTGATCAGACAATTACAATACAAAACTATCCCGGGATCTTGGACTTCTCTTGAGTCCGCTCACCAAAACCTCCTGCTCCGCACGTGTCCGGACCAGTAAACCAAAAACCACATTCACTCAACATACATCCCAAATCCGCAAGACATCACCCACTTACTCATCACCGCAATTTAACACCACAATTCCTTTCATACTCACGCCACCACTGTTTCCGCCGCACCATCAATGTCCGCCGGTCTCCGCCGTCTTCCACTCCACTTCAGGGCTCTTCAACCTTCAACCGTACCCCTGATTACTTCCCTCACCTTAGAGATAAACCACCTTAGAGGTAAACCATCCTCTGCTACCATTTGATTACGCTAAATTGCACACCTAATGTTCCCTACTAAGTATAGCGTAAGCGATCGATCTTTTATTTACCTACTAAAAGTGGTTGAGGGGAGGAAACAACTCAGACAGATATCAGCAAAGTCGTCATGCCTGAAAAGACCACCAACTCCAAATTGCAGTTTGATTATTTATTATAAGGCCAAAAACAATTGGATGTAAATACATCTCAATAGCAAAGTATAGAGGTACAGAAAAATAAATACAGAGACAGGTTTACGAATATAAGTAATTCGGCCCAAAAGACAGATGATTATAAATTCCAAAATCACAACGCAACACAGAATAGATGCGATATTCAGTTCTCGGTTCATTGAAAGAAATCAAAATCTTTCCCTACACTGCTCTACATGAGGGCCCTTCCTGTCTTTCTTCTATCATTCCCCAACGGTGTCAGCACGTGTTGACTTCCTAAGAAGTACTCACGTCAAATGGGTCGTTTTAGCTTATGGCTATGGAGCTTGCTCTAAGATGCTCCTTCTTCTCCGAAAGCTAGCAGAAGTCTGGTCTCTCTGTCCCTGCGCATCATACAAAAGATGGGATTCAACCCACAATACGTCATTCTTCTTAAAACTTTCCATTGCACCTCTATGCAGTAGCTTAGCTTTTTTTTATAACACAAATTTAATTAGTGATATCTTCTTTCCAGTGGCCTTGGCTTTCAGACAGACCAGATACACAAGGCATCCTCCCTTCTCGCTTCCCAGCCATCTTCAAAGACATTCCGGGTCTCTCGTTAACTCTGAAAATAACGATGTGTATTCTTTCACCTGCAGTAGGATGAGAACATTCTACTTTCGAACACAACAACATTTAATTATTTATTTCTCAAGAGCAAGGAGAATCGAAACTTATGACTTTGGGCCTATAATTCAGGCAACTTAAACTAACCACAATTACAGTGTATAGAAATAATATCAGGCAACTTAAACTAACCACAATTACGGTGTATACAAATAATATTGTCCTGCACATTATGCATGAAGGAATTGTAATACATACAAAGTTCTACTTAAATGCGTTCACTAGTTTTCAACATCAAATGATTCAAATAAATGTTTCTTAATAGTCGTAAAACACTGCAAACAATACGAATACATGAGAGTGCGTTTAAACCATGAGTATAGTGCACTCATACAAAATAGAGTGCTATCAGCGATCTATCAAGTGGAAGAGGGTTAGAGGGAAGATGAAAGCACTGCTTGTGGGAATGTGCAACAGCAGCTATGCGATTTAGACAAGATTGTTTAGGTTAAGGGCTAGTCTGTGCATTGTTTACATTATAAAAACGGGCAAATGGCTGAACCGGTGCACCTCTGCAGTCGCTGGCTCACAGCAAAGGGGTCGTATGTAGGCTAAATGAGGTGTCGACATTTTGTGCAACATTCGTGATTTAGGTCTAAACCAGAAATCAAATAATGAGCTTTGTTTACATTGCGTGTCATGCAGGGAATTTTAATTTGTTCAGTATAGACGATCTCTTAAGAAAGGCCAGTTAGCACTGTTAGCATGGAATGTGCACTGACCGACTTGCAGTAGGTTTCCCACGCAGGCCGTATCCAGAATGACAGGACGTCGAGCTGATGCCAAGATCCCAACCTAGTTTCCCAATTCTAAAATCGCAGCCCTCACTGCAAAGCCACATCCTCTCCCTGCTGTGCACTGTAGCTAGGAATAACTCACAAGTGTGCGGCGCCAAAGGCAGCTGCTGTAACTCAAACTGTACATAACCAACAGACAGTGTGTGGCGCACACAGCCATGTAGTTTAAACCAAACACAGTGCACTGCAGCTGCAACTGATCAATAAAGAGAGCGGCGTCCTAAGCAGCCACTGTGTTTTAAACATGACCGCTGTGCACTGCAACAGAAAATAACCAATAAGTGTGTGGCGCCACAAGCTGCCACTGTGAATAAAGATGAACGCTGCACACTGCAACCGCAAATACTAAATAAGGAGAGCAGCACCCTAAGCAGCCACTGTGTTTTAACAGGGCCTAGTAATCCCAATAAATAATTCATTTCCCCTTTTGATGAGACATAGAAACACCGGATTCTCCGGCAGACTCGTTTTAAGAGGGGTTTTAATAGATAGTTCGTAGCTGCCAAAACACAAGAAAGTGAATGAGTGGTGTGCGTTCGATGGGGAAAAAAATACGAGACTGCTCTGTCTCAGAATCTGGGAGGGCTGCTTGCTCGGCGGGTTTAATGGCGTGGATTCAGCTGGTCAGGAGTGAAAGATTGCACCGGGCCTGCTTGTTATGAGCCTTTCATGCCTATCTGTCAAATGGCGGTTTACGTTCTGCTGTTTTGCTTTTTAAGTACAAATGAAAATGCTTTGTAAAAATGCATTTCATGTCAATCAATCAATCAATCAATCATGTCACTTATAAAGCACACTACATACCCGCGAGGGTCTCAAGGCGCTGGGGGAAGAGGGGGGTGGTGCTGCTACTGATCGAAGAGCCAGGTCTTGAGGAGTCTTCTGAAGGCCAGTAGGTCTTGGGTCTGTCGGAGGTTGGTGGGGAGGGTACATGGAATGCATTTTTACGAAGCTTTTTCATTTGTACTTAAAAAACGAAACAGCAATTCCTTCCTGTTTCAACACAAATGCAGAATGCCTACCAACAAACTCCTGAGCCGAGGCAGGAAATAATTAACAAGCTTTGGGAATCAATTATGTGGAACTGCCTGAGAGAGCCTCATGAATGTTTGGAAGGGAGGGGAGAGGGACAGCGGAGAGAGTGGGGTGGAGGAGCGAGGGGAGAGAGAGGGCAAGGAAAGCAAAAAAACAGCGCTGCCCTCCTGAAAGGGCACCGCGCTGAAGAGCCTGCCTGCCCACCACGACAGCTGAGCTGCAAGGAGCAGGGCAGGCATAGACAGCAGTTCCCCCTGCTCTGAGGCCTGGCTCTGCTGTGAGGCGGCTGGAGCCCCGTGACTGATTGGGAGGGGGGAGGGAGAGCAGAGGAAGCGGAGCCAGGAAATACACAATAAAACCGAAACCAGCACAGTGCTGGTGAAATGCTAGCAGTGCTGATAGATAATGTCCACAATTATTAACAAACAACCAAGTGGGAGGCAGGGCAGGGGAGGCAGCAGTAAAACAACTGTGGTGTTAAGAGGGGTGGGAGGAAGAATGCTATATTTAAATGTAAGAAGCTAGGGCACTGAAGCTGAACACAGACAAACACTATCAGAGCAGGAAACCAAGAAAGGAAAGAGTCCCCCAGAGAACAGATAAAGAACCATTGTGGAATGAGACAGTACTTAGTCCCTGCTGCATGGGAGGAGCGGAAGAGAGAAAGGAGGGACAAAGAGGCAGTACTGACCACTGGCAAGCAAGGATTTTTGAAGGACACTGACATAGACAAATGAAAAGCTGGGGGATGTCTTTAACCCAACATAAGAAATTACAATAGCTCTCGAATGCTCGACCTAAAAAAGTAAATCAGACATCTACTCTAAATATGACAGATGGTCTGATGTACTTACACTGAAGACCCCCTGTCAGTGCAAGGTTTCCACCGGCAGAGTCAGTGTCAGAGATGGCACCACCATCTGAATCATTCGGTCTGCCTGACTCTAAATAGAGCTAACAACCCATCAGTTTGGCAGTTAGGCATGCATGCTATTTTATGTTTGCTTGAATGAACACGGATACTTTTATGGTCAGGTCAGGTATTAAGCGTTTATTTGACTCCAGTTAATTTGGTGTTGTGCAGATACTATTTTAATGTACATTTGTGTCTGTGAATGCAAATTCATTGATCTGAATTCTTTGGAACCAATGAACATTAATAGAGTCAAATGTACTTTCTTGGTTTAAATGTACACTGGTTTGAAATACTTTACCTTTGTTTGTCTGATTGTACACTCATAATAAATGTACGTTTGATTAGGCTACGTTCCTATGTGCGAGATAGCTAATGAAGTTAATTTCCTGCCAGTTCCTATATGTAATGCCCATTTCATGTTCTTTGTATAATAATCGAACCTACCAAACTGATTTTGGTAATGACTTTGTGGATTGCTGTATTTCATTGTAGCATTTGTACAGCAATATCATATCCTTAATAAAGCCTGACAGTGTTTTCTGGGTGGTAGGGTAGGCATATACTCAGCTTGTTATGCATTGCTGGTAGTCAGTATGTTTCATATTGTGGTGTAGGTTTAAAGTATTTTGGTGTTGTGAGTGAAGTTCTGTGGTGTGTTACAAACTTGTGTCAATATTTTGTTGTTCTTAACCAAGGTACGAAGCAGAAAAGCTGTTGGGAAGTAAAGCTGCTTTTGCATACATTTCCCCTACCATACTTACCATCATTATTTATAACGGTGCTGTTTGAGTGAGCCATCTCTGCTGTCCTTGGTGAGTAGGTGTGGGTTTGGAGCCTGGGAAAAGGAAGGGTGTGACCCAAGGAAAATCAACATACATCATTGTTGCATGGTGCACCGAAGAGCAGAGATGCTCTGAACCAGGAAGATCAAGAGACCTCATTCATACATGGGTTGATGAGATTCACCCAGGGCTGGAGATGGCATGACCCAGTCAAGTGACACTTCTTATATGAGCCTATGTGGTCCATCATGAAGAGGAGATACAACAACCCTAATAATCAGGTATCTGTTGGGTCCAACCAGGAGTGCATCATTCCATCACCCAGGAAAATCAAGAGTCACTACTTGTACCAAAGTGTATGCAGACCACCCAGAAGTGAAATGTGGTTGTCACATGAAAGAGAAGAGGATACATATAAGTCTGAGCACAACATTAATTAATATACTTGATTAAAGTCACCAAGGAGGGAAAGTCAGTCTTGGGAGAGAAAATCTCTTGCATAGCTTTGAAGACTATGCTGCCTTGTCCGTGTTGTTTTTCTGCTAATAGTCTGGTTTTTAAGTCTCGCCTAGGCAGCGCGCATGCGCTACTCTAGGAGATGACCTTCAGAAATTGGTCAGCTCTTTTCAAGCACTCGTGCTTGTGCAGGCATCCACCTTGCCGGAGCGAGCAGCAGCGCGCGCACTAATTGAAAACAGATGGCCCGCGCGCCGCTGCTCGCTCCCGCAAGGTGGATGCTAGCACAAGCACGAGTGCTTGAAAAGAGCTGTTTGCATTTGCCTGCTCTTTTTTTTTTTTCCACTGCTTGTCTTGCCGTCGCTTTGCCGTCGCTTTCTCTTCTGAACGTGTTTTATTAAAACTTCTCACGAGCTGTTTGCATTTGCCTGCTCCTTTTTTTTCCCACTTCTTGTCTTGCCCTCGCTATCCCTTCTCAACTGCTTGTCTTGCCGTCGCTTTCTCTTCTGAACGTGTTTTATTAAAACTTCTCACGAGCTGTTTGCATTTGCCTGCTCTTTTTTTTCCCACTTCTTGTCTTGCCCTCGCTATCCCTTCTTAACGTGTTTTATTTAAACTTCTCACGAGCTGTTTGCATTTGTCTGCTCTTATTTTTTTCCCCATTGCTTGTCTTGCCCTCGCTTTCCCTTCTTAACGTTTAAAAAAAAAAAACATTGTCACCATTTTTATCAAATAAAATGCCACAGTAGGCCAGACCAAATACAAACATGCACTGCTTTTAATCACTAGTTTCCTCATTGGCATTCACCACAATAAAGAAAGATTTTTAAAACTGGAGTAGTTGGGCTAATCAGATATGGATTTGTTTTAAAATGTTAATGTTTGTAGCAGTCCGTCCTGCATCGTAAATTGGTGGTGGGCGTAAATTCAAGGACACTGTACCAGAGAGTAATATGCAAGCTATTTTTTTATTTTAAGGGTAGGCTAAGGAAATAATGAAGGAAAACAGCATGTTTGCCATCAATTGTCAGCCTTCTACTGCTTCAGCTGCTCGGTACTGCTCACTGGTAAGTGATGCAAAAGCAGACCCTAGTATTCACCATCCTCTTCATTACCTTTATTTCTAGTACATGGTACAAACATAGAGCCTTTGTATAATAGTGCAAGGGTATAATATTTCGGTTTCATATACAGAACAGTTTACCTTTGTTAAGTATGTTTGTATGTGTGGTATTTTCAGATGGTCATTGTTTGTTTTTGCTTCATTAGGACTGGTGCTAACCAAGACCGTATGATTTTACTTAAATTATTTATATAATATACTTACTTCGAGCGGTTTTTAGCCAGCCCTCTTCATCAATTGGTTTGCTATTGAGTCACTCACGTTTTTCTTCTGCACACTACAGCTTGGGGCAGGGAATTTTGCCCACTTCACTCATTGGCTAACTTCTTTGTGAGTTACAACAGTCTTCCGTGCCAGTGGCTACTATGGTAATGTGTGCTTTTTGAGACCAAAAAAACCTTTTGCTTTTAGCCACTTTTATTTTTTTTATATTGGAGGGCCAAGCAGTTCCTAATAAAAAGTTTACAACAAAAAAAAACAACCCTTGACAAAGCTAAAAGGCTGGAATCCACCGCCAGACCTATTTGCATTGCCATTGTTTGTAGTTGGGTCCAGCGTTTGCTACCATTTTAACAGTTAAAAACAAAAGGAGTTGGCCAAGGGAATCAGATTTGCATACCTATAAGAGTAGCTATAGTAAAAATAAATGTTTATTTATATGAATTCCCTTTGTTTCTACATAGCCAAGTGGAGCTTACTGTTGAGGCATCCGGCTACTCACAGTTGCAACAAGAGTGACTGGAAAGTAGTGACTCACAATAGTGTACATGGCAATGGGACGCAACAGTGTAGTTCCTCAGAAGAAATTAGTGGCTTGCTTTTTAGGTCGAGCCTAGCAGCGCATGCGATGCTCTGCTAGGCATGGGGTAATCTCTCTATTGGCAATGATTACATCCCTCGCTCTCAATTGGTTACTTTGTGTGCCAGTCTAAATTCCCTTCTTTCCTGTGGCCAGTTTTCACATTTGTCCCTCCGTTCAGTGGGTGGTTCTTGTCCCTGGTGACTGTCCCTGTTACTTAGAGCCATTCCATTCTGGCCATGTGAGTAGGTTTGCTGCACTACTTATTCTTTTGCCTCGGCTTGCGTTTTCTGGTCCCACCCTCCTCCACCACCTCCCGGCTGTCGCTGCTTTTCCTGCCCCACCCCACCTCCCGAGCATCGCTATCCAGCTGGAGCAGAGGTGTCAGGCCCCTCACACCGAGGAAGGCCTCATGAGGATCCGCACTTACAGAACAAAATTTCTGTTTCAAAATGAATCCCTGGACGAGTGGGAGCCCCATCCCTCAGCCACCTCTTTCCTCGTCAGTCTATGCTCACGACGGCTGATGTTAATCTCCCCTGGCTGAGCCGTCAGCCACCCAGCCTTGCCATTGCCCAGTGTATCCCTGTATGCTGACTATTTCACGCTCGATTTGCAGTACCCCACTTCTCTGTCTGATGCTCTATGTGGAGTTCTGCCTCAGGAGCAATCCTCCTCCACATGTGCCGTCACCGTGCCTCACTTGTAGTTTCTTTTGTTGCCAAAATTCTTGCTCAAAATAAAAAAAAGTTTTTGCACTTTGTCTTAACTAACACACAAACAATCGACAGCAAGAAATACACGTGTCTCCTTTTCACAACTCTTTATCATTTGTGAAGGTGTTTTAGTGCATTTGTATCTTGCAGCTTTTAATTTGCCTTTGCAGTTGCATGAATGTTACCATATCTGGTTAGTTTCAGGTATGCCTTTCACCTTCTCCGTCCCCCACTTTTCGCCATTAATCACCATGCCGCCCTCCCCCAACAGAGCCCATGGTGAAACTTCAAAGTGGTGATAAATCCAACCGCCTGAAGTAGATTGTAGAGGAACAGCAGGACGACAAATGAAAATTCGCTCTTTCTGTGTCTTTGTGGAGCTGAAACCTTTTAATTCACGGGTACTAGTGAGCGACCAGGGGGCACGAGAGAGGAACACATGAGTCTGCTATGTGCAATTAAGCAGCGCGAGCAGAATGCACTTAAATAGAACCATCATTTCAAAATTGCACTCAAATGAGTTAACTTTAAACTGCAACTAAAATACTTTGCACTCTAGCAGTTGCAGTTCTGCTTATAAGTTTATAACTGCACAAACCAGAATGCAAAGAAACGCAATGACTAGGGAACTTGTGACTTAAAAATGTGGTGGGCGGCTTGGGCACTCTGCAACTGGGAATGTTGTGCCATGAAGTATAACTAAGTTTGAATTATGCAGATAGGCTCCAAGTCCTATTCCTTGGGCATATTGTTTTAAAGAAAGTTGTCATATCCGCACCTGCAGAATTCTTACTGGCAGATTATCATTCTGTAGTTACTGGGATACCGGGGGAGGGGGGGATGCGTATGCTGAAGACAGCAGGTTTAGAAAGGAGTTTGACTAATATTGACATGTCTTGAGAATCATATTCAGTTTCTCTTTCTGAAACATTGAGAGCTTGCATAGCGCCAAGTGTCCCATGTTATGTGTGATACCTTTAGCAGTAAAAGTGAAAAATGTAGTCCCAGAATGTAACCTACTATAAAGCAAATGTCTGGAATAGCTGGAGGTGTTCTATCTTCAGAAAAGTAACAGTCAGCAAATAACATATCATATATGTTATTTTTCAGATACTAGTGAAAGCAATAGGATGTCTGTATAATTGTACTTCAGAATACAAATCTGTCTTTTAATACCACTAAAAAGGATTGCAAAGCTCTTGTTTCTTAACGTTGAGCTCTTTTTTCTAGCTTGGCTCCACCCCTTCCTTTATTTTTACTCGAATGCACGCTTTATTCATAAACTCTTTCGAACACCCTCTCTGGACTTACTGTTAGAAGCTTCAGAGTGTTTGGTTTTCTGATATAACCCACTGAGCTTCCACTCTAACTGGATTTTAAGGTCTCTTTTCACAGACCACCTCCGCAACAACACAGCACCACTTCCGCATCAATGCACCAGCACAGCACCAAGTCAGCACCACCACAGCATCAGTGCAGCACAACCATAGCATCAGTGCAGCACAACCTCAGCACCAATGCAGCACCACTTCAGCATCATCGCAGCATCACCTCAGCACCAACTCAGTATCACTCAGCGCCAGCTCAGCACCAGCTCAACGCCACCACCTCAGCATCACTCAGCACTAGCTCAGTATCACACAGTGTGCTGGTGCGGAGCATCACCTCCGCACCAGCACACCTCCACCTTAGCACCACTTCAGCATCACTCAGCATCACCTCAGTCTGCCCTTGGAATCCGGCATCTGTTAATTCTCCCCTAGTGTCCATCCGCTGCTCATGTTGTAATTCAGGTACTAGTTCCAAACCTTCACCCTCTCATAGTTTGTCCTCTCCCCCACCCCCGCCCCTGCATAACCAAAAAAAGCTATAACAAACAAACATTAGAACAGGCAAGAAAAAGTTCCCAGCATTGCAAAGACAAAAAAATTAGAAATTATTTTTTATGTCCATTCTTATTTTTAATAGGATCATTCAGTTGTACATGATGTCTTCATGCAGTTGTGCTTTTTGAGCCTCAGAGGTGATGAAGACACAGCTTAGTAGCCACAGTTGTAACAAGTTAAACTGAATTATAATGAAAATATTGAAGAACGTTCTTTACTAAACCTGGCCAATATGGAACATCACCACTTCTCATAGCACACCTCACATTTTTCAGACGCTCATTCAATACAATGTTGTTCTTTTGCCACACACCACCACTATGGATATGCCCTGAATAGTATTGTATGTTGAAATATACCATTCAAAACTTTAGACTTCTTATTGGCTAACATTCATACAGTATAGCCATGAATCATGAAGAACAAATATTTCATTTTATGACACCATTCCTGTGTGATTTTGAAATGTTATCTTTATGATGAAAACTTTTAACCCTGTTTTTCAACAGTTATGATCAATTATAATATCACAGCGCTCTCACATTTACTGCTCATGCGCTTAAGCCATAACATGTAATAGGCAATAGCACTACCTATGTTAATTGTTGGCTCTGGCTTTGCTGAACTTGATAGCCCAGCATTGGGCAATGACATTAGGCTGCAAAAAAGGATGCTCTGATTTTGCAGCTGTCTGCATTTGATAACATTGCATGACGTTCAGATTGCACTGTACCTGGTGAAGGCATATTGCAGGTCATGCAGGTTTTCAAAGCACAATAAAGCCTCTGAATAGTCTGAGACAAGACATGAGATAGATAACAATAGGAAGCAGAAGGAAAAAGATGTTGGTATATCCAGATATAGAGGCAAATAATTAAAAAGGCAAAAGATAAAAAATAGAAGAGAGCTATACAGAGTGAGGCAGAGAAAGACAATGAGTAAATTGATGAGAGAAGGACATCAGAGAATACCAGAAATACTTAAAGAAGGGATACACATGAGAACAGAAAAGAAAATCAGCGGGGGAGGGGAAGTAACAAGGAGGTGAGAAAGAAAGGGGGTTGGGCTATGGCGCCTCCCGCTAGCGCGTAGCCCCAGGTGATGCTCCTCCCTCCTCCTATGATGGCGTCCTTAATGTTTGGTGAAGCCGGAGCGGGAACGGACGCTAAAGACTTCCGCGGCTGCTGAATTTCACCGCGTATACATCTTTGGATACAGCGGTTGCATTCCCGGCTGCCTTTTTGGCGGCTTTTCGGCTCCGCGGTTCTCCCGTAATTAAATTGGAAAACTGCTCCCCTGGATGCTGGCGGCTGGAAACTGATTTATGGCGGTTTGAGTTCATCTGCTCAGCCGTTCAGCTGAAAGTGGAGGAGAGTGGAGGATCCGGTCACATTTTACCCGATGCAGCAGTTGTTGTTTAGAGACTTTCCATGGGGTTATAAGCTCAGCATTCAGAAGAGTTGAGAACCGGAGTGGCATGGGTTTTCGACTAATAGACAAACAGGCGGGTTATTAAAGGAACAGTTAAAACGCGAGATGGTGATTTTTGAAGCTTAAAAATTCTGGAAAGTCAGTTCATTGGAGAGAGAGACCTTGATTGAGTCTGGGACTGATGCTGGAGGAGGACGACAGGAGGGTGAGTCTTGATGTATTTATAAATTACCTGGCGAGAGGCTTGGGAGGTTTGCCAAGGGTGTTTTAAGCTGGGGTGTCTCGACAAGAACTATATAATGAAGAAACAGTTGAGACTTGCCGCGGCTGCAGCAAAAGTGGATGCTGCAATTACAGCAAAGGCTAAAACACGCACAGCCAAAGTGAAGCTGAATTTGATTGCAACTAAAGTGGGAGGTAAAATGCGTCATGCGGAGTCCTCATTCAGTTCACAAAGCTCCGAAACCGACGATCTGTCTCTAAGGGAGATAAGTTTAACAGAGGCTTCAGGAATTAAGCCACAGGATAATAACTTAGCTAGCTCGCTAGGAGATGGTGCACTTTTTAAAAAGCAAGAGCAAAAAAATGCTAGAGACTTTCCTCTCCTTGCTAAAAAGATGTTACCTAATGTTACCTCTCCATGCTCAGATAAGCTCACCCAAATTTTTCAGCGCAGAATACTCAAGACATATTAGAAGATACGATAACGTCAGCTGCAATACTAGAGCCAGTAATAGCTCTAGGTCCAGTATCCTCCTCTCCTCCAGGGGTCTCTTCTCCGGTCGTTCAAAGAGCACAGGCACAAGTTGAAGTTCCGCTGATGGCTTCATTTGATTTGGAACAGCTTAAAAATACTGCGTCAACTCTGGCAAAGGCTGTTGCGACTCCGCTTCCTCAGTCCCCGCCTTCTCTTCTCTCTTCTCGTGAAAAGACCATCCAAATTCAATCTAATGAAATTATGACAGTTCGACAAGAGCAGCAAGGGCAGCAAGATCGGCAAGGCCAGCCAGTAGCCTTAGCTTTAAGAAAGACTAAATCAGTGGGTCCTTCGATGTTCGAACATAACAACGAGACTCAATCTGGAATTAAAGAATGCGATCTGGTTTTTGAGGATGAGAATGAGAAGGCTATGTCATATCAGCTGGATGTTAAAAATATGTTAAATTTGATTCTTGAAGAAATTCGCTATATGAAAAAAACACAACAAATGGAAATTGCAACGATACAGCTGCGCTTGGAGAAGATAGAGGAAGCAGTCGCCAGCCTCCCAACTCAAATCCAGGAGGCTGAAGCAAGAATTTCTCTGGTTGAGGACCAAATGAATGGTATTCTGCAGCAAGTAGATTCAGCCTCCCGTGAGAAAATAAGAATGGAAAATAAGATCGAAGAACTTGAAAATTTCTCACGCCGCTCAAATCTGCGTATAGTTGGCGTTCCGGAGCGGATTGAAGGCACGGATACACTCAACTGGGTGGATTCCTTTCTGAAGAAGGTTGTGATTCCAGAGTTCATGGACAATCCGACTGTAACTAGAGCTCATCGGGTCCCAGCGCATCTTCCTCCTAACTTGAAGTTTCCCCGCACTATACTTGTTAATTTTGCAGACTTTCGTATAAAGGAAAAAATTTTGTCCAAGGCAATTTTGTCTAGACAGTTTGAGATCGAGAATGGCGCAAAATGCAGAATTTTTTCCGATATGTCTGCGGAAGCGGCAAGAAGATGCAAAGAGTTTGTTAAGTTATTGTATCTGTTCAAAGCCCAAAGGGCACAAGCCTCTATTGCTCAACAATCCAAGCTCAAAGTCCTTGTGCAAGGGAAGTTTCACTTATTCACACGCATTGAAGAGGCGCAGGAACTTCTTAAAGCTATTTCAGCTGGAAAATAACTTGGGTTTGTTTGTCTTTAGTAATGTCCTTTCTTGTTTGAAGAAGGAGAGTTCTATTTAGATCCTGCTACTTCTCTGTAAATTTTTGGTTTTTCACGGTTGTTTTTATGTTCCCTATTTTCTTTGGAGGTTTTGGGGAAATTTTTTTGGAGGAGGGGGTAGGTCACCCTAGGTGCAACTTCAGGGCACCAAGATTAGTATTTGGGGGGGTAGGGAGAAGGTGGGCAGCGGGGCTAGCCGCTTTCTCAGTGGGGAGGGTGTGGGTCACCAGGGTGGTAAAGGCTGCATAGCCAGAAAACGAAGTCCATTTTTTCTAACCTTTATTTTTATACATCCATTTTTTAGATCGATGCTTTGTCAATTAGTACGTGGGGTGCCGTTTAGGTGGTTAAACTTGTTTTTTATTTATTATGGCTAGTAAGGAGATTTTGAAAGTGGTCTCCTTTAACGTCAATGGTCTCAATAATAGAAAGAAAATGAGGGCAATTGAAACATGGATCAAAACAGAAAATCCAGCGGTGATTCTATTACAAGAAACCCACATACCAGCTGTGAAGTTGTTGGATTTTTCCATGTTTAGGTCTTGGGCTGCCTATAGGGAATTTTCCTCATCCTCAGCCTCCCTTCGAGGGACGGCAATATTCTTAAGTAAAAGATTCCAGGCGGAAGTCGTCAGCTTTGATAAAGATCAGCATGGTCGTTGGTGTTGGGTTACTTGTATTGCTGGACAGAGACCGATAACCTTTGCCAGTATATATGCCCCTGTAGAAGATAACCCAAAGATATATGAGGAGTTCTTTCAATCTCTAATTCAAACACCCGGGGAACTGATTTTGGGGGGAGATTTTAATGTTTTAATGAACCCTAGAATCGATTCCTCAGCGCCGGCTAAAAAACAACTGAAACCCAAAACCTTAAGAACTATACAACATTATGGGGTAACGTTTGACCTATTGGATCCATGGCGGAGGGCTTTCCCAACAAAAATTGCTTATACTTGTTTGTCAGGTAGATTCCACACCTCATCACGTATCGATTTTTTCTTGGTTTCCCGGAGTTTAAGTTTTAGCCAGCAGAGATTCCTGCAGAATGGATTCTCTGATCACGCTATGCTGGTACTTGACTTACAACTTGTGGAACGTGCCAGGACCCCTAAAAGATGGATCCTAAATAGGCAATATTTATTAGAGGAGGACTGGGTGGGTTTTATTGAGACTGAGATCAGGGAATTCCTTTTACGAAATCATGATTCTGCTCCCTTAAATGTGATATGGGATACACTTAAAGCCTTTATCCGGGGGCTAATTATCGGAAAAGATGCTGAAAATTTAAAGAAAGTTAAGGTAGAAAAGCGAATCCTGGAGCAGAAGGTACAAAGGTCTTATTCTGCATTTCTTAATAATCCTACTGTTCTTAACCAGCGCCAATTGGATCAGGCTAAACGTGATCTTAGTGCAAGATATTACACTCAAAGTGAATCTTTTTCCAACATCATAGACAAAAAATATATGAAGAAAGCAACTTCACTGGTAGGTTCTTGGCTTGGCAGGCAAAGGAGCAGGTTGCCTCTAATCAGATCAACGCATTAAAATGCCCCTTAACTGCCTCCCGCACGGATGATCCAGGGAAAATTAGTGAAATAATGCTACAGCATTATGGGTCTATATATGGTCAACAACAGACTGTCGATATTACATCTCTGAGAGGCTTTCTTCAGAAAAATGGATCTCCGACACTTTCAGATATTGAGAAATCAATTATGGCAAGACCTTTTACTAAAGATGAGCTGGACGGGGTGATTAAGAACTTACCAAGTGGTAAGGCCTGCGGTCCGGATGGCTTTCCGGCGGAATTTTTAAAGTTTTTATAATTCCGTGGCGGACTTCTTTTACGGTTGGTAAACTCAATGTTAGAAGGTGGGGTAATACCAGAGTCTTTTAGACAAGGTAATATAGTCAGTTTTTAAAAAAGGGAAAAGATAGTGAAGATCCGAACTCTTATCGTCCTATAACGTTATTAAATTCGGATTATAAAATTGTTACTAAATTTTTAGCTAATCGGTTTAATCAATACGCCTCACATTTGATTCATCCGGACCAAAATGGTTTTATCGCTGGCAGGCAACTTGGTACAAATACACATTATTTAACGGAGGCATTGGATTATTTTGAGACCCAGAAGATACCCGCATTAGTCCTTCTTTTAGATGCCGAGAAGGCATTTGACCTTGTTGTCTGGGAGACCCTGTTTATTATTTTGCGAAACTTTGGTATATCTTCCAAGAACACGGGGCTGGTCCAAAATTTATATCTTAATGCTGAAGCCAATGTAATTATTAATACTTCGGTGGCCGGTCAGGTTAAGGTAAAACGGGGGACCAGACAGGGGTGTCCTCTATCCCCAGTTTTATTTGCTTTTTTTATTGAGCCATTGGCGATTGCAATTAGGAACAGCGCTGATATCTGTCCTCCAATTTCAACTATGGCGAAATTGAAATTATACGCCGACGATATTATGCTTATTATTAAGCCCGAGATTGAGGTTCAGGTAAAAACCTTTAAGATTTTTGAGGAATTTGAAGTTCTAGGTGGGTATAGAATTAATAAAAAGAAAACTGAAATTATACAGTGCGGTGGAGTGGGCTTGGATTTGCACCCTGATATTCTCTCCTGCTTAAACACCAAACCCAAGAGATATCTCGGTGTTTATTTTTCAGAACGTATTATCGATTTATATTATTTAAATTTTGTCCCGCTTCTACGAAAAATTCAGGATCTGTTCTCACGTTGGAACTTTCTTCCATTATCTATTTTGGGCAGGGTTGCATTGATTAAAATGTCTGTTCTTCCACTTTTTAACTTTCTTTTTCGGCCATCCCATGTATTTTATTAGGTTCTTTTTTACCCGAATAGAGTCTATGTTTACAACTTTTCTTTGGGCAAAAAAACCCCGCGAATTGCACTTAGCACTTTATACGAAGAGTTGGAACAGGGAGGTTTAGCTCTTCCGAATCTCAGGGACTACTATTTTGCGTATTTTACACAATATATATCCAGATTTAAGCCTCAACAACAATCAAATCTTTTTATCAATAGTTTTATTAATTTAATGTGTAAGGAAAGCCAGATCCACTTCCCATTATCAATTTTTAAATCTCCTAAATTGGTGCGGTATAAGTGTTTACAATGGTTTTTTAAAAAGCGTCAGGCTCTCTATAAAAGATATTCCATCCCTGCAATTAATTCCTCAACTTTGTTATCTGGCTCTATGTTATCGTCAGGGATTAGAGAATCCTCAGAACTCACATTAAAGTGGGCCAATGCTGGATTCCGTAAAGTCTCAGATTTTTTGAGGAATGGTAAATGGTTGAGCATGGCGGAAATGTCACAATTGATTATTAACGATTTTCTTCTTTTACGGTCATATAGCATTTTCAGTAAGTTCCTTAGTGAATTAGACTTAACCCAAATTTGCGATCAACATCATGTTGTCCATGAACTTTTAGAGGATACGGCTGTTAAAAAACCTGTGGAATGGAAAAAACGCCTCGCCTTAGTTAAGGGCCCCGATCTTGGGCAAAAGGCAATTGCAAAATGGATGAAATATGAAGGATTAGAAATCTCAGCCAGTATGTGGTCAGTAATTAATAATCTTAATTTCAGCACGTTAAGAGGAGCGAATTGGCGAAGGATGTTGTTCTTCAGTAAATGGCAACTTTATCGAACTCCTCTTTTCCTTTCTAAAATTTATATCAATCAATCGGCACAGTGCTTCCGCTGTATTAACCATCCTACAGCCAACTGGTCACATATTATTTTGCAATGTCCTAGGATTCAGAGGTTTTGGAATGACATTTTTTGTTATTTGGAATGTGAATGCAGTATTGTATTAGGATTGAATAATTGGTTAATAATTTTAGGTTTTGACCCAGATCTTCTTCTGCCTAATAAGCTTGTTAAATTTTTATACATTGCAATGGCGGTAGCCAGATCACTTTTGTTGCAAAAATGGCGTACAGATCTCATACCCTCTGTCTATGAATGGACCCGAAAGATGAAATTAGTTAAAAAGAGTTAACGAACTTACGCTTTACGAGTAGGGGGGCTCAAGAAGTTTGAAAAAATCTGGGCAACCTATTTTGATTAAGACTTTTTGTATCATCTTCTGTGTTATTTAGAGTGGACAACAATTTTTGAGATTTGAATTGATGTGGTGGCTATGCCCACGCTTGGGAGTGGATATTGTTCTATGCTTGTTGCACTGAGGCTTAATTCGAGGTTGTTTGTCTTTTTTCATTGTTCATGACTTTTCTGTATATTCGTGCTATTTATCGATCTTGTATTTTTTATATCTTACCTAAAAGGAAAAAAAAAATTTTTTTATGGATGTATCTATGGGTTTTTAAGTGTTTGTAATCTGGACTTCAATAAAAAAATTATAAAAAAAAAAAAAAAGGAGGTGAGAAAGAAAAATAGAAGCGAGCCAGTGACAGGGAATGGTGATTCTGAAAATAAATACCATGGTTGGAGATGACTGTGAGTTGAGTGAACAAAAAAGGGCAGTTCTTAAAAGGGTAGATGCAAAGTGCAGATATTTATTGTCTTAAAATACTTGTTTCCTGCTCAGAAGTGCCAGTGCTGTACCTCTGAAAAACAAATGAAGTTGGAAATAGGATTGCTGGTCCTATATATATTCCCACTTCTCTGTCTGCTGCAACACAGTAGAACTTGGTATTTCTACAGCTTACTCTTTTCCTAACACTAATTACACCTGGTGGTGTAGAACCTTTTTCAAATCCATTACTGATGTGGCCCTCTCACTCATGCTACATACATGCATTATATAATCTGCAAACATTCTACAGAGTTGAAGATGAGGTCAAGCAATGTTGCCCAATAGTTTCTTCAATTGTATTACTATTTGATATTCTACAGCTACCAGTGCTTATGAGTATGTGTAGGTTCTGGCATTGACTCTGTGTTCTGGTGGCACTTTGGATCATCCTATGTAATGATCAGTTTCTGTCTCTGTGTTTGTACAGTCAACATCTTTCCAAATGTGAGGTCCATTTCATGCCATGACAGCGTCTAAGAATATCATAGCAAAGAATAATTTATAGCAGCTAAAACTCTGGAGTAACATTTGGAACCACGGAAATACAGATTCACCATTCTATGTGTTATCGAGCCCAGACAAGAGGGATTCTCTCCCCTGACTGCAAGACATTTCATACATGTACTAACATCTGTCCTGCAAATGTGTTGGTAGCGTGTACTTGTAAATATAGTATGAACATAATAATAAGTACAAAATTGTGCTTGACCAGTGATCGTTTTGCAAAACTTAATTTGGTGGTGGCCCCCCAAATATTTTGCAAGCATTGTATTTTACAAAAGTGTATGACAGTATGCATCAATAGCTGCTGTTTGACCCAGGAACCAGAGCCTGAAATTCCACAACCTACCAAGTCTAATGGCTTCATATGTAATACAACAAAGCACCATTTGTTATTCATTTTTCTAAAATGCCTTGAGGGAAACCCTCTCACTCCAAGAGTTGTTAAGTTGTGTTATGCTAAGCCGACCCTCACTGCCCAGTGCACTTAAAATGCATTATTGGCCACATAGCATTGAGAATAATGGCACTCCACATCAGGTATTGTACCAGAAAATTGAAGGGGACCCCACAAGTGACTTCGATTCATCTCTGAAGATGGCTCCGCCCCCATTATTCTAAATGTTAGACCTACCCTCCCCCTCCCCCCCCCCATAAAACTGGGTCTGGTTGCGCCCTGCTCAACATCTTCTTTTGTGGGCAAATCACTTGATCTCACTGTGCCCAACAAAAAGAATGTGTCCGTCTGTAACACAACTGGTGCTCATGTAAAGCGCTCTAATACCCCCCCCCCGAGTCGAGTTCGTGCTATATTAAAAAAAAACTTCCAAATCCACCTATGAGACCACATCTTTTCTGCCACACTCCTGCTCAGGAAGGGAGACTGTTTCATCGAGAATCGGGAGCCTTAGGGAGGCCCCAGGTGACTTTTAAATTGTAAGCTAATATTAAACCAGCTAATCATAAGCCAGGCACCATCTAAACGTAGGCCTCTATCAAGGTTACCTCCATATATATCTGTCGCCTCTTCTCTGCTTCACTCCTGACCCCTGTATCCTCTTTCCAACTGCCTCACGTTCTCTCTCCCTCAGCGCCAACATTCTATTGATGACGTCACATGCGCTTCAGCTCTGGCTAGCTCTAGAACATTCTGCACAACAGCACTTACCAGACATATATCATGCAGAGCACATAAACGGCAAACTAATACTACCCTGAAACATGCAGCTCTCAAACACTACACAAACCAATGCTGCAAAAAAGGCTGCCCTCTCTAACTAACACTGAAGCACCAACAACAAGCATTACTCCCCCTATGCCAGCTACTCCTGTGCTGCCACTAGAACTGTAATCCTTCTGGGCGCTACACTTTTTCAGGAATTTAAGGAGCTGAGAACTCTGTCCAAAGCTTTCTTGTAGCAGGAAAAAAACTTACATATTTTCATTTTATTCAAAATGGTAGAAAGAATGATTCCTTCCATGTCATGTGAATCTTATGGTTTCACAATTAAGGCAAATTCAAATTTGCATCATTTTCCCTTTTCAGCTGTTTAAAGAGGAAGAATCACAAACCTGGTGCTTGAATTTTTAAGGTCTCAGATCCTTAATACTAAAACACTTCCAAGTGATGCACATGCAAATTAAATAATACATTTTAAATGTTATTCTGTGGAGCTGTTTCTTAATGAAAAGTGATGCTTCCAGAGGTCCTTTTCTGTAAACACAAGGTAAATACCCAAAACTCAAGACATCCTGTAGAATATAACTGCGAAGTGCAAAATCAATGAGCTGCACATTTGATTACAAAATTGTGTACATGTAGGGTTGTTTTTTGCTGAGTGCCACTTTTTTTATGTTTTCTATTTACTATGTTATTCTGGGGTGTAGACTTTGTAAGTCATGCGATGTATACCTCACAAAGAGTGCAAACCAGCTGAAAGCCCTGAACAATGGAGGCACTGCCTGACCTACGAACAAATTGCAACGCTGGGAGTTGAGGGGGTGAAGCCCTTACTAATGGGGATAGTTGGGGCTCACCACAATGGATCATGTCTTTGCCGGACACCCTCCAGAGACTTTCTGAACCCCATGATTTACCAGAGGGAGCTCCAGAGACTGCTCTGGAGATTACACGAGTGCCTTACCAGGTTGTCTCCTGGGAGTAGTCTAAGCTACCTTTTTTAATAATTGTTGAAGTGTACTAGTAGTGCCCAATGTATCTCATTTACTCCTGGAACCATCATGCACAATATCTCATTATGATTTAAATAAACTAGACTTCTTTTTCAAAGACTAAACGCTGGCTGGACATTGAGTTATTTGCTTGGTGTGTAGAACTTCGAGTGTCTAACCCCACACCACCTCCCTGGATGAGCCATGGACTGCTTCACTCCGTTACCCAGAGCCCTAATTGTTAAAGGAGTTACATGGTGCTCAGTTTTCAGCTCAATAGTAAAGTTAAACCCCAGGACACAAGTGGTTAACAGCTCTGATTGACACAATCTGAGCTCAGTCACCCTGGATTGCCCTGGGATTTCTGAAGAAGCTCCCATATGGTCAGCAGGCAGTGATGAGCTGATGCAGTAGAATTCTTTCATACGCCATCCCATATTTTCTTACTGATATGAGCATTGGCCGAGTAGCATGCATCCCTTTACAACATAGTCCATCTACATCATACAGGTCGCCTGATGAGCAACTGGTGGTAGTACAGAGCTATGTGTATGTATGACTGTTTGTGTGTATTCGAACTTGTAAACTGAGATCCTAGCGGACAAGTAAGAAGGTCTTGTACAATGTTGAGGACAATTCAGGACCGTGAAGATTGTAGAGGGTTCTCATCCAGTTGGGCGCCAAGAACTGGGAAGACACAATGTGCCTGATTCACAAAGGTAAACAGAGACGAAAGTGTAACTTTATGACTCTCAGCATTCACAAAGGGCATTTACCAGTAGTAAAGTTAGACTTTTGTCTCAGTTAAACTTAAGTTTTGGTCTTAAGTTTAACTGAAACCAAAAGTCCTTAGACTTTTGGTCTCAGCTAAACTTAAGAAAATATACATCGAAATAGCAAGTAACAAGGAGAATAAAAAATAAAGATATTTCTCCTTGTTACACCTCCCCTGGGAAGATGTAAGATTTTGGCGCTCTCTCAGGTTAATGAGTTCCTGTAAATCTGGAAATGCGTCAAAATCCATGGGAGTTGCATGGGAACACCCAGCGTAACGCCCATGGAATGCCTATCCAGGGCAGAAGATCGCAAAACAGCGATTCGCGTTGCGTTGTGCTACTCCAAATGTATAAAGCCACTCAGAGCCACGCAGAGTGGCTTTGCCTGGCTTCATAAATCTGTCATAGAGGTTTGCGATGTGCATGTACCACTGTGTGTGGTGCAAACGTGACGCAAGCCTCTCATAAATATACTCTCAGATGATCTCAAACCGAAGTGCCACCGACATGCTTTGTGGAAACAAGGAAAGTGAAAACTGTGATGGAACGATTTCCACAAACACTCATTATCAATGACTCAAGTGTCTCCCTGCCCTCCTCGTGGAAGAATGTTTTGGTCCTCAGACATAGTAGCCAGATATTGCCTCTTCTCATTGGTCTATTCTTCTGTTGGAATGGACTTATTTATTATTTAGACTCTGATTTAATTTTACAATTCTTTTCTTATTTCAAGATGCTAGGGTGCTGGCACAAAGTAAAGTTCTGTCCCAAAGCGCATTATAGTCAAGATGGCTGCCAGCTAATTGACACCCAGAAGCAATGTGCTAATGAGGCGGCTCAGGGGACATAACATGTTTCATCACTATGTGTTCCAGTATCCCCTTAGACTTACATGTATGACAGCACTAGTCTTTGAGAGTGCGACAGAAATCAAGCGAGATATGGAAGGTGAGCGACAGAGGAAGAACACTTAAGATAAAAGCAGCAGCAAGAGAGGAAGACAAAGCGGAGTAACTATGACAAGCCAATTCAGAGCCAACAACCGAGGAAAAAGGGCAATGAGAAGCAAAGGTTAGGAACTGAACTTATTTGCGAGGCAACAATGATGTCTTGCAAATCGAATACCTTCATACTTTGTGACAGTTAACTATATTCCTCTCCTTTTTACTAGGAAGCACCTATGCCAACCTTCATGGCTGCTTTAATGGCAGTGAGAGATAACAACAGAAATTTGGAGTGGCTAATGACAGCAAAGAAGGTAAGAAGGAGGTTACAGGAGGTAGCCTGAACCCTGGTCAACTGGGAAAGGATACAGTATGGGATGTAAACATGCCATTAAAGCAGCCATGAAGGTTGGCATAGGTGCTTCCTAGTAAAAAGGAGAGGAATATAGTTAACTGTCACAAAGTATGAAGGTATTCGATTTGCAAGACATCATTGTTGCCTGGCGAGGGCGAGAGATATACACGGAACCATTTAGGGACACCTTGCCGGGCCCACAGTAAAGAGTCCAAAGAATAGGTGCAGAGGGCCTCGCAAATGGAGGCCCAGCAGTAGCAATAACAGGAGGGAGGGCAAAAACTCGCAAATAAGTTCAGTTCCTAACCTTTGCTTCTCATTGCCCTTTTTCCTCGGTTGTTGGCTCTGAATTGGCTTGTCATAGTTACTCCGCTTTGTCTTCCTCTCTTGCTGCTGCTTTTCTGAAGACGGTCTTGTCAAGACTGCAAAATCATTTATGACCTTCTGAGGTCTTCAACTGAGGGACCTTTACCTCCAGGTATTTGTTGATGGAGCAGCATCCAGTCCATTTCTAGCTTGGGGAGGATCCTCGAGACGAGTCACAAACGGGACATTGTGTGGTCTGCACTGAGGCTGTGGGTGTGCCGCATGTGGGCCACTGCAAGACGGCTGAGGAGCTACTGCCTAGTCACTCATAGAACTGTAGGGTTAGATTGGTCATTGTCAATGTGTAATATAGACAACAGGATCAGGCATGCAGAATGGGGTGAGCAGATCATTGTTGGTTGATGGGTTATTCCGAGTGTCAGGAGCGCTTCTTGACTTATGGTGTAATTATGGTGTCAGACTCCATTCTGGTTGTAAAATGCTCAACAGAAAATTGCAGTGATGCATGTTACAGGTACTGGCAGGATGGTGTTGCCAGAAGGTGAACCTGTACAACAGGTGTCGACGACTTTGCTTGATGGTCACAGGGATTCTTCCTTGGTTCATCGGCAGCTTGGACTTATGGTAATCAGATAGCCTTTCTAGCCTCATGACTCTGTGAGTTGCTGATGCTCTACATCTTCTACTTGTGCAAGGCATCTGTATCTCTTGGTGGGGTTGACATGGTTTGCTAGTCAGCCTTTGACTGTGTCTGGACAATTATGCTGGGAAGCATGGGGTAGAGACACAGTTTGCACGTGCGTGCGGCTTAATCCTAGTTCTTTTGCTGTCCTTCAACAGGTTGTCATTACCCCACATCAGAGGCTCAGTTGTGTCAGTAGATGCACTCACAATCATTGGTACAAATCAGTTATGGGGACGACTTCCAGTCCTACTCCCTCCTGGTCACACTCCTTTCCGTTCCTTCTTTTCAGTGCTCGGGCATGGACTTTCTTCCTGACTATGCTGGTGAGACAACTAGTTGCTCGTGTCTCTTTTCTTTCTTCTGGGTGCTCGATGTGCACCATCTTCGGGAGCCAGCCCAATAGGGTTTTTCTGGGATCAACTGTCTCATTCGTCCGGCCAACCAGCCGTGGGGTACTCGCTTAGTCTTTCTGGTGATCAGGGCAGTCGCTGATCCACTCCTCTTCTCCTCTAGTTCTTTGTGGCATCAAGCCGCGTGTCACAAGTTTGCTCATCAGGGACCTTCTAGGATCTCCCTCTCTGTGCTTCTGTCTCACCTTCTTTTGAAGGCTCAGTGCTTGCACCTCAAGGCCTTGTGGTCATCAGGCATGGTTTGCGTGGGTGGGCACCACAGCTCTGAAGAGGCCGACGATGAGGCCATTTTGTCTGGAGCACAGTCTCAGGTGCAGTGTGCTTCCATCCTCCCTACTGTGGGAAGACAGATTTAACTGGAAAAGAAGCAATACCCTTGGGATGCCACTGGTTGGCACACAAAATTTGATGGTCTTGCTTACCGAGATCCTATAGTAATATGTTTATTTACTGGCTGGTTTATGGACACACAGAAAGTATGTGTCATGATAGGTATCAGTATCATTAACCTTTATTTCGGCCTGTAAGTCCATAAAAGCACAAATAAAATAAATACAATACATTGCATACAACTTGCAGATAATGTCCCTTGATAAAAATATAGATTTCCAGTTTAAGTTTTTAGGTTGGCAAGATCAGCTCCTCTACTCGACCACCTTGGGATAGTTGTACAGTATACAAACAACTTATAGCCTTTACATTAACCGCAAAATATAGATCGATAAAGTGCATGTGCATATACAAAGGGGTAATTTTAGGAAAGGATCATCTTCACTCAAATATGGTCTCCTTGGAAGGTACAAAAACAATGCCTTGAACAGCATGGGGTCAATTTATGATGTTTTATAAAGCAGTTTCATTAAAATGCATTAGTAGTGTCAAGATAAAAGTGTAAACATTAAAAATTAAAAAGGAGTCCATGTAATTCAGAGGATCCGCCGACTTGGCTTCCAGTTCCTGGGAGAGAAAAAGTGCACATGCAAAGCTTCAGCTACAATGGGGTTGTTGCTTGGAATTGGGACCATACATACTAATGTGCCTAGACAGGGCACAAGTAAAACAGGGGTTGATGCTATTTACATACAACAAGTTTAAAATAAGACAATATAAAAGAGGCAACAATTTGTGGAACACTTGAAGATTAAAATAGTACTAAACATAAGAGTCGACAATTGGTTTCATTCAATTTTAAAAGAAAGAGAGAGCAGAGCCCTGTTAACATAGTAAGTAGTAATAGAATGGGCAGGCCTATGAGCTCTTCTTTAAAATAGCTCTGCGAGTACACCACATGGAGAATAAAAAGCGCAAAATAGAATACACAATGGGCATATAAGTATCATATTTAAGTAACCTGAAAACCTCGGGATGCTATATTCGGCTTTTACTTCCAGAAACCTGAGGGTTAAACGACCAGGCGTGGGCCCCCAACATAGCTGGGTCAGTTTGTATTCTCTATAGCTCTCTAGAAGTACCTTTCTAGGGGTGACGAGGCAGGCTTCTTCTGGAGTGTTCCACAGATTGCCCCTCCCCATGGCCTCGCAGGTGTTCCTAATAAATACCAGCCATGGGAGTTTTCCCGCACCCTGGAGGCCCATAACTTCTCTCAGCTCGTACCTGTACGGGATCAGTTCGGGAGTGCTCCACAGAAGTCGCCAAAATAAGAGAGGTCTGAGAGCTACTTCATCTGCAATAGGTCTGATCCCGAGGTCCATTCTAAGGGGTGTTAGTGGGGAGCTAGACGGAAGGCCCAGAAGTTGACTAGCGAAGGAATTCTCTGTGATTGATAGAGAGCCTAATGAACAGTGACCCCAAATTTCAGCTCCATAAAGCGCGGCACCCCTAACTTGCACCTTATAGAGTTCTACTGCAGGGACAACCAATTTATGAGTGCAGCTCTTGTATGCCTTAGAGATACCCCCGCTGTCTGGACCAACTTCAGACTTGCTTTCTTTGTTTGTGCCCCCCAGTCCATTTTCTCAGTGAGCGAAATCCCCAGGTACTGAAAGATAGATACCCTCTCCAGCACCCTTCCTTCTAAACGGGGATTTGGGCGAGTGCTGTTATTTGCATTAAATACCATATACTTTGTTTTTTGGAGATTAATCTCCAAACCCCTGTTTCTACAGAAGACACTAAAAATATCAAGTGCCCTCTGAATTCCCATAGGGGATTTCGAGAGCAAGAGGGTATCGTCTGCGAACATCATGGCTGGTATTTTGCGGTTCGCTAGCCTAGGGGCATCAATATCCTTACCGGCAGTCAGTGACTCAATTAGGCCATTAATAAAAAGGGAAAAAAGAGTCGGGCCAAGACGCAGCCTTGGCGTACACCCCTTTCTACTGAGAAAGGGGCTGAAAGTTCTCCATTTTTGCCATACCTAATTTATGCAAAGTTATCTTGATGTAGGTGTGGGGGGCGTGGCCAACCGCCGATCATGGCGGACGTAAGTTAGAGGAGCTCCTGAGCCCGAGCGCCATTATCCTGATTAACTGCCATATGCCCTTGTGCTGTGCCGAGTGGAGAGTCGGAGAGCGGACAAGCTGTAACTCACCCTGGTGCTGGGAACCCACCGGACCAACGACGCGTGGAGAGACGCGATCCGGGGCCTCAGCTCTGACTCTATACCCCGGAGCCGACGGGGCCGAGACGTACACAGCGCGGGCCCCCACTGACGACTCATACCTGCACGAAGGCATCGAAGGGACGCTGGTGGCTGCGGACGCCGCTGGCACTGCAGACGCAAGAGGGAAATTGTGATCGCGCCCGGAGGTGGCGCAGGCCAGATTACGACCCGAAAGACACCACGCGTGCCGCTGGACCACAAGACTTTCCCTGCAAATTGAACTGTGGCCACCCGGTGAGTCCTTGACTGCCTGCCGGGAGGGGGCGCGGCCGGAGTTCCTACTTTCGACGGACGCCACACCGACCCCGGCTGAGTAGCTGGGCGGTTTTAAGCCACCGACAGACTGCCAAAGGGGGATACTGCCAGAGTACCCACATTTTCTGCACGCCCGATTGTCCCCGGCCGGTTGGTCAAACTGGGGACACGCAGCGCACTGGATACCCGCCACGGCACACCGAGATTGAGAGCGGCGGTGCCGGACGCTACCACATGTGAGCCTGTTCCAATGGGCCCCCTTGTGCCCTCTCTCAGTTTCCCCTGCTGGGACGGTGTAATTAGGACTGGCCCGGGGCGCCACCAACGCTAGGGGAGCATCGCAGGGGCCATACCTGGCAGCAGGAGTGCGAGTATTTGTACAAAGGCGATTAGGAGTGAGGTGCGTGGGACTGGCCTAGTGCATAGCGAAGAGGATCTCTATTAATCACGGTGCTGCCGAGAAAAACAGTGAAACGGTGGCTGAGATCTCAATCCCAAGGGGCCCGCATGGAGCATAAGAGACCCTGTGCCTGCCTGCAAGCGCCAAATCATATATCTGGGGAAGAGCAGCACTAACAGACAAATACGCCTGTGTGGACCTGTGACTGCCGGCTAACACAACAACGCCCAGTACACGCTGAGCAACTATATCAGCTTCATTAACTGTGCGGCGCCTCTATACTCACTCCCCTTCTCTAATACGTGGACTACCGTTGCACGAACCTCACGTAGTGAGCGAAGCCCATACTACGCTGCACACAGGCGGGCAGGAGTGAATGCTTGCTATATACTATGGGGCCCCCCAAAGGTAAACAACAGGAGACGGCCGCCACCAATTCGACGACTATGACCGACCAGGAGCTCGACACCACTCAGCAGACACTTAGCTGTGTGCCCCCCACGAATGACTCGGACCCCCCGGACAAGTTAGACTTGATTCTCCGCGAGGTCAGAGAATCCAGGAGAGTAATAGAGCAACAGATCGGTACCCTCACCACCGGTTTTACCCTGTTCAAGGCTGACTATGATAAACTTACCACCAAAGTGAAAGATAACAGCCTCGCTCTAGAGGAAATGCTACCCCAACATAAGGAACACGCGGCACAAATTCAGACCCTACAAAGACAGGTTACGGGGCTCTTGGACAGGGTCGAAGACGCAGAAGGAAGGGCCCGATCGGAATAACATCCGCGTGATAGGGCTACCGGAGCGAAGCGAGGGGCCTGAGGCCGCCACCTTCATGGAACAATGGTTCCGAATGCACATAGCCCCAAACAGGCTGTCAGAATACTTCTGTGTAGAGAGGGCCCACAGAATCACTACCGGAAGACCGAAGGTAGGAGCGCTGCCAAGGCCGCTGATTGTCAAAATCCTCAATTATAGAGACCGTGACATCCTTCTTCAGAAGGCGCGGGAGAAAGCACGGATTCACTTCGAAAACTGCCAAATCTCACGATACCCTGATTATACACTAATGGTCCAACGCCGCAGATCCTCCTACCAGGCGGTCAAGAAGAAACTGCGAGACTTGAACCTGAAATATGCGTTGCTAGTTCCTGCACGCCTAAAAATAATATATGAACAAAAGACATATTTTTTTGAGAGCCCGGAGGATGTAGAGGAATGGTTGGAAGTTATGGATTCCACGCCGGTGTCTAGTCAGACCTCACAGAAGCCACCATCCAACTCCAGGAGGTCACAAGGCCCAAGATTGCGTCGTCATGCAAAGACTGCCAGCCTATCATCGCTACCCGGGCCTACACTGGAGCAGGCGCAATGGAGCAGAGACGTAGCCCTGGCGGCAGTGACCACATTCAGGGATAACACTTCACGCAAGGTTTCGGAATCATCAGATGACAGTGCAACGAGATCAGACTCGGAGAACAGTATGGCCTTGTTCCCCTCCGTAACGCCACAAACTGCAGATGATTTGCTTGGTACATGAACATAACGCAGATCACCCACTATACTGCAAGACGCAGCAACCTGATGGCACAGTCACGAGGACTCATGCACAAATGTATCCTTTTTTCTCGTATTATCTATGCATATGGCACGACACTACCTATTACATTAGCTCGGGCTCAGAAGAGCTACTGTATGTGAACATTGTACATGACGGCGAAGAAAGCCAGTCCCCTAGTTGCGAATGCCACAATTTACTGTAACAAAGTTCAATGTGTATTGTTTTTGGTTTGGCTTTGTTTAGTTCTCAAGCAGGGCCTAGTATTAAGGTTACGATGGGAGTTTAAGGGTCCAGGCAGACAACAGCTGAAATGTCCTATTTGCGCCAGCCGTCACTTGCTCGGAACGCGCACACTGAGGTTCATACACAATGCATATACTAGATACGTATAACATAATCACATGGAATATCCGGGGCCTGGGCTCAGTGCAGAAGCGACACAGAGTGCATGCGCAATTACTGCGAAGAAAGGCGCAAATCGTCTTTCTACAGGAATCTCACCTGATGGAAACGGAAGCCGCGAAAATGCGGAAGAAATGGAGAGGTCAGATTTATTCCACTAACTACTCGGCATTTGCCAGAGGAGTGACGATCTGTATTAGAAATGGTGTCCCGTTTATAGTATTAGACAGAAGGATAGATGCTGTGGGCAGATACATTTCCTGAAGGGCACGCTGGATGGGGTCTCCGTTATCCTAGAAGCTGTATATGCCCCGAATTTTGGTCAGGATAAATACTTCTTGGGACTAAACACAATACTGGCGGGCTGGGAAGCATACCCATGGATTATAGGGGGGGACTGCAACGTGGTCCTGGATGTAGAGCTCGATTGGTCGCACCCGCCCCTACATGGCACTATGGCAAGTAAACAGGCTGAGGCGCTGCGTAACTGGGTACATGGGTGGGCCCTCTGTGATATATGGAGACAACAGAATCCAACACACAAAGAATACTCCTTTTACTCCCCGGTGCACCAATTACATACCAGAATAGACAGAATACTATGCTCCCTCTCCATAGCTGATCAGATAACCTCCACCACATACTTAGCAAAGACCTTCTCAGATCATAACCCGCTAGAGGTTTCCCTTAATTGGGGCAGAATACCCACCCCGTGCCGACGTGGAAACTTTGGCCACAACTACTAGAAGACGCAGTGTTTCACACTACACTGTCGACTGCACTAATAAATTACTTCTCTGACAACAAGAACACAGCATCTACGACGCAAATTGAATGGGATGCGCTAAAGGCAGTAATCCGGGGAACGGCGATTAGCGCTACAGTGGGTGCGCGACAAGAGGTTCACAAGAAACTGAAGGCAGTAGAGGACACTATGACAGACTTAGAGCATGAGGCGGTGAGCGATCCTACAAAACGGACTTTACTGCAGGAGGCCCACATCCAGCACACAGAACTACTAGAAACCCTTAGATTAATCGACTATAGAGCCTTCACCCAGTTAAAGCACTCGGATGCGGACAAATCAGGGTCTCTATTGGCTAAACTTCTGAGAGACGACCCCCCGCCATCATTATTAGCCAAATTAACACACTAAGGGGCAACACGGTATGTACACAGTTCGACATTAACGAAGCATTTAGTTCATATTACGAGGCACTCTATAGTAAACAGCCGACATCGGACACTGCACTTATCGACACATTCCTTACAGACTTACCCTACCCACAGGCCCCACCAGGTATGAAGGCTGCTTTGGCAGGCCCCATCACTAGGGCCGAAATTAAGGCAGCCATTAACGGACTCCTGCGTAATAAGGCGCCGGGCCTTGATGGCCTACCGGTGGAATTCTTCGAAGCCTACTCAGAGATTCTCCTGCCTCACTTAGAGGAGCTATACAATAAGTCGCTTGAAACAGGCCACCTCCCATGCACCACAATGCAAGCGTTGGTGGTATCACTGCCGAAACCAGGAAGGGATCTGACCGATATGTCCAGCTACCGCCCATTATCGCTGTTATCAACTGAATACAAAATATTAAGTAAAATTCTGGCCAACAGACTTCAACCCTACTTGAATGGGTGTATACATATCGATTAATGTGGCTTTATACCGGCCCGCAGCACCTCATTAAATATAAGGAGGCTGCATCATATTATGGCATCTGACATAGAACACTACCAACACGCCGGCTGCATAGCACTAGACATGAGACAGGCGTTTGATATGCTGTCTTGGGATTATATGTTCAGGGCCCTTAAAAAGTTCGGACTGCCCTCTGCCTACCTAAAGTGGGTAAGGCTACTGTACAATATCCCAACGGCCAGGGCTAGGACTGGGAAGCACATCTCACGAGAATACCATGTACATAGAGGCACACGTCAGGGCTGCCCCCTGTCCCCGTTACTATTCGTGCTGGCGCTAGAACCGTTGGCTCTCCGACTGCGACAAATATCTACTCAATGCGAAATACCGATTGGCACATCCATGCACCTGGTCTCTGCATATGCAGACAATATAATCATTTACGCTAGGGACTTACTGGATGGGTTGGACCCGATACCGGAGATCTTTGCCAAATTTGAAAGAATCTCTGGCCTGGCCATTAATGAAGCGAAATCAAACGCTTTTTTCTTCCGCGAACAACCAAGCCCTGATAGATTCTGTTTCGGGGCACTGTCTCTGCCTGTGGCACACCACACGTTTAAATACCTGGGTATTAACATTTATCGCTCACACATAGACATGCTGGAGGGAAACCTCAATAAGGCTTTAAGGCTTTCTGGACCACGCTGCCTCTCTCAGTGATGGGGCGAGTGGCGGTGTCAAAGATGGTGGTACTCCCGAGACTTCTTTATTACTTCGCTAACTTACCGATTATAGTACCCCCACCCATTTATAATACCCTAGACATAATACTGTCGGACCTGATCTGGGGCTCGGGCCGGCGCAGAATTAGCCTCAAGAAATTACAAATTGACACAAGAGAGGGCGGTCTGGGCGCACCGGATTTCCGGGCTTACTACTATGTGAGCCAACTACAGTGGCTGTCCTACTGGACTGCGGGCGTAACCTCCAAGAGATTGGTTATAACATGACACATATAGAACAGGGCTCACTGCAAACCCTGTTGCTACCTCACAGTAGACCCCTTTTGGCACTACCGCCTTTACTACAAACTGCACTGACGTGTTGGAAGAAAGCTCTAAAATACACCTCTAGCTGTAGTCCCTATGCAGATAATATTCCATTACTGGGAATCCCTCTGTTGAGCGGCAGGCTAATGACGCACAAACTCAGGCCCTGGCTGAAAGCGGGGGTGGAGACAGTGGGGGCACGTTTCAACGGGGAGGCCCTGATTAATCATGAAAACTTCGTACGAGAAATGGGAGCACCGAATACTCTATATATGGTGCACGCTGCGCTTCTCCAGTATGTTAAAAAGCACTGGTCCCCGAACCGGGAAGAACCCAAAACACACGAATTAGTTAAAACCTTATATTACATGGGGCGGGGCAGTCACCTTGTCAAATGGTTATACCTAAGTATACGGACTCATGCCCGGCTGCCCCTTGACGCCCTGCGGGCTCAGTGGGCAATTGATGCGGGTAGAGAGCTCACAGACAGGGAATGGAAGGGTATCCTAGAACACCCACGACGGACGTCCCGTAACGCAAAATTTAAGTTTATCCAATATATGGTACTACACAGAGCTTACCTCACATCTCACCGATTACAGAGAATGTACCCAGAGACGGCACATCACTGCCCTAGATGCAAACTGGCAGAAGCGGACTTAATACACATGCTGTGGACGTGCCCAAATCTCAGAACTTTCTGGGGTGGGGTAGGGCGATTATTAGAGGACACTACACATCTTCCCCTGGGCGACTAGATCCTAAAATGTTTACTAGGCATACGAAAACGTAAGAAATCACTGAAGGTACAACACCGCTTCATAGATTTAGCGCTTATATTGGCCACGAGATCCATCACCATGCGCTGGAAATCAGCTAGACCCCCTACATTACACGCCTGGCACAGTGAACTAGCGAGATGGGGTAGTGCAGAAAGTGCCACCCTGTGTAGGGAAGAGGCCCGTGGACTGCGGAAAAACCCGATTGCATTGGAGTGGGACATAATACTGAAAGCCCTTAAAGCCATCGACCCTGATAACATACCAGGAGCCTCACATTCACAATAGATGAAAGTGCAAGCCGGGTGCAAGTAATAATTTCACATCGGATAGAGGAAAAAACGGTGTACACATGCAAGTAAAGGACAGACAACACAACACAGACTCATGAAAGGAACAAGCCGAAATGCGTAAACTGCCAGGACCTAAGGGGGTTGGGGGAGGGATGGGAAGGTGGGAGTTCTGGGTTTCAAATTAATGTATCTTAAATATAAGTTAAAGTCAAGTTGATTACTAGCACTCTTCACGGAGTTTTAAGATCTAACAGTCAGATAACTCAAGCCTGAGAAAACGACTCTGCTGTGAACGATGTTAATTATAAAATGAAGCTACGTGACAGCCTGGTCATGATCGCAATGTACTAATTTCTGTGCGTAAATCAATAAAATATGTTTAAAAAAAAAAAAATCTTGACGTAGGCGTTTCAGCTGGTGGCAAAGGTACTCGGGGACTCCCATATCCAATAATATTGCCGAGAGTTTATCCCTCGGGACCAGATCGAATGCGGATTTGAGGTCCACAAATATTAGGTAGAGGCTGCCACCCTCTATGGTCACAGTTTTCCAGAATAGAAGTTGCAGTCTGAGGATTTGATCGATTGTGGAAATTTTAGCCCTAAACCCGGCTTGGAGGGGGGTGAGAACATTGTGCTCCTCTATCCAGGTATGCAGTCGCCCCAGAAGTGCACGGGCAAATATTTTCTGGCTTACGTCTATGAGACTAATGGGGCGATAGTTGGCGGGAATGAGCGGGGAGCCCTTTTTAAAGATTGGAATAATTTCAGCCCAGGTGGTAGGAATTGCCATACCCTGAAGGATGGCGTTGAACAATGACCACAAATAGGGGGCCCAAACAGAAGGCTCAGAACGGAAGAGGTCCCCGGGGATCTTATCCAACCCTGGCGCCTTGGCTGGTATTATCTTGCCCAGTGCATCAGTGATCTCCTTTAGGGAGAACAAGGGGGTGACTGGAGGAATTGGCTCAGGGGGGATGGGAGTGATGGCCGCAGACCCATCCTCATCCCCTGCCAATAGGTATAAGGATTTAAAATGGGCTCTGCAGACTTCCTCCCCAATATTGGGTGTAATAGCCAATTTACCTTCTACGGATCCTGTATTGATCACGTTCCAAAATACCCTTATGTCGTGATTGTTTAGTGCATTTCTGAGCAAGTTCCATTTTTCACAATCCCAACTGCTTTTTGCCATTGCTATGGCGTTTTTATAGACTACCCTTGCTGCCCTGATTGATGGCCTATCATTTGCTTTAATAGCAACTAAAAGAGCAGACTTGGCTGCGCTACAGCATTTGTTATACCAAGGGTGTCGAGGTTTTCTAGACGACCTAGGCCTTTTGCTAATGCAAAAGATGGTTGTCAAGGTGGAGAGTAGGTCTTGATGGTTGTTAAACATTCTTGTTTGGGAGGTGGGGGAGCCATTGGTCGCTGAGAGTTGTTTCGCAGTCGCAAGAAATGGAATGATTAGTTGATATAAAGAAGCCAGCTTTTCTTGCGATTGTAAAAATTCCCCCTAGCGGACTCTCCTCCCTCTGTTGGTCAATGCTAATCTAGGGTCAGGAGGTGATGATGTTTCAGGTGTGTTAATGGCAAATGGTGAAATTACCTCTAGAACTAGAGCATTATGGTCGCTATTGTGACGAGGAATTGTCTTAAAATCTAATACCCTATGCCACGATTTGGTGTCTACCAGGATGTAGTCTATGACCGAGGCCTGTCCTGGTCTGTTAAAAGTACACTTGCCTGGGCTGTTGGATACTGTACGGCCATTACATGCTCTCAGTGAAAAGCTCAATGTGAGGGTGTGCATCTGTAGTACCAGCGGAGTCCAAGCCCGTGTAGGCGGAATATTGGGCTCTGGGATGGCCCAAAGTGAGTCCTCCTCACTGGAGATGCTTGTGGCCAGGCCGTTCAGAGGTTCAAACTGACAATTAAAATCCCCACCTATAATTACCCAGAAATTGTCAGGGATTGTTAAAAGAAAGGTGGTCAGTTGGTCAAGGGTGGAAGAAACTTGGCCATAACAGACCGGCCGTGAGTAGACATTAATCAGGGCAATTCAAGCTTTTGTAGGGAAAGTCAGGAAAATACAGAGAATGTCTCGTGATGCGGTCCCTATCTGTTTTACCTCACAGCCCAGGTGCACACCTACCCAGATGCACAGACCCCCAGATGGACTTCCCCTGCCACCCTGGGTAGCTAAAATGCTAATGTTGCATATCCCGATCTGTGTGTGTCCACCCTGGCCCAGGTTTCCTGGAACATGCAGATCTCGTGTTGTTCTATAAATTGCCCCCACTCTGGGTTATCCAGTTTGGGGGTGAGTCCTGCTATGTTCCAGGATAGAAGCTGCAGGCCAGAGGGGCCCACATCATTGGCTGGGTTGTGAGATTGAATATCGCAGGCCTTAATATGGGCCTGGGGTAGTTGATTGGTCCCCTCCGACCCCGTCAACCTTGGGCCAGTACCTAAGTCGTGGTCACCAGCTGGGGCGGGTGGGAGCTTTACAGCTGACAACTGATTGGTTTTAGTTGCCTGTGAATCCTGTCGGGATGGCTGGTGCAATGGGGAACTACCTGGGGCCTTCTTCTGTTTTCTACTTTTTACTCCTCTCTCTCCTCCCAAATGTACCATCACCTGTGCTCCTTTCTAGTTCCTGATCCCTCTCCACTGTAAAAGCTTCTCCTGCTCTAATGAGCCCCCGGGGGTCCCCATTTGACGGCCGGGACTCTCATGAGGGGGTCCGGCGCGCGATAGTCAGTCTACTGACTCCAGGGGACTTTATCTGTTTGAAACAGGTAGATTGTAAAATAATGGTCTTGGTATGTCCTGGTCCTTCGTAACATATTGCTTATTCTGATTCCACACCCCCCTATCAAGGCCAACTCTTCTTGTGCTGTGTGGCATAATCCCAGGTGGAAAAAAGTATCCCAAGGGGAAGGTTCCTATGCCCCCTTTCTCCCTTTGGAAGCTACAGTCTAAGAGAGTTTCCACGACCATTGTGTTTCTGAAGTTTATTACTACACAATCCCCTGGGACATCTTTTGGCCTCCAACCCACCCAGCCTACCCTTCGAGTCAGGAGAATTTCGTTAGCATCTTTGTAAGAAAATTGCCTGTGCTTAGCTAGCCAGAAGATGCATTTGTTTTTTAGCTCGAAGTGAGATTCCCTGCACCTCCTGTTCAGCTCTGAAACTCCTGTTAGTACGATTACATAGGGAGTTGAGGCCGGTGGGGAGATTATGCATGGCAGGGCTGTCCCGGTTTCAGGGATTTCTTCACGAGGGGCTGCCCTTACGCTGCCCCTATGATTTGGGCCTTGTTGGGGGGGATCGTATACTTGCGGTCTTGCTACAGGTGGCCTGGGAATGTTTCCTATCTCTATCCCTTGGGAAGACCCCTGACGGCGGGTACTGTTGTCTATTCCTTGTGTCAGTGGATTACTCAAGTGATTACCAGCATCCTCCAGGTTGGGATGGTTAAGCCTGGTAGAGTTGGGCATAGGATTTATTACTAGGGGTACCGGCCTGATAGTGGAAGGGACAGGATGTGGGGTTGGGAGCTTTACTGACTCGACCCCCTTGAGAATTGCCTCTGACTTGCCCACCCATAAGTCAAACAATGACGATAGCTTATCAACCTGCTCCGATAAATTGCAGAGTTCATCCTTCACAATGGACCTTATTTGAACCTGTAGGTCCGCCACCAGATTAATCACCCAAGGTGGTTGCTCCATGCCTGCTTGCAACAAGGCTCCTGATCTGGTTACCCCCGGGTCACTGGTCATTACAATGTCCTCCGATTGTTTTTTCGATTGGGTCCCGAGGCTGCGGCGAGTTTGTACCTCCCTTTTTTTAAACGGGCACCCTCCGGGTGCGACTCAACAGTGTGTGTGGCGCAACCCTTTGCGCGTGTCCTTGGGTGATCTATTGGCGAGGCCAGGGCTGAAGCAGAAGGGGAGCTTGCAGAGTCATGGATAGTGCAAAGGGGGGCTAAATCGGGAGTTAATGAAAGGCACCTTTCGGTCAGTTCGATTTCTGTGGCAACCACACCAATTGCCCTCTGTAACATTCTGTCAATTGAAGTTGGTTGTAGGGAGGATACGGGTTGCAAAGGTGCCAATTCAGTTTTCCCCACACATATGCGTTTACCCATGTTTGCTAGTAGCAGAGAAATAACGTAGTCCTTAATAAAGGCTATGGCCACAGGTAGGGCTTCACGGTAGTTTGTATTAGAGATGGTTACCCAGAATTGAGATTTTTTTAATATGTACTGGACGGCAGTGGTAGTGGCCACAAGGAGAACAAGGCTACATGTGGACACTGGGGCGGGAGAACGTACAACAAAATGTTGAGGAAACTAACCTTGTTTCAGCTGCCAAATAGAGCCACGAGCCCAGGGATACCCAATGGCAGGACTCAGAGGGGTGGCCCAGCCCGGCCTCCTTCGGGCTCTGACGGGCGCAGACGGGCCCGCCCTTGGCCCGGGCTTCGCCAACGCGCGGCCCAGGCACGCATGTGCGCGTCCCGCGCAGCGGGAGCCTTGCAAAGCTTTATGCGCCTCCGGGCGCAGGAAATGGGCATCAGCGCCTCCAGGCGCAGTGGTCTCTGGGGGCTGGAGTCCCCCGGGCAGGCTGGCAGTGTGGCGAGAGGGGCTTCCGCGCAGCGGTAGCCCCGCGAAGCTTTATGTGCCTCCGGGCCCAGGAAATGGGCGTCGGCGAACCCAGGTGTGGTGGTCTCTGGGGGCTGGAGTCCCCCGGGCAGGCTGGCAGTGTGGCGAGAGGGGCTTCCGCGCAGCGGGAGCCCCGTGAAGCTTTATGGGCCTCTGGGAGCAGGAAATGGGCGTCGGCACCTCCAGGCGCGGTGGTCTCTGGGGGCTGGAGTCTCCCGGCCAGGCTGGAAGTGTGGGCAGAGGGGCTTCCGCGCAGCGGGAGCCCCGCGAAGCTTTATGCGCCTCCGGGCACAGGAAATGGGCGTCTGCGCCTCCAGGCGCGGTGGTCTCTGGGGGCTGGAGTCCCCCGGGCAGGCTGAAAGTGTGGCGAGAGGGGCTTCCGTGCAGAGGGAGCCCCGCGAAGCTTTATGCACCTCCGGGCGGGGCGCAGGAAATGGGCGTCGGCGCCTCCAGGCGCAGTGGTCTCCGGGGGGCTGGAGTCCCCAGGGCAGGCTGGCAGTGTGGTGAGTGGGGCTTCCGCGCAGAGGGAGCCCCGCGAAGCTTTATGCGCCTCTGGGCGCAGGAAATGGGCATTGGCACCTCCAGGCGTGGTGGGGGGGCTGGAGTCCCCCGGGCAGGCTGGCAGTCTGGCGAGAGGGGTCATGATAGGTCTAGTGGTAGTAAGGAAGCTGGAAATCATATGCAAATTCGATAGACAAGGTTCCTGCTGCCATTGTACTCCCTCGGTCCGTATATAATCTTTTGACCCGTATGTCATTAGAACATAAGGACTGTCTGATATTATCCACATTAGTGAAAAATATAAAGACAATGGAATAGTAACTGCCAGACACTTAGAACTGGAAATTTCAGTGGCAGTAATAAAAACGCCCTTGGTGTGTTCTACGGTATTGGCAATACTCGGGTATTTAAATGGCATTAAGTAAGTTGGGACTTAGATTTAGCTTCAATAATGTGGCTTAACGGCTAGAGCGGCCAACTTTGATGCTGGGGAACCAGGTTCGAGTCTCAAATATCCTGTGATTCTGGGCAAATCACTTAATCTCCCCGTGCCTAAAAATTAATGTGTCAGTCTGTAATGCAACTGGTGCTCATGTAAAGCGCTCTGATACCTTTGGGTCGAGTTCGTGCTATATAAAACTGCAACAACAAAAAATCAGGTAATATAAGTGGTAGACCTTCTCTTCAGATGGAAATAAAGAAAGAACGATTGTGACAGAATAAAACCCAGCTGCCTTTTCCTTATCATCTTGGGGGTACAGTAATTAAGGTACAGGTTCTGAGGGTGCATAATGTTTGTGATGCAGGTCTTGTGGCATTGAGAAGGTGAATGCCAGGACAATGATAGTTTGGCACTTCTTAGCACAATAACTTATATGGCACAACAAATACAATCATTAATTAGGTGGTGTGCCAAGTAGAATACACTACCTTCCATACGTGAAATCAGATTAAGCAATCCGATCTGTAAGTGTCTCAAAAATCTGAGGGAAGAAGTGCGCACGCCCACCAGCCTATACTTCCAAGGATTCACATCACATGTTATAAACTCATTTTTGGACGTCTTTGATCCTTGAGTGAGTGTGAATTTAACTCTTAATCTCAGTCCTGTTGAACAAGAGAGAAGCCCCCTCTACACAAAAGCATCACCTTAGTGGACCAAATTGGCATCTCTTCATGGGTTAATGTGCAGAGAAACCTGAGCTAGTCTTTTAGCAGTTTAGATGCACACTGGAGAGCAGCGCCAAGAAGTCTTTAATGTCGATGAGGAATGAGCTCTGCAGTGACCTGAACTGGCTCCATTCACTCAAACTAAAACTACATACTTAGTTGTCGAAGCATCAAGGCCATGTGGATCACAGTGTGCTCTATAAAAAACGAAATCACTTCTTCACCAACATTTCTCTAAGAATAAATGCATAGATAACAAGCATTGGCATAGCCAATAGGTCTCGCCTTTGGGACCTTATAAGTATTTAGTTATGCAGTACAATATCCTTGGTGCAACAACATCAACTGTTGCATGGCTAAACACTTATAAGGTCCCAAAGGCGAGACCTATTGGCTATGCCAATGCTTGTTTTAAGGGCAGGCAATGGTCTCTGGGACCACTGCCTGCTCTTAAAAAATATTTTCCAACATACTCACAAAGGGGAAGGGGTCCCCTGGGGACCCCTGCCCCTTTGCAAGTGGTTTACCACCTACTTGAAGTAGGTGGTAAACTGAAAGTGTTTTGCGGCCGCAAATGCTGTCGCAAAACACTAGTACATAGTATGTTGACTTGCTATTAGGAAGGGACGCCCCTTCCTAATAGCGAGAATCGCAAATGCTATTTTGCGAGTCAGGGACTCGCAAAATAGCATTTGTACATGCTATTACCCTTTTTTGCGGCCGCAAACAGGAGGTTCTCCCGTTTGCAGCCGCAAAAAAGGGTCGTACATCTGGACCTTGGTCTTTTATGCAAGGGGTGTTCATGCCATAGTAAGTTTGAGTGGCTTCAGTGATGTCCTTTATGATGTCAATGTTGATTTGACGTGATGTCACCAGTGAGGTTACTAATAATGTAATTTACAATGTATTGTGTGAGGTCATGAGCAGTGGATTGAGGGGTGAAGATTTCAGTTTTTTTTAATGGTTTGTGTTCATGTCGTCATCCTGCTGTTTCCAACACAACTTTGATGTATTCCTAATAAATCAGAAATCCTTGGAGGTGATGAGTTATTCAGAAATTAGGAGGGTTGTTTGACTTTAAATTCAATAGAGACCTTCAAGAGGGAACCAGTGGGGGTTCATGAGTACTGATGTAATGTGGTTTGATCCTTTGGCTGGTGCAGGAGGATGGATTTGTTCAGGTCTGAAACCACTGGGGAAGGCTACTACATTGATAATGTAACTGTCACTGTGATAATACTAGAGACTATGCTGCTATTCTGAAGTTTTCTCTGCAATTGGAGGTTTTGCTTGGAAATGAAGAATAGCCCAGAGATCTGAGTACAAGATTTTTCAATGAAAGTTTACATCAATAGGTCAGTGTAGAGCACATCATCAATTGCAGAGTAGACAATTTTGGATGAAGCCCAAAGCGGGTTAATGGAGTATATGCACGTGTGGAATATCAAACGGGTAAAAGATTCTGCAAGACTAAGGGCCAGATGTACGAACACATTTTCCCATAGACACAGAATGGGTAAAACTGTTTGATACATCTGGCCGTAAATTTTGTGCAAAGGAGTACTTGCGAAAAAGTACAGCTTGAGTAGGTTTCCACGTGTATTCCTGGAATTATTTGCAATCCTAAAAGACAGGAATCTACTCAAAATCAACTATACAGGTAGATTTCTGATTGGGCCCAACAGGGCGGGAATGCCATTTTACTACGCTAGCGTTTTCCTGGTGGGCAGCGGCCTTGGGTGCCTGTTTAAGAGAAGCAGCTGGGGGTGCATGACCCAACCATGTGCCCATTCTAGTTGCTGTTTACTGCAGTGTGAGGCTATGTTGAACATTTTTGCCAGGCCTGATTTTGATTTCCCGTGTAGTCCTGGTGCCAAAACGAGCCTCATCCAAACAGTGTGCCACAAATGCTTTTCAAGTCCTTTATGTTCCCAGATGAGTGGAAGCAGCTTCAAAATCCACAGAGATTTGAAAAGTATCAGAAAGATTACATAGGTACTACAGACATCTGAAAAGAACCTCTTATATGGATTGCATGCGCCAAACGTGATCTGTTTTGTTCATTTATAAGGCTTTTACTTGTTTAAATGTGACAAGACCAACACGAATAAATTAGGGAGCCGTTATTTTGTTTTGGAAACACAATATATTATTTAATGTTACAAAAAATAAGCAAAAAAATAGTTTGCTGTGAAATGCGACATCGAATTTTCATCTGCAACTTTTTTTTTTTTTTACACAATATGTCCTTCATGCGCGGTTGGCAAACCAGTGGGTCATGAAATGAATATGACACAAGATGAGGTAAGTAGGAACAGACAAATCATGCAGCAGTGAGACCTTCTGCAACAAAGCTTTGAAATTCCACTGACGGCAATAGGCGAGCTACTGTAATGCAGCATGCAGGGGCCCATTGATGATGCAGGCAAATTATTTGCAGGGACAAGGCATGCTATTTCAGTTTGCCCAAAAAAAAAAAATTCTGAAGGAGACAGCGAATATTCAAGTCAAATGCTCCAGGGAAAACCTCTGGGCTTGTTCTGTAAGGAGGCGGTGGTTACTCGTAATCATTAGACTTCAATTTCTGAGAAGGCGTCCCTTTTTCGCAGCGTCGTCTGACGTAAACTGCTTTATTTTAAGCCTCAGATTATTCAGCTAATAGTTTAACTGAAAACGGTCTCTACCAGTTTAAAAAATATGGCACAACTAGTAACACGCATCAGTACACGTGTGTGGCGAGCTAAATGAAGCTGGTGTATATGCTTTAAAATGTTATATACTGATCTAAGATGGCATACAGCACTTGGATCGGTAAATAAAACAAGACGCGCGGCCAAGAAACGCGCTCTCTGGTGAGGGAGGGGGAGGAGTGGTGAGGGAGGGGAAGGAGGGGTGAGGGAGGGGGAGGAAAGGCAGATGGCGCCTCGCCAGCAATGCGAGGAATGCATGGCAGCTGCGCGCGTGCACGCTCTCGCGAACGCAAGCTGGTCGCCAGCAAAAGCCACCGTTTGCATTTCCAAAACCCGCTTACTAAAACTCTCGCCAGAGCAGCGCATGCGCTGGCTCAGGCGAGACCTAAAAAGGAACACTAAATATCGTGTTTGTGGCGATTACAAATTTCATAAATACATAAACTGTTTCCTTTTTTACTAACTTGGTGTGCATTGAAGCTCCATTTGCATGAATTGTTTGCTGCATTAGTGTTTGCTTAATATGTCGGCTGCACGTTTGCTTCTGAAGCTTTAAACTTGCCTTTGGTTTGCATTGGATAGTATGGCCTTTATGTGTTTTTAGGTCTCACCTACGCAGCGCGCATGCGTTGATTAGGAGGGCCTTTAGCCGTTGCTCTTCACTTTTTCAAGCACTGCACTCGTGCTTGTGGCGGCATCCACCTTGCGGGAGCGAGCAGCGACGCGCCACAAGCACGAGTGCAGTGCTTGAAAAGTGAAGACTGCCCTCCTAAGCGCGCGCGCGCGCCCCTCTCTCCTCGCCCACACGTCCCGGCCACTCACTCGCTCCGCCCTCTCCGTCTCCTTTTTAGGTCGAGCCTATAGCAGCACGCATAGAAAACGACCTTTTGGAGCTGACCAGGACTTTTCACAAGCTCGTGCTTGTGTGTGTTTTTTTGCCTTTTTTACATTGGTCTTTGCGTGCGTCGCGCCCAGACGCGATGATTGGAAACAGATGGCCTGGATGATCGCAAGCGCGCGCGCACCACTCGCGGGCTTGTTTATAGCGCGTTCGCTCGCCCTGCTCGGGGGTAGCTGTTGCCGACTGTCGCTTGTCCTCCTACTGTTTGCACAGAGGTTCGTACGTTTGCAAGCATCGGCCTTTCTTCCTACCCTTTGCCCAGAGGCCCGTACATTTGCAGGTATCCGCCCTTTTCTGCTACTCTTTGCACATCAAGATCCGTACGTTTGCACGCATCAGCCTTTCATCCTACCTTTGCATAGAGAGGTACCTATGTGTGCATGTATCTGCCTTTCCTCCTACCCTTTGCACAGATATGTACGTACGTTTGCAGGTATCGGCCTTTCCGCCAACCGGTTGCACAAAGGTCCGTACGTTTATAAGCATCGGCCTTTCCTCATACCCTTTGCACAGTGAGGTACGTATGTTGGTTAACTTCAGCTTTTCCTCCTACCCTTTTCACAGTAAAGTCCGTACGTTTCTAAGCATCGGCCTTTCCTCCTACCCATTGCACACAGCGGTCTGTACGTTGTTTAGCTTCGGCTTTTCCTCCTACCCTTTGCATGGAGAGGTACGTACGTTAGCAAGCTTCGTCCTTTCCTCATACCCTTTGCACAGAGAGGTCCGTTCGTTTACAAGCATCGGCCTTTCCTCATACCCTTTGCACAGAGAAGGCTGTACGTTGGTTAGCTTCGGCTTTTCCTCCTACCCTTTGCACAGTGCGGTCTGTACGTTTGCGAGCATCTGCCTTTTCTCCTACCCTTTGCACAGTGAGGTCCGTACATTTGCAAGCATGTGCCTTTCCTCCTACCATTTACAAAGCAAGGTTTGTACATTTGCAAGTATCTGCCTTTTTCTGCAACCTTTTACACCGCAAGGTCAGCATGTTTGCAAGCATCAACCTTGCCTACTACCCTTTGCGCAGCAGGGTCTGTACGTTGGCTAGCTTTGGCTTTTCCTCCTACCCTCTTCACAGTAAGGTCCGTACGTTTGCAAGCATTGGCCTTTCCTCCTACCCTTTGTACAGAGAGGTCCGTACGTTTGCAAGCATCGGCATTTCCTCATACCCTTTGTAAAGAGGTATGTACATTTGCAAGCATCTGCCTTTCCTTGTACCCTTTGCACAGAGAGGTCTGTACGTTTGCAGCCAGCGGCCTTTCCACATACCTGTTGCACAGGGAGGACCGTACGTTTTCAGGCATCAACCTTTCCTTATACCCTTTGCACAGAGAGGTCTGTTCGTTCGCAAGCTTTGACCGTTCCTCGCACTCTTTGCACAGCAAAGCCCGTACGTTTGCAGGCATGGGCCTTTCCTCTTACCCTTTGCATGGAGAGGTCCGTATGTTTGTAAGCATCAGCTTTTCCTCCTACCGTTTTGCACAAAAAGGTCCGTACGTTGCTTAGCTTCAGCTTTTCTTTCTACCCTTTTCACAGTAAGGTCCGTACGTTCGTAAGCATCGGCCTTTTCTCTTATTCTTTGCATAGCCGCCTACGTGATTCATAATCTATGCCTTTGACTTGTTCCTCGAGGCAGCAGTAGTCCCCCAGCACAGATACATTCTGGGATCTTTCGAGACAGCACCTCGACCACACAGACTCAACAGTTCTTTAAAAGAGCCACTTGCTCTTCTGCAAAAGAAACACTATGTGGCTCTTCTGTAAAGCCTGCCAGTCAGTCCAACAGCATACCCTAGCAACATGAACCTACCCACCCTATGACCGCCGTATGTAAGCAATGTAAATGGGTAACTCCAAGGATGCCTTTATGCAGTGGAGTATTCAGAGCATGTACAACAAATCCTCCTCAACAGAAGAAACACAGAGCCGAAAATACTAAAAGTATAGGTGTAAATGGCTCTTCACAGGAGCTTCCAGAGTCTTTCTCTCACATGCGTGTCCTGTGAGATTGGAAGCCCCCACTGCCTTTTTCGAAAGTGCTGTATTTTTAGTAACTTTTTATCCGTTTGAGTTCCAAACAACATTTTTTAAACTTAAAATCTGCAAATTATTCAGCAGATGATTGATTATATGGCAAATACAGCACATTCATAAGTATGTGGAAAACGCCACATCTGCAGATTCACTTAATTCCAGTGGCCCTGCTCAAGATAGATTCCATAAAGAGAAACTCTGCCTCCCCTTACCTGCACACTAGATTGTCTTTCTAGCTGGTCCTGCAGACATCGAGCCTCAGAAGCTGGTGTTTACTATGCAAAGGCCTTTCCTGCCTGTGCCTACTCTCCACTCTGTGCTCACACTTCCTCCTATGTGTCACCAACTCTGCCCTCACTGTTCCACCCAGGACGGCTGTCTCCTCAGGGTTCCCTCCACATGTTATCAGGCAGACATGAGTCTTTCTCCTTTAAAATATTGTCTGTTTTCCATGTTATTTTGGTACTGTAAGTGCGCTCACGTCCCCCAATGGCACACCCGAAATAGTACATAACAAATGCTGAAAGGTACAGGATGTATCAGATAACAAAATCACTACTTCTTGTAGTAGGAGTGTAGAAATTGAAACTTGGATGTTAGAGAGCCTGAGAATAAATGCAGATATATGTTTATTTATTTTTGTAGGTCTAGCTCAATTGCTTAGCCATCTGCAGACCATATTGTTGCAAATTCTTTAAAATATACGTAGAGTAGGCTTTAGCTCCACCCACAGGAATATTACTCTTTGAGCTCATGCGATTGGCTGTCTGTTGTATTATTTCACCTTCTATAAAGTGCTTTCACTGGAATGCATGAGAGACCATTTTGTCTAAAAAGCTTCTGTGATGGAGGACCTGGCATAATATAGTAAGGTATTATTTATTTTTTGATTCTTTGTTAAGAATGCTGGATATCCTTCTGCCATCAAGCCAGAACTAATTATTTCTTACTTTCACTTAAATAGGGAAACACCAAAAACCCTCCTATTATTTTTTTATTCCGTGTCCCCCTCCTCCTTTATTTCTGCTTCAGCTACCTCCTCTCTGCTCTGCTCTTCAATCCCTTTTAAAAAGGAAAACAAATTCATACGCACCTTCCTTTTATTGCTGTTTTTAGGCCTGACTTTTGAGACCGCTTTATCCGTCTCACCAGACTATTGTTTATAAAAACAAGCATTGGCATAGCCAATAGGTCTCGCCTATTGGCGATAATATAAAACATAACTAAAAACTTATAAGATCCCGAAGGCGAGACCTATTGGCTATGCCAATGCTTGTTTCGCATTCTGTCTAGGCTAAATTTCACTTCTCCTGGTGCTGTCCGAACATCCTTGTTTCACTGCCCTACCTGCTGGGATGAAACTGGGAAATCCTCCTTTAAGCTTCCTGGTGTATCACAGGTTTGGAGTTTATTGACTGACCTCAAACATCAGTGCGGTTAAAGCACACAGGCTTGGATTACTGTAGGCACACTTCTGTTACTGCACATAGCTATAATTACATTAATATAGTGCACTGCGACCACCAGTGTCCCACAGTAGCTTAAATGAAACTGATGGACCCGCAGCAGAATGTGATGAGGGGCCCTCGAGTCTCCCATACCTCACAGATAAAATTGGCCTTGGGCTGAATGGGGCACCTCTTGAGGTTTGGGGGCCCCTCGAGGGTTGGGGGCTCACCTGAAGTAGCGGCTCACACAAGTAAGAGCGGTGAGGCGGGGCGGGGTGGGGTGGACTGGGCGGTGGTGGTGGAAGTCGACAGACAACGGGTTAAGTAATATTAAATAAATAAAACCACTTACCTTGCCATCGGCGCATCGCCGACCCAGCGATAAGGCGAGCGCAAGGTAAGTGGTTTTATTTCTTTCTTTATTTAATATTACTTACCCCGTTGTCTGTCGATTTCCACCACCTCCCACTTTGCCCCGCCCCGCCCTACCGTTCTTACCTGTGCGAGCTGCTGCTGCTCACCTGTGCTGCAGGGGCTGCTGGGGCCTGCGTTACGCCCCTGCGTCCAAAGCGCTTTGACCTCACCCTTGCAAGCATGATGGAGCACGCACTGTGAAGGAATGGCGCTGGATGGACCAGCCTATGTATAACCAGGCTTGTAATTTGCTCAGCACTGGAAAGTTGTTTCAGATGTATAACTCAGAAGGTGGAGCATAGCTACATTATGTACGAATTAATTGTGGAGGCTCTGTAGAGACACTGTGGGGTCGAATGCGAACCAGGGTTGGGGGGGTGGCAGGCAATTCATGATACATGTATAAATGCCTGAGAAGTGGGTTATCTGTAAGTGTAAATGACATGTATGGGTCAGAGATGTGCTCGGTTTATGGCACTGTAAATAGTAGTAGGCATATCTAAATTGGAAGAGGTTATGCCGTGTGTCTGTTTCTTTCTTTGTGTTTACAGTAACCCTGGGCGTAGTACGCGTAGTAGCGCTATGCGTAGCTACGCGAAGTGCACTTCGCACTACGCACGCTATAGTAGTGCGTAGCGCGGTAGGGAAATGCTGTTTGCACTGATTGCACAGTGCCGGATGCTTGTTCGCACTGTGCAATCATTGCAAACGGCATCTTGCACAGTGCAAGCGGTCGTTTTCTGCCGCTCGAGTAGATTTGTACTCGAGCGGCAGCTTTCTCAACGCGGACTGGTAGTTTCTCATCGCGAGCGGTCGCGAGCATACGCGACCACTCGCAATGAGAAACCTGACCTCCCCACGTTGAGAATCTCGCCGGGAGGTTTATTTTCCTCGCTCGCGATCGGCAACTTGATGTTGCTGATCGCGAACGAGGAAAAAGTCTCGCCAGGATGTTGATTTTGCTCGCTCGCGGTCGCCAACTTGACGTTGAGGACCGCGAGCAAGCAAAAAATGCCCGCTACGCGTTTTTGCACTGTGCTACGTGCAATTCGCGTAGCGCGTAGTAGCGCAAACTCCGCAAACTCCGCGAGCGTAGCGTAGTTTTCCGCCCAGGCCTAGTTTACAGTGGAGCCCTTAAGTAAGGATTGTATTCATTTGATTAAGAGTCATCCATATTAATTAGTCTCATAGGCAAGGCCACTGGAATGATGTGATTTTGCTGCTGCTGCATTTTTCGCATAATTATGGATTTGACGCATTTGTCACATAATCAATCGTCTGCTACATAAACTGCAGATTTTCACCAAAACGTTACTACTTACATGGGGATATATGTTTCTGTGCACTGGAAGGCCCTTCGCAAAGGTGGACAGGTCATCTTTGAGTCGCTTATTGTTGTTTTTAGGTGTTAAATTGGTACTAATAAGATGAAATCTTTTCAGAGACAGTGTTGCCATGTGTAACAAGCATTTGCAATACAATAGGTCTCGTATTTGTGACAGTTAGAGCTAATGGTGTTGTAAATGATAATGTCTTTTACCTATATGTTTTGGTTTGGAGTGGGATGGATGTGGTGTGGAATGGAATTATGTGGGTTGGATTGGAATTGTGTGGGGTGGAACTGAGTGGTGTGTAGTGTATTTCTGTAGTAGAATTATGTGGTATGGTGAATAGATAGGGGAGAAAGCTGCACAGAACAGAAAGAAGGATAGAGGGGGATAGGTAGTTTGTGCACATAGTGGTGAACAAACTCCATACAGAGGAGCAGAAAGAGTGTGAGTGAAAGAAGGGGAGAGCAGCCTACAGACGTATAAAGAGGGAGCGCCTGTGTATGCAGAAGAGGAGGAGAGAGTGGGTTTGAGGGACGGAAACCTTGAAAAGGCACAGGAAAGAAACTGTGCTCGAACACCCGAAGTCAACCACATGAGAGATGCGGGAAGACTGCGTGAGAGAGGGGGGTGAGAAAGACTAAGAGAGAGATGAGTGGGAGAGGCCCCCAGAGGTGGGGGGAGGTGAGAGGTGGACCAGTGCACAGCACCAGGAGGTACAAAAGGGTAGCATGTGTGAGCAGGCAGTATAGAGAAGAAAGAGAGAATGTGAGGGAGGGATGAGAGTGGCAGTGGGTTTGCAAGATGAGAGGGGGTAGTGGCAGTATGAGGGGAAGATGAGAGGGGCAGTGGTTGTGTGGGAGAGAGATGACAGGGTTGATGGAAGTATAAGGGAGAGATGGTTTGCATTGGAATTGTTTGTTGTGGAATTGTGTGGCTTGGAATTGTGTGGTGTTGTGTGGAGTTGTGTAGTGGAAATATGTGGCATGTGTGCTGTGGAATTATGTGGATAGTAATTAAATGGTATTAAGTGTATTGGAATTATGTAGAGTGAGATTATGTGTTATGGAGTTTATTATGTGAATGGTATTGTGTGTTGTGGAGTTGAATTTATGTGGTGTGCTGTTAAATTTCATGGCAAGATGTGGACATCTGTGGTGTGGATTGTGGGTATGTGGTGTGTTGTGGAATTGTGTTGTGTATTTGAAATATGTTGTTTGATGTGTATTTATGTGGTGTGTATTGGAAATGTGTGGAATTAAATTGTGCGGTCTGGAACTGTGTGGGGTTGAGTGAAATTATGCTTATTGGAATTATGTGTCATGGTGTGGACAGCATTTATGTGGATTGCTGGTATTGTTATGTTCCATATAGGTACCCCAATATCGGCTCAGGTAATGAGTGCACCTTTCACCTACATTCCCCTATTACACTACATAACAGTTCTTAGTACTGACCTTTTACCTAGTTACGGTAATGTCCAAAGATGACATGGGGTTTTCTCTGCAAAGCTGAAGCCTCATTCATTATGCATGAGGATTCTTGAAATCACAGCAGGACAGCAGGCCTACCATCTCCTGCATAACTATGTACATGGGTCATTCCTTCCGTCATCCTAGTCCAACATGACACAGCAAGGTATATAACACCAGACTCTTGCTGAGGTAGTCAGAGGAGAAAAGGACTTCCATGCCGACACACTGATGCGAGATGCTGAGGTTCCTGCACGCAGACATTCCACCTCGCAGTGGTCTGACATCCCTTGCGGGGTGTCCATCTCGAGACCAAGACAGGGTCCCACAGTCTCTTACTTCAGGTAATGGGGTTGACTTTATCCTAGAGGGATTCTTGGCTTTACACCCACATACATGCTAGGTACACTTAGGTACATCTAGTTAGGGTCGCATCGTAGGAGTACGCATTTACTACATGTATTTCATATACTTGCCTGTATTCATTGTTTTAGCACAATGGTAGAAATCTACCATCCTTTTACTCTGTTAGTAATTATAATCATTTATATCTGTTACTGTCTAATGGTTGTTTCAGCACACCTATTTTACACTAGAATGACGCTGGCTCAATAAATGCTTATTGAAAAACGTCCCCACCTTTTATTCTGTGTATCTCTCCGAGACAAATTGAGCACGAGTGACTGAGCGAAAAGTAGTACACTGTTTCCAAGATCCCTGAAGGATCAGGGTTGTCATGTGCGATAGTTGCCAAGAACTATTCTCTACTTGGTAAGAGGGGTTTCTAGTGGCACTGTGAGCTAGCTGGTATACAGGCTAACATACGCGGTAGGGGTGTCTAGAATCAGTCTGGCACCAATTCTACAGTGTATGTTGTCTAAACACGCAGATCCTATATAGGTTTATAGGAACTACACAACAGTATGTGGCATAGAGTGCATTTAGAGTGGTGTGTATTGATATTGTATTGAGTAGAGTGTAATTATGTGAAGTGTCATTATACGGCGCTGAGCGGTATTATGTGGAGTGTAATTATGTTGTGTGGTGTAGAATTGTGTGGCATTGAACTGTGTGGTGTTTTGTGGAATTATGTGGGATGGTTTGAAGTGGCATTATGTGGTATGGTGTGGAGTAGTATTATATGGTGTGGAATTATGTGGCATGTTAAGAAGTTGAATTTATTTTGTGCAATGCCAATAGGTCTCGCATTTGCGAGAGTTAGAACTATTGGCATTGTAAATGACAATGTCTTTTACCCATGTGTTATGGAGTGGAAGTATGTGGTGTGGAGTGGAATTATGTGGGTTGGATTGGAATTGTTAGTTGTGGAATTGTGTGGCGCAGAAATGTGTGGTGTGGAGTGGATGTGTGTAGTGGAATTATATGGCATGGTGCGCAGTAGAATTATGTGGATAGTAAATATGTGGTTTTGAGTGTACTGGAATTATGTGGAGTGGGATTGTGTGTTGGAAAGACTGGAAGGGCTGGGGCAGTGTTAGTGGAACGGCAAACCATGCTTGACATTCAACTCACTGCCACTGTAAAAGGTGAAAACTATGGTGCCTTTTAGTAAAAGTAAAAAATTCCATGTTATCGCGTCGGATATACTGGAAGGGCTGGGACAGTGTCAGTGGAAAGGGAAGTCCTGCTTGAAGTGCAGCTCACTGCCATTGTAAAATACAAAAAATATGGTGGTTTTTAAAACTAGATATGCTATAAATTTGTGCCTGCACACAGACCGCACATAAGGAGGGCTGCATAATTTGTAATCAATAGTTGCACATAATATACATCTTAATGCAAAGAATATATCTCTTAACACAGCTGTATGCTGCCATTCATGAACCACAAACTGTCACAAGGCCTAGTGACACTCATAACGTGCATTGTTGAAGGCCAACATCTGACTTTAATGTACTAACGCTTTGAAATAGCATTTACGCCCGACTAGATTTGTATGTGTTATCTCTAAGCCACAAAACACGAACTCAAGCACTCATCAAAAATACATTTATATCATTAGCAATTCAAGTTTTGGACAACGATTCTGAAAGTACTGCCATTTGTCCTCAAGGCCTCCCTGGTTGACATAGGCACTCTTGAAAATTAATTCCCAAATATGCTTTTATCCTTAATGAACGACTTAAAATTAAATGTATTTCATTTATTTATGCCCTGCTTTTTAGGAACATAGCCATTTCGCTTGGTTGCACACATAAAATATTATTGTATGCAAGCATGATTTCACATTAAGAATTAAACTGCAAAGAACAGCATTGGGCAAATCAGTTTGAAATGAAAACGTTTCTCTTCTGGGCAGAGCTGGGAGAATTCAAAGTGGAAAACATCCATTAAAGTGTGGGCCTCACTTTAGCATATGGTCATTTTGGGCAGTGCATGCATGCGCGCGTGCGCGCACGCACGCACACACACACACACTCGCTCTCTCTCTCTCATTTACTGCTCTAGCACATGATAAGATCTCTGCAGACTAAGGAGCAGGCCAGCCTGCTTTCTTTCCACATTGTCACTTTGATGTGCACAACAGGATTGAGACTTTCAACCCATGTGTCAAGTAGTATTCTTGGTTCACTTCCTTTTACAACTAGGGGCATGAGAAAGGAGTGTGTCTGTCCGTTCTTATCTATATTTTTAATTTGCAAGCTTTATGTTGAAATTAAGGAGCACAACTTGAAAGTAAAAAGAGGAAAGAAATAAGACCAGGGATTGAATAGCTATACAATTACTCCACACTGGGTCATGCAGTGTGATTTAGGAATGCATGCTTGCTTGATACACAGAATGGAAAGTGTATCAATCAAAGTGCACAGTTTTAAACATTTTGCAAAGGACCCCCTGCTGCCCCCGAGCCTTGCTGAAATGCCTCTGGTGGGCTGTTTGGGTCACAAGAAAATAAACTGTGTACCTGGGGGCATGCAGGCACTACATTTTCTTTTTTTTGAAAAAAATCTTTTTATTGAACATTTTAAAATAAAACAGTTTAGCAGAAGTACATCACTTAGCCCACATGGGCACAATCTTCTATTACACCCTTCAAGGCAATTTAACAATGACATGTAGAACCACCTCATATAGCTGCAATTGGGTCATCCACTCCGCTATCTGCCCCACCAGCAGGAAATCTCCAAGCATGTGGAGGGTTACATATATTTCCTCTAAACGTGTTCCATTTTCCCCAGACCCGGTCCCACTTCCTGGGGCATCCTATATTCTTGTAGACTTCCGCTTCAGCAATCATACACCAATCCATATCTCGCTTCCATTCAGCCAGAGTTGGCGTCTCCGCCACCCCCCATCTCCAAGCAATATTGCGTTTCACAATCATTAGTTCCATAGTAGTCCAGAGCCGCTCCACACAATTGAGATCGGTAGGTTCACACACATTCAGCAGGCACACTGTAGGAGACAGTGATACTGTGTCCCCATTTGCTTCCTTCATACATGCAATTATTGCCCCCCAGAATTGTTGGATGGGTGGACACTCCCAGATAGTATGGAAGAAGGTGCCTCCACATGCTTTTCTACACCCCGCTTCCTCGAGCCTGCCCATTTTAACCAGTGTGGTGCATGTAATATATGACCTGTGAAGTATTTTTAATTGAACAAGTCGCAATCTCGATGATATTGCCACCTCACGATGCGACGCAAGCGCCTCCCTCCAGTCCTCTTCATCCAGATCACCGACATCTGCCTGCCACCGTTCCCGGAGACTAAGCAACAGGTCCAGTAGGTTATTGATGATTTTTTTATATGTCAGTGAGATGGCCTTGCTCGGCATGTATTCAGAAAGGAGCCTATCCTCCAGAGAAGATGCATCCGGCAAGTCTTCCCCTCCTGAGACCGCCCCCTTGAGGGCGTGTTTACTTTGGGAGTATCTAAAGAGTTCCCTCTCGGCTAACTCATATTCTATTTGCAGTTCCGTGAATGGAATCATTGCCAACTCGCCCACAGGTCTTTTACCTTTGATATACCAATGATATCCCATTTATGAAACCCCTAGTACCGACCTAGTTTCCCCAGGTCTTCTGCCCACCAGAGGGGTGTGGCAAGCGTCATCTTGTTGCTCCATCCCAGCTGTTTCGTGACTCTGTGCCAGATTGCGACTGTCTGGGCTGTCGGCCCTGTAAGATGTTGTTTTCTTGGGTTGGTGTACAGTGCTTCATTAAATCCCCTAGTTCCCATGAGGCACTCGTCCATATAACACGCCGGGTCAACCTGCCCACGATGGGCCCATCTATTGACAACCACCAACTGTTCCGACCAATAATATACACGGATATTGGGAAGTGCAATGCCTCCATCGTACCACCCCCTGACGAGTTTATGAGTGGCGATGCGGGGCGGTCTCCCATCCCACAACAGGTTTCTAACCTTCCCGTCTATTGCTTTAAAGTATGTATCCGGAATCACGTAAGGCGTATTCTGCAGGGCGTATAAAAATCATGGCAGTGCTATCATTTTAAATAATGCCGCCCTTCCCAACAGGGAGAGTGGCAGGGCCCGCCAATGCTGCACATCTCCCTTCAGTCGGACGAGCGGGGCGAGAAGATTCCGCTCGTAAAAGACATCCTCCCTGGAAGTGACATAGATGCCCAAGTAGGTAAAACCTTCTGTCTCGGTTTTTACTCTACAGCCTGCCGGCAGGGCCGGAGCCGCACCCCATAGGGGGAACACCACTGACTTGGACCAGTTAATTGTATAGCCAGAGTACCGCCCAAAGGTAGAGCAGATCTGGAGGACCCTGGCAATGGGGGATCGTGGCGACGCGACGTACAGCAGCACATCGTCTGCGTATAGCGAGATTCTGTCCTCTCGCCCCGCTGTCCACCTTAGTCCCCGGATAATTGAGTCTTTCCGTATCCAGCTCGCCAGAGGCTCCAGTATCAAAGCAAACAGGAGCGGGGACAGCGGGCAGCCCTACCTTGTTCCCCGATTTAAGCGAAATGTAAGGGATGTATGCCCATTAACTACTACTTGGGCCAGTGGGGCAGTATATAGCAATTGAAGCCATGTCAAACATTTGCCACCCAAACCCATGCGCTCTAGGACTGCGAACATGTATGGCCACTCGACCGTGTCGAAAGCCATACGGGTGTCTAGCGACAGTATTGCAGCGTCCTACTGTATGCTGTCCCTTCGGCCTGGAACTGCATTTAGTCACCTCAGGTTAAGGGCGGTGTTTCGACCCAGCATGAATCCGGACTCGTCCGGATGTACGAGCTTGGTCACCACTAGGATCAGTCATCGAGCCAGAACCTTGGCCAAAATTTTAACCTCCATATTGAGGAGGGAAATAGGCCTATACGAGGAACACTCATCTGCTGGCTTGCCAGTTTTGGGAATAACCACCATGGACGCCAGTCGCTGATCTTTGGGCAGCTCCCCCACCCGCTTGCTTTCTTCATACATGTTTAGGAGATGAGGTGCCACTTTTGTGGCAGTTAGCTTGAGAAGCTCAATTGGGATGCCATTAGGCCCCATGGCCTTACCGAATTGTATACTCTGTATAGCTGCAACTATTTCCTCTGCCGTAAGATTTTCCTCTAGCTGCTGCCTATCCTCTCGGGGGAGGACTGGGATCTGGACATCCTTTAATAAGTCTGTAGACTCTTCGATCGTACCGGATGCTTCTGGGGAATAGAGACGTGAGTAATGGTCTGCGAAGGCATCCGGGATCCCCTGTGGATCTCGCAGCTTTTCCCCCTTTGAGTCCCTTATGGTCATAGCCCATCTCCCTGCCTTATCTCTCTTGTCTAACCAGGCAAGTAACTTGCCCGCTCTATCTCCGAGTTCCTAGACTCTATGTTGTATCGCTCAAAGTTTACTATTTGCTGTTTCTGCCACTAGGTTCTTATATTCTTGACGCTTCACCGCAAGTGTATGCCTGGTATCTTCATCTAGTAGGGAGGCGGGGGACTGTTCCAGAGCCAATATTTCTTGCTCAATTGCCTCTAACTTGGCCCTTTTCTCTTTCCCGTGTCCAACCGCAAGGGAGAGTGCGTGCCCCTTCATGACCGCCTTATCCGCTTCCCAGATGGTCCGCTTGGACTGGACAGATTCAACGTTTTCCTTTAAATAGTAATCAGCGTTTTTACGATGTCTGCTCTAATATGTGGTATCGCAAGGTACCAGGGGCTAATTGATATGGATCGCCGCATGAATTTCTTGCTCATGCTATATTTGGCCCATAATGGAGCATGATCTGAGATCCCTCTAGCTAGGTGGCCGACTTCTGAGAAGTACTGTTTGTCCCCCACGAAAGTAAGTATGTGGTCAATCCGGGATAGGCTATTATGTGCCCCGGAGTGGAACGTGAATTGTTGCATATGAGGGTGGGTTTCGCGCCACACGTCTATCAACCCCAGGGCAGTCAGGAATTCAGACATAGTATTGTGTGTGTGTGTGCTGGTTCTCAGCGGGAGTCTATCTAGCTGATCATTGAGGGTCATGTTTAAGTCGCCCCCTATTACTAGCGCCCCTTCGGGGAACTCGAGAATCATTTTGCTCATATCAGGTAGTGCTATGTTATGTAGGGCAGGGGTAATATAGGCCAACAGGACATTGACCCTTGTGCCCTCCCAGCATCCAGTCATCCCTGCAAATCTGCCCTGTGGATCAGTGTATATTCTTGTCACCGTGAAGGGGAATTGCTTGCGCATCAGTATCCCTGCCCCTCTGGAGCCCAAGGTGAACCCTGAGTGCACTATGAGCCTGTGCCCCCATCTATTGAGTGCCTCACAAGTATTCCCAATCAAGTGGATCTCCTGGAGTAGCACCACGGCTGGAGCCTGTCTTTTAATATATTGAAGCACTATCGCCCTCTTGAGTTTGTCCCCAAGACCATTAACGTTCCAGGAGAGTATTCGAAAGGACGCTGCCACCTCCACCTCCCTCCCAGGAACACCCACTCCACCACTGCCTCACCCGCCATCCATGCGGTTGTCACCGGGAGAGGAAAGAGCGGTTCCGCTCGTAGCATGGGCATAGCCTACTCGTGCCCTGTGTTGCCCTGGTGCTTCTTTGGTGTGCTGTAATGGACCCGACCTCGGAGGTGTCAGTAGTGATTTGTTTTGTTGCTGCAAATAAACAATATAACAAACAACTTTACAGCCCCCCTCCCAACGACCAACCCCTCCTCCCACCCTGCCTCCCTGCATGACGGTATCCATAGGCCCGCCTCCCCAACTGTGCTGAGTGCCCGTCGACCACCCATCCCTGTGTTGGAGGAGTCATGAGCCAGAACCCCTACCACCGCCCTCCATTCACGATCAAACAGTTTGCTTCAAAAGACGCATGCATATAGTTATTATTATACTCATCCGCTCTTTGTTCTGCCGACCTCCGGCCGTTATTGCCACCCTTTCCCCACACATAGTAAAGCTGGTCTCTCGTTCGAGCTCGTTGGTCTCCAAAAGGCCGCCAAAATGACTCCTCGGGTCAAGTTGCAAAGTACCTGAATGAACTGTCCAGTTCTCCCGCATCCCAGGGAGAGGCCCCCCTCAAATCACCGATATGGATCCTGCCGAACAATTCACGAGCTACTCGTGTTATGCTGGTCTTTGTCCCCTTGGTTGGGATCCTGCCGCTTCTGTGCTTTCCCTGCTCACCGCTCTAGCTGGTCTGGGTTGTCCCAATTGCCCACTCGCCTCCATCCTTCCAGCCAATCCCAGACTTCTACCGGCTTCGTGAAGAACCAACTTTTGCCTTCTGCCTCTACTGCCAGTTTAGCTGGGAACAACATGGCGTATTTAAGTTCCCTCTCCCTGAGGATTTGTTTGACCTCCAGAAAGGTGCGCCTTTATTTTTTATTATTTATTCTTTTTTTTATTTTAAAAGTTTTATATAGCGCTAGCTAGACTTGTAGGTATCAGAGCGCTTTACATACACACTGTAAAAAACCAAAGGAAATTGCATTACATTGCCTCTGTACCTTTGCAGTGAAGTCCGGAAAGAATGTTATTGTGCTGTTTTCATACTTAGGAGGCGGTGCACTACGTGCGGTTTGAAGAATAATGTCACGGTCTCTAAAGTTAAACACCAGAGCCAGGATGGGTCCGGGGGGTGCACCTGGCTTAGGCCTGCCTCCCGGCACATGATGCGCTCGTTCTTTGGAGAAATAGTTGGAGAGGTTCTTGGGCTGTAGGTGCTTCGTGACCAGGTCCTCCACAAAGAGATCTGCGGCTGGTCCCTCGGCTCTCTCCGGCACTCACAAAATTAAGACGTTATTTCTTATCGATCTGCCCTCATAGTCGTCCAGCTGAGCAGTTAAAGTTTCGGTGCGGACTTGCAGATCTGAGACCTGTTTCTTGAGAGCTGTTGTGTCCTTGACCAGGCCTCGAGCTACATCCTCCACCTCTTTGACCCTGGAATCCATTTTTCTGAGGTCTGCCCGCAGCAGGGAGATATCCGTGGAGACGGAGTCTAGGCGCCCCTCCAAGGAGGAGCGCACACTGGTAATCGCCGTCATTACATCATGTAGCGTGGGAGATTCCTGCTGTGTCGGCTTCTGCTGTGCCTCCTGTTCTGAGCTAGGTTGCACTTTTCCTCCCTCCTGTACTTTCTGCCATGAGAATTTATCTAGCTTGGGCTGATGCGAGCCACATCCACCTTTGTTGGTTGCCATTGTTACGCCCGGGAAAGCAAACTCCCCGGCCTGACGTGCGTAGTGTTGGGGTACTCACCGCCGCCTACCGGGGGAAACCCACGTGGCCTGTCGGTTTTCCCCTTCGAGGGACCTTGTCGCCCCCGGAGTGCTCGCCTGCAATAGTGTGGTGCTCCAGTGAACTAGTGCAGCGTGGCTGTGGCGACTGTCCTGGGCCTCTTCTCCACGGAAAACTGGTCTCGACCATCGCTGTAGCCCGAGCCCTCCACTGACTCTCAATGCCGAGTTTCTCTGCGCCAACAAGGTACACCCCCAACTCGTCCCCGGGGGGCACTCATGCACCTGCAGCCAGTCTCTGTGCCTCCCTGAGCTAGGCCGCCTCTCAAGCGCCACTGGGAGTCAGGATGGCCCCCCTGCCTGTAGAGAATGCCGGCAAAGGGCCCGGAACGTCGCAGCCTTGGGTGCACTGGTATCACACAATGTCTCGGGTCAAGCGCAGAGCCGGTCACATCGGCATATCTCTGGAGGCTCCGCACGCTCCCCACCGGGCCCCAGCCGGTCCCAGGCTTTTTACTGCGGGGGGATATGTCACAGGGCTTTACTTGCCTGGAGTGCCCCTCTCAGGATTCCACACCTCCGCCGCCCGATCCGGATCTCCTTTGTTTCTTCAATGCTGCGGTAAGCGGAAGGCCTCCCTTCACTGCTGCAAACGTGGGCGCGCCACCGCCATACATCCGGGTGCACCATCTCGCGGTCGGGCTCGCACTCACGTCTCACCGCGGCTTCTGCGCTCTTTTAGGCCGCAAACTCCATGGGCTTCCTGCCCCACCGAAAGCCGCCCCTAAGCTCTCGGAGCCGAGTCCCCAGGTTCCCAGCTTCGCCGCAGCTCAATGCACGTCTCGTGCAGCCGGACCACTTCAGGATAATTACGGAAAGACAATGGTAGAGGCCGAAGCCGCGCTAGTGTGTGGCCATCTTCTCCGGCAGTTGGCCACGCCCTTTTTTTTATTTTAAACATATGGATGACATTACAATACAACCAAGTGCATCACTTCACATCAGAAACAGGAGATTGCATTCCATACTGGATATCCCAAACAGCAATCCCTCCCCAGCTCCCCTCCCCCACCAGAATTGCATCATATGTGTAACCCAGCCGGCCCATGACTTTGTGCTGATGGGGAAGTGCAGATATTGCCTCGATACGCATTTCATTTCCCCCATATCTTATCCCACTTCTTGGGGCAACCCCTGTTTGTGTAGACTGCTCGTTCCACCAGCATACACCAATTGACATCCCGCTCCCATTCCACAATTGTTGGTAGGTCTGGGACGCCCCATTTATGGGCGATATTACGTTTTGCAAGTGCAAACCCATTAGCCGCCCACAGCTGATCCATGCGGTTAAAGTCGGTGGCTTCCCAGATATTAAGAAGGCAGATCTTAGGGGATAGTGTTAAGGAGAACCCACACACCTCCCCCACTACTCGATTGACTGCTTCCCAGAAAATTCATAACGGGGGACACTCCCAGATCGTGTGGTAGAACGTACCCACCTCCCCACATCTTCTTCTACAGTCTTCTGAACCACCACGGTCCATCCTGACTAATGTCATGCAAGTGATATATGTTCGGTGTAGCACTTTTAATTGAACCAATCGTAATCGCGACGGTATGGCCACCTCGCGCAGGGAGGACAGCGCATCCCGCCAGTCTTCTTCCTCTAAGTCACCCACGTCAGTATGCCAGGGTGCACGTAGATGTATCAACTGATCTGGTAGGTTATTAATTATTTTCCGGTACATGAGTGAAATTGCCCCACCCTGCATTGGGTCAGCTAATAATCTGTCCTCCAGCGGGGTAGCTTCTGGGATCTCATCAATTTCTTTAATTGCCTCCAGTAGCGCATGGCGTATTTGTAAATATCGGAAAGTTTTGCCGATGGATAGTGTGTATTCTTTTTGCAATTCCGCAAATGTCAGTATTTTATCTTTCTTTATTAAGTCGCTGACTTGCGAAATTCCGATGGTGTCCCACTTATCAAATACTTTGCACTTGCTCAAGTTGCCCAGTATAGCGGCATGCCGTAGGGGCGTCATTTGCGTCAATTTGCTGCCCCAACCAAGTTTTGTAGTGGTAGTGTGCCATATGGCCACTGTGAGAGCAGTGGGCCAGGTGAGCTGTTGTCTACGCACTTTTGTGTACAGTGCCTCTCTATACCCTCCTTGATCAGTCATCTATCCATTCGATATGCAGGATCTTGCTGTGATCCATACACCCATCTATTGATGACAGACAGGTGTGCAGCCCAATAATAACTTCGGATATCCAGCAAGGCAATACCCCATTCGTACCACCCACGAACCAGTTTGGGCCCCGCGTTGCGTGGAGGTTTCCCATCCCAAAGCAAATTCCTCAGTTTCCCATCGATTGATTTGAAATACGCGTCGGGAACGCCGTAGGGAGTGTTCTGCAGTGCGTAGAGGAGCCGAGGGAGATCCATGATTTTGTAGAGTGCAGCTCGCCCCAATAGCGATACAGGTAGCGTTTGCCAATGGCAGACATCACTCTGCAGTCGGGCCAGGGGGCCCAGAAGGTTCCGCTCATGGAAAAGCGATGGATCAGCTGTTGCGTATATCCCTAGGTATCGAAACCCATCCTCAACGACTGTGGCTTCCAATTGGCCGGAAGGGCTGGTGCTGGCCCATGAAGTACGTAAACAACTGACTTAGACCAGTTTATGATGTAGCCCGAATATTTGCCGTGATTGGAACAGATTTGGAGGATTCTACAGATGGAGGCGCGAGGGGAGGCCACATAAAGTAAAATATCGTCCGCGTAGAGGGAGATTCTGTCCTCCCACTCATTTGCCCACTTCAATCCCCGTATCAATGGATCTCCGCGTATCCAACAGGCAAAAGGCTCGAGAACTAGAGCAAATATAAGAGGGGATAGTGGGCAGCCCTGCCTTGTTCCAAGGGTAAATGTGGTGGACACATGGCCATTCACCACCACCTGAGCAAGCGGTTTGGTGTATAAGAATTTAATCCAATCAAGACACGACCTCCCCAAGCCCATACGTTCGAGGACCGCGAACATATATGGCCATTCTACCATGTCGAATGCCATACGTGCATCCAGGGAAAGTATGGCCGCATTCTCTCCAACAGTATGCTTCCTAGTGAGCACTCCATTTAGCCGGCGTAGGTTCATGGCAGTGTTACGGCCGGGCATGAACCCCGATTGATCTGGGTGAACCAACTTTGTAATTACGGGGAGCAATCTATTGACTAGCACTTTTGCGAGAATTTTGGCTTCGACATTTAACAAGGATATTGGCTGATATGAGGTAAATTCCTCCGCTGGTTTCCCAGCCTTGTGTATTACAACAATAGCCGCCAGTCTCTAGTCTCTGGGTAATACGCCAACCGATTTACTCTCGAGGTACATTTCGAGAAGGTGCGGTGCCACCTTGGACGCATTTGCCTTGAGGAGTTCAATTGGGAGACCATTGGGGCCCCAGCTTTCCCCGACTTTATGTCAAAGATAGCGGCTGTGATTTCCTCAACCGTAATATCTACTTCCAGCAGTTGCTGGTCCTCTGGTGTCAGTGTGGGGATTCTTATGTCGGTTATTATCTCTCGCACTTCCTCGAGAGTGGCACTCCTCTTTCTTGAATACTTCAGTCATCAGAGATTAAATCAGGCCTACTTGTTATCATCCTTAGTAAACAGTATAGTCTGTGAGTTAAACCCCTGTATGCGGTGCACTCTAAGACCGGCTGACAGAAGACAACAGTGGCATTTTTACATATCAACACCTTTCGCGAAACACAAGTGTGAAAGTATGCTATCAAACCTGACAAAACATCGGAGTGTTTTATTATTGCATTCATTATAAAGGAGCTTTGCACAGTGCTGGACTACAATTACCCTGCAGGTGACTTTCATACTCCCACAACAGATGTTTTTATTGTTATGTTTAGCACTTGTTTACGTCTACCAATAATATAAAAATACTGAAAGGAACTACCGAAGAAACGGGCAAAGGGATCAGTTTTATTTAACATAACCAGCTGCCACCTTTGGAACTGGGGAACTGGGTTTGAGTCTCGGCATCGGCTCTCCCTGTGAGTCTGTTGTTGTTGTTGGCATCAGCACCATCTATGCCGCAAGTCACAAACATTAGTGACCCCGGCGCTTTCTTTAGAGTTGGCACTCCTTTTATCTTCCTTGGTATCTGCTATACAACAGGCTTATCTGCCTGGAGCACGGAAGCCTTTAATGGTGCAGCGGCTGAGCTCGGTGAACTGACACCATCCTGGCACTGTGGGCATTTAACAGCTTCAGACTAAACCTGTGCCCCACACGAATGCTTGTAATAAGAGACAGTTCTGCCCTCTGAGACGCAGGCGCTACTCGGTCCGGCTGCCTTCACGCCTTGGCCATCACCGGATATGTCTATATGGTTATTCTGTGTGTTGGAGTAGTAATGTTTGTAAATAGGTGGAATCAGGTAAACGGATGGCAGCCCATGAGTCTAGGCTGGAGGCTTTACTTCGACCTGTTAGCCAGTGCCACACGGCCTGGGAGGCTGCATTTGACCCCTCTGCTTCCAGTCTCAGGGGCACCTCTGACAGGACTACAGTGGGCACCAGTCCCAGCCGCATGATGCCCCAAGCATGTGGAGAAGAGCCTTCTGCAAAAGAGTGCAGACATGGTGCAGTAAAAAATGCAACATCTATAGCGAGTAACCCTCTCAGCTGTGCGCGAAGAGTCTGCCTTTCAGTCCAAGTCAGAAAGAAGGAAAATAGAGTGAAGAACTCTAAGGCAGGGCCGCTTCCAGACTGAGAGCGCCGCGGGATGGATGTGCGAGCCCGGCACCCACACCCGTCTTTCAGAATCAGGGCCCCGTTGGGGCATCAATACGCCAGGACATTCCCCACTGTGCTCCTCCAGGGGGCATACTTCACCATGGAACCGTGGCAGACGCACCCCTGGAATAATGCGGTGCTTTCCGGTACTGTTGGCAGACGCACCCCTGGAATAATGCGGTGCTTTCCGGTACTGTTGGCAAACGCACCCCTGGAATAATGCAGTGCTTTCCGGTACAATGGCAGACGCACCCCTGGAATAATGCAGTGCTTTCCAGTTCCGTGGCAGGCGCACCACTCGAATACCGCAGTGCTTTCTGGTACTGTGGCAGAGACACTCCTGGAATAATGCGATGCTATACAGTGAAGTGGATAAGAAACATTCCTGGAATAATGCGGTGCATTCTAGTTCCGTGGCAGAGACACTACTGGAATAATGCGGTGCTCTACGGTGAAGGGGCAGAGACATTCCCGGAAAAAGGTGGTGCATTCTAGTTCTGTGGCAGAGGCACTCCTGGAATAATGCGGTGCTATACGGTGAAGTGGCAGAGACATTCCTGGAATAATGCAGTGCTTTCCAGTATCATGAGAAACACACCGCAGGAATAATGAGGCGCTACCCATAGTGTGGCAGACGCACACCTGGAATAATGCGGTGCTTTCAGTACCATGACAGACACCCATATATTATTATACCTGCCTTACTGAAACTTTGTCACGGAAAAACGGGCACACTATTGGTGCTTCCGCTGAAGAACTTATTTTCAAAAAGTAGAAACAAAACAAGTCTTAAACAATGGTACATTTGAACGTGAAGGAACGCCACGTTGTCGTAAATTCCGTTGTCTGTCTCTTTCCAAAAGATGCCTCAGCGCCCCAGACCGACTCATGTAACAACAACAGCTGAGACATACACCGGGGAAGGCACTTTCAGCTGTAGGAGCAAGGGGTGGAGGGACAGCTGGAAGACAAAGAACTGAGCGATAGAAGAATGGGAACGGACACGAAACATGACAGTGGGGAGCAGAAAGTGGGTGAAACTAAAGAACAAAACAGAACGACAAGCAGCAATGGGGGATTTGGGACGAAAAGTGGTGACCCTGGGGGGGGGGGCGGGGGATGGGCAAGCAGATGGAGGGGGTTGCTGAGACGTGTGAAGGTGCAGCGCTGGGGCAGGAACAACTTGTCGCACACAACGGAACTCGAAGCAGCGCGACTGAAAGAAAAAAAAGAATCTCTGAAAAACAACCCATAAAGACAAAAGCGTACATATACAGAAAGTTAGGCACTGATGCGTTGGGGGATATAAATGCCGAGAAGGTGGGAGAAAAAAGAAGAGTTGACCAGTAGCTACAAAGCATTTTTGAAGAACAGACAAAAGAAGGAATGACAGTGCATGGGCGGCATGTAAGCCCACAGAAGAGATTACAGCATGTCTCATGGAGGCAGTGCATGCAGTGCCTATGCTCGACCTAAAAATGATGAAGTAAAGCTATCACAAACTGCCCAATTACACCGCATGGTTTCCCTTTTCTTGCTGCATAATTTAGTCAACCTTGCTGCATAATTTAGTCCTAATCTGCCGCATAATTCCAGTGGCACTGCTGATAGGTTGAAGGACCAGTGGATGAGTTTCAGAAGTGACTTTGTTCATAGCTCTGTATAGCAACGACCATGCCTAAACAATAAAAGTATTGTGCGGCTCAAGCGTTTGGGAGCAGCCAGGGCTTCAGTGCTTTGCAAAAGGTGAGGTAATTATAAAGGTTCCTTATCTAAGAAAATAATTAATTTTAAGGTTTTCTCTCTGGGTAGAGAATGTTAAACCTCTAAATTATGGCTTGTTGTTTGTCGGCTTTTGGATCCAGATGTGCATCTTTGAAAGGAAACTTCACATGGGGAGATTGTTAGACAGTTACTTTGTAGGAAGTTGGCTCTTTATGTGATGTATCAATAATCTGATATACCGTGTAAAGAGTCCAGGGGTTCCATTACTTGTGGACAGGGCCTGCTATGCAATCCCACAGTGCTCTATTAGGGGGTAGTGTGGTCGAGCAGCCTTAGGCTTAACACAGAGGAGTGTAAGACATTCGCAAATGTTTAATAAATGAAACCATGACTCAAGAAGGAGATCCACACCAATTCATAAAAATTGCAAGTATCTTTATATATGTTTAGGCATCAGAATTTTTTTTCTTCAGAAAAGTACGTTTTCAAATAGAAATTCTTTTCACTTTAAAAAGTAGACACAGTGCAATTTCAGAGTTCTGCAATGTTATCCTATGGAAGAAAGAACAAGTTCTGCAAACAGGTACAGTACATCGACTTACAGGGCCAATCTCCAGGGGTTAAGGTGAGTAGTAGGCAAGGTCCAAGGCAGCACCAGCAGTACACCACCAGCGGCACGAGGGAGGCCGGGCGCATGCTGCAAATCAGCATCGGGAGCCCAATAGGTTTCAATGGGGATCAGTCTCGGGAAGAAGATACTGCAGGCTCTGGCTTGGAAGCCGGTGAGGCTGAACCAATGAGTGGGCTCAGGCCTTGCGGGGGTCGGGGATGTGGGGACACCTTAGGTCCTCTTCTCCAAAGCCCAGGTGTGATGGGTTCAGGGGGGTCTTTAAGCTTCAGGTTTTTCTTACCAGAGCAGTCACGATTGAGGGGTGGTGGCATGGAGAGGATGCAGGTGATGTCAGGGAGTCCAGGAGGGATGAAACACGATGGACTCGGGCTCTGGATGGCTGGGGAACCTTGTTGGCACCATTGGCCCACTTCAGCTTGGGCTAGAGGCGAAGGGTGTAGTGGTGGCTTCAGGTATCGGGTTTTGGCGGTTCTGGAGGCCTTACAGTCTTTTCTGTGGAGTTTCTGCTTGAACAGGTCCGCTGCTCTCGGGAGTCTTGAGTCTTTTTCGAAGGCAGGCAGTCCTCCCAGGGTTCTGAAGTCACAGCTGCAGGGCGAGTCGATTTTGGCACAGTTTTAGACGATAGTTGCAGACAGGCGGGCTGGGCTGGTGCCAAGTCAGGTGCTCTCTTCGGTCTTCTTCTGCTTTTGCGGCTCTTGGGTGTCCTCTTTCTTCGTAGTTCATTAGGATCTGCTTCTCTGGTGCCAGGGACTTCCCTAAATACTGAATTTAGGAGCGTTAGGGCAGTGTAAGGCAGTGGCCAATGGGCTACTGACCCTTGGGGTCACTACACCCCCTATATGACCACTTCCTGTGGGAAGTGAGCAAAACACTGTCCCAGAATTCCTAGGTATGCCAACAGAAAGATGGCTATCTTTCAATTTTCGTGGCCACCTTGCAGTTAGCCCACCTTAGGGGTGGCACTAGCCTGGGGGTGGTACGCCTGCCTGACTAGCTAATTTTCCCACCTGTCCAGGTGCCAAGGGGGATCAGGATAGGGTAGATGGCTTCCTCTCCTGTGAGGGGAGCCAGATTTGCATTCCAAAGGTGGCAGCTTCTTTGAAGCTTGCCATCCCAAGGATTTTAATCAGCAGGTCATTCTGTGGGAGGGGGTGTTACACCCTCTTCCTGGACAGGCTTTTGTTCCTGACCTCCTGAGAGCAAAAGGCTCTCACCCTAAGAGGTCAGAAACTTGTCTGGGGTGGCAGGCTGCAGAAACCAGTCGGCGAGCACACCAGAGGCTGGTAGGATTTCAGGGGGCATCTCTAAGATGCCCTCTGAGTGCATGTTTTGATAACTCCCACACTGGCATCAGTGGGGGTTTATCAAGACGAGATGTTTGGTACCAAACATCCTTATTTTCAATGAAGCTATCAGGTAGCTGGGGAACCCGTTTTCACCAGGGTCCAGTACATGGTTTAAGATGGCTTCCCTGATCTCTTGCACTGGCAGCAATAGGGCTGACCAGCACAGGGGCATATCTGCTCAGACAGATATCGCCTTACATATAATATTAAGCACCCTGCCTTAGGGCTATCAGGCCGGCTGTAGGGGTAATTTACAAATATCATATGCAATGGTAGGGGACATGGCACACAGGGATGTGTGACATGTTGTGTTTTCACTTTTGTCTGCACCAAGACACGCAGCCTGCAATAGCAGCCCTGCATGTGCTAGGTGAGGGGTCCCCTAGGGTGGCACAATTCATGCTGCAGCCCTTAGGAACCCTCTTTAGTACCTCAGGCCCTAGGTACCAGGGTACTATTTACTAGAGGCTTACAGGAGGTGCTAAAGGTTTTGCCAAATGGGGAAACAATTGCACAGTTTTTGGGAACGAGCTCTGGCACTGGGGACCTGGTTAGCAGGAACCCAGTGCATTTTCAGTCAAAATCACATCATGTACCAGGCAAAAAGTGGGGCAACCATGTCAAAAAGAGGCACTTTCCAGTATGAAGGATGGGCCTATTCCATGTAGATCATAATGATGAAGACACTTCATTCGACTGGTAGCCAATGAAAATACGTAGGACTGATGTGTTCTTCTATTTGTATACACAGGAGAACGCTTGTGCCAGTGTTTTAATCTCTTGTAGCCTGTGAAGCAGATATTATCGAGCACCAAGGGAGAGAACGTTGGTTTATTCCAGACCTAAGCGCACAAGAGTCAAGTTTGCCTGCATCTGTGAGGAAAGCCCAGAAAAGTGAAGGTTCTCCTCGGGTTTCTCAGTTGATGGAAGCAGCTCTTGATGACAATGCCCATCTGAGATAAAGTTCAGAGATTTTCCAGTGTCTGCGTTGAGGGCAGGGTGCCAAGTTCTGTGGCCCATCAGTATGCAAACATTGTTATCTCAGAGAAGGGCAAGTGAATATTTGTGAATATTTTTCTTTCTTGAATTTAGCTTCAAGTTGTTTGTAGGGTTGGGCGGAACTTGCAGAGTTTCACTCAGCGGAGTTCCGCTGAGTTACAGAAAAACTCTGCGAGATTCCGCGGAATGCCGCCAACGGGCGGAAAATATGCAGCTCGCTCCTCATGCTACAATTTAGCTCCGGTAGCGTGAGCAGCGCTGAAAATTAGTGTGAACGGCACCATGCTTTGCGCAAGAGCGTGCCCCCATTCCAGTTGATTTTGCAGTCACTCGAGTAGAAAATCTACACAAGCGGCAGCAAATCTACTCAAACTGCGGCCCTCTGACCACCACCACCCGCATTAGAAAATCGGGCTAGGAGACGCCAAATATCACTCACACGCGGCGGCTCATATATTCTGGAGCCTCGCAAGGGGTAGGATAAAGAGTACTGTAGAGTGGCCAAAATTCCGTCAGTTCCGCAGGCAGAATGTAACTTTCTGCCCACCCCTAGTTGTTTCTCTCACCCATTCGTGAGTGGTGAAGAGACAGGAACTTAGTGTAGCGTGGTCTGTGTCAGCATGATTTGAGCTTTGTCTACATAGTTTTAATGGTATAATTAAATGATTCAATGGGATAGGCAAATTCTTGCCACAAATATTAAACTACATAGCAATCACAGAGTCCCATTGATTACATGATGGGATGAGTTAAACAATGGAGTTGAGATGATCTGTGTGTGGTTTGAGAGAAAGTAGGAGATTGAGTCCACAGCCTTTCCCTGGATTTCTATGTTTTAGAGTTGTCTGCAAAGTGGGCAGATAAATTATATCAAAGGCAGCAAAGATGTTGAAAAGTAAGAAGGCAGCAGCCGTGTTCTGTCCATTAGAGTTTTGAGGTCATCCCTTGTGGAAATAAAGTAAGATGCTGGGTTGCCAGAGGGAGGTAGCACTACTGGGTGCCCGTGGAGGATCCTGGCTTTTAATGTAGTTGTTAAGGGAATAGATAGCTTTACTTCACTTGGCTCTGGAATAGTGGTCTGGTGGACATTGGTCTGTAGCTGTCCGGATTGTTTGGGTAGAGCATGGACATTTTTAGGAAAGGCTTGATGTAGGAGTGTTGCAAGTAACACTTACAAGATAAGTTTAAAATTTTATTCGAAACAAAGAGCACATCTGCAATGACAAAGCACCTCGTCCAAACTGCTCCTCCCAACCTTCCCCATCAGAACCTTCAGGTTCCAACATTTTAAGCAGAAGAAACCAAGGGAAGATAGGAAACAAATGGGGCGGCAAAGAAAAGCAAAGTGAAAGAATTTAACACATCCTTTCCCTGAAAATTTACAGAAAAATGAGAGAACAAAACAGGATGTTAAAAAACAGGGGCCATAGTCATTCTTGGAGGATTCTACACTTGTGGGTCCTAACTCTGGCAGATGATTTAATACGTTCAAAAATAGAAACAGCTGAAGAATTGTCTAAAGGAGCATCATTGGTAGTTAGAGGAACATCAGACATTACCCTCTCCATTACTTTGAGACATTTCACGCTCACATCGCACAATACAAACATCATTACATTGAGTGCTATGTGAACAAACAGCTCATGACGTTTTTGGATGATCACTCGATCTTGGATCCCTCCCAGTCTGGATTCCAAGCAGCACATAGTACCGACACTGCTCTAGTAGCAGTGATTGATTCTATCTGTTTTTTTGGGATGGTGGTGCCCTTGCCATGCTGGTACTATTGGACCTCTCTGTAGCTTTCAACACCGTTTCTAATCCAGTTCTGATTAGCAGACTGCATGAGATCTGTGTCAGTGGGATTGCCCTGCAGTGGTTAGCTGACTTTCTAAAAGATCGAACCCAAATTACTACACTGGGTTCCTTTAAATCTCGGCAGGTTCCCCTCACCAAGGAAGTACCTCAAGCCTCATCACTGTGATGGAGCAAGGTCTCGTAAGAAAGAGACTTGCTCGGAGGCAATCCTCTCGTTTAAACTCATTAACAAAGTTACTAACCATGTTTTGTGAATAATTAATACGCACCACAGGAACACGTGGGTTAGCGAAGCTTGCTTATGTGTATACTAATGCGGATAACAATGAAAACGGACTAATACCGCTTTAAACGGGAAAAACTGTTGTGCGCATGTGTCAACTGCATCTACGCAGTATGACGAGACTATGCTTGGAGGGAAAATTCTAGCGCATGACCAGAAGATACTAAAATGGAGTCTTGAAGACTCGCGTGCATGGCATCTGCTTAGCTGAAACTAAAACAGGCTATTTTACTAATGTTAATGCGGGAAAAGGATTAATAAGAAAAGGGAAATAGAGTAGAGGTGGGTGGTATACAGTGAGACCATTTATTCTGTGAAAGTAACATTTGTCTTTTTGACTTTATTATTAGTGCACATTTGGGCCTCTCTTGTATAACCGGACTAGATGAAATGACACAATGCCTGCGCATACCTACTGAGTGAAGCTATGAAGGTCAATGACAGAGCACTTGAATGGAGGCCTAATTGGAGCACCATACCCTGGGAACGGATGGTGAAAAGTTCAGCAATGAGATGTTCTATTCTTAGTGTTATTAATGTTTCAAAAAGATACAAGTAGTGGATGGGAATAAAGTTTTGAATAAAAATTAAGGGGATGGGTTTGCGAACAATGGTTTAACAGAATAAAGTGACATGTAAGCATGGTGTGATGATCATCCCCCTTGCCTGACCAATTAGATTTCGTATTTTTACGATATTGTAACTTTAGTGGGTGGAACATGAGGAAACAAAGGTATAATTAAGGTAGCTTTAGTTAGCTAATTAGACAGAGACGGAGATGCAGCAGAGCTCGGGATGCTGTCTGGGAGTCGGGGATGCTGTTACTAGAAAGATGCTGTGAGATGCTGATGAAGAACTGAATGCAGAATCTGAAGGAGAATTTAGTATCCTAATTAATTGGGTTAGATCAGAAGAATCTCGAGGAGGAAGAGAGTGTCAGAGAGGGGTGCTGCGCAATCGTCGGTATTCTAGAGAGGTCAACTGTCCTGTCCTGAATCCTGTCCTGAAGTCTTTGTCTCCTGACCCATCCTGGGGGACCCTCACCAGCCCTTTGGCCAGGGGGTTGGTCTTTCACACCATTCTTGGTAAATATATTTTCATGTATTTTGTAGATGTTCTTTTCTCTCTGTCCTCTCCCTTTCTGAGCATTTGTTATTACATGAATCCGAAGTATATATTTGATGTTTAATCAAATGAATTTTCTCTCCTAAGAATGAGGGTGACTGCACTGTATTTTTGAAATGGTTCACATGCACTTCATTTAGATAAAGATTTTAAAACTTCCAGAGTCTGTGATTATTTTCGTCAAACCAAAAATAATTAAGGGTTAAGTTAATTATCACCATCAACTAGTTCAACTAATGGTCCGTCGACCAGAGGAAAGAACTTTTGATCAGTGAAAGGTTAGTTAGAAAAATTAAATAACTAATCCTGAGAAATATAAAATTTTAAACCACTCCAGCGGTTTTACACAACTTGTGTGTATGGAAATAAAATTTATATGGGCCCAGGTGAGTATATGGTAGGGGAGTATCTGTTGTTGGTATACCGCTGGATCAGTTTTCTGGTAGCAGAGTTATGGTTATTATTGATTAGTTTGGTGATAAATATTGATTATTGATTATTAATTTATGTTTAACAAAAACAGTTAGTATCTTGTTTTATGTTGTCCAGAATCCCGGGAAATGAATAGCGGGTGGTGACAGAAGCCACACTGCAGTGAGGTTACTCGTCTGCTGGAATAATACTGAGAAGCTACGTAGGGCTGGCAGTATTAAACTAGGGATTATTTCGTATAAAAGTAGAGTGCGGATGATAGCGACAGGGGTTCGCTTGTAAAACTTTAGTCTCATTTCCCAATACGGGTGACACTGGAGAAGTAACAGGTTCTTCTGAGCTTGAATGAAGAGTAAACAGGGGTTTTACTCGCAGTGGAAGAAGAGTAATTTCTGAAACTCAAGAGTAAATTGAAATCTATCCTTTTGTTTAGTGGAACAGAGAGAGTAGCAAATGTTTTTATGTTGTTATTAACAAAGAATTTTAATGAAAAGTATTAAGAAATAAGTTTTTGTATTACCTTGTGTAGGGAGGGTCAGTCGCAGGAGTTGTACTGACGTCACAGAGAGTAGCGCTGGGATTGGTTGCAACAGCGGGCGTGTGACAGAAGCAGATTGTAAAGGAGGGGCCAGTAGTAAGGAGCAATACTGACGTCACAAAAGGCCGCGCTAGCATTGGTCAGACCACGAGCGTGAGCCAGAGTCTGATTAGTTGATAGATAGAAGTCGCGCTAGGATTTGTCAGGAAAGAATTGTGTGTTGAGTCTTGATTTGACTGCGGGTGTGAGTCGTGCTGACATAGGACGCGACGTAGGTAATAGAGCTAGAAGATATACGGAAGACTCTTTCCTATATCGATCGTCTGAAATGTTCGGCAGACCAAAGAAAATGACATTAATGAAGAAAATTAAAAATGTCTTTAAGAAAGACAAGCCTGTAATGACTAGAGAGGGAATTCCTATTCCGCCACCCAAAACACATGCTTCCTTTATGATGATGGAGAAAGGATATCACACGTGTGTATGGTTGGAAAATTGGATAGAGTATACTAAAGGTGATGGTGTTTTGGCTTTTCCAGAGCATGGTACTTTTAATTTAAAGATACTTCAGAATTTGAGAGATCGAATGAATATGCTAGAACCGAATCCTAGAATGACACAGTATGAAGCTTTGGAAGAATGGGAAATTGAGGCATTTAATCGTGAAAAATACAGGAGTGGTCGGAGATTTAGAGGATTTTTACCTAGATATCCGTATGAGTCAAGTGGAGATCAAATGAAGCGTTGGAGGAGAGCTGTGGTGAGCGAGGGATTATATCCAGTAATAATGGCTGAAGAACAGTTAGGAGGAAAGTGTAAGGAAAAAACGAAACACATGAATACGACAGGATATGGCGAATCAGATGATGAATTATTAGAGGATATTTTGGTTAAAAACCCTCCACCGTATCAAGAAGCACCTAGCAAGGTTACCCCGAGTGCACCAGTGATAGGAATGCCTTTAACCCCACAAATTTTGCATGATGCGTCACTTAATAGGGTATTGCAGGATAATGAGAGAGAAGTTTTAAATAAAACTAGAGAAGAATTAGTTTAGAAAGTAAACCAACTGAATTTAAACGCTGAAGCTTTGACAGTACCAGTGACTATTGGCCCTGTAATCCCATTATATGGAGATAAAAAGACTTGTCAGAAACCTCAAACTGTGACAGTTCCGTTAACTAGTCCCAGAAAAGAAGTAATAATTATGGATGATCAAGCCAGTGAAAGTGAATCAATTATTTCATTAATGGATCTCCCGAATGTAGAACCTTTAACTGAAACTCCGAAAAGAGTTACACCTACAATTTTGAGAGAAAAGAGATCTTTGGTTCCTATAGGAACTGGAGGTTCAACAGTAGTTACCCCTGAAGATATAGAGAGATGGGCACAGGAAATCGACAATCGAAACCCAGAACCAAAGATTCTAGATATCAGCAGATTGAAAGTAGAGTTGGAAGAAATGATAACTGGCAATGTGAGCATAGAAAGACTGAGCATTTATAATGATGAGGAGTTATTATTCCTATGTAAGAGTATAACCAGAAGAGCAAGAGTATTTCATGAGAGATTAACAGAAGTTGCTTCAGAAATTGGAATAGATATAGGGAAATCGAAATTGTTGCAGAAACCATATTGAGTGGATTTTACTGACAAAGATTTAGAAAGTGTAAATGCTTCTGGTAAGAGACTACAGATAAAAGAGTTGATGAATATTTTGCGAAAATGGGGAGACATTGACAAATGGAGAATTAGGTGGATAAGAAAGAAAGAGGAAGTACAAGCAAGAGAAGCATCAGAAAATACACGGCCCCTGAGTGGACCTATGTTATTCTTGAAGAATTTGAAAACTTAGATTTATGTAAAGAATCAGAAAGAGTACATGTTGCACAGATTGATGAAAACAAATTAAGACCTCCTTAAAATAAAAGACTGGATTTTAAGAAAATTTAGACAAAGAAAGAGAAAAGAAATTTTCTCTGATTAAAGATGGCAGAAATTGAAAATACTGAAAGACCGAAACGAAGTTTAAAAAGAAAATGTTTAAGATTCTGTTTATGTAGTATTATATTAGCAGTATTAGTATGGTTATTTCTAACAATAGGTGTACCTTTGTTGATGGAAACAAGTAGCAAGAATAATACAATTACTAATGGGCAAGTAGACAGGATAAAAGAGACTAAAATAGAATTAGGAGTAGAAGATGAGATAAATTATCATATTGAATCAGACAATGATTCGTCTTTAAATGTGTTTACTAAATTGTTATTTCAGTATGTTAATACAATGGAGATTAGTAATTGTTATGTTTGTATGAAGTTACCCTCATCAGTGTCAGAAGGGGTGACATATCACCATATACCTCTAACATATGGTGTGTCATGTAGTGTTTTATCAAGTTTATTTTCTGCAATAGGGAAACTTCAGTATTTTTATTCAAACTTAGATGTAGTATGTTCAGAATTGCCTATTAGAAAGAATATGAATCCAGTAGTTAGTAGTAAAAATGCACAATTCATGGGTGAATTCTTTTTAACAATGAGTTCAATAGATATAGTTCAAGCCCACAAGGATAACCTAACATGTATATTACGTGAAGAAGAAAAAGAGTTTTTGAATTTAGTAGAAGAAAGGAGACAGGATTTAACAAAGAAAGCTGCTGGACAGAAATCCCATGTACCTCCATGGGCTGAGAAAGAGGGAATTTATGCAAAGGGCGAAGCTCGTGCTGCGATGTCCCTAGACTTTGTGTAAAGGGGAAAATTCTGCCTCCATAGGTTAAAGACAGATTATAATAACAATTTCATTGGTTCCAGTGAGTGTGAACACAACTTCCTAATTCTAGGAGGGTGGGGACTAAAAGGGGGAAATGACCCTGTATTTCCAGGAATTTATTATGTATGTGGGAATAATGCCTATTATAGGTTACCTGCAAGATGGTACGGGAGCTGTTATTTTGGAATAGTTTTTCCAAAAATCTACCATGTGGACAGAATCAATGGAATCAATGGAAAATCTAATGGACTAACACGGAGAAGAAGAGCTCGTTTTTCTGAAATAGTAGGTGATATATTTAGTGCATTGATACCCTCAGTTGGAGTCATTCTAAATTCGCGTAAAATTTGCAAATTATCAACCATAGTTGATCGTCTTTCCACAGATACTGCAGGTGGATTCTTAATGATTAACACAGAGATGGTTGCAATAAGGTCTATGGTTTTACAAAATCGTCTTGCTCTTGATATTTTATTGGCAAAAGAAGGCGGAGTCTGTGGTATGTTGAAAATTCAACATTGCTGCACTTATATTCCGGACAAAAGCAAGGATATTAAAGGGTATATTGGAAATATTACAAGAATGCATAATGACTTGACCCAACTGGAGGTTGACAGTGTATGGGGAAAACTAACAAAGAGTATAACATCGATAGGGAATTGGTTTACTGATTTTGGGAAATGTTTTCTGGGTCAAATAATCTTACCAGTAGTTGTGATAATGACAGTAGTTATGATAGTAATGATCACATGTAAATGTTGCAGAAGCAAAGGAAAGAGAAGAATACATTTAGAAAGTGAAGGGAGAGGAAAGAAACGAAAGAGCGAATATGATGAAATTCAACTAGAAGAGATGAAAGGAAAGCTATACAAAAATATGAAAGATTTGGAAGGAAAAGAAGTAACTGACGAATTGATGAAAGAGAAAAGAGAAAACTGAGATGTGCTAAAGTTGGCATCTGGGAAGGGATGGGTAATTTTGTGATGGCTCAAAATGCCATCAGAGAGGGGATTGATGGAGCAAGGTCTCGTAAGAAAGAGACTTGCTCGGAGGCAATCCTCTCGTTTAAACTCATTAACAAAGTTACTAACCATGTTTTGTGAATAATTAATACGCACCACATGAACACGCTGGTTAGCGAAGCTTGCTTATGTGTATACTAATGCGGATAACAATGAAAACGGACTAATACCGCTTTAAACGGGAAAAAATGTTGTGCGCATGTGTCAACTGCATCTACGCAGTATGACGAGACTATGCTTGGAGGGAAAATTCTAGCGCATGACCAGAAGATACTAAAATGGAGTCTTGAAGACTCGCGTGCATGGCATCTGCTTAGCTGAAACTAAAACAGGCTATTTTACTAATGCTAATGCGGGAAAAGGATTAATAGGAAAAGGGAAATAGAGTAGAGGTGGGTAGTATACAGTGAGACCATTTATTCTGTGAAAGTAACATTTGTCTTTTTGACTTTATTATTAGTGCGCATTTGGGCCTCTCTTGTATAGCTGGACTAGATGAAATGACGCAATGCCTGCGCATGCCTACTGGGTGAAGCTATGAAGGTCAATGACGGAGCACTTGAATGGAGGCCAAATTGGAGCGCCATACCCTGGGAACGGATGGTGAAAAGTTCAGCAATGAGATGTTCTATTCTTCGTAGTGTTATTAATGTTTCAAAAAGATACATGTAATGGATGGGAATAAAGTTTTGAATAAAAATTAAGGGGATGGGTTTGCGAACAATGGTTTAACAGAATAAAGTGACATGTAAGCATGGTGTGATGATCATCCCCCCTTGCCTGACCAATTAGATTTCGTATTTTTACGATATTGTAACTTTATGGGTGGAACATGAGGAAACGAAGGTATAATTAAGGTAGCTTTAGTTAGCTAATTAGACAGAGACGGAGATGCAGAAGAGCTCGGGATGCTGTCTGGGAGTCGGGGATGCTGTTGCTAGAGAGATGCTGTGAGATGCTGATGAAGAACTGAATGCAGAATCTGAAGGAGAATTTACTATTCTAATTAATTGGGTCAGATCAGAAGATCGCGGAAGAATCTCGAGGAGGAAGAGAGTGTCAGAGAGGGGTGCGGCGCAATCGTCGGTATTCTAGAGAGGTCAACTGTCCTGTCCTGAATCCTGTCCTGAAGTCTTTGTCTCCTGACCTATCCTAGGGGACCTTCACCAGCCCTTTGGCCAGGGGGTTGGTCTTTCACACCATTCTTGGTAAATCTCGTATTTTGTAGATGTTCTTTTCTCTCTGTCCTCTCCCTTTCTGAGCATTTGTTATTACATGAGTTCGAAGTATATGTTTGATGTTTAATCAAATGAATTTTCTCTCCTAAGAATGAGGGTGACTGCACTGTATTTTTGAGATGGTTCATATGCACTTAATTTAGATAAAGATTTTAAAACTTCCTGAGTCTGTGATTATTTTCGTCAAAACAAAAATAATTAAGGGTTAAGTTAATTATCACCATCAACTAGTTCAACTAATGATCTGTCGACCAGAGGAAAGAACTTTTTGATCAGTGAAAGGTTAGTTAGGAAAATTAAATAACTAATCCTGAGAAATATAAAATTTTAAACCACTCCAGCGGTTTTACACAACTTGTGTGTATGGAAATAAAATGTATATGGGCCCAGGTGAGTAAATGGTAGCGGAGTATCTGTTGCTGGTATACCGCTGGATCAACTGAGCCCAAGGTTATTTAATATTTACGTTGCTATCATGGCACAGCTGGTGAGGTACCATGGCTTTGAAGTAATCTCGTATGCCAATGATACACAGCTGATCATCACTATAGGACAGGACATTGAGGACTCAAGACATCGCTTCCAAAACTGTATGAAAAATATGCTGCCTGGATGGGTGGAAGCTGTCTTCAGCTCAACAGTGAGAAGACGGAGGTCTTGCTATTCAGCAAGGCCCAACAACTCTGGTCACTGGACTGGTGGCCAGCGGAGCTGGGCACACCTCCGACCCCTAGTCACTCAGTGAAAAATGTAGGGATTGAAATCGACCAGGAACTGACAATGAAAAATCACGGTGCTGTGGTAAGAGTGACTTGTTTTGTTACCATACACACCCTGAAGAAAGTTTTTCCTTGGCTTCCTTCCTCAAGCAGGAAAACACTGATTCAGGTGCTGGTTATCAGTCACCTGGATTACAAAAATGCCCTGTTGATGGCAGCCAATTATACTCTTCTTATGAAACTTCAGGTCGTATAAAATATAGCTGCCTGACTGATCTGTAACCTCCCAGCGGGTTCCCCTTTGGCCCCTATTTTAAGGTCCTTGCACTGGTTGCCGGTTAGGAAATGCAACTTGTCCACAAATACCTTTTATGAAAATCCCCTTCATACCATAAAAATAAACTACGCTATTACTGCCCGACATGCAAACTGAGATCCAGTGACGGAGCTTCCTCTCTATCCCTCGGATTCGGCTCTCCAGATACGGAGGTAGATCCTTCTCTTACACCGTTCTAAGGGTATGGAACCACCTTCCTATCCATCTGTGCAGCTGTGCAGATTTCAGTCAATTTAAGAAGCTGTTGAAAACCTGGCTATTCTGGATTTATGATGATGGTTCCTGAAGAGGTTAGAGTACAATAAACCTTTGGGTGTGATTCGCTGCACTCTACAAATGGTTATCATCATGATCATCATCATCAGCATCACCCTACTTCATTTTCAGGCTTTCCCTCGGCACTCACACTGTTCTCAACAAAGACATCATTACGGTTACAGTTAGCCAAACGTTTGACACTAACATTTACCATCCCCGTTAATGATGCTTCTTTTTTTGACTTTGACTACCTTCTTTGATCTGGAGAACTTTGAACACCCCTTCTCACCTCCATGTGTAAAGTCCGGGTACAACTCCATTTTGGACCCCTCATGTGTGATTTCTTTTCTTTCTGGTGGCAATCTGAATATTGTATCGCAATCCCAATAATTAAGGAGTTTGGCATTTAGTGGCCTGGGTGGTTCTCCCAGCACTGGATGTGATGCTAACGACTGGTGAGACCATTCTACCACAAATGTTTGTGGCTGAAGGTGGCACTTAGCATATTCTCAATGTAGTCTTCAATGCTAAGTATTCACAGGATCTCCTCCTAGACCTCCCTTCAAGATCTTACTTTTTCAGTTTGATTCTTTCCAGTTCTATTGCCATTTCCTTTTATGCCTTTGTTATCCAGGCTATGTCGTCTTCTGCTTTGTCAAAGCGCAGCGCCGCAATGCCAATTCTCATGTGTTGCTTGTCTATAGGCTTTTGGAGATCATCTAGGCGATGGGTGAAAATGTCTGTCTTGCTGTCTATAGAGGTTAGACTATCCTTCATTTCCAGTAGGAACCGTCTTATATCACGGTCTGACACCGATTCCCCTGCACCCTCTGATGTTGTACCCAGGCCACAATTCACATGGCCATCTTGTATTATCAGTGATTCTCTGACATCGAACTACAATTCAGATTGCTTTGCATCGGTTTTGCCCATACTTATCATATCATGTGTTGCACCGGTAGCGGCAAGAGTACTTACTGTGCAGCAGGCCATGTTACGACACTGCAATCCATCTCCTATTTTGCATGCATGCTGCTTCTTTTCTTTTGTTTACTGGTGGCTCCTTGTGTAGTTTACAGGAGCAGATGAGTATTCTTGTGATCAGTCCTCGATGCTCATATGCATATGTACTCTTTCCACCTTTATCTTGTATGGGCATAGTTTCTCATATCATTTCCCACTGTTATGCATGTTTATATTATAGGTTAATTGTTGGCTAGGGCCTTATACTCTGGAACTGTGTCACGGGTCTTTATGCCTTTAACTGGCTAATTTGAAATACTTCAATTTCCAGGTGCCCTTTCATTTAGTTTTCTGCTCAGGGCTTTTTGGCTAATTTTATTGGATCAAGTCTCCATCGGGTGGAAATGCGCTTTTGACTGTGCTGTGTGTCTAATCCCAGTCTTGATCCCCGATTGCAACCAAGTCCCAAACTGGTGCATTGTTGCAGCACGGCTTCTCTTCCCTCTCCGTTGTTGGAAGATTTCTCAGCACCGTAGCCTTACCCTGTTTGTCTCCCTGCAGTCCCTGGCTGCTGCAACCTCGTCCCTCCGTTCTGCTCATCTGCCGCTTTGATGCAGAAGCATTTCCATGGCACTCCAAACTCACATACACACGGGCTGGGCTGAAGCAGGAATCCTGGTGAGTTAGTCTTCCTCAAGAAGTTTCCCACGCCCTTGAAGTGCTGATAATACTCCCTCCGCCCGCCTTCCAGACTCGGTCCGTTTGCAGATGCCACTGCTGGTAGTATATTTCATTAACAGCCCTGAAGAAGTCCCCATGTTTTGGGATGAAATGCATTGGCTGTGTCCTTGTTCCTTTTGAAAATGAAAAAATAAAGAAAAGAACACTAAGAAAAGATGTGTCTTGACATGTCTTCCTTTGGAACACATGAAGAATTGTAGTCTTGTGTGACTGTGCATTTTTGTCTTTATCTCAGGACTAGTAGGCAATATATACACAATTGACTCCTTTATAGTGCTCCTCCTGTCTGTTTATAATATTTCATGAGGCTGGTGAGGCATTTTAAGTTGCTTTACAACTCAAGCCGCAAGAGCTGTCCAATAAAGCATCGATCTTGTTGTGCGCCCTCTCCACCCCTTCTCAACATGCCCTGGAAGCTTTATCCTGACAAAATCCCACACTCTGAAGGCATCGGATTTGACTTTGTTCACCAGATCATAATGCAACTTGGACTTATGCTGCCAGTAACACACTACTCCTAATTTCAACCTTGTTAACACTGTCCACATTAAAAGGAAACCTACAATTGCGCCACCATGGGCTCAAGTCAGAAAGAGGAAGTCTACCCTTTAGTAATAGGAATGGACTCATACCAGTCATTGAGCCCACAGCCTATCTCTTACAGTCAAAATTACTGGCTTATGTGTTGATGAGGCAAGATCTGCGCTATACTTAAGGTAATGGTTAAACAGCTCCACTTGCACATTGCACTCGGGGTCGTATAAAGCTGTGGTCACGTGAGTGATACCATGTGCCACTAAAAGTCATTCATTTCAAGCGACAACAATTGCACAACATTATCAGTGAACAGGGTTTCAGGACACTGATCTTTGCTGAAGACTTCCATCAAAATATCTATGACCACAGACGTAGTGACGGTATCTACAAATTTAACTTCTGACCATTTTGAATCATATATTTCAACAAGTCAAGACAGCGAGGATTAAACAGAGCTTGTCCTTCTCCCCTAAATAGACTATTTCAACAATAAGGACTGGCCCAAAAAAGTCAACTGGATCTAAAAGCAATCGTGTGGAGAAACCCTCACCCACCAACCTAGTAGGTGGCATGCTTCATCACTGGGTTCCCACCTCCAGTGATAACATGTCTTTCCCACAGAGAAGGGTTGTAATGTGTGGACTGATGCAATTTGGTCTTTCACATTGTCAAATGTGATTTGTTGATCAGGTTCCCAAATGAAGTCTGATCCCTTGCGCAATAGTTGTCTCATGGGCTCCAGGACTGTGGCAAAACTCTTCAGAAATTTAGAGAAATACTCATACAAACCCATAAAAGATCAAAGTTTCTCCTTATCATCGGGTGAAGGTGCCTCTTTTATAGCATGTACTAGAAGGTCTTTGGGTATAATTCCCTGAGATGAGACAGTATGACCCAAACAATCAACTTGAGATTTAAACAAATTGCACTTCTCTGATGCAAGTATGAATCCTTTAGAATCGAAGCAAACACAAACTTCCTTTACTGACTTAATGTGCTCCGCTTTTTGTGAAAATCAAGACGTTGTCCTGGAAACATTTGATTCTACCATTCAATTCAGTAGAAGCTGCTATCGGACGTGGGTGTTGGTGTGGGGGGGGGAGAGGCATGTAATAAAAAAGGGACTTACCTAAAACATAATATAACAAGTGTATTTGTAAAGTGCACGTTCACTAACAGTGGGCGGTAGGCTCCGCTCCGCGGGAGGAGTTCACAGAATTTTGCCAACTCCACTTGGAGCACAGAGTTCAACGGAAAACTCCGACTCCACTGCGTGGCAGAGTTTTCTGGACCCCGCTGACCACCCCTATTCAGGAGCAGGAACTCAACCAACGAGACTGGGGCACACAGGTCAGGCAGACCCCGGAGTTGGAGTCGCTCCCTCCCATCTCATCACAGGTCAGTACCCGTCCCCACCCCTGCAGCCGCTCCGCGCCTCTCACCTGCTGGGGCCCCACTCGCTTCGCCTCCCCGTCACTGAGAGCGCAGACACAGCTGGGACAGGAGGACTCCAAATCGGGAACAGCCAGGAAAGGCGATGCTCCTGCCAGTGTGAGGTTGCTCCAGTCGAGGCTGCACTCCATTGTCTTGCCGACCCTGCCCCGGTAGGAGTGGCCCACTGGCCAGTGGCTCTCCATGCCTAGATGGCGGTCTACTTGTTTGCTCTTACCAGTGGGTCACTCCTACCGGGGCAGGGCCGAGAAGACAGTGGGGTGCAGCCTCGACTGGAGCGGCCTCGCGCTGGCAGGAGCATCGCCTTTCCTGGCTGTTCCCAGTTTGGAGTCCTCCTGTCCCAGCTGTGCCCGCGCTCTCAGTGATGGGGAGGCAAAGTGAAAGAGGCCCCAGCAGGTGAGAGGCGCGGAGCGGCTGCACGGGTGGGGGATGGATCCTGCCCAGCCGTCCGCTGAGCCACCAGACCCGGCGGCTGCATCTCCTCCTTCCTCGTCCTCTTCATTCTTCCGGTCTGGGCTGGTAGCAGGAAGCACCCGGGCACACAGGCTCCCCTGTGCCAATCACAACGCTGCAATGCAGCGTTGTGATTGGTCTGAGTGACATGGTTCGGCGCTCAGACGGGAACAGGGAGCATGTGCATGTTCCTCACCAGGCTGTGTAATGCAGCCTGGTGGGAACCTGCAAAGTGCGCATTAACTGTTTGGTTAGCCCAAGTGGGCCGGCCAAACAGTTCATACTCACTTAGGGAGTGCACACCACTCCTCCCCCTGCTCTGGCTAGTCCCAACCTGCCCCACCACTGACTGTAATCGGAATAATAAAATGATAATAACGGTATGTTATTATCATTTTATTTTTCCTTTTGAGCAGTGGGGCGATGCTCCTCCGGCTTAGTGGAGGAGCCGCCACTGTTTCAATTTTTGAAAAGATGGAATATTGCTTGTTGGATAACGGATGCTGCTGATGCTAGGCCGAACAGCTTCCTCTTGTATCTGAATGATCCAAAAGACATTATGAAAGCAGTTAGGGGCCTAGATTCCACTGTCAATTCAATCTTATAGTATGTAGGGCACAGATCAAGGGTTGAAAACATTGTAGCCCCTTCTAAAAGTGAGATCATCTAATTGATTCTGGGCAAAGGATGTTTGTCTATGAGGTTTGTCTCGGAAGTTTGCATGTAAACTTCCATTGCTCTTCATTGCTAGGACATTGGCAGATGCCCATTCAAAGTACTCAGTTTTCTCTATGATGCTATTTTGTTGCAAAGACTCAAAAAGATCTTTCAATTCTTTACGAATACAGGTAGACCCGGCCCTCAATTTTTGTTTTACTAGAGCTGCCATTCCGATGACTTTGATGCAGAAAATGAAACCCAAGAGCTTCCCTAATCCACATTTGAATACTTTTGAGAATACATTGTAAATCTGGTTGTTATTGTTGCTGTCATTTACAGCTAACACAGGATCAGGTGCAAAGGGATTAAGAATTATTCTTAAAAAACACTGGTCCCTCTAGCTCAGTACGCATACCCCTTCAGAAGTTACATAAAAGTAGATTTCTGCAGTCATTCCTTTGAGCTGGTGCTGGTAAGTCAATTAGTCTCCCATCAAAAGATACTCCTTTGATATTAGGTTCTTTCATCACATGCACCCTGGAAGCAAATATGAGTTCAAACTTCTCTTTGGTGATGATGGAATATCCACAGCCCACCATGACAAATAGCTGCTTTTCCACCACTTTCAATGCACACATTGGAGGTTTATCCGCATAGGTTGTTTCATTGTTATTCACACAATTGATTACTAGTACCATGTTGTTTGCTTTCAACCCATGGTCATCCTTAAGCTTGTTAATCATCGCGCCTTTCTCAGATACTTGTGCAATACTGGGTTTAGCCATGTGTTGTGATGTGTACTATGTCTGGCATCCTCCTTCGGTGTGTCTCGTGGGGTTGCCATGGCGTTCGTGGAATCTCTTTGTAATACCAGGGAGGCCCGGCATTTTTGGTGAGGTGGTTGACGGAGGCAGCAGGCTGGGATCCCTGCTCCTGTTGAAGAGACAAATAAATCTTACCTGGTTGAGACTTCTTCGTGTCAGTCATCTCTTTTCCAGTTTCAACATTTTGGCGACGATTGCCTGCAGCGTCTCTTCGGCAGCGGGGAGTGAATTCACGACGTCCTCGCCTTCAACCTCCTATGGTTGAATTTCCACGTTGCTGTCTCAGCGGGATCTCCTTGGTGTTCGTGGTGAGATTCATTTCACCTTCCGTCGTGATAAGGTACTGTCTTCATTTATTTTGCTTTTCCTCGGGCGAGCCGTTGTATGCTCGCGCACGTCTCCCGTCTCGTTCGTCACTTTGCTAAGCAACCTCCTCAGCATACGCTCTAGCCATCACTGAGTTGTGGCGTCAGCACGCATACGCTGACGTGACTCCATTTTGGGACTCTCTATTGCCGGCTTCACCACCTTTCGTCACTTACACGTCAACACGTCGGCATGCGGCCATATTGGATACTTTGTTTCATGTAAATGTACGCCGCATTTCACAGTTTCTCCGTTCTCCTCTCAAACGTCAACACGTTACGCTGACATGCGGCCATTTTGGATACATTGTTTCTTGGTGCATATACGCTGCTTCACACAGCTGTTTCTCAGACTCAGCCTTAGATTGTTTATGTGCTTTCATCGCGAGTCTTCTCAAATTGCTTTGGAGATGAATACTGTGATCTGCACACCTAACTATTTCGTTCTGGAATAACATCTTTGTTCTTTTGCTGCAAATTCTACATTTTTATCGTTACGGTGATCTGCACACCATTTACTTATTATTATTTGTGCTGATCCACACGGTGATCTGCACACCATTTGCTTGCTGAAGTTCTACGGTGATCTGCACACCATTCATTGTTTTTCTTGTCGTTGTTGTGCTGATCCGGTGATCCGCACACCATTATTTACAATTTTTCTTCTCTACTGTTTTACAGTTTTTTTTTCTTCACTTTTTTTTGTGGTTTTGTCGTACATCATGGCTGCAAGTCAAATGGATTCTCCACCGCCGATTTTCTTATCAGAAGGCGAAGCACCGTCCATAGAATGGGAAGAATGGATTGGTATTTTTGAAAATTATTTAGAAGCCATTCATGGTCTAAGGTTTCAAGCTTCCAGGAAGAAAGCTTTATTATTAAACTCTTTAGGAAAAGAGGATCAACATGTCTTCAAATTCCTACCTGAGGTTATGGGTGCTGCTGGTGAACCTATTGACAACCCATATATTGAAGCAAAAAATAGACTTGCTAAGTACTTTGGTAAACAAATCAACATCGTTATGCAACGTCACAAGTTTTATTCTCTACCTCAGAAGGAAAAAGAAACAGTTGATCAAATGGTCACATGTCTACGTGAGCTTGCAATTAAATGTGACTTTGGCGCCATGACTGATCAGTTAATTAGAGACCAATTAATCGTACAATGCAAGAATAAGAGAATGCAAGGGAAACTTTGGGCTGCTAGGAATCCTACTTTGCTTGAGGCCATTTCAATTGCTAAGGTTATAGAGGAATCTGATAAGTACATACAAGAAATGCATACTTTAGAGTTAAGAAAAGAAGGCACAGTAAATGTAGTAACTAAAAAAGACATTTCATTGGATAGTGAGCATAAGATTAAACAGAACACACCTAGTTCTTCTAAATTCAAAACTAGACTGCCAAGCGATAACAGGAATACATTTAATGGATGTTATAGATGTGGCAGTATGGGTCATGCTGCGGACTACGCAGATTGCTTTGCCAGAGATAAAATGTATAGAAAGTGTGGGAAAAAAGGCCATCTGAGCAAAGTTTGTCAATTTCTATCAAGAAACAAAGTTGCTTTCATTGATGAAGATGGTGTTCCACCAGATATTTCATTATGTGTGGAAGATGATCATTTAGACAAGTTACAAAGACCTAAGGCTACTTTTTCTTCTGAATGGGGTCGCTGTAGAACTAATGGTTGATCCTGGTTCCATGTTCACAATTATTCCCTTTTGGATCTTTAATGAATGTTGGCCCAATGCCTCTCTCACTAACAGTGATGTTTCTCCTAAAGGGTACAGTGGCGAGGCTATCTCCATTAAAGGTGTCATGGAAACTAAATTCGAATTTAAGGGAAGGAGTGCAATGGGAAAGGTGTATGTCTCAAATGATAGTCCTTCTATCTTAGGCTGGGTACAGCAGCATCATTTGCATGTTATCATAGATCCCAGATCTACTGAACAAGTAATGGTAGTGGAGGATTATCCTACTATTGACACTATTTTGTCAAAATACAATGAAGTCTTTCGAGTGGATTTAGGAAGATTAGTTGGTTACGTGCATGAAATTAAACTCAAGGATGATGCTCACCCTGTCAGGCATGCCTTAAGGAAGAGCCCCATCTCCATTCGTGATGAGGTTAGGGAGATGTTGAGTGATATGCAGAAACAAGATGTTATTGAACTTGTGGAGGTTTCGGAGTGGCTTTCTCCGGTAGTTGTTACCAAGAAAAAGGATGGTAAACTTCGTTTCTGTGTTGACCTCAGGTCCCTTAATCAAAATATCATTGTTGATAGTTTTCCACTACCTAACATATCTGAGATGGTGCTCTTAATGGATAAAGTTAAGTTTTTCACTAAGCTGGATCTAAGGTCAGCGTACCATCAGGTTATGTTACATCCTGATTCAAGGAAGTTGATGGCTTTTCTGACCATGGAGGGAGCATTTCAATTTAAGAGGCTTCCTTTCGGCCTTGCATCGGCTGCTAGTGTATTCCAGCGCATGATGCATAGTCTACTTAAAGGTGTGAGGAACACTCATTACTTTCAAGATGACATCCTTATTACTGGTAAGACCGAAGCTGATCATAACAGAACCTTGGCTAATGTGCTAGAGATTTTACATAGGGCGGGTTTAACCCTAAGAAAGGACAAATGCAGGTTCATGTTGAAAGAGGTGGATTATTTAGGTTACACCATTTCGGAGGGTGGCGTGCAACCTAAAGAAGATTTGTTGAAAGCCATCAGGTTGGCTGCTACGCCCACCACGAAGGAACAACTAAAATCCTTTATGGGATTAATTGAGCACTATTCAAAGTTCGTTAGTAATTTTGCACACAAAACAGAGGCTTTAAGAGAGTTGTTGAGGAAGGGGGCACCATTCCCTTTGAATTTACAACAAGTTAAAGCTTTTCAAAATATTAAGGATGAAATTGTCAATGCTGCTATTCTGACCCCTTTTGAACCTGGCAAAGATACTTACATTACTGTGGATGCTAGTGCCCATGGCATTGGTGCTATGTTATAGCAATATAAGGGTGGTGTTGAAAAAACTGTGGCATTTGCGTCACGCACGCTCAGTAGTTCTGAACGTAATTATGCAGTCATCGAACGTGAGTCCTTAGCTGCGGCATGGGGTGTTCAATATTTGGGTACCTATTTGTGGGGAACACACTTCACCCTTAGAACAGATCACAAACCCCTCATCAGAATGTTAAGTCCTGGAGGGGCAAGTAAGGGTTTTTCGCGTTTGATGAGGTTTGCCGCAAGGTTGCAAGAATTCATGTACAAGCTTGAATGTATTTCAGGTTGGAAGAATGTCCAAGCGGATTGTTTATCAAGATTACCACTTAACGTGGAGGAGAATGGAGAGTTTGAAGAGGAGGTGGTGTGTGTAGTGGCAAGCATTGAGGATGAATGTGCAAACGAGTTCAAATCCATCTCTAAGGATGAGTGGCATCGGGCAGTCATCGATGATCCTGACTATTGTGAGTTAGTCAATTCTATCAGGTCTGGTTGGAAGCGTGAAGGTAATCTTAAGCCCTTCTTACTGAACTATGTTAAATTGCAAGAAGAACTCAACATTGGTGTTACCGATTACTTAGTTTTAAGGGGTGAGAGATTTATTCCTCCCAGTGCACTTAGGAAGAAGTTATTTCTTTTGGCACATGAAGGGCATCTAGGACTATCACAAGAAACGTCTTAAGGATAATTTTTGGTTGACAGGTCTTGATGAGGATGTCAGAGTATGGGTGGATAACTGCAGTATGTGCAAAGAGAGTGAGAAAAGACTTAAAGTAGGTTTTCAAGGTATGGGTTCCATTTCTGGAGGACAGTGTGGTGCAGCATGGTAAAAGGTGTGTTTGGACTGCATTGGTCCCATGGATTTTCTTCCAGGTGACAAACGTTTTGCCATGGTGTTGGTGGATGTCTATTCAAGGTGGGTTATTGTAGAGTTTTTGAGAAACATCACTACTGGCACTGTGATTAGAAACTTGGATCTAATCTTCAAGAGGGAAGGTTTTCCTGACATCTTGGTAACTGATAACGGTACCCAACTTGTTTCTAATGCCATGCAGAGTTTCCTTAAGGGAAATGACATAAAGCATATGTGTACTTCATTATACAACCCCTAGGGAAATGGCATGGTGGAACGCATGAATAGGGTCATCAAAGGCACTATTCAAATGGCCATTCAAGGGAATCAAGATGTCCAAAGAAGTGTTGACAACATGGTGTGGTCTTACAATACCACTTTACATGGGGTTACTAATGAAATGCCATTTATCAAAATGAGGGGTAGAACACCGAAGACTAAGCTTATTCCTCAGTGGATGCGACAGAATGGTGATTATTGCGTTAGTGTAAAGCATTCTGTGAAGGGTGGCAAGATAGAGATTGGTGATCTGATCAAGGTGAAGTTAGGAAGAAGAGAGCAAGGAGTGAACAGATTTTCTGCGCCTATGAAGGTGAAGGAGGTACACAAGTGGCATGTGGTGTTAGAGAATGGACAGAAATGGAATATGAGGAGAGTAACTCTGTATGATAAAAAGACTGATGTTTGTGGGGATATGTTGTGTGATGATTACTCACAATTTTCTACCGAGGCAGGGCGTTGTGTGGTTTCTGGAGCGAAAAAACGACCGAGGGGCATATTTACGTTCACTGGCGCATCCCTGCATATCAGCAGGGATGCGCCAGGGAAAATGCGTCACGCAAGTTTACCCTTGCGCCACGTCCGATGCGCCGCATTTACAATGCGGCGCATCGTGGCGCAAGGATAAGCAGATGCGTGACGCATCTGCCGGCGGAAGGTTGGCGCAGTGCTGAAGCTGTGTCGCAAGCGCGACGCAACTCCAGCACTGTTCCAACCTTCCCTATCCCTAACATGGTGCGTCAATCCTTACGCCTGCTTGAAGCAGGCGTAAGGATTTGACGCACCAGCGTCGGAAAAGTGACTGCGTGAAATCTTGTAGATTTCACTACGTCACTTTTCCGAGGTGTACCTGCGCCGGAACGCCCCCCCCCCCTGCGCCGGTACGCCCACATGAAACCTGACGCAGGTTTCATGTGGCGCAGGGGTTTACTACGTGACGCATCTCCCTAGATGCGTCATGTTGTAAATATAGCGCAACGCGGCGCATGGTTTGCGGCGCCGCTGCGTCACATGCGTGACGCAACGGCGGCGCAAAAGTGGCGCAAGGGGCTTGTAAATATGCCCCCAAGTTTACGTTCTGTTCCTGCAAAATATAATGATTTTGTTATGTCCTAGTTTTTGCAAAGTGCTACTAATCTGTAATGTATAGTGTGTTTTCTTACAATGTTCCTTTCTCTGTTTAAATTGTTCTTTCTTTTGTTTAATTTTGCTCTTGTTCATAAAGTAAGGGGATATGTTGTGATGTGTACTTGGTCTGGCACCCTCCTTCGGTGCATCTCGTGGGGTTGCCGTGGCGTTCATGGAATCTCTTTGGAATTCCAGGGAGGCCTGGCATTCTCGGTGAGGCGGTTGACGGAGGCAGCAGGCTGGGATCCTCGCTCCTGTTGAAGAGACAAATAAATCTTACCTGGTTGAGACTTCTTCGTGTCAGTCATCTCTTTTCCAGCTTCAACACCATGCATCTGCTCTCCATGCAGACTTCAGCAATATGCTCTGTCCGGCCACACGTTACAATGCTTGTTCATTGCCAGACACCCTTCGTATGATGCCAGATGAAAGAAACTAACACATTTATAACAAGCAATCGTATTCTCCCATCTTTTACCTTTCTGGGTATCATTTTTCATTTGTTTGTTGTTTACATTGGAAATCTCGCTATTTTTTTTGTCATTTTCTGTCCTCATTTGATTCTCTCTACTATGATACCAATTGCTCTATATCTTTTGCTGACTTAACCACTTCTTCTAGACCCAGAGCCCCCATGGCCCAGGTCTTTATTGTAAGCGCTTGTTATTAGTGTTGACTATCAGCTGATCTCGCAGCGTTTCATTAGTGGCTGCACCAAGTTTGCAGGCTAGAGTAAGGCTTCTCAAAGCTGCCAGGAATTCATAAATGGCTCCCCATCCTTTTGTCTACGTGTATAAAATTGATATCTCTTAAGTGTAATACAAATGGTGGGTTTAAAATAATTCTGTAATCTTATCAAAGCTTCTTCATACTCATCATAGTCATCATTCCTTTCTAAAAGTTCAATCTTAGGGAATGTTATGAAAATTTCCTGCCCCACTGACTCTAAGAAATGAAGGGGAATGCTTGGAAATGAAGGGGAATGCATTTCCTGTGTCCAATATGCATTTTATTTACATCTATGGCAATTAGCTAAGTCAAAAACTCCACCGCCATCTTTTCCATAGGATTGGTGGTTCACCCTTGCTTTGCAAGAATTTCTGAAGTGGGTCACACTGCATTGTAGGTTAGAGTGAAGTGTCTATACCGACAAATTTGAAAATAGGATAGAATGGAACAATTCAATGAGGAAACAACAAGGTGAGAAAGAAGAATCTAAGAATGTGCTTGGAAGAACAGAAGTGAACAGTCAGTTTGCTCAATAAATGTCCTCAACAAAAATCCCTCAAGTATATATCAGCTTTTTCTCTCTCTTGTTTTCTGTCAAAGGGTACAAAAATGTTGAAGATAGGATGTCAATTAATAAGAGAAAATAAAGGTGCACTGTCTCAAATTAGGTAAACTTAAAACTGTTGAGAGTCTGTGGGAGATCACAGTTCGGCAATAGAATGCATACATACCAATGGAAGTCAACGAGTCACTCAAAAATGGCGCCCACACACAAAAACTGGGCTTGAAGTGCCGGTGTCTCTGAGGAGAATTGTACATGTGTTGTGCTTCAGGAGGAGTGGAACACATTGGCCTGCCCTTCTGCTGCGTCCCTCCCCTCAACTACCAAGAATACAGCTAAAGATTGCCTGCCTGTCTCACAAAGCCCTCCATTTCAAAACCCCCAGTTATCTTGCGCAAAAGCTAGAATTATCCGGAGGGGGTAGACCTTCTAGGGGTGCTAACTCTCTCCTCCTGAAACCACAGATCTTTCACTAAAAGAGAACGTGTCACCGAGCTTTCTCCGGCTCTGCGCCGAAGATCTGGAACTCTCTCCCACCGGAAATACGCAGAATCTCCTCCAAGGGTGCCTTCAAATTGGAAGTAAAAAGATTCCTCATGAACAAGTTCTTAAAAGGGTTTCGGATCGTCTGCTCTAATGCATTGGACTTACACCCTAAGCCCTGCGCTGGATGTTATTCTTCTTTACTAATCATTTGCTCCCCTCCCAGTTCGCTATGTACCAGTTATTATCTTATTCTTTGCTGACCCCTTTCGACTGTAATCTTTATGTTTGGTATGCCTATTTGATATGTGTTTGGGTTGGTATTCCTTTTGATGCCTGTACTGCAATTGTTACCTTCCTTTCCCTCCAACTGTAAAGCGCTCTGATATCCTTCGGGATCATGTTTGCGCTATATAAAACTTTATAAATAAATAAATACCTATCAACCATGTTGGAGTATGCAACTAGCTCAGGATAACATTTAATTGGAAATCAACCACAAGTTTGCGGGTCAACAAAAATATGTCTACACTGACAGAGAGCATCATCCAAACTGCCACTCCCAACATGCCCCAACGGAACCTGCAGGTGCCAACATTCTAAGCAGAAGAAACCAAGAGAAAGATAGGGGAGGAAGAGGGGCAAAGAAAAGGAAAGAGAAGGAATGCAACAAGAAGGTTTTCAAGTCATCTGGGCAGGTCTTCTAAAGGAAGGAAGTGTTCAGAATGGTTTGAGTGTCCAAGTAGACTGTGTGGAATAACAGGCATCTTCTAACAAGGCTAACAAGCACGTTTCTGTCGATGATCGTTGCTTACAGCTGTTGATAACAAGGTTTCATGAAGTTGCAATTGAAAAGCTGGAGCAAGACCAGAAGATGGCAGACATAGGGGAGAGAAGGGGAGCCTTGGAAAGAGACTGGAAACTGTTGAGATGTGATGGGTTCAGCTGCCCTTGCTTCTTGGTTTTGGAAGTCATACCAGATCTCAAAAAGACCAGGCATATAATGGTTTGACCACTGTTCATCATGGATGCCAACTCTTCAAAGACTTGATGATGGTTATTCAATAATGAATTGAGTTTCAAGCAGGACTTTAGCTGGGTTTAGTCCTGTCAGGTCTCGAACCCGGCAATAATCTAAAACTGACTTTGAAACGGTTCCTTCCTATGCCCTATATTCATGTACTTCGATTTACAGGCAAAAACCCATTTTCTTAGCATTGACTGTGAAATCCCCTAAGTCACGTCAGTGATAGTCAGTGCTAAATTTGAGCCGGTAGTTGCCGGTGGGGGCCACAATACTTATTTTTGAGGATCGGCACTTATTTCTTTCTCCTCATCAGACATTTCCCAATAGCAATAAAGGGAAAAACATATAAAACAGAAAGACAAAGGACGGGAAAGACAGAAAATCCGCCATCAAGGGAGAAAGCAGAAACCTGTAGGAGTGGGATAACAGGGCTGGGAGTGCCTGGCAGCGGAATAAAGAGGCCCGGGGTGGATTCAGGAATACGCACCCTTGGTATTCGGCATGCTGACATTTTATAGTGCCGGCCTCAGGTTTCTGAGCAGTGCTTTGGGCACTGGCACTTATTATTTTACAAATAAAGCACTGGCTACAGTCCTTATGTATATTTCACATTTTAGTTCACCTTGCGTTTCTTAAGAGTATTTGTTTCAGATTTTGGGGCATATTTATAAGCTCCTATCACCACCAGAACTTCACTTTCAGTGATGTTGTGATGGCGATAGGTCTCGCCTTATTTACAAGGCAGCGTTAAGCCACTTAATGTGGCTTAACGCTGACTTGTAAATAAGGCACCCTTTCACGCTGTATTTAGCGTGAAAGGGGAGGACAATGGGTGTTGCAGTGGGTGTTCCACCGGAACACCCATTGACGCTGCCTCCTATTTACAAGTGCAGCGTAAATAGGAAGCAGCGCCAAAATTAAGGCCAGGGAAAACCTGGTCTTAAACAGGCGAAACAAGGAGAAATGCTTTATTTCTCCTCGTTTCTGCTGTTTCCATGTGTGCTGCCGTGTGCAGCACACATAGAAACAGAAAAATTGCCTATCATTGTTTATGTGCAGGAAGGTCCCCCTTCCTGCACATAAATAATCATTTTAGAAAAAAAGCTGTTTTACAACTTCTATGTGTGCTGCATTAAGCAGCACACATAGTAGTTACAAAACTGCATTTTAAGACTGTTTATGTGCAGGAAGGGGGACTTTCCTGCACATAAACAATCTTCCCCTCAACACAGGCACCCTTTCACTGTAGTGCAAGGGTGCCTGTGCTGGCACTAGGCAGCTAAGTGTATCGCCAGTGCAGGGGGAAACGCAGGGCTACACCATATTCTTGTAAATATGGTGCAGCCCTGCGTTTCTAAAGTGAGGGAGCGTGGCATTAAGCCAAGGAGGCTAACGCCATGCTCCGCCACTTAACTTGTAAATATTCCTCTTAGTGTTTCTGTAGTTTTTTTTCCATGCAACATAGGACTTATGGACTCATGGACTCATACTACTGTGAACTGAGCCGCCTTTAGGTGTGTGGGTGGATTCAGGTAAAGAGTGGGTGCTCATAACATGGCTCACTTGAGAGCGCTGGAGTTGAGGCTGAAGGCAGTATGAATTTCTCTCAGTGCCTTTTAGCGGGTCAGAAAGCTATCCAGACTACATACTCTTACAATACTTCACCTCTCTGTAACTGTATTTATCAATATATATGAAATGCCAAAGGAAAAGAAAATGCAGTGTTCAGAGCTGAAGAGAGAGAGACAGTGTGAGCGAGGGGGCATGTTGAAGGTGACGTAAATCAGGAAAGTTCATGCATAAGTACATAGTGAAAAGACAGCAACGAAGAGGAAAGAGATGACATTTGAGGTTTCCTGACACTTTGATAAAGATGTCAGGACAAAAATGAGCAGGAGTGTCTAACAAAGTAAGAGACGACAAGGAAAATGGTGTGAAGCGGAGACCAGGAGTGACTGAGACATTAGCATACCTATATGCCTGCCACATACCTTAGTAATACTTATATTCACAGTCTCATATTTTAAGAATTTAAAGTTTTCAATTATTATTATTCAGAACAAAGTCATTGTTGCTATTCAATTGCCTGATAGTGCTACAAACATTGACTAATCCAATATGTCTGCTGGTTTTAGGCATATGTTCGTTGTGTGATATGTCTGGATGCAGTAACACAAATTCATAGGTGGCACAGGAGTTAGCTCGCATGTTTCAAGCCATGCCCATATTTATATCTCCACAGCTCTAATAAAGTTATATTTCTTTGGCCGTGCCCTTTTTAGAGACCCCAGGTCACAATAAGTGTGTGCCCCTATTTTTAAGCCTCCTGGGCACTACAGTATTTCAGAAAGGGCCACAGATGCTTGTGCGGGACCCTCTGTAATACAGATAGTGCCAGCACACATACAGCTCTAGCGCTATCTGCAGTGGGTGTTCTGTCATTTACATGGGAGCGTGGCCCTATGCAAATGAGGGAAACAGTTTGCCTCTGCGTCTGCACCGTATTATGTAGGCGCACTGACTGTGCATCACAAAAAGATGGCGCACAGTCAGTGCACCCCAAGAGCAGCTCTCTGGAGCGCCGAACATCCCCCTGAATGTGGGTGCAGTCACTGACTTAACCCGCCGATAGGGGGCTCTCTGTCGCCCTTGAAAGTGCATGTTGGGTGCCACATGCAGAGTGAAAGAAAGAGTGGCTCCTTCTTTCACGAATGCTGTGCCCACAGGACAACCACAGCTTTGTGTTTGCCAGGGGGCGATACATTATCAGTAATAGGGGCACTGTGCCCACTTGCTTCCTGCACACCAATCTAAAGGTGCCCCCCAGCGCAGATTGGCACCGTGTGCAGTGTTTGTAATATGGCCCCTGGTTTTACAAACATGGTTTCACCACACTTCTGCAGATCACTACCAGTGACTGCCATAGGAGGTCACAGAAACAACCATCAGTCTTCAACTTACGTTTTGCAGTAACCGATGTTGAAATCAGCACAAGTTCATGTTTATTTCGGTAGAAACAGTTGAAGTGGGCGGGATCTGAGGGGCACAATGTCCCCATCCTTTTTTAGTTTAAGAAAGACAGTTCCCCTACATTTTTTATGAAAAGGCAACTGTCCAGGGAAGGTTAATTCCGAGAATGTACCTGCTTCAACTGAAGTATAAGGCAGGGAGTCTCCTGTATGTGAAACCGAGGGAGGGGCAAACAGCTAAATAAGCTATCTTGCCAGGGTGCCTGCGTGCTTGAAAAAAATGTAAATGTGCACAACTCGTTAAACTGTACATGTAAAGGGTACTTAAAAGCCGGTATTGGCTTTTATTGAATCACTTGAAGCTTCTTAATAACACAGATTTATTCTTTTTGAGTGGTATTGCAACGGAGTTACCAGCTGAGCTGTGATGTGTGTGCTTTTAAAGAACAGTTTTACAATCTGGGTATTACTAAAATATATATGTTGGAATCTTAAACCTTTTTGAGCATTTTATAGCAGTCTATCTTCTAGTATGTGTAATGCAAGTTTAAAATGATGACTTATATATTCACAGTGCTTTATTTCACAGACTGGACACTAAACATACACAAGTCACTATTCTCCTCTGCACCAAGCAGGGTTCAATTCTGTGGTTTTCTGGTTACAGACACAGACCTCTGCAGTGCATTAACAAATATATGTTTCATAATGTACGCTCGTGCATTTCCCACTGATTAATTTAACTTGCATTTATTTTTTATTTAAGCTGTGCAATTATTGTATGTGTAGTTACCTGAAGGTGAGAGAACCAAAAAAGTTATAGAATATTTCAGGTTTTTTAGCCACGCCTTTGACACCACCCTCACGCTCACTCACCCCACCCCCATTTCTCGCACAGCATCACCGTTCCCATACTACTTTTTTTAATGCACTTCAATCACTGGGTAGAAATAGACCATAAAAACACAAAGATACACACGTAAATCACCCAGACAAATCCATCATTCCTTCATACCATGATACAGCAATTGCATGTTACATACATTATAAACCTCCTAAAATATCACAGTGGTAAAATTATAATTATAGGAATAAAATATAAAATCACACTCCTAAGAAAATAACACATATCTATTTCTCTTAAAATACCATATAGTTAGTTTACAAGCAGTGAATAAAAAAGATGCCTTGCCCATACGCTTATAAACATTTATTGCAAAATTTGATGAGAGCATCCAAAAATTCAACACTCGAAAAGTAATCAAGGAATGTGAAAGTAATTAAAGGTACAAAAAGCAGGTCTACATTTTCCAAATTGCGCAGGGAAAATATAGCTTTTGTGTTTAGAAAAATAAAAGGTACAAAAAATAAAAAATGTTTGCAGCGAGATTTTGTCACAAATACAGTCAGGGCGTGACTAAAATTGCCTAATCATTGGTGAATGCTAGTAAACAATGGCTGCTGAGCATAGAGGGATTCTACAGAAAATTCCACAGACTTTGCAAGTACTGGTGGAAAAAGTGGCGGTTCCTTGCTGTGGAATATGTAATTCACTAGAAGTTACTAAAATATTCTCTTTATATTTAAGCACACGTTCCAGTTTCTTTACAAATATACAGATTGTTCAGGAAAATGGTTGTTGGTTCCATTAATATTTCCAAAAATATTACCCAAAATGTGATGGAATCTAACAGCGCAACGAGGCCATACTAACAATTAGCGTTGACATAACATCAATACACTTTTTTAATTGCAACAAAAATATAAAATATGGTGTCGTTATTTGTTTTTTTATATTAACAATGGCGGTTGTGTTTGGTTAAACTGCTGAATGCGTTTTTAAGGTACTTTTCAGGCCCATTAATGCCTTTTCAATAAAAACGTAAGCTGTTTCATGTAATCAAAGCACCAGCCCAATTCCAATGGCTCCCAATTTTTATAGATGTGGTCAATGAGTCACAAGAAGATAAAGTCAAATGCCCAGGATCACACAATTTGTTCAAATGGAAAACTTGGTCAAGTGGAAAAACCAGGTGCAACACTCAGATATTACGATTACAAAAATATATACTATAGACCACATATACAGACCAAAGTAGAAATATAAGTACAAAATTTACATCCAAGAATCACCCTTTTAACAGTAAGCTTCTCTAAATTGTTTTTGACCACATTTCCGTACTTCAGGGTTACCTCCTGGTCATCTGTAAATTGTACAGAGGTTGTCATGGATTCCTGCTGTGTGTATCCCTCCACTAACACACAGCCCCGAGAGCAAAGAAATGCAGGTAAGGATACTGTGTTGTTCTCGTAGTCCACACAGCAGAACGAGAAAGCACACACCTCACAGGAGAAAATGATGTTTTCAAGTCTATTCCGAGCCAGTGATGCGCATGCGCGCGTCGCCAAGAACCACGAGTGAAACTGCGCATGCTACAGGTTCCTTAATGGAATATGCTGGGCGGTATGATTGCGTCATCGTAGTCGCTGTCCCCATCAGGTAGGACGCCAACGTATCCAGAATATGGCTGGTTGGCAGAGTTACTCGCAAGCCTTTCTTGTATAAACAGGTTATCATGTTGGGCGTCTGTAACAAAAAAAGATCAAAGTAAACCACAGTTTATCCTCTTCCAAAAAGGTCCGCTGCAAGCTGTGGAATATTAGGTAGGGGTCTCTTCCCTGCATCCATCTCATCAATGTCAGTTCAGTCTCTCCTTGAGTCATGAGACATTCATATGTGGCATGTGAAAGCCTGCTCAGGGCCTGTTTGCTTTCTCACCATTACGCTAGGCCAGTTATCCTCCAAACTTTTTTCGTTTCAGAGATTTGTCAATATACACAGTTTTGTTTCACAGAGTACATGGAATGACCCTCTTTTACGTGATGTCCCCCATATTTCTGCCTTAACTGTTTTTGTTGGTTGTAGAATTCTGTGCACTTTACCCCTCCTAACCAGAAGGTAGAGTACATGTGCTCCTCCTTTTAGCATGATGAAATTGCTATACTCCTAACTGGCATACTTAACATACAAATAAGTCCCTAGTATATGGCACAAAGTGTACCCAGGGCCTGTAAGTTAAATGTAAATTACTGGACTGCAGCACCCTTTTATGCCACCCACAACAGTGACATGTAAAACATGGTTTCATGCTGACCAGTGTAGCTTAACTGTAGCAGTGCAAACAATACAATTCGACCTGTTAAAAATAAACCCTAGGTACAAGTCAAAACCTCCCCTTTAAATATTAATAAGTTTTATTTATTTATTTTCCATTTCTTGTATAGCGCAAGGCTACCCAGACACGGGTTTACCAGCGCTTGAACAGAAATCATGAGCAGCGCAAAAATGCATTATAATTACATAAACAGAAAGGTTTTTAATTGCTTTCTAAAGCTGAGAAGGTTATCATGGGCCCTAAAATGGATGAGGAGGGAGTTCCAAAGCTTGGAAACCTGATAAGCAAAAAAATCGCCCTCTGCTTCTAGCCCTCTTAATTCTGGGAACAGCCAGAAGAAACTGATTGTTTGATATCAAGTCCCGGACAGTGCTGTATGGGACAATAAGATGACTCAGGATACGTGAACCCTGAGCATACTTTATCTTATGTACAGTGCAAATTACTTTAAAATTAATTCTTTTTTTGACTGGCAGCCAATGAAGGCTATCCAAGGCAGGGCGTGCGGACTGACATTTATTGAGGCTCAACAAACGCGGGCTGCAGCATTTTGAATAGTCTGCAGTCTCCTTAAGACATAAGCAAGGCTGCCTAGATAGAATGAGTTACCATAATCCAGGCGTGAAAGAATAAGCCCTTGCACAACTGTTCTTCGAGTTGTGATGGGGAGCCATTTAAGCGTCTTTCTCAAGGCTCTTAACAGGTCAAAACAGGTCCCTGCCACTTTTTTTGGCCTGTGAGGCCATGGTGAGATATACATATCTAGAAGAACTCCCAGGCTCTTGACTTCCAGTGATGTAGAAGGGCGTTCCCCTAGGCATGCAAGCCAAATGAAGAGGTCCCAGAGAGAATGATGGTTTCTGACCACTATGACCTCTGTCTTGTTGCCATTCAGTTTAAGCCAACTAGAGGCCATCTACTTGTTAACTTACTCAAGGTAGCTAGAAAGGTTCACATTGGTTTGACTCATATTAGGTGCCACGGAGACGACAATGTGAGTGTTGTCAGCGTATTACACCATTGTAAAACTGAATGGACAAATAATATCAGCTAAAGGCCGTACATATATGTTAAAAAGAGTGGGGTTCAGAGAAGATCCCTGAGGCACAACACACTTAAGCTGATGCACAGCCGATAAACAAGAGCCTTCCCTGACCTGAAAACTCCAGCTCTCAAGGAATGAAGTCAGACATTTTAATGCTTTCACTGTTACCACTATGTAGGCCTTATAGCCCACAAAGCAGGGTGCGTGGTATTTAAAAGTAGAACATGTAATACCTAATGTTAACATGTCCTTACAATGACTAGCACCCAAAAGCTATTTTTCACTGTGGCAGGCCAAGCTGTCCATTGAGAAAACCAGTGCACAGATTAAAATCATAATACTGTAACTTAACTCGGGAAAGGGATCAGCTAGAAAAATCATTATACTACTGTTTTTAATAGTTATTAAAAATCTAATTCAATGGTAAAGTTGGATTTATAGTAAATATTATTAAAAAGTAACTTTTATAAAGTTATGTTTCCTTGCAGGAAGTTCCTGGATGTTAACTTGCTTCTCCCAGCTAGTGATTAGCACTGAATAAGTGTGAAATGCCTCCCAGAATCAAACAATAGGCTGAACTGATTGGGCAGAGATGACTCCTCTGAACCTTCCAGAATATGCAGGCTGGGGCTGTGGACATCCTTAACACTTGAGGGGCACTTGAAAAGTAGAGAACAAGTTGCCAAGACAATTCTTGTGTATCTAATGTCCGATTGCTGGACAACCCTTCTTTTTTCCCACTAGAGTTCTGTCACTGGGTTTTATACTTAACACTTGGGGCACACTTAAAAGAAATGGAACAGGATGCTAAGACGATTCTTGCGTATTCACTGTCTGGTTGCTGGAAATCCCTGCTTTTGTCCTGCCAGGCTTCTTTCTCTAGGTGTATCGGGGTACTGTGGCTGCTTTAAACTGAATTTTGGTGTTAGATGTGGGAGGACACTACGATTACCATAGAACAGTCACCACACACATACCCAGCCATCAGAGCTCAAGCTTAGTCGAAGACTTTTGTCATCTTAAAAATGCCCAAAGTGAGTAGCGTTGGCCCTAGTAACTTTTAACCTATTGGTTAGAGTGTGCCAAGGAGTCATCTCCACCCACTAGTTCATGCCAGGCACAAATATGGCATTTCGAGGCACCCACCTCGGACACCGATGGACCTGAGGCACAAGAGAAGAGGATTGGACCTGCTGTCTGTGACCTGAGAGGAGCCCTGAAGGACTGGACATGCTCCCTCTTGTACCATGGACAAAGACATAAGACTGACCTTCCATTGGGGGGAGTGACTTGAGCACGCAAGATGGCGGGCGGAATCTAGTATCGCTCCGCAACACACCCACGTTATCCGACACTTATTCCATCAACGTAACACCATCGGGTTTATAGAGATGAGGCTGTTGGAGCCCGAGGCGGCCCAGAACATATGCATGCCCTGGACACAGCTAACGGACCTGAACCGCAGCTCTACGTGAGGAGAGAGGTGAGCCTGGGGTGTGGAAGTGGCCCTGACTGAGGCTGATTCCAGTTCGGACCCGGAGGGGGCCTGACAGGCACCGTTACGTACTCGTGTGGGGTGCAGCATCTTGTGACGCCAACACTCCGGTAGGAGAAACTGTTGTGCCTGGATTAATACACAGTCCTTGAGGCGGCACTGCCGTGAAGGGACCAAGCTGCGCGGGAAGAATTGTTGACTGCCGCGGCGGGCCCCAGTGGGGGGCCGCTGTGTTTCCAGGGGTCTGAGGCTGGGGGTTGGGGCTCAAGAACCGGAGCACCTGGCAGTGCCGGCGTGGGTAACGAAGAAATGAGGAGCACCAGGGAGAGTCCCACGGTGAACGTAGCCGGCCCCAGCTCAAGCTGCTGGATACCATTGCGGCTGAGCACAGACATTGGGGGAAGGGCTCCGGGCCTCTCGGCCTGATCCGGGCACTCTGTGAATCCATACATCCTGGATGCGGGTGGCAGCGCGCAAGGTGCACATGGCAATACTACACTCCAAAGGCTTCACAATGCTGCAAACCAAAGGGCCATATGTATCTCAGAGGCTACACTCCCCGGCTCTAATGCGTGGCTCCTTACTCATGCATGAGTTGGCCACCAGGAGGCAGGTGTAACTGACACAACAGCTTGTCACACGCCGCACTCCTGGACATGAGTGTGACTGACCTTCAGCATAGCAGCTATTGGGACTGCACCTTGTAGTCAACCTATTGGAGGCCTAATAGTGAGTCACAGTGAAATGTCTGTGGCCCAGGCTGCTGGAGAGAGGTAACCCTTGCAACATAAGTCACCACAGTAACACGAGAAAGCATAACCCACATACTGCTTGGCTGACATCTGCTGGAGATAGCCAGATGGCCCCATGCAAAGTTAAAATGGGACGGTCTAGAGGAGCAGGCTCCAGAACCTCTTCATGGTCTTCCTCAGTAGTGGAGATAGATCAACAAGATTCCCGTACTGCCCAGAACCCAATGCCGGAGGACAGACTCGATGCAGTACTCCAAGCCATTGAACACTACAGAATCTCGCTGGAATCAAAAAGTGACAGCGTGACGGCAAACCTCACACTCCTTCATGTGGATCACAGAAAACTCTGACTGCGTCACTACTGTAGAACACACATTGGCCGAGATACAACCTACTACAGGAAATATAGAGAAACAGATGAAGGACTACGAAGTGCGAATTCGCCATCTGGAAAATAGAATGGAGGACGCAGAGGGACGCTCAAGACCCAACAATGTCCACATAATAGGCCTCCCAGAAGCGGCGGAGGGCCAAGATGCAGTGGGGTACACCGAAAAATGGCTAAAAGAACAATACTAGCAGCGTCACTGTCTCCCTACTTCACAGTTGAACGTGCACACCGCGTTCCATTTCGAAGGCCTACCCCAGGCTTGAATCCACGCCCGTTTCTAATCAAAGCGCTCCATTATCGGGACAGGGACACTATCTTGAGAGAGACTCGGAGGATGCAAGAGGTTCGAGTAGACAACGCCAAAGTTATGTTTTTTCCAGACTACACTGCGGGAGTGCAATGACAGCGGAGCGCCTTCCTAGCAGTAAAACAACAACTCAGGCAGCTCGACATCTAATACTCTCTAATTTTCCCTGCACGGTTATGTACAGTTACGGATGGCAAAGCTCGTTTCTTTGAAACACCACAAGATGCATGGGATTGGTTGCAGTCATCGGGGAGATTCTTGGGTCCTAGACCGATAGACAGGAGAAATGCACGCAAAGACATCATGAAAACGGCGAAGCGACGCAGACAATGATCTAGAACCTGTACCTCCAAATTAACGGCTGTACCGAACTTGGAACAAATAATTAAAGAGAGAAAGCAAGCAGTGAGAGAAGCGGAACGGATATCGGATCTAACTAGAGACTCTGACAGAGAAATGTTGTCAGCTCGGTCATCTGATGAGGAGGACTCCTGACCAATATATCCTTCTGACACTAACTCCCTCACTCTGCCAGAGGTCACACCGCAGACATCGAAAGGGATTATCTGATGTATAACCTATATCCTTTAATGTGCCAGCAGTCTACAGTTGAGGCCTTGCCTGCATCTCAATGAATAATGGGCTGTTGTGGGGTGAGAGGGTGGGGGGATTACCAGTATTTGCAAAAACGGTAAGGGGGGAGTGAGAGGCTCCATTTGGACACAGAGATAGCCTAGGTCTTATTTCTCTAGTACTCGACTGAGAGTTCGTTGATAGATCTATATTTCTTTCTACTACTGGGTGGATAAGTTGCGCAGGTTTGTGCTTAGAAGCGACATACCCTCACACTCACATTTTGTAAGGGGTTATTCTTTTTGACTATATTACTGCTATAGGTTTGGGCAGTACTGCACAACTGTAAGGTCCGCTCGTTTGGTATTATATGTTGGCCATGTTGGCTTTTTGTTCTAAAAATAGTTCACACAGGCACTGCTACACTCTGCTACCACGAATCCAAGACAATATCTACCATTGTGACCCCACACAAACATGTTCTCTATCCCAGCTTGGACGCATGAATGCATTTAGATCATGGCATCCCAATGCATTATAACATGGAATGTGAGAGGATTACGAACCCCTCCTGTAGATACGCAGTTTATGCGTATCTGAAACGACATAAAATACAGATAGCCCTTTTACAGGAAACCCACCTCACACACTTGGAGATAAATAGATTGCGTTGCAGATGTAGGGGACACATTTATGCCACAAATTACTCAGCCCAGGGAGTACTGGTTTGGATCCGACCCGGTACATCCCTTCTGATAGAGGAAGTGGAGACAGATGTGGAGGGGAGATATGTCTTCCTAAAAGGTAGACTGGATGGGAGATGTGTAGTACTTGGTAATATATATTCACCTAATACAGAACAGGGCCCCTTCTGGAGCACGCTGTCCACAGTGCTCTCCAAGAGTTGTGTCTTTCCCTGAGTAATAGGGGGGGGGACTTTAACAATGTTTTGGACGTGACCCTGGAGCTGAGAGGCACGGCGGTGTCTGCTGGGGCACCGCTACTGAAAAATGGGGCCTGTTGGTGGGGGCTCGTAGATATCTGGAGACATCCTAATCATGATACACCAGTGTACTCCTTCTATTCCGCAATGCATACTCTACATGTTCGCATTGACAGAATCTTGTGCACACCTAACCTGTTACCGTATGTACTACAGGCAGAATACCTAGGATGCACGCATTCAGATCCTAACCCACAATATATATCACTATCGTGGGATGCGAGACCCTCCCCGGTCCCGACGTGGTGCCCACAGCCTGTCATGTTGGAAGACCTGTCTTTTCGTGAGTCCCTTCGCTCTGTAGTCGAGAACTATTTTGAGCAAAATGCAGGTACAGCATCCTCTGTGCTACTGGAGTGGGATGCATTTAAGGCAACGTTGAGGGGTGGCTGCATAGGAATGGGGGGCGGAATGCGAAAACAGGTGGAGTGTGAGCTCTAGGAGCTGGAATGTGAACTGCTAACATTGGAGACACGTATGTCCTCTGACCCCTCCTGCTCCTCGGAGCTGCTAACGGCGAGAGCAACACACACAGCACTACTCAAACGACTGCGATGCCTTAATTATGCAGTGCATTCAGCCAGAATGCATGCGCAGGCAGACCGCTCTGGCACCCTGCTCGCATGGCTAATAAGACAAGAACAGCCGAATAGGCCAATCACGGCATTACACTCTTCTACGGGGCTGAGAAAATGCACTCAACATGAAATACATGAGGAACTGGTACTACACTTCACATCACTATACCAAACACGTGCTGTGGCCTCTGAGTCGGACTTGAATAGATTTTTGGATGGTCTCGTGTTTCCTACCCTCACCCCTGATCAACGAACGGACTTGAATGCACCTATAACACTGGCTGAAATACAGGGAGCAATCCGATCCCTAGCATCAGGGAAGGTGCCGAGTCCCAATGGCTTTCCTTCAGAGATATATAAGACTTACTCAGACCTCTTAGTGCCAGTGTTGCAGAAGGTCTATGATGAAACACTGCACCTGTCATGCCTTCCGAGTTCTATGTGTGAGGCCACGTTAGTCACACTGCTAAAGCCAGACAGGGACCCCACGCAACTAGGCTCCTACCGCCCACTAGCGTTGCTAAACGCGGATTACAAGGTCCTGGCTAGTATACGGGCAGGGAGGCTGGCACCGTTACTATCCAACCTGATTCATGAGGCTCAGAATTGGTTCATCCCGGATCACTCCACCACCCTCAACCTGCGTCGGCTGGTCCGAATCATGCGTTACACTCGCGGGCTACGCCTAGCTCCGGATGTATGGTACTTGATTTGGAGAAGGCTTTTGACACGGTGGAGTGGCCATTTTCCACGTCTTGCCCCGCTATGGGCTGGGACCCTATTTCATTGCATTGGTAAGGTTACTATATAATAACCCAGTGGTGAGTGTTAAGACTGGAAGCATGATATCACAGCCCATATCAGTGAGAAGGGGCACTAGGCAGGAATGCCCCTTCTCCCCTCTTCTCTTCGCTTTGGCCATTGAGTCTTTGGCATTGGCCATGCGAGCATCGGCAGCCCAATGGGGTGTTCAACTGGGAGGGGAGGTGCATGCAATTTCGTTATACGCAGATGACCTGTTATTATATATCAAAGATATAAGGGAGGTTCCTGACACAATACCTGACACTCTTTCTCTATTTGCTCGTCTCTCAGGGCTACGGGTTAACTGGGAAAAATCATGTTTGTTTCCATTTGACCCTAACATGCCTGACCCATAGCTCACTATAAGCGGAATCCCGGTCACCTGGCAGCCGACCGTGTTTCGCTATTTAGGTATCAGAGTGTATCATGATGATTGCAACCTCCTTGATGGCAACCTCACACAGGCACTCACTTCTCTGTCCTCAAAGATGACCTTCTGGAAAACACATGCTCTTTCGGTAGCGGGAGAATATCACTCATTAAGATGGTGGTGCTCCCCCGTCTCCTGTATTATTTAGCGAATCTTCCGCTCTATCTACCACCATCCTTTTTCTGACCTATAGAGAAAATGCTCCGTGATCTAATATGGAACAAATCGAGATGCAGGGTGGCGCTCTCGAAATTATATTTACCATCAGACATGGGGAGGCTGGCGGTGCCTAACTTAGAACACTATTATTTATCATCTCAGCTAAAATGGGTGGCAGATCGTCACTTGTCGGACATGGGTGGAGAAGACGGCCCGTACATGGTTAGCTCTTTCCTCTCGTTTTTTCATCTGTGTGGCAGGAAGGCTGACTCTCTTCCTCTGTTGTTGCAGGTGGCTTATCACTGCTTTAGGAGATGATTGTTCCTTACCAGGAAAGCTAAGCCTTATGCTCCAGTGATTCCACTACTTGAGACACTCAGGGGGGACGTGACAACTTTATTGACTGACCTCACTGATTGGCATGAAGCGGGCATGCACACGATGGGTGACATATCAAAATGGCAAACTCATGTCATAGACTGATCTTACACAAGAGGAAGCACTGCCTCCGGGACATTTCCTAATGCAAGCTTCGTGGATTAGTTTCCTACGCCAATGATGGTGAGACAACACAAGAACTGCAGACAAATTTGCTACTTCAGTACATACATGTACAGGGGCGGATGTCAATAATTTGAAGAACTATCGACCTATATCCAGACTTCCCTACATCCAGACTTCCCTACTTGGCTAAGGTAGTAGAGCAGCATGTGCTTAGAACGCTTTCGTCCTTTTTGGAGGAACATCAGTTGCTCCATGCGCGGCAAGCGGGCTTCAGGGCCCACAACAGCACAGAGCTGGTGATGCTCTCGGTGCTGGACGAGCTGTGGCTCGCAGCCGGCAAAAAGAAATCGTCGGCGGTGATCCTATTGGATCTTTCAGCCGCGTTTGACACGGTGAACCACGCTCAGCTGCTGACCCGTATTCGGGGTCTGGGAATCACTGGCGCCGTGTATCAGTGTATTGCCTCCTTCCTGAACGACCGGTCACAAAAGGTCCAACTGCGGGAATGTGTGTTCAGGAAAGGCGCTTTACCGTGTGGTGTCCCGCAGGGCTCTGTGCTGTCCCCCCTGCTTTTTAACATCCATCTCCAGCCACTCGTGGAAGCATTGGAAAAACTGGAATGTCAGGTGTTCAATTACGCTGACGATACGCAACTAATCTTGCGGATCGACAGTTCCACACAGGCACAGTCTAACGTACAGAACATTCTTTTGTTTACTATGAATTGGATGACTACCAACTCATTGAAAGTAAATCCTGACAAGACTGAGGTAATAGCTATTACCACAGGGGGCAACCCCTGGTCCAATTCCTTTTGGCCACAAGAGCTAGGCACTACTCCGATACCGGTGCCAGTTGTGAAGAGCTTAGGTATTAAGTTGGACACCAAGCTAACGCTGAATAAGCAGGTGACCGCTGTGGTGGGGCATTGTGTGGGCCTCATGAGACAACTCCGGAAACTTGTACCCCTCTTGTCATTCTCCACTATGCGCACCGTAGTATCGGCATTAATTGTGTCATGACTGGACTACGGTAATGCATTAAACATCGGGCTACCTGATAAACTTTCAGGGAAGCTTCAGGTGGTTATGAATGATGCAGCAAGACTGATTTTTAAACTCCCTAGAAGATCACATGCCACACCATTGCTGCAACAACTGCATTGGCTTCCAATCAAGCAGAGGGCTAGGTTCAAGGGTCTGTGTATTGCACACAAAGCCCTCCATGGAACGGCATCTGATTACATCAAGGACCGTTTGAAGCGCTATGTGCCAGGACGATGCCTCCGATCATCTGAGGCAAGCTTGCTGTCCTGCCCACGGTTTGACAAAGCCACAATGGGGGGGCTGAGCCTTTTCAGTTGTGATTCCCCAGCTTTGGAACAAGCTACCGGAGAGCTTGCGCAGGGAAGCCACCCTACTTCCCTTTAGGAGGAAACTAAAGACCTTCTTGTTTATACAGGCCTTTGGAAAAACTACGCCCTGATCGACCGGGCATCCGGATGTGTAGCCCTGGTGTTGATTACGTTCCCTCATAAGCGCTTATGGACCATTGGTGATTTTGGCGCTATATAAATGGCAATTAACATAACATAAATGGCAATTAACATAACATGTTATGGGAGAGGGTAAGCATCTAACCCGTTGGTTTGCAGATGCATTTCGCCTACACACGGCACAAGACCAAACCCCACTGCGCACCAAGTGGGAATCTGACCTGGGTCGTCCATGCATAGACGCTGAATGGAATAAAATACTGGCAAGCCCCACATATGTCCCCCGTAATGCTAGGTTTAGATTAATCCAATACTACGCGATCCACAGGGCCTACCTCACCCCAGAGAAACTCAACTGCTATTTTCATAGACAAGATATGAAATGCCCTCGATGCTCTCGGCTAGATGCTTACATATGTTATGGTTGTGCCCTAAATTACAACAGTACTGGGAGGGAGTAACCAACTATCCATCTGATTTTACAGATATACAACTACCGAACACATGGTAGGTATGTGTGCTGGGATTGTTCACAAGAGATAAAAAACACAGAGCCAGGAGTTGCTTTTTAGATCTGGGTCTTGTGGTGGCTAAACGATTAATAACGAGACAATGGAAAACTAATAATCCACCCCCTGCAGGCCTGGTGCCATACAGCCCTCAACTGGGCCAAAGTGGAGGGCACATCTCTCCGTAGGGAGGATACTCTGGGGCTACGAAAGTTTCCTATCTCAGATAGCTGGAACGCAATTCTGATGGCTCTTCAAGTGGCTGCGCACCCTGATATAACTGCTGCTATCTTTTAGCACAAGATGCCGGGTCTCTGTAGGGGAGTGCGGTTGGGTATCTCACATCATGGGATAAAGACAATGATATAATTCAGGAAAGGTCCCTTGAATTGGAATGGGTAGCACTAACAGTGGTTGGTTTTGCATTCAATTTGTTGCATCTACTTCTTGTCTGGAGTGGGAAGAGTTGAGGAGGTGTTGCCTGAGGTTAGATTGGTTCATAGGTTCAAAATTCACTGATCTTTTGACTAGCAGGATGTCAGTAACATGTTTACTCTGATAGTGTATGCTTATCTCTAATGCAATGGAGCATGGGTCTCACCTATCCTTATGTTAAATGGTTATATGCTGTAGTGGGTTTTTTTTGTCACCCCGGTGCATATTTGTTTATAATGCAAATGCTGTACCTTTGTATGATTTCTAATGTAAAAGTCAATAAACAGATCAAACAGTAAAAAACAACAACAACAAAAAGGCTGGCCTTCCGTTCAAGCTACAGGTATACAACAAGAGGCCTTTCCTGCAACTGCCCACATGAGCAGTGGCAACTGGACCTGGACTGGATCTTGCTGTTGCCCCCTGCCTGACACCCTGCGAGTCTCTAAATGGCTCCTATGAGGTCCTGGTGGGGCTTGAGTAATGTACTCCTGTGGTACATTGGGACTTAAAGGACTAAGTCAGAAGAAGGTAACATTTTTGACCATGACAAACCTGGTTGCTGCATCCAACCTACGCTTCATCGTGGTCAGCCTCAACTTGCATCCAGGTCCTGGGCTACTGCAACTATTGACTATCATTGGAACTTTGGTATTTTTGCCACTATTTCTACTTACAACTTTAAAAATTCATATCTCCGGTTCCCCTTATTGTATTTTTGTCCTTTTGTTTATTACATTGTACTCTATTTCCCAAATTCAGTTTGGGATTTTTATTTTTTTGCATTTTGACTTTATTACTGTGTTGGTACTGAATGCATTCTGTACACGTCGCCCTGTGTTAAGCCTGTCTGCTCTGTGCTATAGCTACCAGTGGGTTGAGTTCAGGTTAATTACGTGACTTAAGGATTCACCCTGACAAGAGTTGTGATTACACCTTGAGGTGGGAAGTCACCCACCCCAATTAATAATCCAATTTCTTACACAAAGTATATTATTTTTTCAATTGCCTTACATATATGCCAGTTTCTCTTCCTCTATAGATAATGTTTGATGGACGCTCTCCTGGCCATCACTCCATGGCTACCCTGGCTTATCTTTAGACTCCTTGCAGCAAAGGGTTACACCTGGTTCTCCCAACCAATGTACATCAGTCCAGACCTGCACCGCAGCCAGCACCATCAGTTCCATCAAACACACAGCTCCGCCTCTGCACCTCAGCCTGATGATCTGCAGCCAGTGTTCCTGGTGTTTCAGTACTCGGCCTGACACACAACTCTCTCAGTTTCATCCTAGGGCAAATCTGCAACAAAACTCATTTTCCAATCTTAGGCCCTGCACACAGCTCTGTCGACGAGCTTCTGACCTTTTAGAAAAAGAAAAAAGCGATAAGCGGAAAGCTAGAGTTCATCTAAGACACTGGTAATTACGTGTGCCGCATTACAGCACATTGCGTGTTTTTGGCCTCTCTGCCACTCCAGACGGGCACCAATCATAGACAAATGCAACTTGATCAAACCCCAATTGCAACATTTCATGCTAGACTGATGGGAACACAGAGTCCCAAACTGGTTTCATCCTTGCTGGGCCTCATCAGCGAGGTGCAGCCGCAGTCCTGTGCAAGAGTGAGCACACGACCCACGCCTGGACATATGCACCACACTTAGGGTTTTTCACTTATAAAAACAAAAAAGTGATGGGGTGCTTGAAATAGTTTTACCCACTGCTAGGTACTCAGGCCACATTGCAGTCCATCGTTTTATGCCCCATGTCACACCAGAGAGGGACTAGCCGTAGACAAATCAGACGTGGTCCTGCCCCTGCAGCGTCAGTCCTGCCCCAACTGTCAGGCCAGATCGCCTCTAGCACCAGCAGACACGTTTTTTGTTTATCGAAACATGACAGGTAAACCCAGATATGGGTCTCGTGCTCGCTGTGCTAGAGAATTCAAGATGCACCTCACCAACAAGGTGAAAACATGCTTGGGATTGCTTTTGTTCCAGGCTAGAAGTAAAATGTCCTGACTGCCCTCCGATTTCATTCGTCATCTGTCTTAAAATGCTTTCCACTCTGCATCCTGAGCAATGTCATTTAAATACAGAGCACTTATTATCTAAGAGTGCTGTTTAGATGTACCAGTAAAATGTTGCATTTGTTTGTAAAGCTCTTTGATGTATTTCATTACCTGGTTGGTACAAAAAAAATCCAAACAGTAGTATAGTACACAAAGTGGGCCCAAACCTCCGCTGCACCGATAAACAGCATCGCAGCAGCAGCAGATAATGAGTTGTCAGCAGTACAAGCTGATCATATATGTGAAAATGATAGGATTGGCTTGAAAGAAATCAATTGACAATTTTGCTTACTTTGGGGGGAATTACCTTTTTACGAGGAAGCATTGGTACAAAAAAATCTGGACTCTGTGACTTCCAGGAAGGTAATCGTGTTCTGACTTCACACTCCTAACACGCACATAAGTGGCACAGTGAATCATGACAATATTATAACCAAACTATATATATTTTTATTTATTTAACTTTTGTGGTAGGGAAACAAATATTAGGGCCAGGACCTTGATACCAAATTATGCTGGGTAACGGAAGGCAGATTGTGTGGGCTGGGGTGAGTGATGGATAACATGGTGATAGTCCTGCAGGTGTGCTGGGCGGTGTTGAAGGCCTTTTTCATCAGTTGGAATAGAGTAGTCAAATATTTCTCCTAGAAGGCTGGGTCCAAGCTAGATAGTTAGGAGGTCCACAAAACACTTTTTACTTAAAATCAAACAAAATAGAAGTTGTTTACATAATCAGCGAACTACCAGGAAAGAAGGCATGGGCTCGGCCTTCCGGGACTTACATTGCACACTGCTGAACTAGATTGTCAATAGTTTTTTCGGATGTTCGTTAAATGTACAAAATGTTGACTTGATTCGGGCATAATGGTTATTGTTGATCTGATGTCTGATTGGTTTGCCTGCTTTTTCCATCTACGCAGAATCCGTAAGATCTGCAGATTCTTGACCACCGAGGCCTTGACCCTTGTCACCCTGGCCCTGGTCATTTCCCGAATTGATTATGCCAATTCACTCTATGTCGGGATCCCGGCATATCAACTTCATCGTTTACAACTGGTACAAAACCAGGCAGCTAGGCTAATCCATCATCAGCCTAAACATCAACACGTCAGCCCCCTGCTGAAGAGCCTCCACTGGCTCCCGGTAGCTAAACGATGTGCCTTTAAGCTGGGCTGCACCATCTTTAAAGCCCTCGCTGGGAATGGCCCCGCATTCATTTCTTCAAGGATTCAGCGCTATGCCCCCTCTCATGAACTACGCTCCTCTCATCTGAACTTGCTTACCATCCCCGCCTTCAAACGAAAAAAACACGGTGGTCTTAGATTCTCAGTTCTTGCCCCTCAATTCCTGAACTCTCTCCCCGCCGGTCTGAGGTCAGTTACCTCCTACCCTAAGTTCAGAACACTCCTCAAGACCTTGTTATTCTCCCAGGCATACGAGTAAAGCACCTGTCTTGCGTCACTGTCGCCCTCCCGCTCCCAGCGCCATGAAACCGCTTGGTGCACGCGCGCTTTACAAGTAATTTTAACATAACATAACATTGGTTATACGGTGTTGTTGGTTTGGTGACTAGTTAACCTATTTTCTACTCAAGAGTTATTTACATGATACATAATTACAAGAATGTGTGCCAAAATCTTAGGGGCTACTGGTGGCACCAGAATAGTGTGGGTTTTGTGTTGGGGTCTCCTGCATATCTTGGAAGAGTGAGGTGCAGCAGTCAAACCCCGAGAGGACCAGGGCTTGTTTCTTCGGATGGAGACAGCCTGGTCTTGAGCCTACCCAACTACTTTACAGAGCTACACGAGTTCCTGTTACTTTCATCTCGTGATCTGCAGATCAGGAGTGAGAGTTAAAGATGGCAAGAGGTGATGATCATTGTAGGGAAGCAATGATCCCGAAAATGTATCTGAATAAATAACATGTTGATTAAGTTATGACGGAGGCCAGTGATTCTGGCTAATTTTCCCATCAACTCTGTACAAGGAAAGTAAGAGTCAGAGGCAATAAGGTGTTTTGCTGTTTAGATGCTGCATTTTTCCTAGCAACAAGGACATTTGTGGAAATCTGGCACCCTCGTGTGGCAATGTGTGTTAGTGGCACACGACAGCTGCCTACAATTTCCTTTGCATAAATGATGCAAATTTCCCACAGGCCTAGAAGAAAGTTGATGCAAAATGTCACTGCGCTTCTAACCCTTGAGTGCTGACACGTGACGGCAGTGCTCACAGACCCAAAGCAGGATGCAACTGGGGCCCTTTGGCCCCATGAAGGGTGCGTACAATGGTGCCGCATGTTCTGAACGGTACTTCCAGCCTTTCTGCTTCTACTAAATCCCCACAGGCAAGGGACAAACATCTTCATTCCGAATTTGCATGTCTAATAAGGTTGACTTCATTGGCATGAAGACTGTTTTCTTATACACCATTCCATTCATTGGTTCCTGTTCAGCTCTGAGGCTTTGCACCTAGAGCGCTGCCAGGTGTTTTCCAAAATGTCCCCCCTCTCCATGAGATGCTTTGCATATCCATCACTGTGAAAGAATCTGGCAGCGCTGCCTGCTTCTGATGTGATGAAGGGAATGCTAATATTATAAACTGCTTTTCTATAAAGTTTTTACTAGCACATATTTATTGTTTTATAGTGCCGTAAATAGCAGGAGTTATTGTTACGAAGATCAACGGGACAGATTTTATCGACCTCAAATGGATGAAAGGCTGGGCCAGCAATGCTGGGATTGCAATGCTGGAATTTAAATCACTGCTGCTTGCCGACGTCAGTGGGATTATCTAATCTGATCATTTTCGTAGTTTGCATTGCAGTAGCCTTCAGCTTAATGTCAATTGCAGCCCCAGAGATCGCAGTTTTCAGGCTACAAGCATCTAAGAAAGTAATGCAATCACAGAAAAACCAGTGTCTGAGCTTTGCCCTTCCAAACCGGTATACAAGCCAGGGCCGTCTTAACAGCATTATAGGCCCCCAAGCAAAGCAGTTCACTGGGCCCTGCCTACACCACTCACAGGAATAAAAATGTTTAACGGAAAATTAGTATTAAATTCTGGTCTGCATGGGGCCCCTATGCTCATGGGGCCCCCGGGCAAGTCCCCAGCATGCCCATTCATTAAGACGGCACTGATAGAGGCTCCTTCCCTCCAGTCCCCGTAGATGCTGCGTTGTGTGAGCAATGGGTAGTATAACCAGGGTCTGTGTGCTGAAACCTGCCTCTCCTTCCATAATCCTCCGTGATGGGTGGCAGGTTTGTCGCCCTTGAGGGCCTGAGCATCCTCTACTTTGATCCATGGAGTCTTTCTTTTGTATCATGAATCGGCTAACGAGGGCAGCATGATCAGTTTGCTCTTCCATTTCTAAAGGGAGGGACTATCATTTTGCTCAGTGCTGCTGCAACGACAGTAGAGCACTGCATCCAGGGGCAGATTTACTAAGATTTTACGCCATGTTTGCGTAACAAGAGTGATGCAAATGGACTCAAAATATTTTTGTCAAATTTTCTTTCCAGAAACTTGTTTAGCGCTGGAAATAACGTGAAAGTAACATGACGCAGCGCATAGTGCTGCTTTGCATTACTTAGTGCCAAAGGGCGTCCAATGGGTGGTGCATGGGCGTTCTTCCCATGCAACCACCCAAGGTTTCTGATACTAAACCCAGTTTACTAAATAAAGTACACAGGGTTTAGCATCAGAAAATAGCTCACCCTTCAACCAGGCGCTGTGAAGGAGCAATGTTTTTTTTCCCTTTATTCCCTGACTTTGCATGTGTGCTGCACTGTACAGCACACATACAAAGTGGGAAAATGTTTAAAATTAATTTAAGCATATTATTTTGTACTGGAAGGGTACCCATCAAGTATAAAAACTATGCTTGAATCACAGAGACACCCTTGCACTATGGCACAAAGGTGTCTCCATGGCGCACTGCAGCTAATTTCAGCACTGGCGCTAGGGGGAGGGGAGGAGAGCAGTGCTTAATTTGTGCCGGTGCTTGCCGGTGCTTAGCACCGGCACTTATTTATCAGGGCTGGGTCTACACGCATCTGCACGTCATATGGCATTTATGATATATTTACCTCACTGACTCAGGCAGAAAGTGTTGTACTTGTTCGTCTCTCGAGTGAGTCCCAATGAAGAGTGTTGCGGCTGTGAGAGCCAAGATTCACATGAAATGATTCATTACTGGTCCAACCCAGACTGGTCCAACCCAAATTATTTATCCAATATCCATATCGCTTGCGCATTGCGAATTTGCTTTTGGCGGCGCAGAGGCAGCCCTTGGTTCAGTGTTGCCGGTGGGCGGGCGCCGGGCGGGACACCGATTGGGCTTGATTTGGTTTCTGCGGGGTAGGGGCTGTGCGGCAGGCAACGTACACAGATTTTTTTCAGAATGCCACGCCCCAGCACGCCCACACCCCACGAGGCATCAGCGGTTCAGCCTGGTCAGCCCGACGACGTCGAGGGCAGGCAGCAAGGCCTATCAGTTAAATAAAGGCAGTGCCCCGGCCGCCCACCACCAGTAAACCGTAAGTACTAAGTAAATGAGCGCAGCCTATTGCCAAACCAACGGTGCTATTTTTTTTCTTGAGCCAAGCGTGGTGGCGTGACGGTTACCGTGGTAGCTCCGGGCTCCACAATCTGAAAATTCGACGATGCCCAGGGCCCTGGCCTAGCCGTACATTATATCACGATAGGGCCGGGGTTAAGTTAAAGGCCATGTCCAGCCCCTGCCCTTCCAGCCTCCTCGTCCTGGCCAGGGTGCTAATGAAGACCGCGTGCCACTTAAACATTTTGATTAAACACAGCAGCTCAAGAACTGTCTGTGTATGTGATAAGTAAGCTGTCTTAGCGTTGCTGATCGCTGGCGCTTGGGATCGAACTCTCTATAAGGATGCCGAAAGTCTTGAAGAGAGATCAATCCGTGCCTGGGGTACAGTGGAATCTTTTCCCAAGGTGCTACTGGAACAATGTTAAGTAACAGCTTCGAGATGACAACTGTCTGGTAGAATTATCCGGCAGCGCACTAATTATTTCACGTACGGGTAACCTCAGCTCAAGACGCCTACAGTACGGTTTGCTGAGATTAGAAGCCACTGAAACTTTATCGAGGCCCTGAGCTCGGCTAAAGCGCCTCGTTGAAAGATATTGAAGAACAATCACAACAGAAATGAAACCAAGATTTAATTTAATGCGCGCCTGAATGGTGACTACAGCAGCACACAATTAATTTGCCAATTACTTTCGTGTACATACTCTTGGTTTACAGCCCAGACCTCTTGGGCTCATGACTCACACCAGGGAAGGGGGTCAGAGAAGAGCAACAGGCCGAAACGCAAGCGAACAGCCAGAAGCGGGGAGAGCATGATAAATAAATACACCTGGGAGAATGCTTTCTGTAGCTGGCAGGGTGGAGTCGGAAAGGCAGTGCGGCCTAAAGTGCGCAGGGCTTTGATTCTCAAACTGGGCCGCCACCGATATTTTCTCTGAAGAAACCAGAACATGATTCTTTCCTAGCAGTCACCAAACAAGGGTCTAACTTGAGTAATTAGACTAGATTCAACCGATATCGGGGTAGGACCGGAAACATGATCCTGAAACACTACCTAGAACACTGGTGATGTGACCAAACACCACAGTAATGCCCGTGGCCCTGACAATTTAGCTACCCACGGCATTCATTCCCATTAACCCTTCGCCTACCTCCTTAGTTTTATAATCGTTAAGTTCTAGCCTTCTACCAGTGTCTGGGCTGGAGCTGCCGATCTAGGACCCTTTGAAAACGGCTCCCATCTTGCACTACAGAGGTGTGCATATATCACTTTGTAGTACTGCTTTCAGAGCGTCCCACGTGCCCCTTCCATACTGGACCTTACTCTCCAGCCACTGGAAGTCAGTGGGAAGAAATATAACTAAGTACACCCAAACCTACCCCGGGTCAGTGCGTCTTGGTTACATAAAAGGAATAGCACAGATATCGGCCAAGCCTCTCTCACTGTGTCAACCCCCATCTCTTTTTCTCTGTTTCTCTAACTCTTTTCCCACACTCTCCAACATCCTCGTTCTCCCTTTTTAAATCTTTTCATAACTCTCACTTCCTGTCTTTCTCTCTTCTCAAGTATCCTCTCCTCCCCGGTCTGTATCAGCTCCCTCTCTTCTCCCATCCTCTTTCCCTCTATCACCAGTCACTAGTCACTTATCACTGCGGTTCTCATCTGGCCTCCTCCCTCTTTAAAACCAGTGCCCTGGAGCAAGAGTGTCTCAACGCTACGACTGGCAAGTTGAGAATGTTCTGATGAAGACAAATGTTTACCAACATGCAAATAGGATTTACACATACATTTTACAATAAATCTTTTGCTGACCATTTTGTGCTTTGTGGAGAACATCTGTATTTGCTGGATGAACCCTTTAGTTATCAGAGGTTTACCTTTTCTTTCTGTATTTTTATTAAAGTGTTCTTAATGTAATTTGCAATATCTTTTGTGATCTAATCGCATACTGGCTGAGCAACGCTGTTCTCAAGTGCACATTCTATGTTGCTCTTCTCCACATGTGAATGAATGATATGCTATGATTTAATCTTTTTCAAAATTTTCACAGGGTAGGGGAACCTCCTATCAAAACTTTACTATGAGGAAGGCTCCCTTGCTGAAATTCAGATAGGGTGTTACCTCTGACTATTAGCAGTGGCAGTTGAGGATGTGGGTGGAGCCAATAGAGTAAGTGGGTGGAGCTGAGGAAAAGTAGGTATGGCCTCCGACAAACATTTGAGCACCTGGACTTCATATTTTACAAATTAAGCACTGGAGGAGAGTGCCATATTTCAGTAAATTTGGCGCTCTCCTGCTCCCTCCTTGTCACGCAGAGCCACATTTGCGGCTGCTGCACTGCGCTTCGTGAGAAATTGGTAAATCTGGCACTTAATTTTCAACACCAGCACTCATGACAGTCTGGCACATGGTGGCACTGTTTGCCAAATTTAGAGATGAGCACAACAACTATTGTTTATTAATTCAACATACATTTAAAATGACTAATTCCTGCTGCCCAACCAATTCTTATAGCTTTGGGGACCTGGAATAGTCTGAATTGTCACACTTCTAGAAGTATGAGAAGTGGTAGTTGTTTTGGTAATCAGTCAACAATAGAGGGGACTGTGGGGCTTTTTATTGAGGTCCAGCATAAGTGCCCTGTCAGATCCTACTATATAAAGGTATGCTGTTCCTCTTGTAGTGGTGCCTAGAAAATGATAGTCAGTAGACCAACCAGCGTCGTTTGTAATGACCAGCTTGGTCGTGTCTGACGTGAGAAGGAGAGTGGAGGAATTCCTTCGTTCGGAACTAGGGTCCTCACACACCCAGCAAGCTAGGTGTCATGCTTCATCATATGTACCTGCTCCTCGTTGGGTCAGCGCTGCAATACCCAACGGGCACCCGTAAAGGGGCTCTTTAACGGAGATCTTTTGTTCCTTGCCGTATGATGAAGTGGGGGTGTGTGGCCTGTAATGTGTAGATATAGTGGAAAGGTGAATTAAAAGAAGTAAGATAGTCCAAATAAAAACTTTTATTCAGGCTGGCTATCCACCTCAATAAAACAGAGTGGCAGCTTGTCTGACACAAGGGTTCAGTTAAAGCTATGCTCATCTCTCCAGGTCAACGATGCTGGTTGGTCTACTGACTATCATTTTCTAGGCACCACTACAAGAGGAACAGCATACCTTTATATAGTAGTTGTTTTGGTAATGTCATTGGCAGTGCTGGCAGGAACAATGTGTGGTACAAGCAGCAGTGGCCTCCTGACGAGGGCCCTGGCACTTATTTGTTTACAAATTAAGCACTGACTGCACCAGAGCCTACAGAAGGAACATCCTCACTGTCATTCTTTTGACTAAGTTCCCTTCAATTCCGGTTACAATGTGAGTCTAATTAATGTGAGTGGTATATAAGCCTGGAAATGAAGCGAGTAGAACCAATGACTTAATTAGGAGTTGGGCGATAACCAGACACCTTCCGTAAATCCTCAGTGTCCCGTTCTGTCTACCTCTTGCTCACCCTTCCTCATTTAGAGTCAGAAGGCATCCACCAAAATGTAGCAAATGTTCCATCTGCTAGACTCACAGTTCCCTAGTTGAGTCAGGGGGAAAGCCATGTTTCTGCCACCGGTGCCTATGCTGGTTCCACCAGCAGAAACCTTTGGCCAATGGCCCATTCACACCTGGACTGTCGGTCAATGAACACCAGACCATCCGTCTTCAATAGGGCAGTCATTGCAATACACATTTTTCCTGTTTGGGACCATCAGGAAAAGCCTGATAGTCCCAAACAGGTAACCAGAGAACTCACCCCCACGCAATGTGTAAAAAATGTCAGCAGATCAGGTCGATTTGTTTTTTATTTTACAATAATAAACTCCTGATTTAGGAGTGTGTTTTTGAAAATAATACAGTGTTCCAAGGAGGAGCATTAAACATGGCACCCACTAATTAAAGCTGCAGTGCCTTCAGCACAGCTGGCACAGCTTTGCTGAAGGCACAGACATCCCTGACTGCCTGGTGGGTATCACTCAGTATGGCTGGCAGTCTTCCTCCAGGTGTGCGAAGACATCCCTCTGCTGACCAGACAGGCCGGCAGGTCACCTGTTAATCTATAAGTAAACCCCAGTCTGAAAAATTCTGAAATGCATTTTCTTTGGTGTCATGGCTGTATCAGAGTTGAACCAGCAGCAGGTAGTTATTATCAGTGGGAAATGCACTAAATATCTTCAAACATCAGTAAAGTCCACTAACTTGGTCATAGTGGACATGTCCGCCTGTCCATGCACAAAGGAAGCACGGAAAATGTGGTCCAACAACACGCTCTGTCACATCCATCTGCAGAAGTGTTACATCCTGGCTCCAAACTAAGGTGGCATGGTGTGCAAAATAACAATGGACTTAAATGCAGCTCTGAGTTATTGCCAGTGGATGAGAATAATTCAAGCTTTCCATTCATCACTTTTGTGTGTGCTTCAGTGTGACACCCTAAGTGGGTCCGGGTCCTGTGCACACTATGCCACTGGAACCTAGATATACCTGATTGATGAGCCCTAATAAGGGTGAAACAGGTCTCAGTCTGCTTGTGTTCCGGTTCGGGTAGGACCTGACCTGGCCGTTCGGACTGAAGTAATCCCGTTGGAGCAGGGACAAGACTGATTTGTATATGGCTGGGCCCAAACTGGGGTGGAATGGTGAGCAAAATAACGATGGACTGAGGTGCGGCCCAAGTGATTACCAGTGGCTGAGATTAATTCAAGCATTCCATCCATAACTTTTTTATATGCTTCAGTGTTACATTCTGGGTATCAACAACATCGAAGCCGTGTGGCAATATGGCATCCAATTCCAAATGCGATAAGGGATGGCCTACGGACAGTCAGCTCTTTCATTCTGCTATTTGTCTGTCCTACCTGCCCATAATTATTGTCAGTATGACATCATTGCATCAGTGCTACCTGAACTGATCCCAGCTCATCTGAAAACCTATAAATGCAGATTTTGTTTCTCAGATTAACTTAATGATTGTTTGTGAAATTTAGGCTCAGGAAAAAACACAGGCTGATTGAGAATTTGGAGTAATGGAATGTACTCCTCTTTCTGGAGAAAATGTTAAATATTGAGTGGAAATTTAATGGTGGAACTTGTTCTACATAAGGAAGGTATGATGGAGGAACCTAATGGATTCTCTGCTGCACTTAACACTCTACCAATTACCACTAACTCTTCGTCTGCCCTTAGGGTCACATGTATGTAGCTTTTTATTGGTTGCAAATGGCCCGATTCACAGAATCAGGCAGTTTGCAACCAAAAAAAAGCATTTCCCTAAGTAAAAAACCTAATTTTTAGATTCAGTAACCTATTAACAAATCGCAAAATGGGTTAGCAAGTCGGTATTAGGAAGAGGCATGTTGAGGGCATTCCTTCCTAATAGCGACTCGCAGTGCTATGTACGAATGTTTTGCAACTGAAATGTGGTCGCAAAATGTTTGCTTTTTAAAACCAATTTCACTTTGGTGCTAACGCATTTGCAAACAGGATGCACGCAAAAACGTTTTTTAAGAGCTGGCTTTGTTCCCATGGACCACTGCCTACTTAAAAAAATAAAAAGAATGCTTTTAATTTTTATATTTGAAATGCATCCCTTTTTTCTTTAAGGAAAACGGACTGCATTTTAAAAGAAACGTTGCTTTATTTAAAAGCAATCACAGACATGGTGGTCTGCTGTTCCCAGCAGGCCACCATCCCTGTAGTTTTAAGCGATTCCCAGTGGGTAGCAAATTACGACCTACCTCATGAATAATAATGAGGCAGGTCATATGCTACCCACTGGGAATCGCAAATGAAACTCAATGGAGTATCATACATTTGGAATTGCGATTTCCTAGTAACTCACAATTTCAAACGTTAGTACATGTGGCCCTTAGTCTCATCCTAAAACTAATCTGAAAAGAACTGCCCATAATGTGTAAATGGCTGCAGGCCTCTCTGGGCATAAGTATAATATGAAGTTGATCTTACAGTCTGCATGCTAAGACTATATTTATTGAGTTCTCAGTTTGGGGTTGCCTTTGTCATTCATGATTGCAGCCACACTAAGACACACGCCAAATGCAAATGAAATGAGGTATTGATAGTAGAATAAGGGACGATTAACTGGTAATGCTTGTAGGCAAGAATATTAGCACTACTACTTAATCATACCCTCAGCCAAGCCCATCCCAAGCAGGTGGCAGTCTTGGGCATCACTGGGCATAGGGGAGGGTACTCATCGGGTCAAGCACGAGCTAGGGAAGGGTAACATAAGCAGCAAATATACCACAAAGACACATTCACACAACATCTGGTTAATTTATCTTATGATGTATATAATATTTTAGTACTAACAAAAGCTTGCTAGTTCCTGTAGTAATACCTGCAAGTTCACAGATATTACTTCCCTTGCCTCGACCACCGCTGGCCTAATCATGCACAAGTGCTCTTTTCTATACATTCCCTGTGCTATCTGGCGACAGTGTGATTTTTATTCATTTTATATTTTACACTAAAGTACTGTAGACAACAATGGAAGGTTTACTCACATGAGTAACAGTTGCCGTCTTCCACTGCCACAAGGTCCCTGGATGGAACAGGGGGCACATTTGCAGAAATGTGATAGATGCTGCTCCTAAAATAGTAGTTAAAAGAGAGCATTATGGGGCATGCATCCTACTGTATCCCATCACACAATGGTTAATCTCAAAGCAAACCATACCGCCAACTACTCCTTGTAATATGACGACCTCCGTTCTCAGAACATTCGTTCAATCCTGCATGACTAAATCATGGGTCATCAATTTTCCTCTACTCCCTCCATACCTTTCCCCCCCCTCACCATCCCAGAAGAGTAAATACAGAAGCAGGCCTCAGGCAGGCTCTATGTTTAAAAAAATATCTGAACAGGCAGCCTCTAAAATGCCTGCAGCTGGTACAGGACTGACTGGGCCCCTTCCAGGCTCTGGACCTCAGTGCCACTGCACCAGCTGCACCATGATAGCTACACCCATGTGAAACACCTTAACATAGCTGCCATGTTTCCTAGGTCCGTGTGTGATGTGCTGCTCCAGTCCATGTTTTTAGGTCACACCTAGGCAGCGCATGCGCTGTCTCTTCAAGACATGCTGAATCTAGAATATGGGCTGTCAGCACCGCCCATCTTTCCAATTGGCTCCTTTTACTGTCCTTCGAAAAGGGCTGCTTTTTATTGGTTAATATGCTCAGTAGTCCCTCCTTTTCTACTTTTATAACCTCCCATGAGGACTGCCCCTGTTACTCGTCTTGTTATTTATTACTTTCTTAGCACTCTTTCGTTCTTTTTACTTGTTTAGGCTCAGGAACTCGCTTGCGCCTACACTTGCTCCCTCTCCTCGGGCTGCAGCTGCCTCCTCCTCCTCCCCCCCATTCGCTCCCTCTCCTCGGCTGCAGCTGCCTCCTCCTCCCTCCTGCTTGTTTTACATTAAGTAGTTATCTGCCCCCTCCTGCTCACTCAGGCTTTGTTCGGAAGCACCGCTGTTTCGTGCTGAAGATTAAATAAATAAAACTGTATTTGCTCTTTCTCAGCCCCCCTCTGCCCCTCCCGCTCACTCAGACTTTGTTTGGCAGCACTGCTGCTGTGATCCCACTGTCTGTGTTTGTGTGACATTTATTACGATGAAAGCCTTCCCGCTCTCGGCGGAGGTAATTGGCTGCCTCCTGCAGGGTGCTAGCTGGGCTCCAGACTGCCCAGCATGCCCCTCGAAATTGCTAATAACGGTGCAGTGCCATCCCACTAATATGCTTGCCTGATACCACCTTCCATACAAATAACCATAATTGGCCTTTCACTCCGTATGTAACATCAGCGAATGAAGCATCAACCATTTACGACGCACACAATTTTCTGCAACCAACATTGTCTTTTTACTCTGTTCATATTAGTAATGGGCCAAGCATCAAATATTCATGATGCACTCGATCTTGATAATTTAACAATGGACATTGGCGGCCGTTACTGTACGCGTCACCTCTGTGAACATGGCACTTACACTTCCACGCCCTTCCACACTAGAAACAACTTTCTAGTGTTCCTATGCCAGCTGGATTTGCATCAAGTGATAATATCAGCTACAGCCGGCTTTTAAAATCCTTTTTAACAAGCAGGGAGAAAGCATTTATCAATGGCGTAATGAGCTTTGCCATACGCCAGTTTGTGGATCTTCACCACAACCCAAACCTAAGTCCATCCGCCCTATTTGCCACATCCTTGGAATTTTAAAGTAAGTGTTTGAAAGCGGCAATGCAGCAGTTATGGCATTTATTTGTATTTATTCTTATGTTAATGGTGATTTAACCAAGGGCCGCCGCTAACACGCTTCTTCCTTTCGTCCCTGAAGGCTAGTTTCATTCAGCCAGTTTGGTTAGTTGCCCTACCCCCGCGACACCTTCCTTGACATTTTTTAATGTGGGCAGTAACTTTCAATGAAGGGACGCTACTGATTACATTTAAGGAGCATACAGTTTCTCCTCAACAGTGTTGACTTAAATCACAGTCCCATTTTTTTTTAAACGTGGTCCACAGTACCGCTGCATTACATTTTATAGCATTTCTTTCTCTTTAATGCACAGGGCGAATATCTGAGCCCTTCTGCTTGCTTGCTTGTACGAACCAAAGTGGTTAGCCTTAGCCTTATTAAACCTGGCCCTCTAAGCCAGCTTTCGCTGAAGATTGAATCTGGCCTTTTCTTTCTTTTCTTGATTCTTTTTTGATTCTTTTAATTGATGCACGGCATTTACTTTTAGGTCCTTCGAGAGTTCTGAAGGCTTTAACAGCTGCATGTTTGATAGGGTCTGGTCTGTTGAAACTGTGCAGGATTCTAAATCCTACTGAGGTTCAGTACATAAGTGTGCGCTAGGATTTTGGGAACCGGTTTGTTGACTGTGTGCGGTGCAGTATGCGTGCACATGCAACATCTCCCCGACGCTTCATGTAAATGTGCAACTGTAGTGTAAACCCCTTGGCCGTGGTCCGAACCTGGAGTGTTTCAAAAGGTGACCATTGCTCCAGCTGTTAGGTTGTCATGGAGCCAGCATACGTTACTGTACAAACCTGACCTCTGTTAAGTTTGGAACCTTCCAAAGCATGCCCTGTAATCTGAGCATTACAAGCAGGTTATGCCACGGTTTTTGTGCCAGGTGGTGTGATGGTTTTGCTTTTCGAACTACCCCCTTCTTCTCCTCTCCCCCTGATCTTTCAGGTAGGTGCTGGCATACTCCTTCCTCACACCGCCTTTAAGAGTGTTCGGGTCCATGTTGAGTACTATTCCATGGAGCTCTTTCAAGATGCCTCTGCAACAGTGTGTCTGTTCCAAGCTTTTAGCGCTTATCCCACTGCACTGACCATTCTCTTGCTTCACCATACACTTGTGACCTTATTACATCTTAGTGGGACACAATGGGCCCGATTTACAAAGGCAATCTGAGACAAAAGTCTAACTTTAAGACTTTTGGTATTCACAGAGGTCATTTACCAGTCGTATCTTTACGTCTGCAGTCGAGCCGAATCTCCGCACTCGGTCCGTACTCTCCGCACCCGGGCCGTACTCTCCGGCTCCAGCCGTACTCTCCGGCTCGGGCCGGGGGAAGTGTAATCAATGGGCTGGAATACGTTTTACAAAAAGGAACATTAGGAACAAGTTATAAATGGTAGAGGAGGTCATGAAAATCAGTTTGGGCAGGGAAAAGGATGTTGCCAAACACTACATCATATCCCAGAAAAGTTTGCTCCTTTGCATCATGGTACATGCAGTCCATGATTTGTGCTCCCCTCTGTGTTAGCTGTAATGTCACACTACAGTCAACACTGAGGGGAGCGCAAATCATGGACTGCTGAACACAGAGGGGAGCGCAAATCATAGACTGCATGTACCATGATGCAAAGGAGTAAACTCTTCTGGGATATGATGTAGTGTCCGGTCACACCCTTTTCCCTGCCCAAACTGATTTTCTTGACCTCCTCTACCATTTATAACTTGTTCCTAATGTTCCTTTTTGTAAAATATTGTATTCCGGCCCATTGATTACACTTCATCTGGCCCGAGCCGGAGAGTATGACTGGAGCCGGAGAGTACGGCTGGAGCCGGAGAGTACTGCCCTTGTGCGGAGAGTACGGCCCGGGTGCAGAGATTCCATCCCGACTTTGGACATAAAGATACGACTCGTAAATGACCTCTGTGAATACCAAAAGTCGTAAAGTTAGACTTTTGTCTCGGATTGCCTTTGTGAATCGGGCCCAATATTTTTATTTCTCATAGAAGCCAGACGTGTTCCAAAAAGTCACTTTAGCTTATTTTCCTAAACCCCTTTTTAGGTCGAGCCTAGCGCCGCGCGCATGCGCTGCTCTAGGAGAGGGCCTCTTGGAATCACTCCAGACTTCCAAGAGACTTCTCCGTGTGGGTCGGCCTCCTCCCACACATTCCATTGGCCTTTGCGTGTGGCTTTCAATAATGAAAGCACGCAAATGGCCAAAGATGGGTGCATGTCCCACCTTTCCTCTAAACTTTCACTCCCATGGCCTAGGGGTCTCGGGAGCGAGCAGCGGCGCGCATTGTGCCAGCTGCATTCCTCCCTTATTGTCATCTTGGCTTTCGCGGCCGCGCTTGTTTACACTTTGTTTTTCTCCTCCCTTTTTGATGCTTAGAGCTCCTGCCAGTTCAAAAGGTCCCTTTAAAAAAAATAAACACTAAAACGTTTAATGCAAAGACCAGCGGTACAATAAGGATCTGTCTACGCACGTGGGGCAGACGGGACACTCTCTATTACCACCAAGTAACTTCAGCCAGGAAGTGCTTCGAAGCGCTTCATGTAACACGTTCACGTCATGCAGACTCTCCCTGGTATTGTGCAACTGCCAAGTGGTGCGCCTTAGAAACCGGATGCCCGGAGCGCGCGTTATAACCACCGGTCTAATGCAGCTTATGTACCCGTGGTCGGGGTTTCAACCCGCTGAGCTGTCGCGGCGGCTTCATTCCGTCGGTCCTCTTCTAGCGCTATGCATTCATAAGGGCGAGTTCGTTGTTGTGTTTGAGCGGATTAAAGGCCGGCGGAAGCCTGCAGCCTAGCCCCAAGTTGTATTATTGGGTGTTGTGTAGTTTGTTGGCGCGGCGCTTTCTTTCTGTCGGTCCTCTTCTAGCGCTTGGAGGGCTTGGCGACCTTCTGTCTAAGAGAGGAGCTCTGCACACATCTTCCAGGTTCCCATCCTGCAGTGACCCACCGGGTCACGGTGCGCGTACAAGTCACGAGGCGCTAGTGAATGTCACGCGGGCCCCACCTTTTTTCCTGCAGCCTGATATGCAAACGCTCCCGTGCCTTTGTAGTTTTTTATATTCACAAAAGCAAAATGCGGATAATTAGTTTGTGCTCCTTGGAGCTCCACCTCCTGGCATCTTACATAAATTAGATAAAACAAGCCCTGTTACCTTGTATATCTCACCCGAGGGGGGCAACTAGGTGGCGGAGAGCGAGCCCCCCTTCCGTAGGGTTTGGTCCGAAGGGGGCAAATATCCCAGTCTTGGACGGTAAACTCGTTTCTTCCTTATTACTTTTGGGGGGCGGGTGGGGTGCAGCAGCTCCATTCCTTTGAGATGGTCAGATCTCAAAGGAATGGTCAGATAGCGCCAAGAGGCGAACCACTCTCTGCCCTCGTGTCTACCTCATCGGTGTTTCTATGCACCCTTTCTTAGGCGTGCTGTGCCCTCTTCCCCACCTTAGCCCGTGGTAAGATGCTTCTAGGCGCTGATGCCAGGGCACGCTTTGGATAGAGCTATGCAGAGGAGGATTGGTGCGGGCACGGAAGGCGAAAACGGAAAAGAGGCCTTCGTTGAGCGAGGGTGTGTAGGTGCCGGCACTCCCGGTGAAGTCCGTGCGGCGGGCTCGTGTGATGGGACTGTGGCCCTGGTCTTTAGGTGGGCTGGGTAAAAGTCAGTGACACGCATGGGCCAGGCGTTTACAGGCTGGTTCTTGAGCACAGGTCAGGCCGTCATGATGTACCTTCTCTAACACTGGGTGCGTTTTTCATACCGGTGCATGCGTGGTTTCACCACCCCACACACGCACACACTTTCACCACCCCACACACGCACACACTTTCAAGTGCCATCTTCCGCTAATACGGGGCAGGCCAGGGCCTCAGACTCTCACTACGCACTCCTCGAAGCCTCAGGCAGGATTAAATATATTCAGGAAAAGAACTCAAGACCGAACGGTTCAAAAGAAGGACCCCTTCTCAAAACTACCGGGGCCGCCCTGTCAGTGCCCCTCTATCGGTCGGACCTGAAAGCTTCGCATGAGGCTCAGGTACTCCCTGTATGGGAAGGGGGTGGTGAAACCACAGCTGTCCAGACACAGACCCAACCTGTGCCACCACAGTGCCTTCAGAGTTCTTTTTGTTTTTTTCTCCAGGTCTCGTCTGGTGGCTCATTGGACGAATGCCCCAACTATTGCCTAAGTCCTATGTTTGACTTCATGGTCACAGGTTCAAATTCGTGCGTGTCCACTCAGATTTTCATTCTTCTGAGGCCGATAAAATAAGTACCATTGAGCTGGGTAACAATAAAAGTCTGTTGTTCAGCATCATGTAAAACCTGGGCTTTGTAGTCCGTATATATGAAACGCTGTAGTTTGACTCCATGCCCCCTACATCTCTGCAGAGGGTCGGAGGGGCTCAGGTTGTCGCTCTGTGTAATGCGGGGCTAGTAGTAACACCCTTCCAATGGTCTCTCTAGGCGCCCACACAGCCCTTTAATATTACACTTTGCCTCAATCCGTGATACATTGAACGTCATCCTCCCGTAGGTCTGTGTCCATGGGTTACGGATACCAGCACGATCTGACGTCTTTACCTTTTCTCATAGCGCCTTTTACCGCACTTCAGCCCATTCTAAGTGCTATAAAGGGTTGTATGACGTTACAACGCATTCCGTTGCAACGCATGCCTTTACCACGCATGCGTTACAACGCGAATGCCATTACCATGCATAACCTTTACCACGAAAATGCCTTTACAACGATTTTCGTTGTAAAATCATGCATGGTAAGGGCATATTCTTGGTAAAGGTTATCTCAGAACCCTGCCCCAATTCCTATAACTGCTCCCTTGCGCCCTCCCCCCTCCAGCCCTCAAATTATTTATTATAAATACCCCTCCCCTGTACCCCTGCGCGACCCCCAGCCCCCAATCCTTCTTAGAAATACCCCTGCCCGGAACCCTAAAAATGTTGCCCTGCGTGATTCCCCCACCCCCAAACCCTTCTAACAAATACCCCTCCCCTTCCCTGAATCCTAAAAACGGACCCCTGCGCGACACAACCCCCTCAGCCCTGAAATTATTATTTTTTTAAACTAAAAATCCCCTTACCTCTCCACGACTTCTCCTCTCCAAGCTCTTCCGAGGTGCTGTGCACGTCGTAAAGAGGAAGCGGAAGTGTCTTTCCGTTTCCTCTAACGACACCGATATCCTCCACATCTTTCATCAATAAATGTTTTGTGTCTGTGAACGCGACGGAAAGAGGTGACATGATCATATTGTGAGGATATGATTAGAAGGGATTATTTAAAAACGTAGCTAGAATGTTGGTGAGTGCGTTTTTTTATTTGAATTTCTTTTTAATGATCATTTTGAAGTGAATAAAAGTCCGCATTTTTTTTCCATTAGCGTTGTTCAGGAAGTGAAGGTTAGGGGTTTGGGGTTACATTCCAAATGAAGGCGAGCTGATAATTAGAGGCAATCAATGATTTTGTGCTGGTAGGCACCATTCATTTGTTAAATGTCACAAGAGCTTGTACCTTTACCACACATGCCTTTACTACGTATCTCGTAGTAAAGATATGCGTGGTAAAGGCTATGCGTGGTAACCATGCATGCGTTGTAATGCATGCGTGGTTAAGGGTATGCGTGGAAACGGCCGCGTTGTAGTGGCTGTTTCCCCTATAAAGATGCTGTGCTGTTACCGATAAGTGGCATCGTTGGGCCTCTGATGTTGTTGAACGATGAACTCTCCGCCGGACCTGCTGTGTCTGTAGCCGGGCCCTGCTGGTCCTGTCCGGCTTAGAAACCCGAGTGGGCCCTGGCATACATACCTTAGGTGACCGCCAATAACCTCCAGGCACCGAGGGTGGCAGAAAAAGGTTCATATTTATTTTGCTGTTAATTCTCAAGTGTATAGCTGTAGAACGGTGAACAGTTTTTTTGTGGGGGTGGGGGCGGTAAATTATAGTAGGGTGTCATGAACATGCGGCTTTGTGTGCTCAGCCCTGGTGCCAGTTTGGGTAGTTGTGGAGAGCTACATAACTTTATAAATAGGAGTCTAGACCTTTGACCTACTTAGTTTCTAAGCGATATGTGGAGACTGGGCGCTACAATCCACCAGCACGTCTGTACTTATATGCTGGGGCGCCCCAGGCAGGCTGATTTCTTTTTTTTCGCTGATTGCCCCTCGTTACACATCACCCTGGGATGTACAAACAGCAGATTCCAAAGCTGAGGCTATCGTGGCCCGGACTAATCTCACTGTTTGTTACCTGTGAGTGGCGGACGTTCATAGCGCCTCGCGCTTTCACAAGCTGTGCTGTGCTGTGCTGACGCATAAAAGAGCGTGATTATGTGAAGGGCTTTTTTATTAAATTCACTTTTCTGTTAAGCTTGTTATAGTATATCATAGAAGAAAAGCACATCTTTGCATAGGCACACAGTTTTTTATAAGCAGAGTTGCCTTAAAGCCAATCATCTATGCAAAGCCACTGCACGCAACTGTACTCCCACAACACCAACAAAAGCACAACACTACCTCAGCATCACTCAGCCCAAGTACAGCACCACCTCAAACCTCAGCACCAGCGCAGACCACCTCAGCACCAGAACAATACCTCAACACCACCTCTGCACCACTGCAGCACCACCGCACTACCTCAGCATCAGTGCAGTACCACCACCTTAGCATCGGAACAGCACCAGCACAGCATCAGTGCTACCACAGCATCACTCAGCACCACTTAACCACCAGTACAGCATTACCTAAGCATCACTCAACACCACCCCCTCAGCACAGCACTACCTCCGCATCAGTGCAGCACCAACTCAGCACCAACGCAGCACCAGCACAGTCCCACCACAGCATCAACACAGCACCACCTCCACCGCAACTCAGCACAAACGCATCACCAGTGCAGCATCACCTAAATATCACCAAAACATCACTCAGCACCACCTCAGCATCAATCAGCACCACCCAGCATCAGTCAGCACCACCCCAGCATCACTCAACACCACCTCAGCATCACTCAACACCACCTCAGCATCACTCAACACCACCTCAGCATCACACAACACCACCTCAATATCACTCGGCACCACGTCAGTATCACTCTGCACCATCAAGCACCACCTTCCACAAGCACACCACCACCTCAGTATCAAACATTACCACTTCAGCACCAGTACAGCACCACCCCAGCATCAGCATAGCAGCAATGCAGCGCCAACTCACCCCACCACGGAATTAGCACAGCACCAACTCAGAACAAGCGCAGCACCACCTCAGCAGCAAATAATCCCCAATGAAGCACCATTTCAGCAATAACACAGCACCACATCGACACCAGTGCAGCATCACCTCAGCACCAGCGCAGCACCAAAATTACATTACTAAGCACCACTTAAACACAAACACAGCACCACAAAAGTATCACTCAGTACCACCTCAACATCACTCAGCACCACCTAAGTATCATTCACTACCACCACAGCATCACTCAGCACCACCACAACATCACTAAGCAGCACCTCTGCATCACTCAGCACCACAAAAGCACCACCACAGCACCACCTAAGCACCTTATCACCACATAACAATATTAGCATCAGCACAGTACCACCTCCTCATCAGTGCACCACCAGCGCAGCACCAACTTAGCATCAGCGCAGCACTACCTCAGCTGCACTGCAGCAACACCTCATTATCAGCACAGCACCATCTCAGCATTAGCACAGCACCACCTCCACATCAATGCCCCACCACCAGTGCAGCCCCAGCTCAGCACCTGCACAGCCCCACACCAGCAGCAATTCAAAACCAACGCAGCACCACTTCAGCATCAATACAGCAACACCTCAACACAGAACAAAAAAAATATCACTTAGCACCACATAAGCACCAGTTCAGCTCCACAACATCGGCATAACTCATCACCAAAACATCACTAAGCACCTGAGCATCACCTCCACCACTGCTCACAACAACCTCAGCATCACACCACACCACTTCAGTTTGACATAAAAATTTGGCATCTCTTAATTCTACACAAATAACTCTCCACTACTCCTATCTAACTAAAGTACTATTTCACAACATCTACCCTCCCGTTGTTTATATCCCACACCTAACAATAAAAACTATAACAAAAAAAAAATTAAAACAAGCAAGGAAAAATTGACAGCATTGCATAAACAGATAAACTACAACACAATTTTGGTGTTAATTCTGGTTTTTAGTAGGATACTTCTGTTGTATATAATATTTTTTAGGTTATATATAAGGTGCCAGAAATGGTTATAACACTATTTTTATTATAACTTATACATTTTCAACATGCTGAACAACATTCACAATGCTAGTAAAAGAACTAATTGTTGGTTTAATCCCGAATGTAAATCTGCAAAGAGTGCTCTCCAGCTAGCTATAAAGACCCATAACCAATCCAGGGTCGTTCAAGCACGTAACAAATATAGAATTGCAATATCAAAAGCAAAAAGAGAATTCTCAGATAAGAACTGGCAGGAACTTGTACTAGCAGCTAATTGCAAAGATACACGTTTGTTTTGGCACACACTCGTCAAGGGCAACATAGATATCTTAAACACCCCTAGCTATCATATCCAGCCGGAGGTTTGGGTTGAGCACTTTACCACTTTATATTCTAAGACCCCAGATGATGATTGCATTCATAGTGCAAATATTGAGCAAATTGATTTGAATACTTTCCCTGATATGCCAAAGACCAACACAGTATTGGTCTTTAGTTTGGATGAGACTGCATTAGCAATTAATAGACTTAAGGCAGGAAAGGCCTCTGGTCCTGATCAAATACAGGGTGATCTTTATAAATCTGAATCTATGGTTTGGGTTCCCTATATAAACATCTTAACAAATTGCATATCGGCTGGAGGGGCTATCCCTTCAACTTGGTGGGGAGCTGAGATAATCACTATACACAAGAAGGGTGATATTTCTGTCCCATCCAACTACAGACCAATCAGTTTAATAGATAACTTGCAAAACATTTTTGCCCGTCAAGTTCTGGATAAACTTCAGAGCTGGATGGACGAGAAGAAAGTGCTGTCCCCTTATCAAGCGGGCTTTCTCTCCAAAATTAGCACATGTGACCAGGCTTTTAGATTTACTCTCCTGACTTGGAAATATGTGCTACTGAGAAAACAAAAACTTTACGTGGCATTTGTCGACTTAAGAGCCGTGTTCGACTTGGTGCCACGTGAATTATTGTGGAAAGTAATGCTCGATTTAGGGGCTCCAATTGAACTGGTGACTTTGATCGCCAGACTCCACGAGAATAATTATGCTCAGGTCAGATGGGGCACACAAGGCAAATTAACTGATAAAATACCAATACAGCGTGGAGTGCGCTAAGGATGCATGCTAGCCCCAACACTTTTCTCCTTGTTTATCAATGATGTGGCTGGCAGGTTAATGAACTGTAAGAATGATTCTCCTGTCTTGAATGGTATTAAGGTTCTAATCCTGCTCTTTGCAGATGATTCCTTACTTATTTCCACAATCCCAATGGGGTTGCAAGTTCTTGTGGATGAGTTTTTGAATTTCTGCAGAAGCAGGAGTTTGTAACTAAATGTTACTAAGACCAAATTTATGGTGTTTGGGAAAACTAAGGGTAAATCAAGAGAGGTCAGAATTGCATTGGAACCCTTAGAGAGGGTGAAATGTTTTGATTATCTGGGCATAAGATTGAGTGATACACTAGGCTGGGAGCAACAGTTGGAAAAGAGCTACTTAACTCTTGTCCATAGGTCAAAATCAATATTGAGACACTTTAAGCAGTCCTATACTCGATCATTGTCTCCAGCTCTTGAAGTGTACCGAGCAAAAGCTCAGAGTGGTGCTTTGTATGGAGCAGAGATATGGGGGCATATCAATATAAATAAATTGACGCTATCCAAAAATATCTTTGTCAGAACACTCGTTTCAGTACCCATAACTACCCCCTTAATCCCACTGTTTTTTGATCTTGGGATTAAAAGAATCGGTGACATGGCATCACTGAAACCTTTATTGCACTGGCTGTGCTTATGGACAACGCCGCAGCTTTCTGATTATTGCAACTCCGTAAAGGAGGTTTTAAACATTGGTGGTGCTAAAAGCCTCCCCTGGTTCAAGCATGTTGCGAGTTGGTTTATAACTCTTGGTATGACTGAACTATGGGAACGCCCAGAGAAGGCAAATAGAGAGGATTGCTGAAAGCTGAAGATCAGGTATTGGGCGGCTGTGGATGAACGTTATGTCACCAGGCCAGCAAATGGCCAACTAACTTCTCAGTTTTTATGTGTCAAGCCAAGCCCCTCCTTTGAAACCTTTCTGGATCTAATTACGCCACCGCTTGCAAAAAGCCTATATGTTAGATTTAGGTATGGTAACCTTCTACTACGGTTCTCTAGCGATCAGACTGCGGGATTATCTTTAGAACCTTGCCCTGCATGTGCTAAAACTTTAGAGACAGAAGTGCACATACTTTTCTTCTGTACAAAATACAAAAAGATCCGTAAGAGATGGATACGACCGACCTGCTTAAACATTGGAGTTAGGCAACATCAGGTTGCCTACAGAATCCTGAAAACTGATACCACAGGACCAATAGTTTACGCGGTCAGTCGTTTCCTATTCTCGTTCTGGATCACATGGGAAAAGCTTTTGAATACCGATGGTGCAGATTCTTAATTCTAAAAATTAAAACCCCATGATTTAAATTGATTTGCCGGCTCAAATGAATTGTATGCTGTAAGCAAAAACCTTTTTATCATTGTTACCCTAGTGTCGTGCTCTTCAATTGTATGTTGTTTTATATGTCACTAGTTGATAAATGTGTTGACAAATGTTTTTAGAACTTTTAGCTATGTACTTTTTTATGGATTTTAGATATGTTTGATGACCTTTTTTTATTGTTCAAATATTTTTAAAAATTAGTAGTATTCGTACTTGCATTTGTATACTTTGATGGTTTCCAAAACAAACCGAATAAAGTTATTCATTCACAATGCTCTACAACACATATTAAAAACGTTAACAAAGCTAATAGCTCTATCTAAACACTTATAACGCCCCAAAGGCGAGACCTATTGGCTATGCCAATGCTTGTTTTAAAATGCAGTCAGTGGCATCTTTTTCAACAGAGTCTGGCCAACAGAGTACTTTTCCTGTTGGCTGATTTGTGCTGGATTCTAGCAGCCACTGGTGTGTTCCTCGTTCAGGATGATTCTTTTAGTGCCCCTACGCATGCCATCTCCGGTTAATGTTGTGGTGCAGTAGAGCACTGTTACCTAGGGCCAGTGTTCTAGTTTTGTGATGGGCCTTGGCCAAAGGTTCTATGTTGGACTCCAAAAAGGCTAAACTACCCACACAGTTCCACGCCACACAATTCAACTCCACACATTTCCAATCTACACATCATAATTTGACACCAAACCACATTATACAACTCAACAACACAATTCCACAACACACCACAGGCATTCCATCCACACCACACACTTCCACATCATGCCACAAAATTCAACAGTACACCACATAATTAAACTCCAATACATACCACTCCACAACACAAAATACCATTCCACATAATTGCACACCATAACGCACAATCCCACTCCACACAATTCCAGTACAATCAATACCACATAATTACTATCCACATAATTCCACAGCATACCATGCCACATAATTCCATTACACAAATCCACTACACTCCACACAATTGCACACCACACAATTCCATAACTAACTAATACATTTCAACCCACATAATTCCACTACACACCACATACAGACACTCCATAACACAAAGGTAAAGACAATGTCATTTACAATGCCAATAGCTCTAACTCAAACAAATGTGAGACCTATTGCATTTCCAATGCTTGTAGTCCTGTTTTAAAATTGAATAAACAAGACTTAAAGCCCCAGAATTCAAAGAAAAAACCTGGACTGGAGCAGTACATCACACATGAACCTTGACAACGTGGTCGGGCTGCCCTCAAAGCATGCTATTGCTTTAGATATTATCCTGCTGTTTTCTGGAACTTGTAGTTTTTTCTATTCGCATTGATGTTGTGATGCATCCTAGCTCTCAGCATGCAGAAGGCTGGTGTCAAGTGGCTGAGGGTGGAGGCACAAAACATGAACACTCTAGAAAGTTAACTGAGGTCAGTATAGTGCGGGCTCGTCTGGATCCCTGGCGTTAAGCATCCCTTTTCTTCCACTCCTCTTACTTGAATTTCTAACTCTTTTAAGATAGTTTACAATGCTGGTTCGTGCTATAGCATTGTGAATGCAACTGACGTGATTTACTTTATGCTGACGTATTTCAATTGTCTTCTTTTATTTGATGTATATTAAACTTGTTTAGTGAAATGAAATCAAATTGTTTACATTTTATTGTCTATTTCTTCAAATGTGTATTGAATATTTTACAGTGCCCCCTTGGCTGACTTAGAATTTTTCTTAACTAAATAAATATATATTCCCACCTCATCGTTCACTGAAGTCCGATCAGGGAGCTGTTGTCTCTAGGTCCTTGTCACTAAAGCAGTGCACAGATATTCTCTAGATTTACTTACTCATAGTTTAGAGCATCCTGTGTTCCATTGTGTTTCCTTCTCAGAGTGAAAGATTTTGACAACCTTTGACTGAAACCTTCAAAACATGAGAAATTAATTATTGCTGAAGCAAAAACAGAGGTTACTGGATAATAACATGTTGCTTATCGGCAAAAATCAACTTTAAAGTAGTACTGTGGTCATCGCCACTTGCATTGTATTAAGGCAATGCCATCTGTGCTCCCTCCCCTCAAACAAGAAATCAAAAACGGAGTTTACCTTAATAAAAAATAAGTTTAAAAGCTGACACATTTTATTTATTTATTTCACTGTTTTGTAAAGTAAAACATATTGCATACAGAGTGCAGGCCAGGCAGAGATGGGAGTCCCGGGAACAAGGGTTGGGGAAGGAAGATTTTGGGAGAGGAGGGCAAACAATTGAAGATTTGTATGAAAAGGAGGGGAGAAGCTCTGGAGAGAAATGGTTTCCTGGATATAGCTGTCCTCAGGTTTATTCTGAAGCTAGAGTCATTGAGATGCTATTCAGCTTTGGGATTAGAAAGTTTCATAGTAAGACACCTGGGAGTATATGTACAACAAAATGTCGGAGCGTGGAGCTGCACCAAATTTGGCAGCGCCGTACTCTGACATTTTCAAAACGCAGGGATGCGCCGTGTTTACTACAAGACGGCGCACCCCTGTGTTTTCCCTAGCACTGGCGCTAATATTAGCTGCCTAGCGACAACACAGGCACCCTTGCACCATGGTGCAAGGGTGTCTGCTTTGCAGGAATTGATTGTTTATGCGCAGGAAGGTGTCCCTTCCTGAGCAAACAATCATTAATGGCTTTTTGCTCTTTCTATGTGGGCTGCAGAATGCAGCACACACAGTAAAAGCAAAAATGAGGAGAAATGAAAGCATTTCTCCTCATGCGTCATTCTAACGCCTGCTCTTGCATGGCGTTCGGTTTTGAAACTGCCACAGATTTACACCTTCTTGTAAATCTGGGGCAGCATCAAGCAATGGGTGCTGCAGTGGAAACCCATAGCAACACCCATTAGCACAGTATTCCTCATTCCGAGGTGCAGAAAAGGGAGTGGGGTAGCAAACTCCACACTTCGCATTCACAAGGCCACACAATCTTTGGGCCTCTTATAATGTCTGGATATTGGGCAGAGATGACAACTTGAACGTGAAGATTGGAGGGATATTAATGAATGACTGGGACTTCAAGGTGTTTGTGCCTAGCCCTCCAAAATGAGCATTGTGTCAGCCAGATTGTAGAGTCTAGTCTGCTGGCAAAAGGGAAGCAATGTAGTTCTTGTAGTAAGAGCGTAGCATGAGATTTGTTGTTACTCAGTATATGAGCCAATCAAGGGACCATTGCAGTCCTTAGTGACATAAATGCTTCAGTAACATGCACCAGGAGCGTAACATAGGCCCATGCAGTCCCTGCAGCGCAGGGGAGTGCCCAACTATCCATGGGGGCCCCATCTCTTCCGAGGGGCCCCTTTCAGCCAAGAGACAATGATTATCTGTGAGAAATGTAAGACTCAAGAGCCCCTTATCCCATTCTGCAGGGGGGCTCCATCATTTTGCGTTACATCACTGGCATTCGCTATTATTTTTAATATATAATACGGCATTTACCAGGTTCTAGGCCTTTTGCCGCTGTTGGGACTCTCTTTGTCAACACGATCTTTGCCATTCTGGGGATCTTTGGGGAGGTGGGTTTGAAGACCTTCTACCAAAATATGTGGGTCTTGCCATTCTGTCATGTTGTGTGTGTCAGTCTTTTCCGTCCCAGTCTGTGAGTCATGTGTATTCAATTTCACGGTGTCAGCGTATTCCCTTCACTCATACGTGGCTCTCTTTGTCCCAGTGCCATGGTCTTCCCTTTTGCCTCCTGTCTCTGTGCCAGTGCATTTCATCACCAAGTGCAACTGTGTTTCTTGTCCCACAGTAAGTGTGTTTTAAGACAATCCTACACCAATATCCCTCTTTGCCTAGCTAACAAACTAAAAATATCTATCTGGAGGTCAGTGCCAGATGAGGAGTTTCAACATCGGTAGATTAGGAACTAAAAACTGCAGGCACGAGAAAACAACCCTTCTCAACCACGCCCCAAGGATCGGGAACAGCATCCCCTCTGGCATCAGAACAGCATCAACCCTCCTATAATTCAGGAAGAAACTGAAAACTCACCTCTTCAAGAAGCACTACCTCGGTTAGGCTGACTTCTCGCACCTTCCACTAGATCGACCTCCTTCATCCGTCCCCCCACCCACTTTTTTTCCCTACCAGTTACTAGCCAGATCTGGTTGCGCATTAGAAATACCAAAAGTTACATACATATAAATATTTGTTGTATGCTTCACTCCTATAATATCTCCTCATACCAATTGTATATTCTGCACACCGTGTTCCAAATATATACTGCCTAAATCAATAAGAAGCAAGATGGGCTAAGGCAACCCCATGACTCCATGTCATGAGGGATACCATATTCTAGTCCATCTGCAAACCATTGAGCTCTACAAGAGGTACACGTGCTTGAATTTAGGTGAACCATGATACAGCATTCATAATTCATTGGGTTAATAAATGAAGGCCGAGGGTAGGAACATCCTTTTACACAACAGGGCAACCCAATATTCTCCCAGGGAACTGGGTAATCAATATACAGAAAAAAAATCCTGGAGGAATTATTTGCAATCTGCTCTTCAATTCATTGGTCACACGGTCCAACAATGTAATTAATTTAAAAAACAAAGTAGGAAACCAAAGGCATACAGTTCTAAAAAAAATTAGTGTTTTTCGAATTTATCATACATAAAACATATATTCAGAATCAAAAAGACACAATTGAAGAATATCAATGCAACAACACTGTCACAATCCAAATGATCAAACAATAATGGGATAAATCAGATATTAGATCACTGGGAAAATCCTCTTAACCACATATGTTTTCAAATCCTTAGTCCTGTTAGATTCTTTCTTTGTTCCAACAATGATATGGAGCGATGAACAGTATGATACTGTCAATGATGTCAGAGAGGAGGAACTGTCAACGTTTCAGACTCTTAAGGCCAAAAGGTCCCCGAGACCATCATCAGGACACAGTGTTGAAAAGCCCAACTCGGGACAGTACCTGAAAAATCTAATGAAAAAAAACACTACCGTATGTCAAAAAACATCATGTGCACCGCTTGCCCACAATGTATCACCTCAATCAGTGACTACCAATCCAACATAATATGCCACCTAAATACACACCAAAAAGTGCTCAGACATAATGAAGCAGGTGTCTACCCATAGCAATACCAAAAGTGACTGCCACTCTACAAACAACACCACAAAATGCCTTACAAAGACACCCCAGTGTGCCTCCAACTAACCAAACTCACCCACGTGCCTAGCACATGAATGCTACATTACCTCACAGATGTGGCACAAGAAAATTTCCACATAGCAATCGACCACTACAGGATAAAAAGGAAGTATTCAGTGTAAAGCATCAACACCAAGTGTTGTACCCATAAACATGCACCACAATTGACCACCGTCTTACCAAAGGCAAAGGGATTATTACTCCTGCCGGGTAAATCAATCTGTAAAATAAACCACAGTCTCTATAAATACAAACAATCTAAACATCTGATACATTGTGCAATATTTATTAGTGTTTTGTTTCATTAGATTATTCAGGTACTGTCCTGAGCTGGGCTTTTCAACACTGTGTCCTGATGATGGTCTCGGGGACCTTTTGGCCTTAAGAGACCAAAACGTTCATGGTTCCTCCTCTCTAATATCATTGACAGTATCATACTGTTCATTAGTCCATATCATTGTTGGAACAAAGAAAGAATCTAACGGGACTAAGGATTTGTAAATGTATGTGGTTAGGAGGATTTTTTGCTTCCCAGTGATCTTATGTTCTGATTTATTCCATTATTGTTTGATCATTTTGGTTGCGACAGTGTTGTACTGATATTCTTCAATTGCATCTTTTTGACCCTGAATATGATGTTTTATGTATGATAAATTCTAAAAACGAAATTATTTTTTTAAACAGTATGCCTTTGGTCTCATATTTTGTTTTTTAGATTAATTACACCGTTGGATCGTGTGACCAGCATATTGAAAAGCAGATTGGAAATAATTCCTCCAGGAATAAATGTTTCTGTATAGAGGGCAGGAACATGGCAGCATGGAGTAACGTGGTAACTTTATGCTCCTTTGCTCTATGCACTCACGTCTGGAGAGGTGGGTCCTACACACGCAGACCATGGTGATGCTGATGATGGCAGAGACCAATATAATGCACAAGATCAGGACGATCCAAAAGTTGTCCCACAACCATTTCATCACTGTCCCTTCTGAAAAGAAAAGAAACAATTCATCAGTGCTTACCCAGCGCACAGCGACAATACCCTTCCTATAAAGCATCCCCACTTCGCAGACAGGTAGCTGTATACATCCATTGACATAATATTAGACGTTTTTAGGTACACATTATCAACATAAAAGACAAGCATTTTCTTTTCAGTGGATAGTAAAAGAAAACACTTTATTCCTTGCAGCTGCAAGACATCTGCAGACTGCTCTTACTGTCCTGCTGTGATTCATTCCCTACTTTAGATGTTAATTGTATTTCATAAAATGGACACCAGTTTAAGCAAGTGAAATGCTTGGTTGATAAATGCAGCAGAAGGTACATCACTATTCCTAAAGATCAAAATATGTTATTTGAAAGAAGTGTATGAACCCTTCAATTAATGGTTATAATTATAATTATTATTATTATTACTATTAGAGTAGTAGTAGCAGTAGTATCAAACTCAATGATACTCATTCCATGTATGAATCTCGGGCTGTCTTCCCAAGGGTCGCAGTTTGTGAGAGAGGAAGGACAACTTAGTGGGTCCAGGTAGGATGAAGAGGGGGTGTAAGAAAACAGGACTTTTTGCAGCTGTCCCCCCACCTTTTGCCCCCCATTTGGACTACTAGATGCTGGTTTTCGACTTCTGACAGTGCACTGAAGCCTGCTAGCCAGGCTCCAGTGCCAGTGCTCTCTCCCTAAAACTGATGTGTGTAATTGTCAATCACAAATGACAAGGACTTTACCCCCCTTATAAGTCCCTAGTATATGGTACCAAGGGAATGGGTGGTGAAGGGGTCACCAGGGCTTGCAGCACTGTTTGTGCCACTGTGAGTGACCCAAGTAAACTACTGACAGCAGGTGTACCATTGTAGACTACAGGAACAGTGTAAACTTCTCCAATTCGACTTTTCCCTCACCATGTGTGGCAAAGTCAATGCACTGCTTTTAGTATACATCAGTCACCCCTAAAGAAGGTCTCCTGAGCCCAGGAGGCAGGATGCAGTATATTAAAGGTACAGGAATGTAAGTTCAAATGTATATGTCTCTATAGTGGCTCTTACCATTAAAGTACACTATAAGTGATAGGCAGTCCATAGGATAACATGGGCTTGCATCAGGGCAGACTCGGAGTCACTATCTCCATTATGGCACCACCCAAATATGTCAAGTTTGGGATCAAACAACGTGCCTTCTAATCTCTGACACAATTCTCATGTTGAGGATGATGTGGTATGCACTCAGGTGACTACCTTAGAGGTTGTCAACCTGGTTACCCCAGCTTCGCTGTGCTCTGGCTAGTGGCCCGTGCTTGCTGCCACCATGACAGGATTCTGACCTCCTGCCAGGCAGTATGCTCACTCCCAGAAGTGAGGAACCAATGCCTGGGCAGGAAGGAGGTCACACCTCCTCCCTCCCAGGAAGGCTAGTGATGTGGCACATCAAGGCTGTGATCTTCAAAGGCTGCACTGCCTCTGATATACATCCATCTCTCTCCCAGTGGAGTACATAGCCCTCCCCCAATCCCAGGCAGATTAGCACCTGGGCATGCAGGAAAATTAGTATTCAGGGGCGTACACTCCCAGAAGGCTAGCCACAACTCTAGGGTGGACTGTCTAGTCTGTTTACCCGAGGAAGACTTCTGCCATCTTGAAAAGGGACCCCCCGACACCAGAACATCAGTTCTGATCCAACTTGCATCGAAGAGGACAAAGAAAAGACCCATGTCTTTGACAACAGGACTTTGCACAAGGCAAAAGAAGGATACTTTGCACCTGCGGCAACTCTCCTGGAACTGCATGAATGAGACTTGTCATAGGCTAAAGGTCAGTTCTCCGAGATAGAGGGACCCCTGTGAAAGTTAGTAGCAACCTCAGACTCCCTTGGACTAGTGGGACTAGTCCCCAGCAAACTGCAGGTAAATCAATGCTCCGGATCCGAAGAACCGCTGGCCATCCAGTCCCTCTGAGGGATTGCCCAAATACAAATTGCCCAAATCCAGAGGGTCTAGTGCATTGTGGGACCTATAGTCCTGCCTTCCTCGAAGTTTCAGGCCGCTACCTTGTTCCCCTAGACCTCCGGACGCCGAAGTAACCATCTGCTTTATTTACCGCTGCCAAGGCTTGTTGTTCACCAGTCCGGTAACTGACTCCTTAACTCAATGCTGCACCTAGAGGGCACCCCAGAAAACCTCCATCCAACGTCAGCAGCGATGTGGTTGTTTTGATTTTGCAACCTGTTCTCAGCAGCACTGTTTCAGTGGTAAAAGCAGCTCCTAAAATTCATAACTCCGGTATTTGTATGCCATTTTGTTCATTTTGGTGTTAAAATTAAGATAAAAATACAACCTATTTTTTTAAATTGGTGTAGGATTTCTATTGAGTCATGCCAATTACTTATCGTCCATATTGGTACTCTGAAATGCTTAACACATTTTCCTCTAGTAAAGACTGACTGCCTTTGCAACTCTACCAGGACTGAGCTAAGGATTTATTAGTGTGACTCTAATGACCATCTTTGGGGTCTGGCAGAGCACATTGCATGGTGAGCCGAACCAGCATCACCACATAATACGCCACCTTCCGATAGGGGAAAAGAGAAGCAGGTAAGAGAAGAGACAGAGGTTAAGCTAAATACTGTAGTAGAGTGGGCAACTAGACCAACTCCCCTCAATAATAGTACCAGTGGTAGATCCTATGAAACAGAGAAATAAGGAGAATAGAGGGGTGTGGACGAAAGTGGATTAGGTTTCTAGGCATCGAGGGAGGGTTCCAATTGAGGAAGTGTGATTGTGTCAAGTCAATTAACTTGTAGCAACTCAGTTTCTCTTAGTGCACACCTGATGCCCTTTATTGTAAGGCTCATCTAGCCAGTCCTTAAGTTCAGATAGGGAATCATAGTTGGCACTGCCCCCACTATTACCAACGGAGGTCTCCAGTTTGGAGGTGTTGGTGGACGCAGGATGTGTGCTCTTTAAGGTGTCTCTTTTTGCATGTGCATTTGCAAGTTTGCATTATTGTTGGTTCTTCACAGACCCCTTCCCATACACCAGGACACACATTTTGACCTGAACTGGGTGGGAAACTACATGCCAAGAGTAAATCTATAGGTGCTTCCTAGGTGGGAAACTACCAGCAATGGGTATTTGAGTATCCACAAACGCTTGTATGTCAGTATGTCAGTAAGGTAGACCTGGACAAATATCAACTCCGCAATATAGACTGCTACTTTATCATTAAGGTAAGCATACGTAGGGAATTATAGATTTACTTATCTTAACTTCATGTCTGCTTACCTTAATGATATATTGGCAGTAGTATTGTGAAGTCAATATTGTTGCAGGACAATATTATTGACTTCGATATTGTCACATACAACTATTTCAACCATGATATTGTAATTCCCCATTCCCACAAACCTCCCAGTTTAATGGTGTTTATTTCCCAATAAAAGCACACCAGAAAGACCACAAGCCCTATAGTCACCTTTCAAAAGTGGAAGTTGCACCATGCTGGTGGATTTTTCAAATGTACTGTAAGAAATTGGATTACTTTTTGGGGTGGGTGACTTCCCACCTCAAGAAATAATCGCACTGCTTTTCAAGGTGAATCGTCAAAGTCATTAAATTAACATGAGCTAAACTCCCTGGTTGCTATGGTACAGAGCAGAAAGCCTTAACTTAGGTCAAAGTGTAAAGTATTTATGCAGTACCAAAACAGTAACAAAGTTAAAATGCAAAACAATAAAAATCCCAAACAGAATTAGACAAATAGAGTAAAAATTAATAAACAAAATGAAACCAACATGGCAAACATCTAATAAGGGGAACCGGAGACATTAATTTTAAAGGTTTTTAAGTAAGAGTAGCACTGAGAAGCATAAAGTGTGGGTCAGATACACCAACCAGGTTCATCCTGGTCATAGAGTTTACCTTATGACTTTATTTCTTTAAGTCCCAATCCCCCACAGGATTACCCTTTTAAAGCCCCCAGGACCTCTGGTGAAGCACTTAGAGACTCACAGGGTGACAAGCAGAGGCCGAACAACTGGGTACCATCTAGGCCCAGTTGCCACTGGTCAGCTAGGCAGTTGCAGAAAAAGGCCTCTTGTAGCTTTTTGTGTCTCTGTAGCTTTAACAGGAGGTGAGCCTCATGACTCTTGGGGTCCATGTCTTTGTCCTGGGTACAAGAGGGAGCAGGTGCAGTCCTACAAGGCTCCTTTCAGGTCAGTCCTCTTCAGTTCTTCCTCAGGTCGAGGAATATTCTGAAGTGGGTGCCTGGAGATGCCACATTTATTTATTCCTGGCATGAGCCAGTGGTTGGGAATGGCTCCTGGGCATGCCCTGACCAATTGGTTCAAAGTTCCCAGAGCCAACCATAGCTACCTTGGGCATTTTCATGATGGCAGATGTCTTCGGACACACTTAACTTGAGCTCTGAGGGCTGGGTGTGTGTGTGTGTGGGGAGTGTACTATGATAATCCTAGTGTACTTCCACATGTAGCACTAAAATCCAGTTTTGGGTAGCCAATCTACCCCCAATGAACCCAGAGACAGAAGTCTGTTAGACCAAAGCAGGGGGTTCCAGCAACCAGACAGTGGGTACACATATGATTTGTTTTGGTATGCTGTTTCCCCTCCTTTTAAGTGCACCCTCAGTTTTATATGTAAACCCGAGTGGACCTGTCAAGCAGGATTTAACACTGTAATGTCAAAAAGAGGCCCACTGTGATTGGTGCATGTCTGCCTGGGTGGGGTGGGGGTGCAGCGCCTTGCCCAGGTTTCAGCTATCATTTGCCCATGGCTGGAAAGCCCTCTTTGAAGTTAATCCAATTCCTGGTGCCAACACCACTGGTCAGTCTGTCAAGTGAACAAAAACCCCTCCCCACACCCAGGCCCTTATTCTCTTTACTATGGACAGTTTTCACACCTCTTCAAATGCTAATTACTGACTGGCAAAAGTGGGAAAACAAATACAAAGTTATCCTCCATGAACTTCAGACAGGTTAAGGATACCCTTGTTACTTTTCATTAATATTTATTAAAATTGACTTGGATGTTTAATAACAAGTAAAAAGAGTTGTTTCATTATTTTCCTAGCTAGCCCCATTCCCAAAATACAGTATTATGATTTTAGTCTGTGCTCTGGTTTTCTACTTAGGAAAGCTAGGCCTGCCACAAGAGTAAAGTGCTCAGAGTAATAAAAGTAGCAAAATTATTTGGTTCAGCAAAAGGAAAAAAATCCAGGGTGAGCACACAGAAAAGGCAGATTACCTTGATTTACTTTCTATGAATCAAACCAAAATCAGGAATTTACCCTCGCCGAAGACTTTTTGTGTAGCTAAGTTTAACATCTTTTAGCAAACAACTTTGGAAATTGGATCTTCACTAATGACCTAAATATGTCATCATTTATTTATTTTATAACATAACATGTATTAATGAAGAATTGCTCAAATGGACTGACATCATGTAAAACAATGCATCATACACATAAATCATTAAATATAATTAAAAGGAAACCAGTTAAAAAAACAGATAGATGCAAGCATGCCAATTAACTATAAATATAATTTGAAGAGATATATCTTCGACTGCAAAAATTCAGCAAAGTGGGAACCTAAGGAACCAGCACTGGAAGTAAATATCAGTCAGAGTTTAGGGGTGGATGCAGAAAATGATTGATCACACCTTTGAATGGTGGTATGACACTGTATCATGGTCGACAGTATCGACCTACAAAAATATTGCCTTCAATACATCATCTATCATAAACCATGAATGTGAACATATCTTTATTTTTCTTACCTTCACATCTACTTTCCTAGACTTTTTGTTTGCCCTCTAATGGTTAGGTCTCGACACAATAAGCTTATTTGCTGATTTGTGGAGGATTACCACATTATAGGCAATGGAAACCACCCTGAAAAGGGACATACGTGAAAAAATGCACCTTGCCCAGGTCACCACAGTACCCTGCCCTGAGTAATGGGCAGCCGGTGCAAAAAGTTCAACATTGGGGTGATTGAGTCATACTGTCTTGTTTCAGTAGTCAGATGTGCAGCCTTGTGAATGGAAGATTCCATGGAGAGCAGATTAAACTTTAGAGACCATACACATGGGAACTATGTAAAATAATCAATAGACTTAGCGTACACATCACAAGCATCTATTTGTCAAAACATAACATGTCAATAATACCTTAGCATGTCAAAACAAATGAAGCATGTCCAAACAAACCACTGACTGCGCTTTCTGTTCATGATTCCCATTAGGGCCACTGCTTTAGAACAATAAGGGCAGCTAATATTTACAGCGACCTAAACTGTAAGCCTTTGGCACTTAGGGCGAAATAAGAAATTCACTGCTTAGTTGCAGTAGTGGCTATTGACCTGTGCATGAAGATGAGTTAGCTTTAAAAAAAGTATTGGACTCAGGATAAAACGATTGGAGATATCAAAACTGTGCAGTTGCTATATGCTTATAACCTAACTCAAAAGTTATACAGGTTATAAAACGTGGCCACTAGATGGTGGTATTTGCTAAGAATATGTTTTTTCATCTACCTTTTCACCAAATCCCTTTGAACATCCACAGACCTATTCGGCAGATATTGCAGAAGTAAATTCATAATTATTTATAAACCACACAGTAAAATAATGATGTTCAGCAGAATGCAAGTAGAAATGGCATAGAGGTTAAATTGTGTTGCACTGGGAATTACTGATCATCAGAAGTATTCCTTATACACGTATTACTCGCGTAGCCATCGCTGCTGGAGTTGAAACAGCAGGCAGCTGGTATGTTTTTTTATAAATCAGTGCCTAGCGCTTCGCCTGGTACAGGCAGTGTCAGTGGCACCTCCACGTTTACTAGATGGATCCGACCTCCTGTTTCCGCTCAAGCAGAGCGGACTCACTATTGCAGCATCTTGGTACGTTTCTGTCAGTGCACTTCAATGGCAGTTCAGTCTGGATTCCCTCTTGCATGACGGGGCATAGGGCTGGTCTCAATCTGCAATGGTACAGACACCCCAAACAAGCATTGGCATAGCCAATAGGTCTCGCTTTTAGGACCTTATAAGCATTTAGCGATGCAGCAGATTCCCTTCCACACCTTCCTGTTATGTATAAGCACAGCCACAAGTCTGCCACAAAATAGTTGAATAGATCATCACTCCTAACTTCGCATGCTTTGTCAATGTATTTTAGCAACCATTTTTCTTTTCTTATGATTACCTGTGTCTGTCCCAGCACATGTTGTCACCTCCTGCGAACAGCCTTTCATTAAAAGGGATTAGCCCCGGCCTGCTCTTTGATGTTAAAGCGAATACTTCCTGTTCCTAGTGGTCACATATAAAGGAAAGCCTTAGGAGGCACAGGGTGGGGGTAAGGGGCAGAAAAACAGAGGTGGAGGTCGAACATAAAAATATTTGTACACTGAGAGACGTAAATCAAAGTAGCACTACGAGGAAAAAATGGCGAGTTAAGATGGTGTTGCAATTAAACCATTGCTACACAGAAGCCAAAGTAAACCGATTTACAGAAGGAATTATGGAACGGTCTGAAGAACAAGGTACACAGTAGGAACAGGAAATGGATCACCCCACCTAGTTCAATAGAGGAGGAACAACATAACCAAATTGTCCACACGAGGCTCACACCACTTCCTGCATACAAACAATCCACCACTGGGGAAGTTATCAATCCCCGGCTACAAGGCAGATTTTGTTTCAAGCAAAGAAAAGGCTCGGGCAAAAAACACACTGACAAAAATTAATTAATTTTAAAGAGCAGTTTAGCTAAGAGAGCCACTTATGTCAAGCCCACTGATGTATAAGTGGTAAACACAAGTACAATAACAGAGAATATGAAAAATCCATTTGACCCGTTGATCGTGAAATGCAGGTGTACAAACGAAAATGTATTGTATTGTATTGTAATTGCATTTATATAGCGCTTGCTACCCCTGACGAGGCGTCAAAGCGCTTTTTCGGCGAGTAGCACGCTACTCCAGAACCCATAAAGGATTAGTGGTGAATTAGTATTGTGAAATATGAAAGTAATTTGAGTGGTGGATAGGTTAGGGAGTTATTTGGATTGAAAAGGATAGCGGAGGGATAGAAGAGGGAAAAGGGTTTGCATTTGTATAGTGCTTGTTACCCCTGATGGGGTGTTGAAGCACTTTTTGGGCGAGTAGCATCCTATGGTATGAGCCAAGACCTTTCAATTTTACAAAAATTATATGAATAACAAGCATACTTATAGGGGTTTTTCAACTAGCTCTTTTCATTCTTGGTTTTATTATGTAAATCACATTTTTCTTCTGTCACCTGCAGAATACAGTGTGAGGCAATTTGTAACGTCACTTCTGCAACTGACTGTTATCACTATGCACAACACTATTCTGCCCTTTTACAAGGAACATATCCACACACTAAGTAGTTCCCTTCAGTAGCAGTGACTACTTTGGCCATATGTGCTTTTGAGGTCGAAAAAATATTTTTGCTTTTAGCCAATTTGCTTTTGATTGACGAAAATGCAGCTTTTACCAACAATGAAGTCCTGCAAAAACCAAACGCCCCCAGAAACCTCTCAGCCTGCACATATCTCAATAAGAAATAGTTTAGCTCAATATTGTGGAGCGTTACTGTAGCACACAAACACTCATACATACAATACTATGAAACATCGACACTTGTCTAAGGCAGGAATATTGGCACATCGAGTGTTGCTATCCAGTTGCATCACCCACAAATAAAAGACAAACGACATACAGCCTTAATGAGTGACGACTCAGTACTACGTAGCAGAAAGGAGCACTAGTGTACTTTTTGACCTTTTTCGCAAGGATCCTGGATAATTTAAAAAAAAAAAAGAAATTTAGAAGGCAAAAGCATCAGTTCACTCCATGGCCTAACATAAGCGGCAGTCCGTTACTTTTTTGTATTACGGTAGTCTTTCCTAGAACATCAAAGCAGAAAGGGGATAGAATATTATCATTCAAACGCAATATAGTATTTTAAACAACTCAAGAATAGGATTCAACAAAAGTACTTAAGTCCAAGGAAATAAAATACTGCACACATGTTCATTTTGCAATTCAATTTGCATAGTGCTGTGCCTAGAAAAATTTAATCTTGGGTACGAGAAACACTTGCTAATTAAATGTCTGAAAGACGCAAGAACTTTGAGTAGAAGTAAGCTTTTGAGCTACACAGGGCATGCGTACCTCGGCCAGCGTTTTATACCGTGTGCAACAACTTGTCTGTCCCATGAGTATCCCCAATACCCAACCAATAATCAAAGACTAGCAAATACGGGTCGCTTGGTAATTTTGTACAAACAAGCCGCACCTTCCGCTACAGGATCCGAAATGTCATAAAACAAGGCTCACAAGGTTCCAACACTAACCTTCCACAGGCTCAGGGCTTTAAGTGGGCCGGGTCCTGCCGGGGCTCAGCACCGGCAGTTCTAAAAAGCAGGTGCCGAGACGGGTCCCTATCAGGCTCTCCATTTTTGCACTCACCCTCAGGGTGAATAAACAATCTTAACTCTGCAGCAGTACCACCCTGCACTGCCTTTGATGTGACTTCAGAGACTCGTTATAGATCTTTCAGTCTCATCATTTCAGAACTGAAGCATTTTCGATGTTATATACAAGAGAGCCGTAGTTGGTGCTTATTTATCATATGCAACTAATAACCATTGACAAAGTCAAAAATTCTGGCTTGTTGTAGGTGTAATGTTATTTGTATTATATATCTTGATGTAATGACAGAAATGCAAAATACCAGTCTGGCAGAACAATATGCTAAGCATAGATATTTTTTTTAATGTGTTTTTAAGTCACGCACTTAATTACATTAGCCACGCCCTTTTATGGGACCCCCCCCATTTTTTCATCCCACTTAAAGCCCTGCACAGGCTTTTTGCAAAACATATTTTTGAGGTCCCCGTTTTGACAAGTAACCATCTCTATAGGTTTCACTGGAATATTGCCTCTGTAGAACCAAGCTTTAACGAAAACACGGCAAATTTATACCATTATGGCAGAGACCTGTATGTAACGTTTAATGTAACACTCGCGAGAGAATGAGAAGGCTGTCTCAAGGCCCAACCTCTGACTTTGTGGGAAGTTGAGGCGGCGACAGTGTCCTACACTGCCACAGTATTCCTGAAACAATGCGCCATCATTTGCCCGGTGCCTGTGTCACCTCCGGCCACTCAATCATGTTTTTTATTCGCTTGTTAACATTCCAGGAACAACTATAACTAAGAAAAAAACAAATGCATGGCAAATTGCGATCTTCGAGTGCGGACTCACACTGATACATATTTACCGATATCAGCGATGCGTGTGTGCGCTAGTCACGCTACACCCAGCATTTCCTGGCACAGGCAATTGTTTTCCAGGCCCTTAAACTCTTAGCCCAGTACAAGAAGCAGCAGCTTCAATTTTCATTAATAAAAAAAAGAAATTATTTCATTCTCAGAGCAGTTCAACATCACGCAAAATGGAGGGCTATTGTTAACCGAGAGAGCTATGTTTGTGAGAGAGCTATGTTTGTGTCCTCGAGCCACAATCAAAACAGCAACACGAGGGTCCGACTCAAAAACAACACTCGCCTCCTCATCATTATCAGGCAAGAACCTGATTGTGATGAAACATACCTGCAATACTTGTTGCACAGCAAAAACTTACTTCGGGACAACTGTTGACAGGAAGAAAACAGACTGCAGCACAGAGGTGTAACCTGTCTACTAGTGCCCATGCGGCGCTTTCACATTTATGGAGGCCAAGCCCCCTTTCTTTAGACAAGCCATGTCTAAAGGAAGGGGGCGTGGCCTCCATGAATGTGAAAGCATCGCAAGGGCGCTAGCAAACAAAACAAGGAAAAAAAAAAAGCACGCGAGTGGTGCGCGCGCTTGCAAGCAGCAGGCGTGACCACACGCTCGTGCACCATGGCCTTTTGCTTGCGGGTAACCGCAGGGAAAAGGCCATGACGCACGAGCGTGTGGTCAGCTTTCTGAAACCCCTAACATAAAGTCTTGCCAGAGCAGCGCTTGCGCGCTACTCGAGGCTCGACCTAAAAATGATTGGACTGGAATGCGCCCCAGAGTAATAAGCCGTCCTTCCGTGTTCATCTAAGTCACAAATTAAGAATGTTTTTCTGGGGCAAGATGTACAGGGGCAAGAGGGCCTGCTCGGTTGCCAATTACTGTTCAAGTCAAAGGCTGATTTATGGGCGACCTATTTGGCTGCTTTGTTTAAATTCTGCTACATATCTGGGGAGATTTCTAACTCCTGGTGGGGCAGTATTGTACTCCCATTGCATAAGAAGTCCCCAATAATATACCCTGTCATTATAGACAATTCGCGCTCCAAGACGCAACTGGGAAAATCTTTTGCATATTTCCGTATTAAATCATCTACAGGACTGGGTAAAGGAAATGCAGATTTTGCCTTTGTAAGAGGCCGGCTTTCGACCGAACTGATCCACCCAAAGACAACATATCCATGCTACACCATATTGTGGAAAAGTGTGCCCAGAAACGGGGTATGCCAGTATACGCAGCATTTATTGATTTTTCTACCGCCTTCGGCCGCGTGGACAGGCATACCCTGTAGAAGAAACTCATGGATCTGGGTATCCCAGATGGTTTATTAAAGTTGATAATAACCCTGCATATTGCCGCATGGTGCCAAGTAATGTTGGGGGGCAACCGTGGCCTCACGGCCAAGATTGAAAGAGAAAATGGCTTAAAAGAAGGCTGTTTATTAGCACCTCTTCTTTTTTTAGGTCTCGCCTGAGCCAGCGCTTAGCGCTGCTCTCGGCGAGAGTTTTAGTAAGCGGGTTTTGGAAGTGCAAACAGCAGTGGCTTTCGCTGGCGACCAGCTTGCGTTCACGCGAGCGTGCACGCGCGATCAGGCGCCATATGGCTTCCCTCGCCATCTGGCTTCCCACCCTGATAACTGGCAGCAGCTTTTATTGCTCGCGATTACTTTTACTTTCGCGGCCGTGTCAGTTTCACGGCCACGCGGCCAATGTTTGTTATCCCAGGAGGAGCCCCTTACACTTGAAGTGCTGACTCAAAAATGCATGTGGTGCGTGACTGCAACAAAATTGTGATAGAGGGAAGGGAAATGCATTACGTAAATGAAACAATGCACTTTACATTAAATGTGTTTACATCTCACATTGTTCTAAAACATTGCACATGTTTACAATGATGCGCCGGGAAAGGTCGTCGTCGGTGCTGGGATCATAGCGCAAGTCCCCAGGTTAAATGCAACAAGTTAGCCTCAATATTATTATACCGCCGCCCAGATGGCAAACATTTCCTGACAAATTTCCATTTCTTCCACGATTACTAACACAAGAAAAAGGAAGCAGCTTTAATTGAAATGTTTAAAAATCAGAACATTCGTGGCTACGGGCAGAGGATGTAAAACTGCACATATTTCTTTCTGTACAGAGACCCTGGTACTCTCACAGGACAAAACGTACTTACTGATTGGATGTTCTGTGGCTAAAACATCTGTTAACTCTTTTTTCCTGGCTCCTCTTGTCAAACTTTAGAAGTCAAGCCCCCTAACTTCCTGTTTTCACTCTTCCCTGAAACAGCTGCATTCTTAATCCAGTCCCCCACTTTAGGCCCAATCCCCCACCCCCCCCCCCGCCGTCAGTCGCCCCAAACTGTCGCTTCAGAGCAGCACGCAGAAAGGTAAGAAACGGAACCGTTTGCATGTAACGCGATGAGCAATGTTTGTTTTGAGCATGCCTCATTTACATGTAACGCAGAGAGCGAGAGAGCCGTTTGATGCCACCGTTTCATTTGTCAGTTCAAGAGCACTAATGGGTAAAGATGGAACACTGCTCAAACTATTTTGAGATGCGTGCGCCTCGTCATAAAGCGCTTCAACGCCTTGTCAGGAGTAGGAAGCGCCATATAAATCCAATTACAATGCAGCACAATGGAGATTAATAAAAATCACGGATTTAACCCCCAAAATGTAAACCAACCCTAACAGCCCTCAAATTATTGTTGTCGGAAGGTGGGGCTCAACAGCACTTTCCTTAAGCCCCCAACCTCTTCACCTCGGCAGTTGTTGCTCCTGCTCCGCTGCGATATATGGGATGAAAAACAAAGCCTGATTTAATTTTAACTTGTAATTGGGATTGTGCAAAGCTCAAACATATTTTGTAAAAATGTATGTAATGAATTATTCACTGACTTGAGGAGGAGAGAAGATGTGGCATAACGACCAGAGTTGCCAACTTTGTTGTTGGGGTTGTTGTTCTTTTAAATGTAATTAAACAGGGTAACCTAGTTCTAGTCTCGGCGTCGGCTCAACATTGTGTGTTTCTCAGCAAATCACTTTATTTTCATGTGCTTCTTGAAAATAAATGTGTATTGTACCTGGTGTCCATTTAAAGCTCTACAGTATCTTCTGGTCGAGTTAAAACTGCAAAAAAACAAGCATTGGCACAGCCAATAGGTCTCGCCTTTGGGACCTTATAAGTGTTTAGTTATCCTGCACAATATCCTTGGTGCAACAACATCAACTGTTGCATGGCTAAACACTTATAAGGTCCCAAAGGCGAGACCTATTGGCTATGCCAATGCTAGTCGTTAGACGTGGCTGATTTGCCACGGCAGATGGGCCATGCAGGAGGAGATTCCCCAACGCAGGGTCCTACCCGATGGGGCCCCTCCTATACGCAGATGATATTATAGTATTGGACTTGACCCCTAAAGGTTTGCAGAGTGTCTTCACTGCCTAGCAGCTTATGTGGATAGACATTACTTGAAAGTTAACAAAAGTAAAGCAATGAAATTTAGTAAGAAGGGAGACCACCGGAGGGCAAAGTACAGATGGTTCTTGGATACTGTGCCTCTAGAAAGATTTAAATCTTATCTGTACCTAGGACATTTTGTTTCGGATATTCTGAGTGAGAAAGAACATATTGTCCACCTGACAAATAAGGCTTTATCTCATGCTAACGCACTTGAGGCATTTTATGGCACTGCAGGCCGAAGGCAGTTTAATTCACTTGCTGACAATCTACAAGATGAAAATACCGCCTATATTATTATATTGAGTGGAATCCATACGTACCAAGCACTGGCACTTTATGCACAAAGCAGGAGTGAAAATTTTGTGATCAATTTGTAATTTAAACACCATGGCACCAATAGAGGTATTGCGTATCGAAATGGGGCCCATCAGACCCTTTATAAGGGGGCTGACAGCTTTAGTACATTGGGGCTATCATCTTTGAGGCTATCATCTTACCGGACCTAAGGCCTGCTCCCTCCCCAGCAGCTCCGCTCCACCTACTCCGCCGCTGAGCCCTCCAGCATCCTTCTGGGAGGTGTTCAAGGCCGCTGTCTGCTCTGTGTGTGCCCGTTCCTGCCTCTGCCTGATTCCATTTCCTTGGTGGGTCAGCTGTGCGTCTAATTGTTGGAATTGTTGAAATTGTTGGTATTTGTCTTTGTTTTCCTTCCTGCTTTTTACTGCTTCCCCCTTCCCGCCGCTGCTGCCCCATTCGGCCCCTCCCCCCTGTCCACGCCCGTTCCCTCCTCCCAGCTGCTCGTCCCTCCCACCTCCCCTTACTTAATGGCGGCCGCTTCGGGGGGAGCGCGAGTAAGACCTCTGACCCTCGGTCTCAGGCCTGCTCTCTCCCCAGCAGCTCCGCTCCACCTACTCCGCCGTTGAGCCCTCCAGCCTCCTCCTGGGAGGTGTTCAAGGCTGCTGTCAGCTCCGTGTGTGCCCGTTCCTGCCTCTGCCTGAATCCATTTCCTTGGTGGGTCAGCTGTGCGTCTAATTGTTGGAATTGTTGAAATTGTTGGTATTTGTCTTTGTTTTCCTTTTGCAAGTGTTATTCTGGTTTTGTGCCCGCTTTTTACTGCTTCCCCTTCCCGCCGCTGCTGCCTCTGCGGCCCCTCCCCCCTGTCCACGCCCGTTCCTGCCTCCCAGCTGCTCGTCCCTCCCCTACTTAATGGCGGCCGCTGCGCGGTCGCGCAGCTGGCGTGCCGAAGGTGCGCCAAAGGCAAGCCCGTCTGCGACCCAACCGTGACCAGCGCCAGTGACCCTGGATCTCGGACCATCCACCGCTACAACACTCCTCGCCCTCAACCCCGGAAGAAACAACAACTGCCAGAAAGCCACGCATAACACGACCCACGGCCAGTTCTCCTGCCGCCACTGCCGCCAGACCTTCACCACCACTCCGGCCGTCTACACCCCCGACGCCCTCAGATGCATCCTCCTCAACGTGCACTCCTTACACAGACATGCCGTGGAAATCTGGAATCTCCTGGACTCGCTCTCTCCTGACGTCGCCTTCTTCACGGAAACCTGGACCAGCGCCTCCTCGGCCCCCGACATCGCCATCCCAGATGGGTACAAGATCCAGAGGAAGGACCGCCCCAACCACCCGGGAGGAGGCATCGCCATCGCGCACAAAAACTCCCTCAGCCTAACCACCTCCAGCAAAAACTTCCCCGCCACCTAGCACCTGCACTTCCAGGTCCAGAACAACCCTAACGCCACACTCCGCGGCCCCCTCACCTAAAGACCCCCTGGCCCCCAAGCACTCTTCGCTGACACCATCACCGACCTCGTAGCTCCACACGCCCTCACCACCACGGACGACATACTCATCGGAGACCTGAACTTCAACCTCGACAACCCCAACAACCCCCACACCGCCGCCCTCCGCGACACCCTCGCCAACATCGGACTGACACAACTTGTCACCACCCGACGCACAAGGCCGGACACACTCTCGACCCCATCTTCGCTGGAGGCAACAGTGTCCACTTCAGCCACACCACTCAGCCCCCATGGACCGACCACCACTGCGTACACTTCCTCATCAACAAACCCAAGCCACCGGAACCTGCCCCGCACCCCCCACGTAGGAACTGGAGCAGAGTCACAACTCAACTCCGCCCTCAACGGCAACACCCCCCGCTGCAACCGACGCCAACCTCGCGGGCATGGAATTCCACACCTGGATTGCCAACTGTGCTGACAAACTCGCCCGCTGCAGAACCCCGACAAGCAGTGCCCCAGGAAAGCCGCCTGGTTCAACACCGATCTCCAAGAAACCAGACGCACCTGCAGACGCCTGGAGAAGAACTGGAGAAACAGCAAGACACCCGAAAACTACACCACCTTCATGGACGCCATGACGGAATACCATCAACGCATCAGAACCACCAAAAGGACCTTCATCCGCAACAGAATCCTCGCCAACTCCAGCAACTCCAAGGAACTCTTCAGCGTCATCCAGGAATTCACCAAACCCCGCAGCGAAGCCACGGACATCACCCCCTCCCAGGACCTCTGCGACAAACTCGGATCCTACTTCCACCTAAAAATAAAGAACCTATACTACAACTTCAACGACCACATGCCCGACCCCGCAGCCAACCCACCCGGCGGCAATGCCAGCCAGACCACCATCTCCGCCTGGACACCGATCACGACAGAGGAGGCCGCTGCGACCATGAAAAGCATCCACTCCGGGGCCCCTACAGACCCCTGCCCACCCCACATATGCCATAGAGCCGCCACCACCATCGCACCCATATTGCAACGAACCATCAACACCATCTTCGAGACTGGCGCCTTCCCTGATGACTGGAAATGCACAGAAGTCAGGCCCCTGCTCAAGAAGCCCTTGGCCGACCCGACTGACCTCAAAAACTACCGGCCCATCTCGCTCCTCCCGTTCGCAGCTAAAGTCGCAGAGAAGATGGTCAACGCACAACTGACAAGATTCATCGAAGACAACACCATCCTCGATCCCTCACAATCCGGATTCCGAAGCAACCACAGCACTGAGACCTCCCTACTAGCCGCCGACATCCGCTCCCTCCTCGACCAAGGCCACACCACAGCCCTGATTCTACTCGACCTATCAGCAGCATTCGACACCGTCTCCCACCGCACACTCGCAACCAGACTACACAACGCCGGTATTCAAGGCACCGCCCTCGACTGGATCAGATCATTCCTCACCTGCAGGAGCCAAAGGATCAGACTGCCACCCTTCCTCTCCGAACCCACTGAAATCAACTGCGGAGTCTCACAGGGATCATCACTCAGCCCTACCCTTTTCAACATCTACATGGCTCCCCTCGCCGCCATCGTCCGACAGCACGGCCTCAGCATAGTCTCCTACGCTGACGACACCCAGCTCATCCTCTCGCTCAACAAGGACCCCGACACCACCAGTCTCAACTTCCAGGAGGGAATGCAGGACGTCGCAGCCTGGATGAGCGACAGCTGCCTAAAACTCAACTCAGAGAAGACGGAAGTCCTCGTCCTCGGAACCAACCCTGCGGCATGGAACAACTCCTGGTGGCCCACCGCCCTCAGCAGCCCCCCTACCCCCACGGACCACGCCAAGAACCTCGGCATTGTACTCGACTCCTCCCTCTCCATGAACAGACAAGTCAACGCCGTCACCTCCAGCTGCTTCAACACCCTCCGCATCCTCCGTAAGACCTTCAAATGGAGCCCCCCCGAGGCAAGGAAAACAGTCACACACGCACTCATTACCAGCATACTGGACTACGGAAACGCCCTCTATGCCGGCATCAGCAAGTCTCTACTCCGCAACTCCAGACAATACAGAACACCGCCGCCAGACTCGTCCTCGGGGTCTCCCGACACAAACACATCAGCCAACACCTACGCAAGCTCCACTGGCTCCCCGTCGAGAAAAGAGTCACTTTCAAGATACTCACCTACGCCTACAAATGCCTACACAACACCGGCCCCCAATACCTCAATGATAGAATCACTCTCCACGTACCCAAACGAAACCTCCGCTCCACCAACCTCCTCCTTGCCGAAACCCCGCGCATCTGCAAAGCCAGAGCAGGGGGAAGATCCTTCTCCTACATCGCGGCCAAGACCTGGAATGAGCTCCCCACCGACATCAGACGCGCCCCCTCCATGAACACCTTCAGGAAGGCTAAGAAGACCTGGCTCTTCGATTGACATGGATCCACTGATTCCCCTCCCCCCCACCCCAGCGCCTTGAGACCCTCCCGGGTGAGTAGTGCGCTTATAATTCCCCTGATTGATTGATTTATGCATTCAAGAGAGAATTCTTTGAGGGAACATATAAGTATTGAATATTTCACTTCAATAAGGAGAGACTATACTGTGAGGTCGAACCTTATTCAACACTTAAGCACTTTAGCCTGAAATTGGTAGACCTGCAAGATATGAGGTACTGCAGCCTTAGAGGCTTCCTAAAATCCTCCATGAAATGTAGATCTATGGAACAGGATAGTCGCCAATGTGGGAGACTAAAAAGACTGGAGGAAGTAATAAGGACAGGAAGTGTTTCAACACCTCAACTTAAGATGGAATATGGAACATGGGGTCTGCCGCTGCATGCTCATGTTTAGATAAAATTGCCTCCATTTAAGTTGTGTTGTGGATGCGTGGCGGCAAATAGATTAGGCTGATAGGAGGTGTAATTTGTGCAAAGACGCAGTTAAACGGTGGATCACGTATTATTTGTTTGCCCTGTTCTAAAGCCTGCTAGATGTCATTTTGAAAATCTCTGTTTTTGACGTATGGACTAAAGCAGCTGGAGCAGCCACTCAGTTTCTATATATTCTGGTTAATGAAATGATGTGCTATAGAATTTTAAAATTTTGCAAGAGCCTTTTAAACATGTTTTAACAGCTGTCTTGTGTAGTCTAATGTATAACTTTTATTATGCATGAAAGCTATTTTTGGTATCTAATTTATTTTGTTGGTGTTTTACTGTTGATCTCTTTGTAGATCAAAAACTTTAATAAAAAATCTTGAATAAGCGGTCACTGAGATTAATTCATGCATTCCCTGCATCAGTTTTTGTGTAGCCCTCTGAAATTTAGTAACCTGGCCTGACTTGTGAATGGCTCAGGCTCAGCCCTACTGTGACAACAGTTTATTAGAAAATGGACACATCCTGCCCTCCACCGCTATCAGTGCTCTGTTTCTGCTCCAAGAAGGTGCCTGCAAGCCATGCATCGCGGACATGTTTTGTGGTGTCTATTCACCCAGGAAGACAGATAAAGGGGCTGGTACTTCTCCTCACTCTCTCTTGATTCTTCAGTTGCCCTTTCACTCCTTCTCAGCTCTCCAGTTTGTTCAGGCAGAGGTCGACAAGTTCCTGTGGGAATCTCAATCCCTCTACTTCGTGAACCTGCTCCAGTTAATCACTTCTTAATGCGCTACTTGTTCTTTCAGCAGCATTCAACACTGTCGATCATGTCACCCAAGTGTCCTGGTTACAAGCAGGCTACTTTTAGTGGCATAGAATCAGAAGACTGTCCTTTTCTCCCAGTATATAATGAGCATGTTTCTCTTCTACCCTTCTCTACCCAGCCCCAGCGGCGGCCGGCACAGGATGGGAACGAGGGGAAGTCGACAGATGAGGGAAAAGGTATAATTAAATAAATAAATAGCACCTATTCCGTCGTCTTCCTCCCCAGCCGTGCCCTGCCCTGCCCCGCCCCAACGCGCTTACCTGTGTCGGCCGCCGCTGCCTAGCCCTCATCTTCGCGTGACATTCCTCAGAGGGTGGCTCTATCTTAACATTTACATCCGCCCAATTGCTGACTTGATTCGGTGTTCGGCTTCGAGGTCAGAAGCTATGCTGATGAAACGAAACATTCTGTAACAGGTGATGATTGAATCAAGAGCTAAAATGTTACATAGACTGTATTGTGGCCTTCGACTAATCCATGAGGATCCAAGAGTCAGACTTATCTTTAGCTCACTTGATGAACCTCTCTGGATCTGAGCTGCGAGTGCACGCACAACTCCTGCAAACTTCCAACCTGGCTCCTCAGGAGTCCCAGACAGTTTAAACAGGGTTTTGTTGTTATTTATTGTGATTATCTTCTAGTTACACCACCGTTATCACATGAAAGTCCTTTAGAAGATGCCAAGAGGCATTATCAGTGTACTGTAAGATGATGTTCTGTTCTGAATATGCCCTCGTTACTGCAGCCATTCTTCTTAACACATCCTTTAGAATAGTATCTGCAGGAGTCAAAAAAGACTGACCTGCAAGACTACACATTATGAGGTCACCTCGAAGGCTTCATGGATCCCTCAAATGTTTAAATGAAGGTACTCTTTGTCCAGTTCACTTTACTCCCATGATGAGCTACCCAATAGAGAAATGAAGGTGAAAATTATAAATCAACGGCACTTAATATTGAAAAATATGTGAGTTGTTAGAGTGGTCAGGGCATATTCATTCTCAAGTACTTGGGACTATATATAAATTTGATATGGAAATCAACTGGGGACACCGGTCTCAAATGACACAGACTAAACAGGAGAGGGGTAGAGGATGGAGGGCCTGGTTATAGCGCAATCTGACCAAGGACTACATTTCTTTAGTGGGCAATGACTGCCTGTCTCAGGTTATGGGCACCGTTTGTTAATTAAGTAAGGACTAGGGTGAGTAAGAAGGTGTCAGTCCACTCTTTTGCCTTTTTATTACTATCCTCTTTCTTATGAAATCTTAGGACCTCGTTCATGAAGTTAAGTTTAAAACCATGTACCGAGTTCCACAATCCCCGCCAGGACATAGTTTACACTTTTTCAACAGTCACACAGGTGAAATAGTATGCCTTAAAGCCATGCTAGGCGTGAATCTCCTAGGCATATTGCAGCGGTCACGTAAGTTTTTTAGGGATGCCTATTCCCCCAATGTGGGTTTGTGCATAGCATACAACTTCACAAAGGGGGAGGGGCAGTAAATTGTGCAAAAGCAATTTTTTTCTCTGTGAGAAAACAATATCCCTGTGGAGAAAGTCCATCCCCACACTACCACCAAATCTGGAGGTGATCCGTTCCCCTTCCCACCCTGAATGGCCGTTAATCCAGTCCTTGGTTAGAGTAAATCCATGATCATTTCCAGGGTGTCAACAGTCAGATTTCAATTTGTGAATGCCCACAAACGTAGGTTTTTAAGTGTTGACAAACTTACAAGGCAAACCACCCTGTGTAACGCACATTTCCCACCCCTTGTCCTTTCACATCAAAAGCCAAACACAACATTAGCGGCGCACCAGGATCATCCCTCAGCCCAACCCTCTTCAACATCTACATGACGCCTCTTCCGGACATCGTCAGATCACATGACATAAACATAATTTCCTACGCCGACGACACCCAGAACGTCTCAGCCTGGATAAGCGACAACTGCCTTAAGCTCAACACAGAGAAGATGGAAGTTCTCATCTTCAGCAAGCACACCACCCAATGGAACGACTCCTGGTGGGCGTCGGAACTCGGTACCACTCCCAGGCCCGCAACCTCAGTATCACCCCCACGCCTGTAACCTCGGTATCATCCTCAACAGCGTACTAGCCATGAAAAGTCAAGTCAATGCCGTCTCCTCAGCCTGCTTCCACACACTCCGAATGCTTCGAAAGATTTTCAAGTGGCTCCCCCCAACACCAGGAAATGGTAACACAGGCCCTCTTCTCCAGCCAATTGCGGCAACGCACTCTATGCCGACACCACCTCCGAACTCATGCATAGACTACAGCTGATATAAAACGAAGCGGCCATACTGATCCTCAACCTGCCGAAGAGAACCCACATTACCCAGCACCTGGAGGACCTCCACTGGCTCCCAGTCCAGAAGAGATGCCATTTCAAGATCCTGATCCAGGCCCACAAAGGCCTCCATAACCAAGGACCTGCCTACATGAACCACCGCCTGCACTACCACCAGCCAAATAGGAACCTTCGTTCAGCACACCTCGTCCTCGCAGGGATACAGCGCATACGAGACAGCTGCACCAGAGGACGCTCCTTCTCCCACCTCACCGCCAAAGCCTGGAACGAACTACCCCTCCACCTCTGCACTGAACCATCGCTGACCGACTTCAGGAAGGGACTCAGGACTTGGCTGTTCGAATGAGACCAGCATGAAGGGCCTGGATATTCCCTGGGGTGACAAGCTGCGCTTTATAAATATTACTTGATTGATTGATGGGAATTACAACTGAAGATTTCTCTTCACTCGCGCTGGAGTAATATACACTAGTAAAGCCATTTACGCCTCCTAGTAATCTTTTTGGCAGACATAAATGAGAGTATTTTTGGCCATAAGTTCACAGATAAAAATGTCTTTGTGAATCCTGGACTTCTATGTGAAAGTCTTTTATCTTAAGTCTTCTTGTTCACGTTTTGATATTGTGCACTGTATTTTCATGACTGAAGGAACTGAGAATCCAATGCAAGTAAATATGCAACATTTTCTTTTATTTCAAGAACCTAGATATTATTCCAATGATAGATAAGCAGAAATTGATCGAAACAAAAAATAAATAGCTTTATCATAATGACAGAGACTTTAGCTTACAAAACATCGCTGCAAAGTATCTCTGGATATTGCCATAGCACCTCAGATGAAGGACAGAGCAATCTGTTATAATGATCAGGATGTTTTTTGGGGATGCACTAAAAAAGCTAAAAATAAAGCTTTTGGTGTACCTAAGTGCAATGCTATTGATTTGCAAAGTGCATCGCCCAGTCCACTCCATAAAGGTAGTGTGTAGGCAAAAGGCGAGCATCAGCAACCTGTCTCTCCGGCTACTGCTAGACAGACACAATAGCACATTTAAGAACTGAACATTACTGAATGTCAATCAAATGACTATCTTCACTGATGCAACTGAAGAATTATATGGTGGCAAAACTAACATTTCCTCCAACCCTTTTTCAAGCTTGTGGCACAACACCGATGTGAGAAATCTATGGGAATTGCTTGCACATGAAGAACCTAAGTCCTTTACTACTGGTGACTGGTCGGTCAACGAAGCATCAAGTCTTGCAAAATTCCTGCTCCTGGGATTCATCTTCATCTCAAAACAGGATTATTGCACCTCCAGAATGTCTGCATTAATACTCAACTGATTGGTCTGCATCTATCCACACAAGGGGACCAGGCATGCACACAAAGAATGTAAAGTACACTGAAGATCTCTATTGAATCTATATGTGAGCTGCACACCATCTGCATGTGTATGATTTCAGAGATAAAAGGAGATGGCCAAATGGGCAAAGGGCTCTACAACCCTGGGTAATGGAGGGAAAAGGGGACAGAGATGATAGTTCCTCAATCCTAGTTATATATATATACTTAAACGCACATGGTCCGTTGAAATTGGAAGCTACAAAAAACATTATAACTCTAATACAGGAGATTTTACATACTTATGCGCTATCGGCTAAAGTGATTGTAGGAGACTTTAATCTACACTATCTGGGAACAAATATGAGTGACAGGTCGTGTCCAACCAGCTCTGAGAGAACTTTCAATTCTTTTCTGCAAAATTATGATTTAAAGTCCGCCAATGAAACCTGGAAAAGTTTGGATTCCAAACACTCAGATACGGCCACATTTAAGAACTGTTCCACGATTGACTACATCTTTTTATGCAGCCTTCTCACTCAGAAAATAGTTAACTTTGAAGTAAAATCACACGAAACTAGTGATCACAAATTGCTGCAGGTTGAACTAAATACTAGTATCACACAGAGGGAACAAGTAGCTGTAGTATCCCATTCAATAGGGATTGAAGAACACACACTAGTTAGAAGGTTAAAGTGGAACAAGCATCAGGCCACATTATTTAACGCATGGTAAGAAAAACAAGAGTGCAAAGGTAAGCATCCTGGAAACCAACACAGTGTGGATAATTGGATGAGGTGGATTTGTGCTCTAAAAACCATACTTGTCAACAACTACAAAGTCAGGCCACATGGAACGACGACGCACACTTCACAACTTAGACACAATAACACAAAACTAAGTACAATTATACGTAACCTGAAGAGGGCAAAAAGAGCACATAAGATTGCACGAACCCAAGAAACAAGGGGAAAATGTAAAGATCTATCTAAAAAGCGCAGACATCTGCTATGGTCTCTTAAACAAAATAAAATAGAGAAAGACTGGATAACGATACATGAGCTCTCAAAACCTCACAAACAACGTCAGCTTTGGCAATTTATAGCCAGCCTGGAGAAAGGTAAAGTAGACAGGCGCAACTCTGTACACGCAGATGCATGGCTGAGACATGTCTCTACAATTTATATTGAAAAGGAAGGCTTCATTGACCCTGGAAGCTCCGGGGTTCGCCCCTTGGCTAGCGCAAATACAGACGAGGAGGTCTCAGTGGAATTTATGGGCAAAGAACAACACTGTACCGCTGTCGAAAAAGTAATAAAAAAGATAAGAAAAGACGGGGCACCCGGGCCTAACAGTCTTCCAGGAGCTATCTTTAGAGAAGATCCAGTATATTGGGGAAAAATCTTATCCAATCTGTTTATCGAATGTCGACTGAAAGCAAAGGTGCCCGATTCATGGCGAGGGTCATTTTTACATCCAATTTTCAAGAGAGGAGACAACACAGAGCCAAAAAATTATAGACTAATCGCCCTCTTGGACATTGAAGGAAAAGCCTACGCCAGCACCTTATTGAATGAATTAAATAGATGGATTAAAGAGAACGAAATCCTCCCCCCCTACCAGACCGGATTTCGTAAAGGCTGCTCCACAACTGATAACATCGTGGCCATGTCGTATCTAAGCCAGCAAGCAAACGGTAAAAATAATAAACCAGTTTTTGCATGCTTCGTAGACTACTCAGCTACCTTTGATGGGGTGCCTCGACACAAGCTTTGGGACAAATTGCGCAACTGGCATATCCCAGCAGGTCTTCTCAACGCCAGTATCTCATTGTATAGTAACACCTGGATCAAAGTGAAGCTAGCAGACAACACCACAACGAAGAAGTGCTTGACAAATCGTGGTTTAAAACAGGGATGTGTACTGGCCCCCACACTGTTTAACTTATACACCGCTGATCTGGGGAAGAAGCTTCACAATGCCAGTCTCATAACTCCGAAAATTGGAACCAACAAACTGCAAATACTACAATATGCAGACGATTTAGTGGTAATGGACCACACAAAAATCGGGCTACAAAGGGGCCTAGATGCCCTTAACAACTACAACGAAAGAAATGAGCTTATAATAAATGCTCAAAAAACTAAAGTAGTAATTTTTGGACATTTCCCAAAAAAAGCCCTATTGAAATGGCATGTGGGCAAAGAAATCATCTCTACTGCGAAATCCTACAATTACCTTGGGTGCTGGCTACGTGAAACGGGCAAGGCAACGCTACATCTACATAAAATGAAGGCCAAAGCACAGTCAACAACCTATGCCTTATGTAAACTAAATGAGCTAATGCAAAGTCCAATGACAGCTCCTATTAGAAAAGTAATACAAGCTAAAATCAGGGCAACTGCAGGGTATGCACAGCAGGCATTCCCGGGTAAAATGGAATCAATGTTAGACAAAGCACAATGCCAGGCCTATAAACGCATTTTCAAATTGCCTAAATACACTCGCAACAGCCTAATTCGTTTGGAATTTGGACTGAAGCAACAAAGTAAAGAATGTTTGGGAATGCATGTGAAATATTACTATCAAGTACTAACAGCCCCAGCCAGAAGCTTAAAGAGCAAGCTGAAGCCGATCTACGGGGGGTCAATTAACCCGTGGCAATGTTAAATGGAGGAAGCAGTGGAAAAGTTGGGTTTAGTCATTGAAAACTGGGACCAAGGGACGATAAACTATCTGGCCATTAAAAACTCAATCAATAAACAATGCTACCATTTGTCACATAAAAATGACCTAGCGGAATATATAACAGGAAGAGGTCCACCAGGGCTGATAACATCAAATGCAGGGCATAAAATCCAGCCCTATCTCAGCCAAGCACTGGGAAGGAAAGCACTAAAAAACATTGTATGGGCCAGATTAGTGCCCCTCCCAATTACAGAACTAAACCCTGGGTGGAAGTCCCTTGAACACAAAACCAGATGTAGAATCTGCAACTTTAAATCTGAATCTCTGCTACACTTGATTTGTTGCTGTCCCGGTATGCTACAGCCCCGTAAGAACCTTTTAAAACACATATGGCTGCGTAACGGGGTCCGGACAGTGAAGGAAGCAGTCTCGGTTCTCTTTTCCTGCACCCTACCGTCAGACTTGGCCAGATTTGGGAGATATATGGCCGAGCTGCGCCTTATGCTTATGGAAGAGGAAGGGGCCAGGCAATACAAGAGGCAACCTGGTTTGTTAAACAATCAGACTCCAGCAATTAGCTCATGATGATGCCGTTTTAACTACCAACCTTAGTACCTGTATCAAATTTGAAATAAGGCTGAACTGGCAATCTCTCCACGTTTTATTAATGTATATAACATATCTTTTTATTCGGTTTTGATAATGGTGTACGTAAACCCATTTTGTACGAATGTTTTTTAAACAATTGTTACTCTAATCATCTTTTAAATTTGTATGTAAGTCATATTGCAAATGGTTTTAAGTAACTGTGCAATACAAATAAAAAAATTCATTCATTCATTCATTCATTCAACCCTGGGTAACCCCAGTGTCGGGGGCCTTTACTTGTGATGTAAAAAGTGGAATATCTGCCTCTTGGGCAAGGTCGGGCAACAGGGGCGGTTCCTTTATTGGAGCGCTGGAGCGTTGCCCCCCCTGTATTTTTGTGCCCCCCATATTAAAATACATTAAAAAAAATTCTGTCTGCATTGCTTTTAAATCGCAGAATTGGTGCCTTTCTGCTTGAGGGCGGAGGTGGGGCTTAAATGATTGACATAAGGCATCTAGTCTTGAAGTGCCCACGTCGGGTTGGACGGTTACCCTCCTCTGTCCAGCCCCGACATGCGCATTTCAGGCCTCTCCTATCTGCACATTGTTAGGAGCCGGGGAATCAGAACCGCAGCCCCCCAGTCTCCTAAGGAGCGCTTGGCAGTAGCGGTCCGTGGTAGGAGTGCCGGCCGGGCGGTGACGTGGGGCGGGGGAGGGGCAGGGTGGAGGGTAGTAAACCACGGATTACGGCCGAATACAGGTAAGTAAACATTTAAATAAATAAAACGAATTTCGTTGCGCGCACTGCATCGCATTTGGCGATGCAGCGCTCACAACGAATTTCGTTGCGCGCACTGCATAGCATTTGGCGATGCAGCGCTCACAACGAAATTCGTTTTATTTATTTAAATGTTTACTTACCTGTATTCGGCCGTAATCCGTGGTTTACTACCCCCACCCTGCCCCTCCCCGCCCCACGTCACCGCCCGGCCGGCACTCCTACTAGGGACCGCTACTGGCGCTTGGTTTTCCTGCCCAAGCCAATCCGGACGCTGCTGTCACATTGTTCACTAATATGAAGATCGAGAGAGCAGCGTCTGGATTGGCAGTGGCACAGGAAGCGCGAGTAGGGAGGTTGGCCTCTAGTTCCGACGTTCGAAACACGGCATTGCGCAGGAGCGAAGTTCATGTCCAAGTGCCCTGCTGGCTTCGGCACACGAGCACGCCGTTGCCTTGAAGCCGTTCCTGGACTTGCTGGGTTAAACTACTATCAGTAAGTAAATTAAAATCACTAAGTAGCATGACTCATAAAAACACACGCTCAGATTGAAGTCAGAACGAATGCCGTGTGTGGTGTCTGTATGAAATGATGAAAAAAAAAACACGTACAGACAAAGTTTGAACCCTTGCGATACTCCGGGCCTAAGTTAGAATGAATTAACAAAGGAGAAACGGACGTGAATAAACAACTGAATAAACAAAAATAATACGTTCAAAAAGCACACAAATCCAAAAAAAAAAAGTCCCACAGTAAACATCTTCAGAGGCTAGAATTCTGAATGTATGACGAGCGTGAGCTTGATAAATTATAAGCACCCAGACAGTGCGCCAATGAAGACATAAATAAGTAACGAGTGCACGAGCACCGATGTTATCTACATACTGTAAATGTATTTTCTCTGTAGTGCTCCGACGCCCTTCAGGTCTGGCCTGAGCTATGGAAAACGATGGAAATAGAGGTGATGAATCAACACTCAATGGGAGAAATCATGTACTTCGTGGTGAATTAAAGCATGCACGTGGTTATGTATGAATGAATGAGCAGCCACTTATGCCAATCATAGGCTGTCCAGTGGTCCCTTATCTTGGTTTTCTCTTTCAGGATAGTACACAGTGTGCAGCGATCACACGGACAGATCCAGCCTTTCTGTGATCTATTAAGACAGCTCACTGGATTCGCCACATTTTGCAGTGATATTATGTGAGCATGATCATTCTGCTGGTATGGCTGACTCCCACGTTCATTCTACCCACGTTGACAAGCTCAGGATCATCGTCGGGTCAAATTACAATATCTATTATTCAAACGTCAACGAATGATGCACTTTGCTCAGTGCCTTGTTAATTTCTACCAGCCGCACCCACTGTCTGCTGTAGGCGTTCGTGGGGGTCTGTCATCCTCTTGCACCCTTTTCCACGAGGCGCATTCACACATACATCCCTATTTACTAGAGGACAAGGACCCTGCTGCGGTGCAGGAACATTTTTGAGGAGATTCCTGTGCTTCTGGAGGGTGAGTGGGGTTGGGACTGAGTCTGTCACATATGGTATCTTTTTCTTTTTAGATGGTAGTGAAATTTAGGTTAAGTTTTTTCTCGTTTTGGCTTTCACCTGGGCCCACTGAAGCATGCATATTTGGGTCCTCAGGACCCAACTGTGGAGGCCGTGCTGCAGTGGGGTAATGAGTTTGCTGACTGAATAGCCCATTTGTCATTGGATTGGAGGGGGGCAACCTAGCCTCCTCCAATGAAAGGGCAAGACTCAGTGACACCTGGTGACCCCATTTTTACCCATCAGGGGCAGTTATATTTTCATCTGGTGAGAGTGCTGCTGACTGTACCCCCTTTGTTCAGCTCTTCCCTTCACTCTGTCAGCCCAGCCAGGGGATTGTGCTCCCTTTCAGAGCCCTACCCACCCCCACTGCCCCATTCTCACCTCATGATCTGAAGCTGGAATGGACACCCTACCGCAGGCTTGGGAGTCTTGGAAGGGGTTGAAATTTGACTTGTATGAATGCCTGCACCTGGGAAGGCGCCTGGCAGTTATTTTGTAGGAAACGTTTGTTTGTTTTTTAATTGTTAATCATTTTTAGCAGGAGCAGGTCTGCTTTGAATGACAGGTTTTCCTCTTCTGTGATCTGACAGTCGCATTGCTAATGCTTAGTTGCCAAGTTTTCAGGTTGCTAGTGTGTGGCATTTCCATAGTTTCAGTGAAACTTATAAGTGACATTGTACAGCCATATATGTCTCTAGTCCCACTGCGCCCTTTAAGATTCAATTCTGTTTCTCTCTGGCTACATACAGATATCTTCAGTGATTAAACTAACTGAGGATTCAAAACGTAAAGGGCTGCATTTCCCACCATTTAATTCAACTTGCATTTGTTTTTCATACAAGGTGTGTGCGCTATTTTATATTCATTTACCTTTGCATACTACAAACATATACATATATGTATTTTGCAAAAACTTGCTTTATATTAAACAATAAATCTCTGCACATTTTAAGGCAGCAAGTCTTATACTGTGTGTAATATAATTTTAAAATAATTGTATGCATATTCACAATACCTTCTCAGTTGCAGGCTAAGACCTCATAGCAGTATAACCACACAAGTGACTATTCTGCAGTGCGCCCACCAAGATTCAATTCTGTTTCTCTCAGTTCTCACCCAGACATCTGCAGTGATTGCATTAACCAACTGAGTCTTCATAACGTAAAAGAGTGCACTTTCCACAGATTCCTTCAACTTGCATTTGACATTAGTTAAGATGTGTGTGCTATCTTGTTTACAGTCACCTGAGGGTGAAAGACACACAAAATAGGTACAGTTTCTTTTTGTCATTTTTAACAGTTTTTATCTCTGAAACCCCCTGCCACCCCCAGGTCCCAGTAGCGGTCGGTGGTGGGAGTTCCGCCGGGTGCTGACGTGGGGCGGGGGTAGTAAACTACGGATTATGGCTGATTACAGGTAAGTAAACATATTAATAAATAAAACGAAGTTCGCTACGCGCGCTGCATCGCCAAATGCGTGGCAGCGCGCGTAACGAACTTCGTTTTATTTATTAATATGTTTACTTACCTGTAATCAGCCATAATCCGTAGTTTACTACCCCCCCCACCCTGCCCCTCCCCCGCCACACATCAGTGCCCGGCGGAACTCCCACCACCGACCGCTACTGCACGTGCACTACATAACTTGAGTAAACCCTAGTTGCAGTCAGTAGCGGTCGGTGGTGGGAGTTCCGCCGGGCGCTGACGTGGGGAGGGGCAGGGTGGGGGGTAGTAAACTACGGATTATGGCTGATTACAGGTAAGTAAACATATTAATAAATAAAACGAAGTTCGTTACGCGCGCTGCCACGCATTTGGCGATGCAGCGCGCGTAACGAACTTCGTTTTATTTATTAATATGTTTACTTACCTGTAATCATCCATAATCCGTAGTTTACTACCCCCCACCCTGCCCCTCCCCCGCCCCACGTCAGCGCCCGGCGGAACTCCCACCACCGACCGCTACTGGTTGCAGTGGAGGTGACACAGTTGCCTTGAACATATTTCTTCCTTAGCTCAAACAGCCATGTCTGAGCGGAATGTAATGCCTGTCCTTTCACGTTATACCCCTTTGGCTAGGGCTAGTTATGCTGAATTCTCAGAGCTGTTGAAACCATCATCCCCTAATGTACTATTTCCAAGATATTGAGGTTTCAAGGACTAGTGATTGTCTAACCTAAAAGTGTGGCCCCTCGTTATCGAAGGGTGGCAACCAGTCCAGTGCTTTTGCAGATTCCTTTTGTTGGTGTGGGTTATTAAATTTGGATTCGATTTCTATAGCACTGGGTTAAACCCCCTTAGCATCCTTTACGAGCTGCAGAAAAAATATAATTAATTTCTACCCTTGGTAGAACACGGTGTTTCTAGTCCTGTTAAATGTAGTTACTGTTAGATGTCCGAAGGAATTCTAACTAGTTATCTTTAAAATGTTATTATTAAAGGATTTTGTTTGATCATGCATTTAATACTTGATTAACTTTTTTACTGTATTGCTTTTACTTTATATATTGTAATCGAGAGCAGGCTAGACAACGAGAGCTAGAGACTGGCTCTTATTTTAGTATGACTGCAAGATTAACGGGAGAGAGTTAAGTAGCAAGCAGTTACACATTAACCCCGGGGAGGAAGGGGGTGCCTAGAGCACAAAAAAGGTTCACACTAAAAACAAGCATTTGCAATGCAATAGGTCTCGCATTAATGAGAGTTTGAGCTATTGGCATTGTAAATGACAATGCCTTTTATTTATGTGTTGTTTTTAAAACAGATAAATAAATGGCATTGTCATTTACAATGCCAATAGCTTAAACTTCCGCAAATACAAGACCTATTGCATTGCAAATGCGTGCTATAAAAATTGTAAAAAGCTGTTAGGAGAGCCTGTGTTCTGCCTGCAACAGCAGGCACGACAACGCTATTTGAGATAATAGTGCTCGGAGGCTGTAATTAAAGCCTACCGAGGTTACAAAATGAGACAAGCCGGTACTAAGGAGGGACTACTAAGCCTTTTGACCAATGAACAGCCACAGTTTACAGTGGACAATGACACAAGTCAATGAAAAATGTGTGCAGAGAGTGGGCGGAGCGTCAAGTCCCTACCTCAATACAGCATGCCTCGAAGAGCAGCCCTATTACTGCCCAGGCTTGACCTAAAAAAGTATATATAGTAACCAACAGATTCATAGATTTGGCCCTTCTCATAACCGGAGGTCCATAGCAATGCATTGGAAGGCGCACACTCTCCCAAACGTGAAACATTGGTGTGCGGCAGCCATCAAGTTGGGCAGGGCCAAGGCAACGACTTTGCGGCGTGAGGAAGTGCGAGGATTGAGGTGTACTCCCATTGCGGCACTGTGGGAGGGAGTATTGCATGAACTCCAGTTGTTCAAAGACTCCCTAGCGGCCTAGTTGGGAAGCCTCCCGCTACTGATCACTGATACTACTGGTGTCTGGTACGCAAGGTGTGTCTGGTGTCCTTCACATAGTAATCCTGAGACTCTCTGCTCAAGGGGATGGAGGGGGGTCGGCCTACATTACTCTCGGAATGTAACTGTGAGTTGTGCTGCGAGGTGAGAGGGGGTGTGGGTCTGCACACTGCCTGCTGCTCCACAATGGGAAAATAATGTGGAGGTATGACTACTGATATTATTATGTGGATAAGTGACCAGCTGACTTGTGCAGACAACGTATGGAACTCCCTGATGTGATATGATGGTTGTTAATGTTCTAAACATATTATACTGAACCGACTGCTCCTTACCAAATACTGTCAGTACCAGGTAATGTCTAATACATGACTATACTTCGAACACCCCTATGATGTAACACGTGCGTTGTACTGCAAAACTAATGAAGATTGGTCCAAAAAAAAAAAGTCACAAGTTCAAATGGTGGCGGGCCCACTCAGTCATTCATCCTTCTGAGGTCAATTAATTGAGCATAACTGAGTTGGGTAACAATAAAGATTTGTTATTTGTCAATAGCGCCAAGGGAGCGCCTGCTATGTTAGGTTGGGTATTAACTGTCCCAAACACCATGGTCTTATTAGGCATCAAATATAGTGGCATTACAATCTTCCTCCTCATCCTGACACATGTATCCTTGGGACACCGGAAGTAATCTCTGACTAGGTCTTTGTGTTTCTGCATAAGCTCCTGTTTACTAGTTTCCTGCAACAGCTCGCTGCGGCTCAGCCCTGTACATCATAAAACACCATTATCTTTACAATCATTATCACACGCCAGCTTCAATATAATCAATATAGTTTTTATCACCTTATTTTCTCACTTAGCAATCATTTGGACATCATGTGTCGCTTAAAAATCGATACAACTGGCAACACACAGGGCCCGATTCTGATGCGGGTTGGAAAAGCTTCCCGACTGATGGCCTGATTCTGATGCGGTTAGGAAGGCCTCCTAACGGCATTTGCTCCTTCCAAATCGGATCGGGAACGTGTCTTCCCGACCGAGGGCCCAATTCTGATGCGGTTAGGAACAAATGTTCCCATTGAAGTCAATGGGAGTTCAACCAAATCGTATCTGGAAACATCCGGATGCATCCTACTCTGCCGGTTGGACTTTCCCGATCCGAGTGGGTCGGAAACCATTTCCCAACCGATTCGGTCGGGAAGCTTTTCCAACCCGCATCAGAATCGGGCCCACAGTCGTCAAAGTCACGAGCGTTCTTTGAATTCATTTCTCTAAGCATTCTTCTAGGAAAGGCGAGCCAAAAATAAAATGCATTGCAATCAGAGCGACTAGCGAACATAAGGGACACATTTTTTTTCCATAACAGGCATTAATATCCACGCTCTTTAAGGTTTGATGATGACAGCTCTTCCAGTGGTGACACGTGGACTCTTCGGCAGCGAGACAAAGGTCCTTCCTTCCCCCATTTTCTGGTATTTCTATACACTTTCTGGTAATTTCAAAAAATCTTTGGAAAATTTGCAAAATGTCCGAAATTTGTAGGGAACTAACAAATCTGCATTTTCTGCATAAAGATTTTCGCTGCAGGTGTGGACTGTCCATAGTGAAGAGACGCTGATCTTTCATACTTCCTGTTCTTGCAATGCATTTGTGCCTAAAGGAAGGATTGTGTCTTCAGGAAGCCACTCCCTTGGTTCCACCCCAGGCATTCCAATTTTCCTTTTACAGTAATATCCCCAGGACTGGTAACAAGGACTCTTTTGTACAAATGAATCGCCTGTAGAGTGACTGGGTGGGCACTAGGGTGCCTGCCTACATCGTCGTCGTCAGGATACTAGGTTTCTAGAATTAGGCATTCATTTCACCTGCTGGTGAAGGTGCATTATGGGAATTGTAGTCACGAGTTGCTTCGACTAAACCAATTGGGCTGACTCGCCTAATGACGATGATTTGAAGAGAATGGGCTGGCCTGGAAACATGGTGCCCTGACATCATGGAGTTAGGGGGTAACACACCTAAAAAATAAAATCTTGTACCATGGAAATCGGGGGAGGGGCACATTGCTCTCCACCCTGCTCGGGAACGGCCAATGTCTGCTGCTCATCGTTGACCTGAGTTTTTTGTGTGTTTTTAGCTTTAGTGATGGAGCCACATTTTCGCTTTTAAGTAAACATCTTGAGCAACCCAGATATTATCATCAAGGGTCTTCAGCACGACACTCCGAGGGAAAGGGTTAAAGTTCGCCAAATGTGCTGAGGTTCAGAGGAGCGAAGAGAGAGAAACCAGAGGGGAGGGCGGGGCGTGGGAGGGGAGAAATACTGAACAAGGCGTGTTGAGGAGGAAAGAGGAAGGAATATGAATGGAGAGACGCGCATTCCAGGGCAAATCCCTTAATCTCCTGTACCTGAAAAGTGAATGAACAGAGAGCAAGCGGATAGCATTTCTTTTTTTTCAAGCAGTGTCACGGGGTCTCACCTGCATGCTGCTGGGCCAGCTCTGTGATATCCTTCTGGTCTTTAAGCAGAGCAGCGTTCGCAGCACCTGAATGAACACTGTCAGGGCTGCCAGCACCAGCGCTGCCCGCAGTGGCAGGGAGCTAAGCCAAGCCATGCTGCAGCCAAAGAGGACTTGGGGTGTTCAGTGCACCACCTACAGTTCGCGCCGCTGACTCCCTGCTCCTGGTACGAGATGCAAAGAGTGGCAGAGAACGGCGCTCCGCACACACGTGCTCTCAATAACACAGGCAGACAGGAGGCGGGACTAAAGTTTAAAATGCACAAGTTACCAGCCACCTCCTACCGCCTGTCGTAGAAGAGTGGTAGACACTGTAGCTGCAGTCGGCGCCATGTTGGAAGGGCAAGGCTTCCAGTTAGTGTCCTTAAATGCCAGGATAATAGCAATTATTGCCTCCCCCTAGCCTCTGTATTTTTTGTAGCCTAGCGGCGGGAGGTTCAAGCAAGTTTGCACTATATAAAATTGCCCCCCAAAAAAGCAGTGTACCGGCGGGTCAAGTTTGCACTATATAAAATTGCACCAAAAAAAAAGCAGTGTTGGGAGAGCGCTGCCTACCGGGGCCCTTACAGTAGAAGACACTAGACACCTAGCTGCTCCAATTCAGCAATGCTCATAGACTGGTTGGGCTGCAACCATGATTGCAGCTCGTTGTATTTGCAAACAAGCCCAATCACCTTAAAAAGAAAGCCCAAAATAAAACAAATCCTGACGCCCAATTGCCGTGGACATCGAAAAGTTTAAAAAAGCTAAATAAATACAATAAACAGAGGGGGAGGCACAGTGCATGAGGCAGCACCAACACAACTGGGGCGGTAAAAGGACATGGGAGGGAGGAATGCAATATTTACATGTAAGCAGCCATGGCGCCAAAGCTGAACACAGGCAGACAGTAACAGACCAGAAAACCAAGAAATAAAAGAGTCCCCCTCAGAACACATAAAGACCAATAGCGGAATGAGACAGTAGTTAGTCCTTGCTGCCTGGGAGGAACTGAAGAGAAAAAGGAGGGACAAAGAGGCAGGACTGACCACTAGCAAGCAAGGATTTTTAAAGGACACTGAAACAAACAAATCAAAAGCAGAGGGATGGCTTTAAGCCAACATGAGAAATTACAACAGGTCTCGAATGCTCGACCTAAAAAGGGGTTGGTGAGAAAACTAACAGCAGAAGAACTCACCAGCTATGGGCATTGCCAGGCACAGAGTAGAAGGCACTGCCAATTTAAATTCTGTCAGAACCTTTTCAACCCACAATTGAAGGATCATCATCCCAGAAGTAAATCACTGACATCTTGGATTGGGAAATAGGTCATTATGGAACAGAAGTTACAAAAAGGTGGTGGCCATTTTGAATCTAACCATGCATCCAATCTCCATTGATGTCCTGGTGACCATCGCAGCCACCCCCAAAAACCGGGCAAGTGAAGAATCCTAGCACCTAGAGTTGCAGAGGGAGATAGAATGTGCATCTGTCTAACAGCCCCCGAGACCCTAGGTTGCCACCTTTCTCAGAATAAAAGGCTGGTCATTTGTTTACATTTTGCTATACTGGAAGGGACAAGTGCTGGTGGGTGAAAAAGATTTTTTGTAAAATTCTCAGTATTTCTGTGTAACATGGCAATTATCTATCTGTTTATTTTACCAATCATTTAAAAATATTTAAATAGCTCTCAAACACTTTTAAAGTTATTTTTTTCATTTGTTTCCTCTTCTAGGTCTAGATTTCTAAAAGTAAAAAAATTCCGGAACTCTATGCTTTTTCCATGTTTCATGGGCAAGAACATAAAAAAGGCCACACCAGTAAAAAAAAAACTGGTGGCACCTTATCGAGACCCCACCAGGAACTCCCGCTTAGTCCTAACGGCTACATTAGTGTACTAATGATTAAAAACAAAACTTCCCACTTGTGGGCCTAAGGGCGACTTGTATTGGGTCTCTTAGGGGATGACTAGTACTGTTTTATTAGAGCTCTTCATTAATTACCGATTGGTGATGCGCAGAAAAGTAGGCTGGAAAGAAAATGCTATTTCCACTTCTTTCGCTCTCTCTCTTTGTCCTGTCTTTGGTGTTTGGTTTAGATGGCAGCAGAAGCCATGCAGAGAAAAGTAAACTAGAAATAAGGCAAACCTAGAGGAAAAAGTTAAAATTTGCATGATGAACGATGTATGTTAATATGAACTTCAACATAAATCAAATTTGATGGGATGTCAAATTCCTGTATAGTAATGTATCTTAAACTGGGTTATGTGAAATAAAAAAAATTAATTAAAGTGAAAACCGCAAGAAGTACCCATGCATATAGTCAAGCCATTAGCCTAGAACGCGGAAGCCCTTCTTAGGTTTTAACTTTGCCAATACTGATTGCTGCTGCTCTCTCAGGTTTATAGGTTTAAAAATTTTTTTTTACTTTGCTATTCCCTTTCCTGCACTAGTGCTTGTAGCTGTGTAATGTAAAATGGCAAGACCCATATGCCAAACATGTTGAGCTCCTCAGAGTCTCTTCGCCCATTGCATAACTGCTCAACCATAAGCATGCCACCTCCCAAAACACATCAGTTTTAATGGCACTACAGTTATGAACTGCTGCCACAGCCTGGTTTGTTTTCTCATCTTTCAGAGCTTTGTTAGTTCCCTTTGGTAGGTTTGCGTTGGCTGCTGGCTGAGATAGTGACAGAGCACTTGTAGCTGGTATTGGTGGATTATCATATACTGCATACTTCACCATAGCTAACTGCATTGCTGTGAAATATCATTGATGCAATTTTATTGGTTGAATCACTTCTCTCATGCAGTGCTTAATTTGTAAAAAAAAAATAAGCGCCACGGCTCTCGTCAGGAGGCCCCTGCAGCTTGCACCACACATAGCGCCTGCCAGCGCTGCCAATGATAGTAACAACACAACTGCTAACCATCACACTCCTACAAGTGTGACCATTCAGACTATTTCAGGACCCAAAGCTATAAGAATGGCTTGAGCGGCAGGTAATAGTCATTTTTAATGTACATTGAATTAATAATTAACTGGTGTTTTGGTCATCGCTAAATTAGCCAGACAGCGCCACCATATGGTAGACTGTCACAAACGCCGGTTTTGACAATTAAGTGGCGGTGCCGAAAATGGAAACCACCAGCTTAAATTAAGCATTGCTCTCATGTTGAACAATACCATCAGTTGTAATTTCAACAGGATATCCAAGCAAATTGTTTCAAAACATACACCAAAAGAGGGGCTCACTCAGGGAGTTTATGAAATCTGCTTGAAACACAACATTCTTTTTGCCAATTTCTTGAAATAGAATTTTGAAAACGAATGGGCAGATTTACAAGCCACTTGCGCCACTTTTGCGTCATTTGTAACATGGGAAAAATGACGCAAAAGTGGCGCAAGGGGCTTGTAAATCTGCCCCGAAATGTCTAGAATGCAAATATCTATTGTTATTATTGTTTCAGTTTTGGGAACTGCGGTAGTTAACATTTTTCTTAACTGAGTGAGCACTTAAAAAAATTAGAGTTTCCATTGCTCCCAGTCGCAACCACTACCTTCCCTGCTGTGGGGGCTTTACGTTGTTTCCAGATTTGTGGTACGGCTAGTTTCAAGTTCCTTGTTTGGCTTGGAACGGCTCAACTATGACTCAGAGTCTTGAGACAGACAGTGTCACGAGAAAGGTTTCAGATTTTTCAAAAATAGGAAGTAAGATCCTGCAGCGCCTACACGCCTCCTACATGCAGAATTGTGGTTGAGCCAGCTGTCTTGGCGCATGGGATTTGCAAAAGTATATGTCTGCAGGGAGGATGGTCTTGTTACCAGCAACACCTTAATACAGACCACTCAAGAGGAAGCAGGAAGATGTATCGAAAAATATATCACAGTGTGATTTCATCCTACTCACCCTATTTTGAATGCCATTAGGTATAAGAAAATAGTCCCATGATATATAAAGATTACTTGGCATACAAGGTAGGGGAAACACGTGTTCACCCTGCTGTGATATTACAAACAGGGCTATGTTGCTGAACACCTACTTCTGTGGTACACATGGGTACATTCGAATAATGTGAGTCTGGTGCTCCTGTTGGAAATGGGGGCTTCCAGTGGATCCCTGCATCCATGCACAGGATCTTTGCACAGTACATATGGTATTGTATCTCTGTATACTTAAAATAATTAACTCTTACTTCCCAGCCCTTTGCGTCCTAAATAAATGATATTCCCATAAACACCGACACCATTTTGAGAAACCAAGACTGTTTAATAAAGGACACAGCTTCAACTCCAGTGAAATGTTGCACTACATGCTGTGGTTCCAATATTATTGATGGTTTAGGACCTACTACATAGTTTGCTTTCATTGGCCTTTTCTCCAACCTCTACAGTACATTTAGACTTGAAAGTAAGAATTATAGCAAGAGAGAAAGGGGAGAGTCTGGACCAGAGAATGAGAGAGAGAGACATGGGGAAAAAAGAATGGGTAGAAACAGAGCGATAAATAAAAAAAAAAGAAAGAGAGAGAAGTTACAGAAGGGAGAAAGATGGTTCAAAAGAAAATGAAGAGCATCAGAGAGAAAGAAAGAGATGTAAGTGAGCACAGGAGAAATTGAGGTAGGAAATCAGAGTAAATACCTACAGCTAAAGAGAAAGGACTAGAGTATGGGTTAATTACAGTGTTAGCATTGTCACCCTTAGGGTGGTCTTTCCCCAAATATTTTGCCTCTCCTCTTCCATTTTCCTGAACTTATTTTTGTTGGCCTTAGGTCTCTGTGCACTTTACCACTGCTAAGTGCTTGTGCTCACTCCCCTAAAACATGGTTAAAGTGGTTTATACCCAATCTGCATATTTAATTTACTTATATGTACCTTGTAGAGTGGTATGCCATATACCCACTTGTAGAGTGGTATACCATATTACATGCTACCAGTGGGCCTGTAGCACATATTGTGCCACCCACTTAAGTAGCACCTTAAAACAAGTCCCAGGCCTGCCACTGCAGCCTGATTGCAGTTCTAAACTGACATGTCGACTTAGCAATAAAACTCCCTTGCCAAGCCCTAAACGCCCCATTTTTACATATGTCACCCCAAGGTAGGCCCTAGGCAGCCCATAGAGCATGGTGCTGTGTAATTAAAAGGTTGCGTTGTCTTAGACAAGAACGTCCCTGTTAGAAATGGGGGTCTCTAGTTGGCAGAGGTAGGTACCTTTGACCAAGTAGGGGCTCTTGCTTCTAGTCAGGGTAAGGGGGCTACACTCCTAAAATAACCCCTGCTCACCCCCTTGGTAGCTTGGCACGAGCAGGCAGGCTTATCTCAGAGGCAGTGTGTAAAGCATTTGTGAACACATACAGTAATACAGTGAAAACACTACAAATGGACACCACACCAGTTTAGAAAAATAAGTAATCTTTATCTAGATTTAACACAAGACCAAACTACAAAAATCCACAATACAGTAAACAAAATATGACTTTCAAATGGTAGAAATAGCTTAGTTCAAAGTAGATGGTAAATGCAACACTTTACTCTCAAAGTACCCTGGATCCGTAACGCAACATAAACAAAAGGGTCGCAGGGAAGGCGATGCGTCGGGTCCTTGCTTCGGGGGAGGCGGCGCACCTGTTCCTTACTGCAGCACAGGGAGGCTATGCGTCTGTTCCTTACCATAGAGGAGCGAAGTGTCTGTTTCTTACTGCGATCCGGGGCGATGCGACAAGATGGCGCCGCGATGCAACGATCCGGTGCGATGCGACAAAATGGCGTCTTTGATGCGATGCGACAACTTGGATGCGATGCGTGCATGCCCGACGGCTGTGCGGCGAAATCGGTGGTTTCTTGAGCCGCGACAGGCCCTGCAACGCGCTTCCCCAGTGATGCCACGGCAACCTCTGCGGCTGCGGCACGCTTCTCCGGCAATGCGACGCGCTTCTTCGGTGATGCGACGGCAAACAGCTGCGGCGGAGGCACCCTTCTTCGGCGATGCGACGGCAACAGCTGCGGCGGCAACACGCTTCTTCCTCGTTGCGTCGCGCTTCCAGCTCCCAGCGACACGCAGTCTCCACAGGGCCCAAAACAACAGCAGGCACCTCTCTGCAGGTAGAATTTCCAGCAAGGAAATTCAGGGGGAGCTGGGGGTGAAGTCTTTGTGTCCCTGAGATTTCAGAACAGGAGGCAAGCTCAGCTTCAAGCCCTTGGAGATCTTCCTCAAGATGCTTAAAGTACACACAAAGTTCCTTTTCTCCTTTCCTTGGCAATAAGTAACCACTGCAGGCCAATCCTAAACAGTCACCAGCGCAGGGGCAGTCTCCTCCTTCAGCTTCCTTGGTTTCTCTCCTTGGTAAAGGTTCGTCTTGATTCCCAGAAGTGATCTATAGTTCTGGGGTCTGGGCCCCAATATTTATACTCCAAAATCCTTTGTTCTCTGAAGGCAGAGAGTGTCTGTACCCAGCCCAAACCAGTTCTGTCCTCCCTGGTGCAGCTTCCTGGCAGGAGGTGGAGACAGCATTGTTGAAAGCAGACCTGGCCCAGGTAGCTGAAAAGAAATCTCCTCCCCCTACTCTCTATTCTATGTAGGCTCAGGCAAGTGAAAGGAAATCTCCTCCCCCTACTCTCTATTCAACCCAGGTCCTATTCAGCCCAGCCCTGACTCATCAGACTGTTGGAGCCAAAGCCCTCTCCAGCCCCCTGTCACTCACAAACCAGACAAGTAATACACAAACCTAGCAGAGGCATACTGGATGGTTAGGCAAGAAAATACCTCCTTTCTAAAAGTGGTATTTTCAAACACAGAATGTAAAAATCACCAGTGGCGGTGCGTCCATTTGGGCGCTGGGGCATTGCCCCACCTGCCACATGCCCCCAGGGCCCATCATTCATTCTCGCGTTAACTTCTACTTAAGAAGTTCTCTACTCCTCTATAAGATTGTTGATCAACTTGATGTGTGTTGTGTATCGCGCCGCCCGGCTGTTCCGGGCCGGCACCTGACCGGCCACGCCCACTTGGTGGTGAATCACTGTACTAGTCTGTACACTCAAGCACAGCATATTAGTCAGTGCGCATGTTCGGTTTTGGGCATGGTCATTTTTACGACCAGCTCGAACATGCGCACTACTACTAGCCGCTGCCTTCCCCTTAGGAGAGCGAGGGACCGAGGGTTGCTTGCTTCATGCAGCAGCCCCCGGCCCCCCGGTCTCCTAATGGGCGGGGGGCATCTCTGCTCTCTAGCCAATCCTGGCGCTGCTATTGCTAATGCAGCGTCTGGATTGGCTGAGGCTGAGACTGAGAGACACCGCGCAGTCTGAGGGCTGGCTCGGCTGTTGTTCACAATCACATTGGGTGCCGCGCGTGGGTGACACAGCACTGCCGCACTTGAAGCGGTATATGGCCAATCACTGTGTGGCTTATGTGAAGCCATGCACAGTGATTGGCCATTTCGTTCGCAATGGTGACTGTCTGACGTGACACCCACGTCGTCGCAGCACCGCAACGACACCTCGTGCACTGCCTGCCTACTGCTCGTCCTCGTCGTGGCTCGGATCTCGATGGTGTTGGTGGTCCGACCGGCGACCGTTCAAGAAAGATCCTGCCCTGACCCCTGATCTGATCATTCGGAATCGTGACGTTGATTGAGAATCAGTCAGTCAGACTCAGAACAGTGAAGTCTAAAAAGTAAGAATCCGTAAATGCGTCACGGTCATTCTCATCATTGCCAGCCAGCCTTTCAGGTCTCACCAATGTTACAGGATTGAAGAACAATGTTATTACAGCCAATTTCAAAACTATTAAATAACCAATAACTTTCCACTCCCGTGCGCAGATTAGATTAACTCCCATTAGATGTCCATGTAGAGACCAACCCAGTGTCACTGTGTAAGGAGGTGCGTGTGTGGCACGAAGCGCTATATTAATGCCATTGTAATGGAATGGAATGCAGTATAGACGTCAGAGGCCTTCAGAGATGTGTTAATCGGTGATTATCTGATCATTTTATCTGATCATAAAATTCTACAAAGCAGCAAGAATATAAAAGCCACGGGTGGTTGCAGGCGTGGAGTGGAGGGGCAGGTGTAGCGCCTAGATCGAGGCTGTCAGGAAAGGATGACACTGTAAGAGTACTGATGAACCACCAGGTCTCCGCTGGAGAGGCAGCGAGCCATGCCATTCACTGCAGGAGTTATGTAGCGCTGTGGACCTCTGCGGCAGCTTCAGTGTGCTCGCTACAGCTGTGGTGACAGCTGGGGCGTTATTCAGGTATGACTCTGTGACATATTGCAAGGACATTAATCAGGGGGAACGTTTCCTTTCCGCTGCACGCTACAGTGGATGGGTTTCCAATGTTTCATTAAGGTGTACGGTGCGGCCCCCAGCCCCCCTTGGCTGCCACCGGCTGACCCTGACTTTTGACTACAGTAAAAGAGTTCCCTTCCCGTCCCTCGCGCTCCCCGGCTTTACAAGGCCGCGTTAAAAGGTGCGGCACTGCGGAGGCGCTGCGGGAGAAATATTTACAGATGCACTGCAGCACAGTGACAGCGCCTCGTGTGCGTGGGCGGCAATGCGGCGCTGCGAGGGTGGGTGCGAGAGGCTGGAGGGGGCAGAGGGCAGGAGCAGGTGGGGCTCGCAAGTGTCTCTTGAGCCGGAGCCAAACTTTGATAAGCTTGGCTCTCAGCAGCCAGGCCCATCATGACCTGCAGGGCACGTGGTGGGCAGAGGAGGGCAGAGGAGGGCAGAGGAGAGGAGGACATCTCTAACACAGATCTGCCATTGGATTCCATGGCTTCCTCTTGCCACTGCCAGTTTTACTCCTACCATCCGCACCCTCCTCTGCCCGCCCCTCACTCATACTTTCATCTGTCTCACCGCCTTCACTTACCCCTTGCAGACTCCCTTTCCCACCTCACAGCCTCTTGTTACACGCATCTCTGCCTCACACCCTCCTCGTGCCTCTGAGATGTACAGCTCTACCTCACACTACTGTCCTACCACTGGTAGACCTTTGAATCCTACTCACATCCTTCTTTTACCCATTGCACATACTCCCCTCCTTCTCACAGCATCTTTTGGGAGTTTGGAGATTCTCCCACTCTACCATAGGCATGCATCTACCTCACAGTCCATGTACCTCTCACAGATATACAGTTCTACCCCACAGTACTGTCCTACCTCTAATAGACCTTCATTTCTAACACACCACCTTCTCTTACCCCTAGCAGACCCCTTTAATCTCACAGCCTCCTCTTGCCTCTCACATACATCTCTACCTCACTACATCCATGTACCTCTCACAGGTATACAGCTGTACCCTACAGTGCTGTCCTACCTCTAATAGGCGTTCACCACAAGCACCTTCTCTTACCCCTAGCAGACTCCTTCCATCTCCTCTTACCTCTCACATACATTCTCTACCTCACAGTACCTCTCACGGGTATGCAGCTCTAGCCCACAGTACTTTCCTACCTCTAATATACCTTCATAATTAATACCGCCTCGTACCCCTAGCAGATCCCTTCCACCTCACAGCCCCCCTCTTTCTCACAGCCTCCTCTTACCTTGATGTTATTGTATATTTGCTCCAAAGATCAATATATCTTAATTCTCTTGCACTGATCAATAAGCCGCAGGCCTCTGAATTCAAGCTAAGGGATACCTTTGCGAGCCTTGACCTGCTCACATGATTTTGGCACACTTTGAAGGTCAAATTTACAAAAAGACGGGGATGGAGGTCAAGAACTAGGAAGATATTAAATTGAGACAGAACACAGGATATTACAAAAGAGAAACAGATACAAGAACGGAAGGAAGAATGATACGATGATAATTAGAAAAGAGACCATTTTAGGGACTGGGACGTACAAATCCTACAACACCATGTGGTTATACTGAATAAGCAGCTACCTATGTTATATGACATCTCTTTATTAATGTAATAACTGCACTTTCACAATTGCTTTATTAACCTTCATGTTTTCTCAAATTTGCTTGAAAATGCACAATTTTTCCACTCTTTTTTCAAAACCCCCCTTAGGTTGTTCGTGCTCGCTCGCTACTCTCGCTCGCTACGGTGCAGTATGACAATCCTTTTACGCCCCACCACTTTCAAATGTCACCATCCGCCACTGAAAATCACCCACACTAAAAGATGTATTTTAACATTCTGAGTTCAGGCATACTAAACTTTACTTTCCTATCTTGTTCTCTGGGTCAGTTATGGTTATAAGATGTTATAATCAAACTGCCCATTCTGGCCTATGGGAACAGATAGCCTTGCAATAGTGAAAAACGAAATTGGCAGTATTTCACTATCAGGACATGCCACACACACCAGGGCATGTTCTACCTTTCACATACAATGCAACCTGCCCATAGGGTTACCTTGGGCCTACCTTAGGGGTGACTAACATGCAGAAAAGGGAAGGTTTAGGGACTGGCAAGTGGGTGCACTTGCCAAGTCGACATGGCAGTCCCAGACTGCACACAGGCTCTGCAATGGCAGGCCTGAGCCATATTTTACAAGCTGCTTCTGTGGGTGGCACAATCAGTGCTGCAAGCCCACCAGCAGCATTTGATTTACAGGCCATGGGCACTCATGGTGCACTGTACTAGGGTCTGACAAGTAAATCAAATAAGCCAATCATGGAGTCACTAATCCATTACAACCATTTACAATAGGGAGCACTTGCACTTTGGCACTGAACAGCAGTGGCAAAGTGCCCAAAGCATCTAGACCAGCAAAAACATAGCAAAAACATAGGAGGCAACAGTGAAAAAATGGAAGGGAGACCCACGCCAATGGTGCCAGGTCTAACAGTCCCCACTTTGCACTCCTGTTTGACGTAAAAAGTATAGTTATATGAAGTAATTAATGTTAACTCATATCCCCGTAGCTTTGAAGTGAAGTTCTTCATTTATTCAAATTTTCAATATTTCATGTTCATCGTGTTCAATCGTCACATGATGAAACATAAATGAAACTTTCATTTTGTTAAACAAATCCCAATGCATTTCGGGACAAGCCCTTCAGCAGGGGAAGGTATCCTACAATGTAACCAAAATACAACTAATCAATAATCCAAGTGATGCAGCTCAAATATCTGATAAAAATATGTAAACAGTGTGAGAAAAACCTTAACCCAAAAGGAAGTGACAAATGTATAGCAAGTTATCAAGGAAAAAATTCAGAAGTAAAAAATGCACAAAATGGTTAGAAGTCCTGTGCTTGAGAAAAGTCAGCAGTCTAGCTTGTAAGTAGTTCAAAAATTAAAAAAACGCAACAGAGTTGTTAAAAGTGGTTAGAAAATATGCCATATCGTGAAATGGAAAAAAAGTGCAGCCAAATACACAAATCTCGACCCGTGCGTACAGCGTAAAAATTAAATGAAGCCCGAGTGACGAGTTAGTGAATAGCGGCAAGAGTACTAGAGAGTACGTAGCTACTGAGTTGCTGTAACCTCGTAAACACCAGTGATAAATTGTCAGTAGAATAATGTGGCATACAACACTGATAAAAGCAAAGTGAAGTCGGGTACGTACCGTTAGTTTGAAAGTGCTTTCGTCTGAAGACCGATGTCTTTCAGTGCATGTGCGTGCGTGATTGCATGCAAGTCTTTTTGTAGTGTTGCCGTTTACCAGATGCAGAAATAAAGAAAGGACGTGATTCAGAAAAGAAAGAGGACGTTATTCCAAAACAAAAAAGAAACATGAATAAGAGTCCGCGCCATCTTGAAGGAGGCGAATTTAGCTAAAAAATGATGTATCACATGTGTCTCCATAGAATGAAAGGAAACTAAAAGAGGTTCACAAACGTGCATAATTCTTCGAGGGTCACGGTTATACACAGGATTAACAGAATGAAATAAACGTGTAAACTTAAAGAATGAAGTTGAAAACGCGTGATGTGAATAAAGTGCAAGTGATAGATGTGCATGTGTCCGGTAGATTCAATATAATGGACTAAATGTAAACAGACATTCTCCAATATAAATCAAGTTTGGATAAAAAAACTGGACTCATGTAGTCCCATAGGTCTAAATGAACGTTTGGATTTGAGTTGTTACCTATAAATGTTCCATTTAGCTCTAATTTATATTGGAGATTGTCTGTTTACATTCAGTCCATCATATTGAATCTACCGGACTCATGCATTGGGATTTGTTTAACAAAATGAAAGTTTAATTTACATTTCATCGTGTGACAATTGAACACAACGAACATGAAAAATATTGAAAATTTAAATAAATGAAGAACTTCATTTCAAAACTACGAGGATATGAGTGAACATTGATTACTTGATGTAACTATACGTTTTACGTCAAACAGGAGTGCAAAGTGGGGATGTTGTTTTTGTCTAAGGCAACGCATATTGTGTACTTATTAATTAATTTCACGCCCTTGGTCAGAGGACGGTACCCACCTGCACCCTACACAAGATCTACACAGAAGAAAAAGGATTAAAACATGTTAACTACAGTGTGCCACAATTTAAGCTTTATACTTTGTAATTAAAAGGTTGGACATGTACTTATTAGTTTTACGTGTTCTGGTAGTACTCCTGAATTCGTTTTTCACTACTGTGAGGCCTAATCCTTCTATAGGATAACATTGGGGATTCCTTATTACATTTAATACGCTATAATTTACAATTGGAAGGAGGCCTTTATGTCATGTTTGCTGTCTTTGGAATAGTAATGAAAAACCCTATTTAATATTAAAGTCAGGTTTTGGATTACTATTTTGAAAATGTCACTTTTTGATAGTTGGCATTTTTCTGCCCTTAGCACGTTTATGCCTATAGCCTGTCTTCGGTCACATGACTGACAGTTAGACTTTGTGAATTCCTCAGAGACAGTCACACAATAGAGGATTGCATGTGCCTCAATGGGCCATCTGCTGGCAGGATGGGGGAGTGGAGCGGAGCACAGTCCCACTTGCAACTGACCTGAACTGATTGCTCTGCTTTCACACAAAGGACATATCACCTCCACATTGTCACTGTAGCCAGCTTGGAGCCAGGGCAGAGGAGTCCGGAAATTCCATGCACTTCAAAGCCACTGTCTAGAAGCTTCTGCCACCTTCCAGAAGGAGGGCACCAGGGTATAAAAATAGGGCTTTAGACAGCAACTCTTCAGTACACTTCTGGACCTGTGGATACGCTGCTCAGAACCAAGGACTACTGTGCGGCTGAAAGGACTGCAACTCTGCTGGACTGCTGCTCTAAAGGACTGCTGTCCTGCTCTGCCATCCTGCTGCCCTCTTGCCTGGGTGAGAAATACTGGACCTGCATTTGGTAAAGCCAAGACCATCAGAGTGACTCCAAAGGCTAGTTGGCTGGCCTCCTGACTTGAGTCTCGGGGACAGAAGTCTCCAACAACCTTAAACTCAGCACCTGGAGTCTGCCCTGCCAAGTGGCGCCACCCCAGTCCGGCACCCTTAGAAGTAGGCCTAAGGTGCTCTGCCAGCCTCTGTAGAACCGATGGAACCAACGCATCTCCTCTGCAGCACAACCTCAAACAGAATTGAAGCATCATTGCTGCTGCGTCAATCAGTCCAGTCGCAAAGACATGCATCGCCTCCGCAACCACTTTGGAACCACCACTGTGCGACGCCTCCTCGGCGCAGGCCCTTGAATCCCTCATCGACAGCAGCCTCGACAATGACGCTGGACTCTGCGTCGCAGCCTCGCAGCTCCTCAGAACCGAAGCATCGCCTCGACTGCGTGACACATCCTTGACACAGGACTTCGCATCGCAAGCCATCGTCGATGGGATCCTCAACGACTATGCACAGCCTCGCAGCATCTTGGAACCGACATTTTGCTTCGTCTGCGTGACTCATCTTCGACGAAGATCCTCCCAGCGATTCGCAAACCAGGATTGAAGGTATTCTGTTCAGCTGGCCTAACTGGTTCCATGTAGTCGGCCCACACTGCATCATGGTTGGCCTGAACTTGTGACTGTGTCCCTGTCCGGCACAACCAGATACTTACAGTTGGTGCTTTTTTCACTAAAATATTTTGGTTCTACAAATTGGATTTTTGGCATTTTGGTTTTGTTTTATTTGTTAAACATTACTCTGTTTTTCTAATCTGGTGTGGGTTCCTTTTTGTGTGTTTTCCCTTTCTTACTGTTTGAAGTGTTGCACAAATACTTTACGTATTGCCTCTAAGTTAAGCCTGACTGCTCTGTGTCAAGCTACCAGGGGGCTGAGCACAGGTGAATTTAGGGTGTGCGTGTAACTTCACCATGACAAGGATTGTGGTTTCTGTTTGAGTAGGGTTAAACCCCCTTCAACCAGTAACCCCATTTCTAAAATACATGAAAAGAGAAAAGGGGAGAGCAGGGACAGAGACATAGAAAAAAGAAGGGCGAAAGAGGTAACAGTTTGAAAGAAAGAAAGTAGCAGAGAAGACGTAAGAGAGGGAGAGTGAGAGTATAAGAAATGGAAGAAGACAGAGCAAAGACCTACAGCAGGAGAAAAATGAATAGAGTATAAAAAGAGAATGGGATAGTGAGAAAATAGACAAGGGAAGAGAATATATGCAGGTAGAGGGAGGGAGAATGTACTTACACAGGAGTAAAGGGTTGAAGAAGAGAGATGTTAAAGCGAACAAGGAAAGGAATGGAGTAGCAACAGAGGAAATAGAGGGTGAAAAACAATAAGTGTGGGCATGGAAGAGAAGGCAAACCAGGGTAAGATGCTAAAAATGAGATGGAATGGGAGAGCAAAATAGAGAATGAGAGGAAGAAAGACAGATACAGATAGAAATGGAGGGATGGGGTGATTGGAATGGGGTGCAAAGGTTGAGAGAGGCAGTAGGGAAGAGAGCGTGTGAGAGAGATGGGAGAAAATTGCGAAGTATTAAAAGTAGTATACTCAGAGGAAGGGAAAGGTATTACGTGATCCTTAAAGCATATTACATTTTTACAATTGCTAATGGTTAAAATATTCGAATATACAATTCTTAATTTTTTAAGCACTATGATCCAAATTCACATTACTTAATCTGCGGGCAGACATTTCAGAACATGTAGATTTAAGCTTACACCTATACAGAAATCTCTGCCTAAATGCATTTCAGCAAAGCAGGTGGAACTTTGCACCTAATAGAAGTCGTATATGTCCCCACCCCTAAATCAGAGAGTGATGACTAGCTGGTAATCAGCTGGTTATAATTTAGGTAGAGACTAAACTAATTAATTGTGAAGTGTGATGAAATATGATTTGCCCTTTCGTATGCACTTGCTGAGTTGTTTATAATCTTTACAACAATTCGTACACATATCATAAGCAGAAGACTAGAATTTAATAAATGATTGCACAATATAAAATGTCAATACTTGCGAGTGAGTGTGTGTGTGTGTGTGTGTGCGTACTGATTATAACAGTTCAGGTTAGGGTGTTGCCTTATCACCTGCAAGTAGGGAATTTTCTGACTCCACCCTTATGAGCATAACTCAGTGGGGAGGGGTAAGAGACACCTGAACGCTTTCATATTTTCCAAAAAGGTCACAGTTTACTTTTGTGTCTTAGGAAGTATACCATATTTGACCCCAATAGTTTGCTGGTACATGCAGCACAACAAGGGGCCTGGCCCCTGAGGGTCATTGAGGGCCCGGAACCCCAAGAAATTATTGCGCACACAAATTAAACCAAATAAGATTAGAAGTAATTTGTAATGCTCCTCAGACCTAACAAAGATGTCCCCTTGTGCAGCTGAGGTTTGTTGGCACTTAGCAGATAAAAAGGACATACCTGGATCATTACTACTGATTCTTAAGTCTTTGTCAGCAATGGTGGGACAAACAGGCGACGCAGAAAAAGAGACAGGATCTATTCTTGAAAACATCTGCCCAATCCTTGCTGTCTATTTGACAGAATTAATGGGGGATGATATGAAATGAAGTTGGTGGTCGGAACCAATTCTGTATATACCATTGGGGTATGCTACTCATAAAATGAAACAAATACTGAGTATGCAGGAGAGTTATTCACAAGGTATGCTAGAGTCTCCATTGCATAATGATGCATATGAGTTCATTAATGTACCATTAACGCACATTGAATACACAGCCTTTTTAAAAGGAAGGCTGGCACACGTAACGCAGACAGCGCGCTTAGGGCCTTTTACAGAGCCAGGTCAGATGTGGCCTGCTCTTGCTACATTTGCACCTCACACTGATAGGGATCAACTAACCAAGCATTAAAACTAGGAAAAGATTGACAGAGGCGATAGCACTACACAGACTATTAAGACAATATGGGGCATATTTACGAGTGCCTTTGCGTCACTCCTGCACCACGCAATATGGTGCAAGAGATACGCAATTTAAAAGTGAGATTTATGAAGTCATGCAAGGCCTCCATGCGTGACACTGAGTGGCTTCATAAATCTCGAGTAATGCAACGCACAGTTAATCGCTGCGCTGCATTACTCTGCGCCAGGAAGGCGTTTCCATGGGCATTGCGTTGGTGTTCCCACGCAACATCCATTGATTTTGATGCATCCCAGATTATCGAAAGTGGTAAACCTGTGAATTCGCCAATAATCTATGCATCACCAGGTGAGGCGTAACATGGGGAAATATGTTTATTTCTCCTCGTTTTTTCCTCTTTCTATGGGTGCTGCAGAATGCAGCTCACATAGAAAGAGGGAAAAAGCCTTAGGGAATTGTTTTTGTGCGGAAAGATGCCCCTTCCTCGCAAAAAAACAATCCTCCTTACCACTCAGGCACCCGTGCACCATGGTGCAAGGGTGCCTACGTTGGCGCTAGCTGAAAAGTGAAGAATGCGCTGTATTGACTTAAATACTTGCCCTTTCCCTGTCACGCAGTGCAGCAAGGTGACTTGGCCAAAAATATAGCCATAAGTCTTACAACAGTGGGGCATCCTAAACACCTGCAAATGCAGAAGTTACTGTCATTAATTCGCAAACTATAGTTGCAATAAAAAGGGACTGCCCAGCCAATTGGAATAAAGTTGAATTCTCGATTACTAGGAAGACCGATCAATTGGAAGCAGTATATCCTCATTCACTTCGACAGGAAAAACAGCAGGTAATCAGTATGTGCCTTCAAATGGGTATGTATCAAATCCCCAACAATGCCAATCATAATAGGGCATATTCACAACCCTGTATGCAACCACGCATAGCATCCCGTCTATAGCAGTGTTACCAGAGGTTCTTAAGCAAAAGCAAGAAGAGCACTGTGCTTCTGCTATGCACCTGGGAATAACATTAATAGGAAATATTGATACTCTAGTTGAAATAGTTCTCAGCAAAAGAAAGAGTGATGCAGTTCTTTTAGCCATACTCAAGAAATATGTAACAACCTCACAAAATCAAAAGAATTTCTGAAATGTATCTCTCATGTCTATGTCTTCAAGAAGAGACATACCCTGGGACCAAAACCTATTAAAACGTAAAGCTGCATACGGGAATTATTACTCTAGACGTAGAAAAATATTAGGGCTTCAGAGAGACATCAGTCTTCATTATTCTCACTTTTCACAGGATCGTGGGCATTAGTAATGCAATCCACACAAGGATGCCCATTGCTTCCTAGGACCTGACGCGTGAGAAGCTTTGAAGCATGGAAGAGGGACAGAAAGAGATCAGGACAAAAACAGCACTTTCAAAAGATGAAAGTAGCCACAACCAGGAGGCAGGATGTCTCAGAAAAAGAGGGTCATGTTGAAGAGCAGGGAGGGGGCAATAGCCGTATTAGACAAGGTGACATAAATCACAATAGCCCACCTCAAGCCCCTCTTGGACGGAGGAGACACCAGCAGGGCTTTTGAACAGACTGGATTTAATCCATAAAACTCAAATTCATATTGAGAAGGGTTTTAAACAGACAATCTCAATACTTTTCTGGGCTCAATTAACGGAGCCCTATAAAAATGATTCTACCTCAGGGAGATCTCGCCCCCACAAGTTGTCATAGATGCTCCAATAGTAGAGAAATTTATTACAGGATCCTTTTCTTCACAAGTGCCCCAGCCACTTAAGGACCGCTATTCCACTAAATGGGCATTACAAATGTCTCCTACGCTGCACTAAAATCAAGCAATTCCACGTGTAATCACATTAGAGGACGAACATAGGTTCAGAGACAGCGTTCAGTGAAATTAGAACCTAAGCAAGATTTTAAATTAATTTAAGATAATTTGCAATGATGCCCATCTACCATGAACGCCGCTATGTTTCTGGTATTGCAAACAGATAAATGTTAGAGATTGGTTTTGGATCATCGGAATCAGATTCAAACTTATGTAGTGCAAAATGCTCATAGTATTAATTACGCAATTTGCACACACAAAAACTACAAAAGCTCATAGTATTAATGACGCAATTTGCACACAAAAAACACAAAAGAACAACTGGTGTTGCAGTAGATTTTTCCTTCAAAGCATCGATCCTGGATCATATTATTTAATGGCCTTCCCTTTTGGGTGGGGGTGTGGGAGGCACAATATGTATTTACTCAATTACCACAGAGATCTTTTCTGCTCAAGCCATTGAGCTGTTATAGGAATATCTTGCCAGGTTGCACTAACCTTGTGCACAGGATCCAGCCAAAACAATAATTTCTTCCACCTCTCACCACCCCCACCAGTGACCGTATGTATCGTAATCTGAAGGCCATTGGTGGGGAAAGGTGAATAGGATAAGAGAGACAAGATAACATATATCATAAGTATCTTAATGTTCAGAGAACTAAGCATACTTGCAATTGTGAATGTATATACCTGAGCACTATCTCTGTGTAACCAACTCTCTGTACAGATATATGTAATGAGTAATTCCTGAAAACTCAACAAAAAAAATAAGTATCTCAAATATTTATAAGCATCAGTATTTCCCCCATGTTTAAGATAATTACTCCAAGCCCTACACATACTTTGATGAAAGATGAGTAATAATTTCTACTTGACTTCTGTAGAACTGGAGAGCAATGAAAACCATTAATAACCTGTTCCCTAATCTTGACAATTGTATATCCTTACTGAAATTCTAATATCATGTACATGACATTCGTAAATACATATGCAATAATCTACTTTAAGATTCCTCTTTGTATGTTCCCAGGTTAACCTATTAACCCATAGCCCCAGTCTAAACAGTTCAAACAAATGTAGAAGAGACTAGTTCAAGTTGGTTTTCATCAGCAGTACAACTTTGGGATACTTTGCTGCATTCCAATGTCCATTCAAAACAAAACTTTGAAAAACATCAAGTCCTTGTGAGGACACTTGGAATCCACATACTAAGGTCCTGACTGGAGCAGAATGTAGCACGATTGCCTAGCAAAGGAGAATGTGTATCATGAAGAGACGACTACCGAATAATCCAAGTTGGCTGCCATTTCTCTGGGACATGCAAGAGTTTGTGGTCTGCTAGGAATCATAGTTCATTATCAGCACCAAGCGAGGTGTGGACCGCCCTCTTTAGCAGCTGCATCAAGGGCAGTGGGCCATTCTGTCATTAGTTATGCCATTTTGGCACAATAATTGAATGAATTGCTCTTTATGTCCTCCTTGGCTCTGCAGGGAAGCTCATGAGTAAGCTGAGAGGCAATGGTACGATGGGGGGGGGGGCTATTGATTGCAAAGAAGGCAAACATAGTGACCAAGAAAGAGTGTAGACATAATGAAAATTGGAAAGAAAACAAAGAGAGAGTGGAAAATGAAGAGAACGTCTTAGAGAAAGAGTGGAAGAGAGGCAAAGATAGAAGCAGAGAAGAGAAAATATGGTAAGAAATAAATAAGAAACAATTTTAAGAAGTACGGAATGGAGGAGAAAAGCAGAGAACGAAGGAAAATATGAAAGAGATGTGAAACAAAGAAGAAAAGCACATGCAAAGAAATAAACCATAATAGGGATGTTTCTCAATAAATGTTTGCACACGTGCTGTACTCACTTTCTCAATACTATCCAGAATATACTTCAAAGTGTGGGGTGTTTTATTTTTCTGGTACTACCTTGGCCAGCACATTGCCATGCAGAGCATCCTCTGTATGTGCTCAGCTTCAGTTCAAACAGCATCAGCACTCCATGATGACCGCCAGCCTGTCCTTCATTGAAAGTCATCACGTGCGACTGGATTTGGAGTACCAACTCCATGCTCATGGGTCACACAAAGCAGTAATCATAAACTCCAGCCCGCTTCCTGGCAAATCTGAGTGGGTTGTCCTATGTGGAGGCCATATATATAACTGATGACGATCTAGAAGAACATCTTTAACATGTACCCGGAACAGACACAATACTTGCAGAAGTAGGTTGCAAAATGAATTTCAAAAAATCAAAAACATCTTTTATAAATGTGATCTTTCTATGATGAATTGTCCAGTAATGGAAAAAGGACGGGACTCACATCTGAGTTCATGAAGAAAGGAATAACACTAGAACTTCCTAACACTCTCAGAAAATTACAAACATGAAAGGGGTTTTTACATTTGGATCGAACAACAAACCCACATTTTGCAGAAAGAATGAGACCAATGTACTTGTTAATCACCCCAACATTCACAGTGAAAGACTGGAAAGAAAAACACACTCACTGTCATGATCTGTGGAACAGGCTCACTCCTCCGTGCTTACACACCTGGTGTGAATAATACTTCTAACTCATTAGAACTATGCTCATTCTGGGAAGGATAGGCTGTCAACTCACATTTGCATATTAGGCAATGTGAGGAGCAGGAAAGATCTTCATCACGTTTAAAGACTGTTGATATTGTCATGATACGCATATTGTACTTAAGGTAGTGATATGTACTTAGGAAAGTGATTCATTGGTATCAGTGTAAACTGTACAGTCCTGATGAATGGTTGTTTGTATTACAGTTTATGATCCACCCTTGAATCCATGTTAGTATCAGAGAGCAGGTAAACACAAAACCAGAAGGTAGTGCCTTTATTAGAGAAGGGAGTGAGGATATACAAAATCCCAAGAAATATCAATTAGATAATGTTGATGTTTCATTTCAGGAATGTCAGAGTTCCACTAACACCCCAGAGAGTCTGACACAGAGATATTCTGGTGTTATATAATTTGTTATAGCAAGTGTTGGATGATTTTACACACAGATAAGAACTAAGGATATCAATGTTGTTTTTAGATATCCACTATGACCCGGCAGAGGGCAGCATCCTGCAGAGTGATGCATCAGAGTGGTGGTATCCAGTGTGTTTTCTCTCTTATCCCATTCCCATGTCACCAGGTCTACTGCTAACCAACATATTCCTTTTGTGTATAGTTGGCTGTGAATAAGGAGAAGTGTGTAACACTTCTTCGCTCTGATGGATCCAGAATTCGGATTCGGACATTCTGACACTCCATCCTTGGGGAGTTACAAAATGACACAATTGCTACTGCCCATCTACATATATAGGATAGCAAATGTAATTTGGTGACAAGGATAGTTCTTAACCAGGCTGGATTACATGCTTATACATACATGTACATTGGGCCCAACTACACCAGGCTGGATTACATGCTTATACATACATGTAAATGGGGCCAAACTGCACAATTGCTCTTAAGTCACATTTGTGTTCTGCTGAAGAGGAGCACTTTGCTCTGAAAGAGAAAGCTCTTACTGCAATACAAACAGCAGTCGATATAGTGCAACCCACTGCACAGGGTAAGAAAATCCTAATAGTCTCACCTATACCAGAGTTAAAAGCAGCAACTAAAACGAGCATAACAAATTCCAGCTCTTCACTTTCATGCTGGCTGCACAAGGTTGTCAGCAAAATGTGTTTGTACAGACATCAATTTGAATATTAAGGACACATGTATTCCTTAAGTAGCAACAGGCAGTTCCAAAACCTGAGTCAGTAAATATTAAATTAATACAATACTGTTTACCACACAGGTAGATCTGCATAGCCTGCAGTAGGTACACAACAGAGATACTCCAGTGCTTGTACAACAGTAGAATGGGTGTTTGAGGATTCTGAATTAAAATTAAGCATATTCAGTTCAAGGCCTTAGGAGATTCAGCTGCACAAAATGCATAATGAAATGCTTCTTATGAAATGAATGTTTCAGCACCTACATTGTTTCTTTTTCAGTACAAGATTACCATAAAGATTCAAGTCATTGTGAATCCAATGATGCAAAGTCTCGTGAGGTGAGACGATTAGAGCAAAGCAACTCTGGGTATGGATAGATGGCTTCAAAAGACAGCCTCAATTGTGAATATCAAGCAAAGTATAGTCCCCCCAAGCGAGGAAATCCAATCAAAAGGTAAGTCTGCCACTAACGTAGTTGCAAAATCTGCTGAACAAGTGCACGAGGTAGCAGCCGTTTAAAGTGATCTCAATCCAAGATAGACACGAGAATACACTCATCTTCACATTCGCACTAAAAAAACACCTCCAAGCTTTCCAGTGAAATATCATTATTTTCTGGTGCAAGATGGGCTCCCTAAAGATGCAATAATGCGAGTGGGAAACCAAAATATAGCAAATCAATTGGCATGATCTGGATTAAATAGAGCAGCTCATGATGAGGAGATAGGTTCACCACTTGCAGGAGTTCCTGCAACTCTATATATCTCACAAGAAAGCTATATGTCACTTAACAAAATCTTTAAAAATAGCAGCTCAGCTATTCGATCCAATCAATTAAGTCCATTCATATTGGTCAGCTCAAGCCAATTATTAGGTATAAGTATGTTATTAGAAAAGTCCTGTAGGCGTTTCCTACGGGCATGGACTGAAAGCCAAGCCAGGACTCTTGCAGTAGAAAAAGATTTGTTGTACTTAGTAGCGATGGGTGGGATGGAAGTAAAAGCTGGCCCTTTCACTTGGATCAAGGGTCAGCTTTTACCGCCAAAGTATTAGTGGGGGCACTTACTGAAGCAGGAGCACACCTTCAATTCTCTCATCCTTCTGAGTACTGTGGTACACAAATCAGCTACCCCTCCTATCACACGTTGACTGTGTATTTGCCTCTGATCATTAACTGTGCTCCACTGCCTTTCAGCTAGGTTTGCACTGTATAAATACATATATATATATATATATATATACCTACATATGTCCCCTTTAAATCCAAATCAAACTGAGAGGTACTGAGAGAAATAGATGCACTAACAACCCTTGACTGTAAGCGTCTTAAGGAATGGCACACCCTGGCTAAGTAACCTACTTAACCTACTTAACACAGAGAGTTTTAAACAATATGTCAAGACATACACTGCTGAACCTTTTCTAATAAAGTTATTTGTCATAAAAATGTACACGCCAGAACTTTCGGGAGAAGAAAATTCTCAAAAACAATCACAACTTTATTTAGCAGCTAAGTCAACGTTTGAATGAAGTGCAAGTAGCTACTGCTCCAACTACTTCTGCTGCTATTGCAGGACACCCAACAGACTACCTATAAATGAAAAGAAGAAACAGGTGTTGATCAACTCGGTGAAGAAATACCATATGGTCCATCCTTTACAGTTGTTCAGTGCTGCTATCAAAGGCACTGCAAGTTGTGCCATAGTGGGAGCACCTTCCAAGTAAAAGACTAACAGGTCCAAGAACAGATCAACAAGCGGTAAGCACTATGGTGGTTGAGAGCAGCAACACCATCAGCACCACTATTAAAACCTGTCTTGGAAAACTCAAAAGATGTATTTGATCAGATCACCAGAAACCCACCAGACTGTGTTTCAAAATGATCAGACGGTGAAACGTTCTTCACTGTTCAACTTAAGGAAAGCGGGCAGCAAACATATTGATTTGAAATGACTGTAAGTCAAAGTCAAATACAATTAGAGAAATGGATGGGGCATGTTTAGTTGTACAATGGAGACATACATAGCCCCCTCCTGTCTAGATAATGGTAACAATCTTCACATTTGCAATTTGGTTAACAATAATAGTGTTTCTAATCAAAATGGTACATGGTGACTATTTGATAGGGATTAACAAATTACGTCCACTTGCCGTACAACTACTCAGCCAAAGAAAAATACACAGAGCCAATAGAAGAAAGTAAACTGTCAGATTAATACCTACCTCACTGCAAGATAGCGCCTAATGAAAGGTTTGAACTACCAGATTCTGGAACCAGCAGAGACTTGAAGTGCTGAACACGTTTTGCGTCAACCCAGATGGTATCATACCACAAGGACTTTTTGCTTGTGATTTGGATAAAGAAAAAGTTAGAAACTGTACTTTTAGTTCTACAGTTATATGCTTCTTTGTATGATGGAGAGCCTCAACTGAACACAAATATTTATAGGGATATGTACTGCTGTAACAGGGATGTTGACTGGTTCTACACATTTTAAATGCCACAAGTATGTTTTTCCACACCTGCAGTGGAAATACTGCTCCGTCCCACCTTAGGGGAGTTACCTGAGTTTTTGGCCAAATTCCTCTACTTCAAAGCCTCTTCAAAGTATTGATGAGATCCCGATAACTATTTCTATAAAATAGTTGCAATCTGACATGTGTCTTTCTTTCTAAACACACATTGATATATTCACCAGTAGTTTTGAACTGCTATACTGAAATAAGTATTTTTCAAATGGAATAAAACAATTCAGTTACAGAGGACTTGGGGAAGGCAAATCCAAGAAATCGGTACTTTTATTACAGCATGTCATTACCATATTTCTAAATGATACTAATAAGCAAATGTGTTTTGGTTTTGCCAATGTTAGGAAACTATTAATTCCAATAGTACAACAACAAGATTATTTGCAGTTTCCTGATTGGAAGTGGGGAAGAATGTTAAGCATTTCTGAAATGAATGCTTTAATTCCAAGTGGTACTTTCCAGAGAACTATAGATGAATCTAAAGGGACATGCATATGGAACTCACAGACATGGGTGTCCCCAGAAATTTGCCAAGGGAATTGCAGGACGACTAGAGAACAAAGCAAATCCGAGGCATGAAAAGATTGATTCATACCAGCACATATAGTATTGGATAATTATGTAAAAATGGTCTGCTTAACATGAATGTAGTAAAAATAAAATATTGAATTATTTAATGAGAATATGAATGTAAGTGTTTTTCTTGAAGGACCACAAAAGAAAAACCGGTCTAAATGAGATTTAATATTTCTAGTATTAATGATGCTTATGTGAAGATCATCATATTCTGTATGAGAAGCAGCCAGGTGAATTGGGAAGATTCATACCAAAAACATTAAAAGTGTGCTTGTAAAAATAGATGGAGACCTAAGAATGTATTCAGTTTCAGAATTGACATCCTGTGCTTTTTAATTAGTAAAAGACAAAGTAGAACGTAATAGCAAAGAGCATGATCAGTACAAAGCTGTATTTGCATTGCAGTCTTCTTCACAGATGCTGAAATTGTATAGAGTGGCATGGAACCTTATAAAAACTCCACAATATTTTAGCCTTACGGTATGGAGTGAACAACTCTCCACATAATTTGGTCTCTGTGCAAGAAGGTCAATTGTACCCAAATACTCCATATGATAAACCTATTATCAGATGGTTAGTTCATGGGTACATTAATTTTTGGTTACACTGTATCTGCTATGCTGCTGGATGTTCTTTTTTTCTCATTTTGTGTGTTTAACTCCTTATATGTTTAGTATTTTCACCTTTACCTGCTTAGCCTGTCTACGTACAGCGCTCTGATATCCTGATAGGTCATGTTCGCACTATATAAAACTTTTCAAATAAATAAATGCCTATAAATGTTTCATGATTTGAAGGCTGATTATTACAAAAAGAAATGGGGCGGTATAATTGATTGGGGAATGCTCCAAACTCCAAGATTACATCATTGCAAACCATCTTCTGCACAAATACATGGCTGGAGACCACTACCTTACACATCGGAGATGATGCACTCGACAACAGAGGAAGATGACCCATGCCTCTTGTTTTGCTGGACCTCTCAGCTGCCTTTGACACAGCCAATCATTTCACCCTCATATGCACCATGGAGTCGCGAATGGGATTCACCAGCAAACTCCCTCACTGGTTCTGCTACTACTTTCTAACCAAGACCAGTTTGTTCACCTCCAGGTTGCAAAAGATCCCATCACCTGCATGGACCCCCAGGTTCCATGCAGTCTCCTGTCATCTTCAGCCTTTACGTGGAGCCACTTGGTCCTCTATTCACAGAAGACAGTATCAAGATTCACCATCATGCCTATGATGCACAACTCTACTTGAAAGTCTCCTCTGCTCCAGACTTCCAACGCCTCAAACACTGCTTGCACGTCATCCAGTTTTGAATGTTCAGAGCCTACCTGATGCTCAACACAACCAAGACAGAACTGTTATTTGCCAAGAACAGCAAACAAGAAACATTGCAAACCTGCTTAGGCAACTACAGTTAATGGGGGGCACCAAAACCTTAAATACCAAAACCCAGATCAAATAATGAATTCAGTCTTTTAATTGTATCAAAAAAGGGGAATAAATACCATAAATACATACATTTCAGTCTATATACAGTTCAATTAGTTAAAAATGTTTTGTTATTGCAGTATAACGGAACAACCCTAACATTCAATCATCCTTCATTAATCCTTCACTATATTTTAAAGTATACCGTATTTCGATATTACATCATTATTATGATAAATTCTTCCTTATTTTATGTATTAACATTTCAAAGTTTACATCTCACATGGAAGACATATTCTTCTATTGTTCATATAGTGACAGTATTATTCACTCTGATGAAGTTTCAAATATTCTTTAGCATTTTGGAATCAGGTTGTTTTGTCGACTGTGAAGATTGTTTTAAATTGATTTTTCGTATTCGTCATGGCTTTGTGTTCCCATCACCTACGCGATTTTCGGCTTGACAGCCTTCATCAGGAAGCCATGTAAAAAAAACTACGAAGACACCTACAGCAGAAAGGATCTGGGTTAGGGTCTCACAGCCCTCCAAAATATTTCAATAACAACTATGGTTTAGTAAGTGCGTCACATTCCAGGTGTGCCACCTTATGTCCCATTTCTGTGAATATATAGTCTATGTCCATAGATGGGTTCAAACTCAAGTTATGTTGCTTGCGTGCCACCTTATATCCCATGTTTGCAGTAAAACACTTCACGTCCATGGGTGAATCCAAATCCATGTGCGTGAAAGATAAAGGTTAAAAACAAGAACCCAAAGAAATAACCTTGAAAGCTTAAAGAATTAGAAAAAGAAAAAAGTGATAAAGCTTTCCAAACAATAAATCTAAAAAAAAATCTAAATCTAAATCCGTATTTGTAAAGCGCGAACTACTCACCCTTACGGGTCTCAAGGCGCTGGGGGCCGTCGTGGAAATTAAGTGAGCTATTGCCCAGAGTCACATGGTGCTGAGCTGAGCTGCTGCCGGAGCCGGGGATCGAACCGTGAGCCCTGTGCTCCGAAGTCAGCTGCCCTGGCCGCTGAACCACACCTCTCCACTCCAACAATAAAAAACTATGAAAAACAACTGTGATGTTGTTTTTATTTTTGCTCACCTATGCGGTGACAATACAGTTGGGTGTCTAGCTATTGATGATAAGCGATAGTGGCAGTGACATCATACAGCCATCTCTAACAGCTGCCAAATCTTATAAAATTAAGATAAGCCTACAAGGCTTCCAGCCCCAACTTTAACTGAATGTTAGTTCACTTGGATTCAACCTGGACACCAAGCTCCCCCTCAAGGAAAACATTGCCAAAAAAACAAAGACAGCTTCATATTAGCTCTCTCTTCTAAATAACATCAAACCGTTTCTTCAAGAAAGCCATTTTAGAACTACTTTTCAAGCCCTCATATTCTTGCATTTGGATGGTGGTAATGTTCTGGCCTCCCAAACACTTCACTGGCACCTCTTAAAGGTATAGGACACACATGTCATCCAGGGCCTGAAAAATGTGATCACCTCCATCCTAATGGAACTCCATTGGCTCCCCTTGCCTGCCCGTCCCATCTTCATAACCAGCTACATCATTGACAGGCATCCCAACTAACACCCCCACTAATCTTGCAGACAAGTTAACCATTTCTGGTAGTTTTCGGCACCCCCTCCCCCAACCTGTACACCAGCACACTGCAGACAAAAAAGTGTAAAAAAGAAAAAAATAAGACAATAGGCATTTTCCATCTATGCACCCAGGATCTGGAACAACATCCCCAGATCCATCAGGACCACCCACTGTTCCAATTTAGGAGAGAGTTGAAGACTCACTTCTTGAAAAGATGCTACATCACAATTAGGGCTCCCGGTGTTATGGTATTTATTTTTTTAACATTTCCGTCTGTATTTATCCATATTTATTTTTTGCCCACCTTATTTGTATTTATCCATATTTATTTTGTGTTTTGAGAATAAATGTAGTCGTGAATTGGTATATTTCCACATTTATTTTACTCATAAAAAAACCTCATACTTTTCTGCCTGTTGCGTTTTAGCAAATTAAACAGCCACATATAGTGAAACACTACACCCACAGGTAAATAACAGCATTATAATACAAATATATGTTAACGTATGCCTGTATTTAGGGAAATCCCAACCTGTTTTTTTACTTCACATGCTGTGATCTGCTCAGCTGTTGTTCTGGAGGTCACGAAGAGAGCATGGAGAGTCACCCCCATTAAGCACAATTTTCTGCATTTTTCTGCTTTTAAAAATAAATACAGACAGGAAACACATTGTATTCTGTCTGTATTTATCTGTAAAAATCAGTAAAAACAGGAAACTGGGAGCCTTAATCACAATGCATTACTCCCTACATTGTCTACTAAAGGAGCAACATGTTTTTTCTAAGTATAGCTGTGTGCACTAATCCATTAGGTACATCTTAATAAATAAAGAAATCACATTACACAGTGAAGGAAATGTCATACATGTAAATGATACATGCACAGAAACAAAACATTTTTGAAGATTTTGTATTGATAAAACAATGGTTCATACCTAGTCAGATTTTCACAATACAGGCTGTTTCTTAAATTATGGTTTCAGCTATAAAATCACCATGATTGGGAGAATTTAATTTTGTAGCTATGAAATATTTCCACTACCACAAGAGACAACTATGTTACATCTGTTCGGAAATACTAACAAGCTGTTCTATGCAAACCCTGACAAACTAGCCTGCATCGTTTCATTAATATTTAGACAGGGCACACCAAGGAGATGATCAACTAATTATAGTAGTGGAAAGTTCAACACAGATAACACAGATGCTACAGTTGGCTTATCCTAATGCATTTATTGAGACTTCAGAAACAATTCTACATTCTTCAAACATAACAGGAAAATTCTCACATTTAAAAGTAACTAGTAAGGGATTTTTTAATGCATTCAAATACTTTGCAGGCTCAAAGACACATTTAAGGTTATTTTACAGGTAGTCTTTTTTCTATATTGACTCCGAAAATAAGAGTGAACGGAGTAATATTGCTAATAAACAAATGCGAAAAGAAGTGAATTTCACACTGATTAGATTGAAGAGGGGGTTAGGTGTCAATCAAGGAAATGGTGGAGATAGGTTTCAGCATTAACCCATGGAATGTGCATGGAGTACCAGACTCAAAATGCACAAAGAAAATGTCATCATGCACTTGATCATTTCCATTTAGAACTGATGTTCCTAAAAGAAGTGCACCAGTATTAGAATTTGGTAATAGATGGTTCACTGAAGAATAACACCAAAAACAATGTACCACTGGTAAGAAGCATACTACACCATGCAAACTGCAAGGCCATTGAACATTTTCATTGTTAGGAGCACTACACCTTCAATACTGTCAACCATGACAATATTTGCAAAATGCATGTGTACCATGCCTTTGTATGTGTTTTTCATAATGTTATGTACAACTGTATGTTAACATGATCAGCTTCCTTGCGTTTGAATGCTTTGGAGTGTGTGATGGAAATATAAGGCCTATAAACCAAGGCTTTCTCATTTCTAATAAGAGCCATTATGCTTGTGCACACTACCAAAATATGTACACGAGTGTCACGTTTTTAAGGCTCATGTTAGTCAGCCAGGGAAGGGATTTTTTTGTTCTGTGAAGCTATGTGGGTACACAGAGAATTGAGCTTGTAAGTTACTTCTTGATGGAAGGAGAGGAGATATTGTAGCAGTAGGCTTCTGTGTAATTCTTATAAATTTAACAGATGAATAGTTCACTGTCCTGTGTAGCAAAACAGAAGCCACGTGCAAGCTAACTCATCCTTGCTTCCTAAAGCACCATATAAAAAAAGTTATATACGATACTAGTATTAGAGGACGAGTTACACACATGGACCGGTTACGGGAGGGATGCTGAAATATGGGGTGCCGACTTCAAGGCTTATGCTGTTAAAAAGCATGCAGAGGGGTTTAGATGACTTGGCGTAACTAAACGAATATAACTACACTGCAAATCAGCTAGATGTAATTTATGAATAGATTACACTAATTGATATGGGATGTGTGAGGAAATATGATTGGGGCATAGCTAACCTTTGCCCTTTTGTATATGTTAATAGCTGAGTTTTATATAATGTTTAAATCTTTCTTACTCATATTGCGTGCAGAAGAATAAAGTATATAAGCATATAATATAAAATATTAATTCTTGTGTGTGTGTTGACTTCAAGGTTCAGGTGCCATATCACCTTCAGCTAAAAGATTGCCTTACAAGTATTGTCTTACTCCTAATAATACTAACCATATAACCATAACCTAGTGGGAGTGACGTGAGACACCTGCCAGTTTTCCTTTTCTTTGGAAAGGTTGCAGTTTTCTTTTGGGGAATAGGAAATGTATTGTATGTGACATCAATGATAAAGGGTAACACAATATTAGGAATTAAAAAGAATAGGAAAAGAAGCATCACCTGAGACAAATATGACACACCTGACAAACATTTATAATACAACCTCACGCCTTGAGCTCTGCCTGCTTCCCAGTAGCGGTTCCTCGAGGGAGTGCTGCGGGGCGGTGGGGCGGGGCGGGGGAGGGTCAGGGTGGGGGGTAGTAAACTCTGGAATACGGGCGAACGGAGTTGTGTAACTAAATAAATAAAACGAATTGCATTGCACGCGCTGCAACGCCAAATCGGCGATGCAGCGCGCAATGTAATTCGTTTTATTTATTTATTTAGTTACACAACTCCGTTCGCCCGTATTCCGGAGTTTACTACCCCCCACCCTGCCCCTCCCCCGCCCCGCAGCACTCCCTCGAGGAGCCACTACTGCTGCTTCCCCTTAAACTGTGAAATGTTATAGACACAAGACATCAGCAAGACTTGTGCTGTGTTTCATATTGTGTGTGTGTCTGTGTGTTCAATGTGTTATGATGTGTGTGTAGAGTTACATGTGCGATAACTCATGTTTTCGCATTTACATATTTGTCAGTTTCTATGTCCTTCTGTTATGTTTACAAATTCATATTGTGATATATATATAGGGCTCAGCAATATAAAACGTTTTAGACCATCTTACATGTGTTTTTTTTATTTTTATTATATATATTTTAGTTTCATCTGTTACACTTTTACTTTGTGATTTGTATAAGTGTCTGCAACATCTAACATTATGTTTTTTTAAACTAACGTACTTGTTCATGTTTTTATATTTTATTTTTACATTTTGATTTTTACATGTGTCTCTGTACGGTCTAAAGTCACATGAATGAATTCATTTTGTCTTTAAGATTTTTTTATTTAAAAAATATTTTACATTGTGATTTGTATAGGTGTGTGCAATGTCTAAAGTTAGATAACCACTTTTTCCGTTTTTTGAGAGGAGGGTGAAGGTCCTTTTGCTGATGGTGTTATTCTCTGCTTCCATTGATGTCTATGTGCTTCCCTTGCAATACCTATGAGTGCCTGTGTTTTGTGTGCGACTTAATCCAATGCTTGGCTGGAGTAGATTTGAGCCTGTTTGACCTGTAGTAGTATTGTAGTATATGTAGGTGTAGCATTAGTAAAATGCAATTGACTTACCCTTTTTAGTTGTATTTTTGTATTGCATATCCTTCCTGTGCCCCTCTTTAATTTCCCCTATCCTCCTCCCACGTTGTAGTAGATATTTCCCATTTTTCAGTGATTCTCCCTTGCCACTCCCAGATGTCTAAAACATCGACCTATGTGTGCATAGCTCTCCGCACTTCTAGTAGAGAACGGCGCACATGAGAGGCTGGAAAGGAGTATACATACACCTACTCCAGTTCCTATATGAATTGCACTTATGAGCACATGAAGTAGTACTCTGGCAGTACTACTATACATACTCATAAATTCCTTTTTCCACTCAAGCCCTTCCTTTGTGGGAATTTACAAAATGCCCTTTAAAAATCTATCACATTTGACTAATGTTACTGTCCCAATGTGCTTCAATATGCCATATTCACCACAAATGTTCACAAATCTTGATGTTGTCAAAGTTTTTCATTTGGACCATTTTACACAGAAACAGGTAGTAGGATGTCAATCGTCAATCTGTAAATCATACTCCTCACAAATATAACTCCCAGTTTCAAAGATTCACATTCCACATTGTGTGAGGTTTCCATATTTCTAATTCCAATATCCTTTTCAATCTCAATTGTCACCAATGAAATGAAGTATTATCTTTTCTTCACTCACAGTTCCTTGCATGTTGGATTCTATTGGGACACATTAATACTTCATTTTAAAAAAGGCAAATGAAACCATCTCATCTGTGAGGAAAGGAAATTGTAAAAGCTCCCACAAGGTTTATCCCACCTTTGATCTTCACATTACTAATCTAAAAAGATCCATGTTCACGGTGTAGAGAGATCTTCATACTTTGATGAGAAATTATTTATAATGTTGTGTATTAAATGGCCACACATTGTTTTACTCTCAAGAGGAAGAAGATGGACAGATCCAGAAGAGCTGCCTGATGACAATACTTTTGTAGAAGACATTACCCTGATAATCGTGCTTTCACTATTTTCATCCCAGAACCCAGGTTTCATGACTTATTTCCTCCATATCATCATCCTTCCCCATTTACACCCCAGTCACAGAAGAGCAGTCTAGCTGACCCCGTCACCAAGTCAAGCCACTGGAGCGACTCCTTCTAGTCACGGATAGCGTATGGTGGGTTTCATGCTAAGCTAGGAGAAGCTGTAGCCTCAACTTGGCAATGAGTTTCCAATGCATACACTCAGAGAAGTGTTGGTTGAATGTGAGGAGGTGTGGCATAGGAGGGTTGCCAACCAGGACAGAGGTGAACCAACCATCTCCGTAGATAAACTACAAATGTGTATTCACCTATAGCTGGCAGTCTGTAAATATTTCAATAAAGTTCCTGTTACGCATCATGTCCTGCATGAGTGTCTGTGTTGACCTCAACAGTAAAGGATGTAGGAAAGGATCTAGAATGTCCTAGGTTTTTCTATTTGTTTCCACCTATGTTCCACTTCAGTATTCTAAGCAGTAATGTATAACTCTTGCACACAAAGGCTCATTATTTCATATAACGTGTTTCTAGAAAATAAATATGTCCTGTCCTTAGTGTTCGCAGAAGAAGACTGTTTTTCCTTTGTTCGCTCATTTAAATTTTCCCCTTCACACTGGCACCATCAGAAAAGAATAAAGGAAAACCAAGTCAATTAAAAAGTACATTTGTTAAAAAGAAGAGGATAGTAGACTCAGAGCCAGAAATCAAAATAAATCCTCTGTTTTATTCACAGTGGGTAAAATATCAGAACCTAAAAAAATGTCACGTGGTGCTCAGGAATATTTGAATTCCTATTTTTTCTGGTTGCAATCAACCTGTAGATATGAAGAGGCACCTCATTTAAGGAATCTCGAAAGTCCTCGGTCATGAGAATTCTTTAGGCCAGAGGTTCTTAACCTGTGGGCCAAGGACCCCTCAGGGTCTGCAAAGCCAACAAAGCTGCTCATAAAAATAAACATTATTAAATTAATAAATTGAAATTAATAAAGTATCTACTAATAAAGAAGCAACACTGAAAATTTGAAAAAAAATTCTATATTTGATTGTGAATTACACAAAATATTGCAATAGTGTGTATTATTTTGAGGTTCAAATCATAGAAAATTGCTTAGGCCGTGGGTCTCTGGCATCCAATAATGTCTCAGTGAGGGTGCCTGGATTCTAGTAATGATTCAGTGGGTGTCCACAGACGTCAGAAGGTTAAGACACACTTTCTTTAGGCAATAGCATCATTGTCCAATATGATCCCTCCCCGCTTACTCCATGTACACAACATAAACTGGGTCCAATCATAACTGTGAAGTATCCTGCTGCTTTGCCACACCCCTTCTCCTGTTGCCTACGTGCAGTGACACTTAACGCTCAGTTCTCAACAGGGTTAATCTGCTATATAAATTCCCCCAAAATTATAACAAATTAGAAATTGGCGATGTTGTTATTGGAGAAAGATACGCGACGACTGTTCATGGGTGCGAGGTAAGGCCATCCTTATTATTTTCTAATGCTTCTAGTTTTTTATTTTTAATATTTTTTATATACAAATAGAGACAGAAGCATCAAGTTTCCCAATCTGTGTTTTTTGAAGAGGCCCTCATTACAGGTCATGTGGGATGGTATCTCCAGAGGCCACTATGCACAATTCCACATTTTTCTGGGTTCAGGAATGCACCAATGACACCCAATCCTCTACTGTGTACATTTCCCTCTGCCAACTGCTTACAACAAACATGCAGTAAAGGACAAGGAATCAGGGAACCACATGCCCAGTTATTCTAGGACCCACATATTTTCCTCATTTCTGGGCCAGGTAACTTGTGATGGCCAGTAACTGGGAGAGAAAAAAGTCTCTGAATTTGTAACTTCAGCCTCAGTATCTACCCCTCCAGTCACCGGCCATCTCGGAATGTGGACATCATGGTTTCTTGTTGCTGACATCCACAAGTGCAAGACCAATAGCTGTACAAATTGATAGTATGGGGAGTTAAGAGAAAGGTGAGATTTCTTAAGGAAACTTAGATCGGAGCAGGTGCCTAGATAAGTTTTATTGTATATGGCCACCTAGTCTACTAAAATTCTACAGATTTAAAAGGGTGAGTAGACAATTTTTCGGCTAAAATAATGTGCGAATATACCAGTTGCAAATATATTTTTTCACTCACCAAAATATAAAAATGGATAAATACCAACATGTCGAGAAAAAATATAGATAAACACAGATGGAAATTCCTTAAAACTAGGATCCGTATTGATTAGTGCCACTGCATTAGTACCAAGGATAGATATTTGGAATAATAAAACAGTGCAAAGATGTGTATGATAACTGATTGTGCTGTATCTTCCCCTCATACTATCCGCACTAGAATGAGGATATTCTTCATTTAATTGCATTTAATTTGGATGCCAGCTGTGTACATCCAGAAGGTATGCTGACATCATTAGAAAAAATTGAACCTATCCACCAAAAATGCATGGTAGAGTGTGACTTACATAATCTCACAGCAAACGCTCAAATGTCCCATCTAAAATCAACCAAAATAACTCCCACTTCCACAAATAGAACCTGTTGTAGCACACCTTCCATCTACACCAGACCTGCCCAGAACTTCACTGGCCATCAAGCCAATCAGAAAGAAGCTGAAGACACATCTCTTCACTAGTACCGCCATCCTGGAGGAGGTCAGAACCTACAGTACCGGTGACAAGCCTCATTGTAAACAATCTTGAGTCATCTCCTGGGCTTTCACCCGCTGTTCAGTGTGGATCAGCACTACAGTGCTGCTGAGCTGGTTCAAGCTGTAAGAATAGATAGCGCTGTAGATCCACGCATGCAAAACCTACCTTGCAAGCGATCATCAGATCTCATGGTGTCTGCGGGCGTGACGTCCACACCTCCGTTCATGGTGGCCATGTATGACAGCCTTGTGTGCCCACTGATGCAAGACTGGTGTTGTCACCGCTCACCGTGCAGACTGAAATGCATCCGTAGTAACAGGAGTACACTCTTTCTGGTCAGTTCACGTCTTTTTCTAAAGCAGTGCAGCTTCCTCTTCTCTCTCCTCTTTGTAAATGTTTTGGCGAGTTTGGGTCCTGCAGTCTGAAAGCACAAGCTAGGTGAGGGGGCGAAGATGCAGGGGAAACCACAGCTGCGCGAGCCCGGCTGAGAGCACTTCCTACAATCTGCTTGGCCTCGGAGTGCAGTGTGTGTATTACATTAACCCTGTCAGGACCAAGGTGTGACTCATGGTGGTCAGACCACTCTTCCTGTTTATAAATAAATTACTCAGTCTATATTGTACCTTCTTTAGGTACTCTGGACCTCATGCAGAGGTTGGCGTTACCAGGGCTCCTGCAAAAAAGTGTCAGGTGCCTGTCCTCCTGCCTTTCGGTTGCCCCACCTTATTTGGCGGTGGGAGACTTGATGTGTTTTGACGGAAGAGCTGCCACCAGTTCCACCATCTGAAACACTGTTGCCAGCACTGGGTCGCCATCTGACAAGAAGACCCGCTATGGAAGACCCGCTGTATTTACGGCACGCCTTACAATGTCATCTCAGCCCTTTTATTTCCTGCCTGTGGCCAGTACGGGGCATGAAAAAACACATTGGGTTGCATTTATGAGAAATTGGTTTAGGGCAGCGTCGCAAGTCTTCGTGCTGCGCTTCCCTACGCCAATGTGAAAGGGCAGGAATGCACCATATTAAGGAAATACGGTTCATTCCTCTCCTTTCCCCCTGCGCAGGTGCACAATTTGCTGCCTAGCGCCAACATAGGCACCCTTGTACCATGGTGCAAGGGTGCCTCCTTTGCAGGCAGGATTGTTTTTGTGCAGGAAGAGGCACCTTCCTGCAAAAAACAATCCAGAGGCGTTTTCCTGTCTCTGTGTGCTGTAGAATGCAACACGCATGGAAAGAGGAAAAAATTAGGAGAAATAAAAATATTTCTCCTCCTTACACCTGCTCTGGAGAGGCGTAAGGTTTTGGCTCTGCCCCAGGTTTACATGATTAAGTAAATCTGGGGCAGCATCAAAATCCATGGGTGCTGCGTGGGAGAACCCACCCCAGCGCCCATGGAATGCCTCCTTGATGCAGAGTAAGGCAAGGCAGCGACTTGCGCTGCTTTGTTTTACTCCATATCTATAAGGCCATGCAAAGAGTGGCTTTGCGTCGCCTCAGAGATATGATTGAGAGGCTTACGCCGCAGGAGAGTCAAAAAAGTGATGCTCCAGCAGCGCAAGTCTCTCCATAGATAATCCCCATTGTCCCCTAAACATTAGCAGACAATTCCCAGGGCATAAGGGACTTTGGGCCTCATTTATGAGGAATTGGCATAGGGCAGTGCCACAAGTCTTCTTGCTGCACTGCCCTATGCAAATATGAAAGGGCAGGAATGCACCATCTTTATGAAATACAGTGCACTCCTGTCCTTTCCCCCTGCGCTGGTGCACAATTTGCTGCCTCGCACCAACGTAGGAACCGCAAGGGTGAATCCGTTGCAAGCAGGATTGTTTTTGTGCAGGAAGGGGCACCTTCCTGCACAAAAACAGTACTGAGAGGCGTTTTCCTCTTTCTATGTGTGCTGCAGAATGCAACACACATGGAAAGAGGAAAAAATGAAGAGAAATAAAAAATATTTCTCCTCGTTACGCCTGGTCTGGGGAGGCATAAGGTTTTGGAGCTGCCCCAGGTTTACATGATTAAGTAAATCTGGAGCAGCGGTAAAATTAATGGGTGCTGCGTGGGATATCCCACCACAATGCCCATGGAATGCCTCCTTGATGAAGAGTAAGGCAAGGCAGCGACTTGCGCTACTTTGTCTTACTCCATATCTATGAGGCTATGCAAAGCCACGCAGTGTGGTTTTGCCTCACCTCATTGATATGTTTGAGAGGCTTACCCCACCGGAGCATCAAAAATAGTGGTTCTCCGGCGGCGCCAGCCTCTCATAAGGCATGAGAGCCCTGTGTCACTTTTGCACCACGTAAAGTATTACATGGGTGATGCAGGCCTCTTATGAAGATTTATGGAGCCAGGCAAAGCCACCCTGTGTGGCTTTGAGTGGCCTCATAAATCATGCGAAATCAAGCGATTTGTGCTGCTTCACCTTACTCTGCGCCTGGGAGGCGTTCCTTGGGTGTTGCGGTGGGTTTTCCTACGCAACACTCATAGAAAATGGCACCTCCCCAGATTTACAGAGTGTTGTAAACCTGGGGAAGCGTCAAATCGTATGCCTCCCGAGGTGAGGCATAACAAGGAGAAATATGTTAGTTTCTCCTTGCTTTATCCTCTTTCCATGTGTGCTGCAGAAAACACCTCATTGAACTGTTTTTGTGCAGGAAGGCCTGCAACTGAGGCACCCTTGCACCATGGTGCAAGGATGCCTACATAGGCTCCAAGCTGCCAAAATGGCACCAGCGTGATCAGAAAGGACACTTCAATATGGTGCATTCCCGCCCTTTCATTTTGGCTTGGGGCAGCACAGCAAGGTGCCTTGCTGCGCTGCTGTACGCCAAAATGCCATAAATGAGGCCCTTCGTTTTTTTAGGTTTGTTTTCAGAAACCAACATCCACTGTGGAGGTTTGGCTTGGGAAAACAAAAAAAAGCCTGTCAGTCGGTCATGCTTCCATGGCCTGGCAGGCCAACCACCAATGATTCTTACTACTGAAGTGCTCCCGCCATGGCAGCAGGAACAACTATAGCAACAAAAAAACACTGGCAAGACAGGAATCTCTAAATAAAATGGGCCAGAGATAGAGGTGTCAGTGGAGTTGGTGTCCCTGTCTTGTCGGCCTTGTGGAATCTTGGCCACCAGGCTCTAAATGAGGCCCTCGATGTTTTATATTTTTGGCACCAGCAAAGCTTTCAATAAGTGCAACCCCAATATATATCCTGGTCAAATGATCTGACATAATGCTACATCTTCTTTCTTTTATTTTGATTTTTTTGGTATTGCTGCTTGCAAATATTGCTATATTAATTCTGCCTTCCCTTGCACTGGACATGTCCCCGGGACAATGAGAGGAGTAAGTGTCTTTTGTTGGATTTCATGAACGCAGGGCTACCAGGTGAGTGCAGGTTTCATACGGACTGTTATATGCACAGGCGCTGTATCAGTGTTGGTGCATACTCGGTTGACTCTAGCCTGCTCTGATCTACCTGCCATCTGCCCAGCCTGCATGTACCATGCTTTCTCTATGCGCAGAACCTGCACACACACAGGCACCACAGTGGCAGGCCTGAGACATGGTTAAGGGGCAACATATGTGGGCGACACAGTCAGTGCTGCAGGCCCACTAGACTAGTACCATTTAATTTACAGGCCCTGGGCACATGTAGTGCACTTTACTAGGGACTGATAAGCAAATTAAATATGCCAATTGGGTATGAGTCAATGTACCATGTTTAGGGGAGCGAGCACAAGAATTTTAGCACTGATTAGCAGTGGTAAAATGCGCAGAGTCCTAAAGCCAGCAAAAACAAGTACAGAAAAATGGAGTGAGGCAGGCAAAAAGTTGGGGGAAGACCACCCTTAGGTTGTCAGGTCTAATTAGTAACATCAATGATCATTTTGTGAATAATTTAAATTGAAAATGTGTTAAAACTGTGAATTCAACCATGCTAAGGTCTGTGAAAGGGATTTTGTCTGTCTCTCAGTCATTCCTAATCTCTCCTTCAACACTTTCCTCTGCCGCCTTGCACTCTGTTAGACACTCACACTTATGCCTTTTGTTATCCACAAGACTTCTAAAAATCTCCATCTACTTATCTCACACGTCATCTCCTTCCACTTCATCACTGTCTTTTCACTCCCTCCTTCGGCAGGGACCTCTGTGTGTCACCTACCGTTCACCATGCCCTCTGTCTCTCATACACATGCCCACTCGCTCCACACCTGTAAACGCAGCATTTTCTTTTCCTCTGGTGTTGTCAATATTTCCTGGATATTTTAGCTCTGATATTAAGGTATAAGAATATTCCCTACTCCATAGTCAAGACCTGCCCCTTAGGGGTTCATGAACCTCCTGCAGATATTTGTGTATCATATGCAGAACCTGATTCCAGTCCTGGTGAGACTGATTGGTAGGTTGGTGTGTCTGCTTTAGCGCTCTGCATGTAACCTGCCAGTCACAATTTCAAATCCCTGGAGCCCTGCCATAGTCTTCCACGTTTTAATTCTTTCTTTCCAAGAGGCCACATTGGCACCTCTCAGCATGCTGCTACACAGTTAATGCCACACTTCCCTATATAGGAGCAAGACCTCTGACCTCCTGGTCAGGGACCTGCTCTCTCCCCCTGCAGCTCTGCTGCTAAGTGCCGCTGCCCTGCGATATACACTCTCTCCTGACAGGGGCTCGAAGCCCTGTATTGTGCCCGTTTTTCTGCTCAGGTTTGTCTTTTGTTTTCTATTGCTGTATTGTGCCAGTTTTTCTCTACTCTTTCTATTGCTGTATTGTGCCCGTTTTTCTTTTTTGTACTGTACTGTGCCTGTTCTTTCTGTTGTTTGCCCCGTTTTTCTGCTAGTTTTTTTTTCACTTCCCATTGCCTTCCCGCCGCTGCTGCCCCCGTGGCCCCTCCCCCTGCCGATTTCCCGCTCCCGCCTCCCAGCTGCGACTCCCTCCCCGCGCAGCGGACGCATGCAGCGGGTGCGCCGCCGGCGCGCCAAAGGCAAGCCCGTCTGCCCCCGTCCGCGACCAGCGCCAGGGACCCTGGATCTCCGACCATCCACTGATATGACTCAGCTGCCCTCCTCACGCTCAACCCTCGGAAGAAACAACAACTGCCAACGGTCGACGCCGAACACCACCCATGGGCAATTCTCCTGCCGACACTGCTGACAATCCTTCACCATCGACAGCACCCCCACGACCGCCGCACCCACGCCGGACCCCAGCACCACTGAAGCCCTGAAGTGCATCCTCCTCAATGTGCGCTCCCTGCACAGACACGCTCAACGTGCGCTTCCTGCACAGACACGCCGTAGAGATCTGGAACCTCCTCGACACCCTCTCGCCATACGTCGCCTTCTTCACGGAAACCTGGACGAACACCTCCTCCGCCCCCGACATCACCACCGCCATTCCGGTGGATACAAGATCCAGAGGAAGGACCGCCCCCACCGCCCAGGAGGAGGACTCGCCATCGCACACAAAAGCTCCCTCCGACTCTCCACCTCCAGCACGAACGACCCCCTCTCCAACACCAAGCACCTCCACTTCCAGACCAAGACCAGCCCCAGAACCACGCTACGCGGCACCCTCGCCTACAGACCCCCAGGGACCCACGCCTCTTTTGCCACCACCATCGCCGACCTCATCGCACCCCACGCCATCGCCTCCACGGACTACGTACTCATCGAGACCTGAACTTCCACCTCGACAACCGGAGCGACCCCGACTCCACTGCCCTCCTGGACAACCTTGCCAACCTCGGACTGAAGCAGCTCGTCGCCACCCCCACCCACACATCCTCGACCCCATCTTCGTAGGAGGGTCCAACATCCACTTCAGCCACACCTCGCAGCCCCTCTGGACAGACCAGCACTGCGTACACTTCTCCTTCAACACCACCACCGCACCCAAGCCTGCCCCACGCCCGCCACGAAGGAACTGGAGCAAGGTCACAGAGGAGCACCTCAACTCCACCCTCATCCACGACCCCCCCACCGCCACGACCGATGCCAACTCCGCATCCAAAGAACTACACCGCTGGATAACCAGCTGCGCAGACAAGCTCGCACCCCTCCGCCACCCCCACAGACAACGCCCCGACAGACCAGAACACCTACACGAACGCCATGACTGAATACCACCAACGCATAAGAGCCACCAAGAAGACCTTCATCCGGAACAAGATCCACACCCATGCCAGTAACGCAAAGGAACTCTTCAACGTCATCCAGCAGTTCACCAGACCCCCTTGTTGCAGAAGTCCGTCCCAGGACTTCTGCAACAAGCTCGGCTCCTACTTCCACCTGAAAATCAATGCCCTCTATGACAACTTCAGCAAACAGACCCCAGAAACCACCCCCACTCCCAGCAAGGACAGCGATCCCACCATCACCACCTGGACTCCGGTCACCACCGAAGATACCACCACGACCATGAAGAGCATCCACTCAGGAGCCCCCACGGACCCCTGCCCGCCGCACATCTACCACAGAGCCACCGCCGCCATAGCACCCGAACTATGCCGCACCATCAACGCCTCCTTCGAATCCGGCATTTTCCCCGACGACTGGAAGCGGACAGAGGTCAAGCCCCCTTCTCAAGAAACCCTCTGCTGACCCGACGGACCTGAAATACTACCGGCGCATCTCTCTCCTTCCCTTCGCAGCCAAAGTCACTGAGAGATTCGTCAACGCCCAGCTGACTGCCTTCATTGAAGAGAACGCCATCCTCGACTCCTCCCAGTCCGGATTCCGCAGCAACCACAGCACCGAGACTGCCCTCCTCGCTGCCACCGACGACATCTGCATGCTACTTGACCAGGGCCATACCGCGGCCCTCATCCTGCTAGACCTCTCCGCAGCCTTCGACACCGTCTCCCACCGCAATCTTGCAGCCAGACTCCATGACGCCGGCATACGTGGTACCGCCCTCGACTGGATCCGCTCCTTTCTCGCCGGCAGAACCCAAAGGATCAGACTCCCACCCTTCCTCTCTGAACCTACAGAAATCAACTGCGGAGTACCCCAAGGATCATCGCTCAGCCCCACGCTCTTCAACATCTACATGGCCCCCCTCGCCGCCATTGTCAGACAACATAGGCTCAGTATAGTATCCTACGCCGACGACACCCAGCTCATCCTCTCCCTCACGAAGAACCCTGAAGACACCAGACTCAGCTTCCAGGAAGGAATGAAGGACCTCACAGCCTGGATGAGCAACAGCTGCCTAAAGCTCAACTCGGAGAAGACAGAGGTCCTCGTCCTTGGACCCTCCCCCTCCGCTTGGGACAGCACCTGGTGGCCCACCGCCCTCAGACACCCACCCACCCCGACAGACCACGCTCGGAACCTCTGCATCATTCTAGACTCCTCCCTCACCATGACCCACCAGATCAATGCCGTCGCCTCCACCTGCTTCAACTCCCTCCGCATCCTCCGCAAGACCTTCAAGTGGATACCCCCCGAAGTCAGGAAGACCGTCACCCATGCACTCATAACCAGCAGACTGCACTACGTTAACGTCCTCTACGCCGGAGTCAACAAATCCCTCCTTCACAAACTCCAGACCATCCAAAACACTGCGGCCCGACGCATCCTTGAAACTCCACGACATGAGCACATGACCCAACACCTGCGAGACCACCACTGGCTCCCCGTCGAGAAGAGAGTAACCTTCAAGCTACTCACCCACGCCTACAAATCCCTCCACAACATCGGACCCAAATACCTCAACGAAAGAGTATCTTTCCACCAGTGCTTAATTTGTGCCGGTGGTTTCCACTTAATTCACAGGGCCGGGACTATACATGCTTCCTTCTCACTCTAGCAAGCTCAGCATCACCCTGGTACCAGAAGCTGCCTGTGCCCCAGTATTGGCACTCCAGCGGGTTCATCATAACCCCGATGTCAGCTGCTGCGTGTGTCTCAATACCGGCTCCCTGTCTGCCGGAGGTTACCATGCGCAGGTGGGGGATTCCCGTCAGAGCTAGACCTGGGCCTGCACCTGGCTGTCCGACTGCCTGCTGGCACCAAGAGGCCTGGCTGTATGTAAGCGCCAGCGCCTGGCCCCGTCGTGCATCCCATGTGTGCCCCTTTCCCTTCCAGCCCCTTCAGCCTGGCACCACCCAGCGCTGGCCGGCTGCTTGTCACGCTTTTGCGGGTACTGCTGTGAATGCAGTTTCTCGGTCCTGTGTGTGACACTACTTCTTGCCCTGGGCGTCTGTACAGGGCTCAGTTTTACCTATCCGATGTCAAGCGCCCTTCAGTCCGTGGTGTGAAGAAGTGTTTCCTCCCACGTGCCTGCTAGGAGAAAATTCCCGATATTCAAGCTGTGGGAAACTACATGTTCTTGCTGTCTTGTCGCTGCAGTCAGTGGCCATGTTTGGCATGATATCATAGTGAAAGTATAGTTCAACGACATCCACCACGGTTTTCACAAGTGTGCATTCGTATTTCACATGATTCACTTGCCGAAGTTAACAAATTTACATTCCGGTCACCTGCCTCTGGTGATCAAATACAAATAGGCGCAAAACAGTATTGCTAGCGCTTGTGAGCTGAGCGCAAATTGTGTGTGCTTACATACTGCACCTTTTAGCTCTTAGGTGGTAGTAAAAACGCCCAGTAAACATAAAATGCAAAATAAAAGGACGCCACAAATACCGTTTTCACATTTGTGCCCGTTTTTTGCAACTATCTATGTAATTAGAGTTGAATGTGCATAGGGGACACAAATGTTATGTGCCCTGGGTGTTCTTGCACTGCATGTATTACACCAGTATCAGAGTGAGCCAGCTTGTCTCACAGCACCCACTGTTACTCTTCTGCTGACTCCTGTGTGGATGGGAGTTGTGCACACATCTTTACAAATCCGTTCCGGATATCATCCCATGCCTCTGTCTGGTTCAAAATAAATATATCTAGCTGGGTGACTGCGTAGCATGCTTCCACTGACTGGCCCACCCTGGTTTAGGCATGATGAATCATGAATGTGTATTGTTCATCATCCTAGTGATCTTATCATGCCTTAATGTCACAGCCCTGTGCAATCACTAAATAATTGTGCCCTGCTCTCTAATCTATCACCTGGCCTGCTTGAGACAGCGTGTCTGCGCCCCCCATTAAATAATTGCATCAGGGGGCTGGCTCCTTATTGAATTGAGTGAGGTAGGCTGTGAAAGCACAGGACAGATTTTGAATGCTTTCGCATTGTCCATGTAAACAGTGGTCACGACAATGGTACAATTGAGTGGTGGCAGGAATATAGTTGGGCGGACAACTGGAAGAAGTGGCTGCTGCCTCCTAAGAAAAATGTTGAGCACCGGGACTTCATTTTTTACAAATTAAGCACTGCTTTCCACGCACCCAAAAGAAACTTCTGCACCCCATGCATCCGCAGAACCAGAGCAGGGGGAAGAGCCTTCTCCCACGTCGCGGCAAAGGCCTAAAACGAGCTCCAAGTCAACATCAGATGCTCCCCTACCCTGCACACCTTCAGGAAGAGCCTCAAGATCTGGCTCTTCAGCTGATCCGGAGCTGCACCAACCCCCCGTCCCCCCACACCAGCGCCTTGAGACCCTTACGGGTGAGTAGCGCGCTTTAAAAAAACCCTGATTGATTGATTGATAGGGCTGCTGCTCTTTAATGGGGGCAGGATATGGATCTCTGAATATCTGTAAAGGAACAATACCAAACCTTTGTAACCGCATTGCTGCACTTTGAAATTTACAGGCACATATCAGTAAGGATGCTGTACGTGCCATCAGTTAGCAATGCGGTCATCATTTTAACAAAAAGGACAACCTATATTAGCAAAGGTCCGAAATTTTCAAGGGAACGCTACAGGCTCGTCTCACCAGTTCTTGTAGTTTTGGTGAGATATTTTATCACTTATCTTCAGACCTAAGCAAGTAAGTGAACAGTGGTCCTAAGAACATAATGTGAAAACAATGAGAAAATTCGAGTAGCTGTGGCCAAATGGCCATTTTTAAAGAAAACATTCAATAAAGATTATGATAAAAAGGCTACGGAGAGGGTGCCAGTGACAAACGTGCTCTCTTTAAGTGTGATGGACACGCGTGATAAAAGTGATCGGAGTGCAAATCGTATGGAAAAGCGTCTGTGCATGAGTCAACGACGTTTCAATCCCTCCATAAATACGAGGTCATCATCAAGACTTTTGCAAAAACTGAGCGGGGGTGGGGGGGGCTAGTGAATATCAAAGGCACTTATTGGCAATATGGCACTGCTATTAGTATGTCATTCTCCGCTCCACAATGTAGGATTCCACTGTCTTGGCATAGCTGGCACAAACGCTCAAACCTGTTGTCATAGTACCGTTTTTATGACATTGTTTCGACATTATTGCCTTAGGGGCCACTGTTCACTTGCTTACTTACATACCCCAAATCCTTAGTTTTTCTTGGGTTTTCCCCTCTATACATACTTCTACTTAGAGTCAGATTTGTAACAGCGCTGAGCAACCGTCCTGGATAAGAGAAACTGCATGGTGGATTTGTTGGTACCGAGAACTTATTTTGTGGTGTTGTGTAAACATATTCAGAAGAAGGAAAGATATATGCTTCTCACACTACTCTAAATGGATCACCACTACAGGCTGGTTTTCTTTTTGTTATTGTGCTTCTGTATTTTATAAGCCCAGGCAATTATAAATGTATGGCCCTCCCTTAAAGCTCACTGCTTCCTTCATAGATTCCATTCTCATAACAAAGAGGCAGAATAGCAGTGACTGCTTAACACAAGGTTACAGGTCAAACTCCATTTAATCTTTGTGCCACAGCTGTTACACTGCTGTATCCAGACTGCAATTGCATTGTTTTACTAATATCACATTTGATACAAGTGTACAAACAGGCACACTCTTACGCACATTGCAGAGGCCCATTGACTGGACATTTACAGTGCGGAAGAATTGCATTTGAATTCTTTGCAGTGTTCTCCAGTGGCACTGACCTATTGTACTTTACAACACACTGCATGTCAATCATTTTGAGAAATAAAATCCTTGAACAGCATTCCACAAACCCCTTGTTATCTATAAATCTCATTACGCTACTGGCCCAGTGGGCTACACAATCTACCGTGTGCTGCAGCTACTCAGAAATTGTTAGCAGGATACCCCCTGTAAAGGTACATCAAGTTTTGATCAATATTACTAGCCCACTGTGAATTAAAATGGACCATATGGGACTAATATTCCTTAATTGTCCTTAGTGTACAGTGGTACCAATAATCAGCAATACAGCGAAATATAAATGCGTGCTTCAAAATCTCCACATATTGTGCGAAACTGTACCACATTCTGACTGGAGAACCCCATCCCAGGGCCTCCCTTTCACACTGATATCACCACTGGGGCCAGGCCTCCCAAAACACCCACTCCAGGCTGTGGGCCTGCAGAGGCCAGAACTCACTATGCAAGTACACACTCAATAACAGACCCCCTTTGTCTTGACTGCTTCCTGGTGTCCCATCAATGAATCATTAGCAGAAACCACTTTGGAAAGTGAGAATTCCACTGCCTCTGAACTGTAACATATCTTAGTATCCCCCCGAATCAGGGCGCCTGAACATACCCCCACAGACAATGTACACACCTGTCTGACCTTCTGATGTTTCTTTACTCCTTCAAACTGTTATAATCTCCAACAGCCCTAAGAGCAGTGCATTTGAGGGATAGAAAGAATGCAGAGAGAACGGCTGCAGCTCCAGCTTATGAGACGACACTAATACTATTCTGCAATAAGTGCAGAAACACAAGGTCTGGTGTTGCGAGTTGATATTTCAAGTCTCGTGATTTACAATGATGAAACACCAACCACAGGGTGTTGTATGTCACTGGGCAGGAGGAGGAAGCACCCTACAGACAGAAGTCTGGGCTCAAGAACCTCTTCTTGTGCAGGAGGGATTTATTATCATTCTTATCGTTTGCCAAGAGGAGTCAATGGGAAAACAATACACGTAAAAAGACCAATCATTGGCAAAGCCAATAGGTCTGAGTTGCTTCAGAAGTAGCAAAATGTATGGCATAGCAAGGATGTCTCCAGAGCGTTAAATCCACAGATACTGTTTAACACTTAGTACCTGCGCTTCTTAAATTTGAAAGGGGGATTTGCAGCACTTCACAGTAGCGAGCAGGTATTCTAGGAAACGGAGTACCTGCACATATGTATATCCATTTCAAGCACTGAGTGTCACTGAGGGAAAATGTGCCTCTGAAGACACACAGCCCAAGGATTTTAGCTCGTACCACTGAGAAGGGGTGTTGCAGCGACAAATCAATGCATGGTTTTAAAGGGAGCACACAGGAAATACCTACATTAAGAAACAAGGGAATTCAAATTATGCATCAATAAAAAGGCAAATTATTCATCGTGTTATGCAAATAAAGGCACATTTTGTGGCACATTCTAAGGCATTAGCTTTTTTACATTTATTATAAAAATTCATAGGCTTCTTAAGAACGAGAACTATACACATTCAGATGATCCTGTTAAAACATGTTATTCACATCGGTTAATGATTTGGTTGAGTAGGGAAGCACATCAACACCCTTTATAGTCTCAGAGCAAACTAGTTTGTGCAAAATAGATGTCATCTTGTTCTCAGCACAACGGTAACCTACATGTTCTCACAGTTTACAGTAAAAGGTATGACTCTTTTAGTCTGCTCGTCCTAGTTATGTTTTAAGACTTGTTTTCAGTTTCAGGTTAATCCTGTATTCACATTACAAGGCCTCTGAAAGCACATTTTTTCACTAAAAAGCTGTCCTACTGACAGTATGGTCCATTTCATGTTTATTATGTTTGAGGCTCACTAGGAGTCTTTTCTGGGGTTGTATGACGAACCACGCAATCACCAAATACACATGGCTAAACAACGCAGTCCTAACAACGACCGGGTCTTAACCAAGTATGCCTTTACCACGCATGCCTTTACAACGGATTTCATTGTAATCGCATAGTTTGTGAAGGCATATGCGTGGTTAAGGTTACACCCTAGCCCCTGCCCTGAGCCCTAAAACCCAACCCCCTTCCCTGAGTACGACCCCAGCCCCCCACTCTAAGCCCTAAAACCCAGCCCCAGCCCTGAAAACGACCCCGACCCTCCTGCCCTGAGTCCTAAAACCTGGACCCGAGCCCTAATAAACAGCCCATTACCCCCTCATGGGTCCTCTTTGTGCCAGTCCTAACATAGTGAGGCAATCCTGCCTCCCGACAGCCAATCAGAACGCTTATAATATTTTCAACGGATATATAAGCCCCTCCCACCCACCCCCATGCCTGTTTTTTTTGCTGTCCGACGTCGGTCAGAACGCTGGTGTGCTCCGTGTTTCCTGCTTGCCGGTTCCCGAGTTTGAAGGGCTGGGTTTGCGGTGCCGTGAGTTTTTTCTTTTCTTTACTGTTGAAGTGTTTGTTTTACTTCTTTTGTTGCGCGCTGCCGCACCGGTGTTCCGGTCGGCCGCGTTCCTGCTCCTTGGCCAGAACACGCTCCCCACGCATGTGCTGGGCTGGGGCGGGGAGCTTTCTCTTGCGTTCTGGCCTCGGGTCATTCTGGTGCTGGGGTCTTCTACCGGCATCCGGCTCCCGCGGCTTTAATGTTTGTTCTGTGGCTGTGGGGGTGACTGCAGGGCTGTCCCTTTTTCTTTCCCAGGTCTCGTGTTGCTATGACTTGGTTGTTTGGGGACAGTTTTTTAGGGGAGTTGCTGGGCACTTCCTGGTGTGTGCTGTGGCTTCCTGGTACTGCTGCATGTGGCCAGGGGTGTTGAGGTTTCCGATCCAGTGCCTGCAGAATCTTGGTTTATGCATCATCCTGTTTCGGGAGCTGCAGGTGTTTGACATGTTGCAGATTTCCGGGTCTCGCCTGCAGGATTTGGTTTATTCTGCTGTGATGCCTTCCCGTGCGAGTTGCGCTGCTTGAGCCTTCTGCTTCCTCCTCTCTGGAGGGTAGGAGTACATGGTCATTTTCCCTGCTGGGGGGTATGTCCAGTGAAAGTTGTTTTTTTCGGTCATGTTGGTCCATTTCGTGAGGTTCTCGGCTTTACGCCTGCTTCATTGTCTGCGGAGGGGTGCCTCCCTGTATTGTTCCTCGGTGGTGCATGACCTGCCTTTCCATTTTGTCGTCTAGGAGGTTCTGGCTGTCGCATGGCTTGAGGTCGACATGCGGGGGATTCCTTGTTTTCTGGGGATGCGGTATCACCTGACGGTGTTTGATACTCATTTTCCTCTGGTTCCTGGGGTCTGTCTATTTTGACCTCCATGTCTTTTTCCTCATCTTTGTCTTCAGAGGAGTCTGCTCTCATGCGTTCTTCTGCTGCTTCTCGTTTTGGGGTTTGTGCTTGTGCTTCCTCAGCCTCTGCTTCGCAGGTCCATTCTAGGGGTTTGGGTACCTGTTTGTCTGTCTTCCGGATCGGGGGGATCTCACTCCTATCTTGGCGCAGATGGAGGTCTTGGTTCAGTTTCTGTCTGCTGTGTTTTGATGCCCTGAGGGTCCTCTCCTTGGCTGCTGGGGCGGCGGTGGCTGGTAGGAGGTCTTTCTGGACCGTGCTTTGGTGCCTTAATGCTGCGCAGATGCCTTGGTCCGTTACCTGCCTTTTGTGGTATTCAGGCTTTTTGGCTTACTCCAACGCAGTCTGTGCAGAGGGGCTTGTCTTTTTTCCTTCTTCTGGAGTTTCCAGATTCTCTGTATTCTTCTTGGCCCTTTCGTGGTCAGGTCTTTGGTCGGGCCTGTGGTCAGGGGGCTGCGTTCCATTTGGTTCCCGGCCTCTGCAGCGCCTGCTGCTGCCCCTGGGTGTTGGTCAGATATTGTTATGCCCAGGAGGAGTCACTGTGGCCTGGTGGTTCCGGTTGCAGTCTCTTCCTCAAAGGGTTATGTGTTCAACTCCTGGTGTTTCACTGGTTGTGAGTTCCCTGTCTACATTGTTGGCGATGTTGCAATTTTGGGGGCTCGGCTTGGTTGTTCCTGGATTGTTGTTCCAGTCTGATTTCCACCTGGTGGGTCTTGTCGTCATCGATCTTGGTTACCGGATTCCGTTCCGTGGCCGTCACACTTTTGGACTGTTTTCGAGGTTACCCCATTGTCCATTGTCCCCGTGATGCGCTCTGCCATCTTCTCTGGCATTGGCCTGTTTTTGTCCTGGGGCACTGTTGTGCTGGTTCTGGTGACGGAGCGGGGCCTGGGGTTCTATTTCTCTCTGTTCCTGGTCCCGGCGCCCAATTATTCCTTCCGCTCGGTTTCTGAATCCCTGGGCGTTGTACAGTTTGGTGCGGCGGGGTCATTTTTGGATGATCCCCTTGCTGTCCGTAGTTCCCCTCATCCTGGTGGGCAATTTTTGGGCTTCCTTGGGTTTGGAAGTCGCCTGTTTTCACATTCCTGTCTATCCGGCGGGTCAGCGGTTCCTGCCGTTTGCGGCGGACGGGTTCCATTACCAGTTTCAGGTGTTTCCTTTCGGCCTCTCTACTGCTCCCCGGGTTTTTCCGCGGTGTTGGCTCCTGCTGTGGGGGTTTTGCTGAGTCTGGGTTTTCCTTTATTTCCCTATGTTGCTTTTGTCTGGTTTCTGCTTCCACCCTCCTTGTGGCTCTTCTGGCGGTGGTGGCGTTGATGGCCTTGTTCCAGGATCTGGGGTTCATGTTGGATCTGGCCTTTTCTCATCTGGTTCCTGTTCTGGGACTTCAGTTTCTCGGAGGCCTGTTCGACGCTTTGCAGGGGGCTGTTTTCTCCCTCCGGCTCAGTTCTCTGCCCTTTTGACTCTTCTGTGGGTTCTGCTGGGTCGTCCTTCTGCCCCTGCTCTGGGTTGGTTGCAGGTCCCGGAGTTGGTGGCTGCCTCCACGGCTGTGGTTCCTTGAGCTCGCCTGCGCCTCAGGTCCTTGGTGATTCTTCTGTTGGCTCATTGGGACCCTTCCCATACAGATTGCGTGGCTCTGTTTCCTCTCTCCCCTGTTCTGGTTCCTAATTTGGTATGGTGGCTTTGCTCTCCCACCCTGGTGTGGGGGTGCGTTTTCTGCTTCCTTCTCTCCTCTTGTTGACCTCGGACGCCTGTCCTTGGGGTTGGGGGGCCGCATTGGGGTCCTTGGTGGCTGACAAGTCTGTTGGTTCATCCCGACAATCAGGTGGCTTGATGTTACTTACGCCTTCTTGGGGGGTCCAGGTGCGCGTCTCTGTACCTGCTGCCTTCCGTGATTTGTGTCTGGGTGACATCTCATCTGTTGGCATTGAGGGCTGTTTACGTTCAGAGGCTTCTGAATTTCGTAAGGACGGCTTGGGCCGCTTCCTACCATCCTCTGTTTTGTGCCGTCTGTCTGTTCCTCTGTTCTGGGACCTTTGTCTTCGGATCGGGACTCTCTGGATCGGTCTTTCTGCTTCCCCTCACGATGCTCTTCTCCCCCTGTTTTGTTCCGAGGGGGTTAGTCCTCAGGCTTGGGGGTTGCTCTCTTGTTTCCTTGGCCTTCGGGCTTTCTGTATGCCTTCCCTCCTATTTCCCTCTTCCTGGGGGTGCTGCAGAGGATTCGGGGGGGTGAAGGTGTCTGTGCTGTTGGTTGCTCCTTTTTGACCTCGCTGCCTTTGGTTTCCGCTTCTGCTGCTGCTGGAGGGGGGCGGGTTAGGCCGGCTTCCCTTGACTTCAGCTCCGCTTCTGTGTCCGCACCTGTCTTTGCCCTATCTTTGTCACCTGCATCTGTCGGCCTGGCTCTTGAGCGGCTGTCGTTGGCGTCTTTGGGCTGTTCTTCTGTGGTGGCCTGTGGCATTCCGTTGTCACGTCGGCCTTCAACACTTAAGGATTGTGGTGCGCGTTGAGGCTCTTTTGTCTCTTGGTGCTCTTCTCTTGGTCTGGATCCATGGTTGGTGGTCCGGCTTCTCTTCTTATCTTTCTCCGAGATGGGTTTTTGATGGACCTTTCCCCTTCTGCCTTGTCTGCTCGTTGGGCTGTGGTTCAGGCTTGTCGGAGTCTTGAGGCCTCTTTGGAGGTTGTTGCTCCTTGGGTGAGTCGGATTCTGTGTTGTTTTCGGCTTCCACATCCGATCTCTCCTGTGCTTGCGCCTCCTTGGGTTTGCCTACTGTTTTGCGGGGTCTGCAGTTGCACCCTTTTGTGCCTTTTTTGGAGGCTGTTTGTTGTGGTTGTCCGCAACTGTGGTTTTTTTGTTGTCCGTCTCCTCCGCGCGGCGGTTGGGTGAGTTGGGTGCTTTGCTTCTCTCCTTTCCTTATTTGCAGTTTCTGCTGGATGGGGTTGTTTTGCAGCTGGGCCCTTTTTTTTCCCTGAGCTTCCTCCAGGTTCCATTTGCTGCTGGAGGTGATTCCTTCCTATTTTGCCTAGGGTTGGGGATTCCTTTGTTCCTTCATCCTTGGTTGTTCGCACCCTTCGTTTTTTCTTCCACGGTACCTTGGGGTTTCGTCTTTCACCTGCCCTGTTTTTCTCATGTGGGGGTGTGGCTCAGGGATGGTTGGTTTCTCCTTCCACCTTCACTCGCTATGTGCGTTTGGCGGTCTGCTTATCCTGTGGGTCTGCCTCCTCCATCTCTGGTGCTGGGTCGTTCGACACGTTCTGTGTCCGCTTCCTGGGCTGAGGAGGCGGGGGTCTCTGTCCAGGTGTTTTGTGGAGCGGCCACTTGGCTGTCCCTTCACACATTTGTTCGGCTTGCTGTTTTCCTTGCCTCTGTGGCCCGTTTTGCTGTTGGCGCTTTGCACGCTGCTGTTCCTTAACTTAATCCTTTGTTTGATTAAGTTTTGTACTTTTGCAAGGATCCCTGGTGTCCTGCGTTTTTTCTTCTTGAGTCTCTGCTTGTGAGTTCCTCACTATGGGGCTCATTACGATGGCGGACGGAAAAGCACTCCGACCGCCGTGCTAGCGGGAAATTGCCGCCCGCAGGTACCGCGGCAATACCGCCGGCCAGAATAGGATGCACCACCAGAAACTCCCTACCGTGGCGGTCGGATTCCAGGATTCAGCGGCGGAAAAGCTGAAAAACCGTCCGCGGCGGTCGGATTTGCTGCGGAAAGGCCAAAGATCGCCGTTTCCCCAGCGGCCAGGAACACATGGAGCTATCCGCAGTATTGCCACCGCCATCCTCGATTGGCCGGATTCTCCGCAGCGGTGTGGTGGGCTGTTTGTGGCATCGTAATACAACCGGCGGTCGTAACCGCATTCCACACGGTGGTCCCTGCCTTTTGGCTCCGTCCGCCACCGCTGCGGAGGGGGATTTCTGGCGGTTCCCGGAACACCGCAGCAGACGGGAAATGGGCTATCTTTGCCCATCGTAATACGGCGGACGCAAGGACCGCAGATGGAGTGCGGAAAAGGGCATTTTCTGCCACCGCCAGCACCGCGGATGTGCTACCGCCCGCCATCGTAATCAACCCCTATGTTAGGACTGGGACGAGGAGGACCCTAATCGGGGTAATGAAGATTACCGGTAAGTAACAAGACATCCCCAGCCCTGAGCCCTAAAACCATCCCCCTCAGCCGTAGAAAGTACCCTGACACCCCCTTCCTGAACCCCTGAAACATGGCCGTGCAAACTACCCAGCCCCCCACCCTGACCCCTAAAACCGGCCTCCCTGCCCTATAAAGTACCCCGACCACCCACCCTGAGCCCTAAAACCGTTAAACTTTCCCAACCCCAACAATCCCAGAAATCGTACTCACCAAGCTGTTCCTCGTCTATGCAGAAGTCCCTCAAGTCTGCAACACCTCCCACCCCCGCCCTTTCGCTCAAAGTCTAGAGCGCGAACTGCCACTAACGTCTAAACCATGCATATGCGTGGTAAAAGCATATGCGTGGTTTAGAAGTGCATGGTTCCGCTCGCGTCGTTTAGCCATGCTTAGTTTAGGCTGCGTGACTAAGGCTGTATCCCATTTTCTGGATTTAAGGTGTTCGAACTTAACAAAGGGCGCAACATACCTTAGATAGTCATAAATTATGAGTACCCTTTTAAAATAACATATTGAGAAAAGTGTCTGTGATGTAAACATGAATTTGCTTGAGTAGTGAAACAAAACTTTTTCACGACGAAGAAGGGATCATTCTTTTCTCCCTGCATAAGTAACTAAAATATTTGCGGAACCTTTTGATCACTACTTCCAGGAAAAAGAAATGATAACCATGTAGAATGTGATGTCCTTAAGGTGGTCATTTGAGGCATATGCTTGAAGACCACATAGGGGATAGAATTGATGGTAGACAGAGAAATTAAAAATGTAGAGCAGGAAATCCGTACTTTAGAATTGAACAATGAACGAAACAAAGAAAATCTGATAAAGGCAGCGAAGAAATAAAGCACCCTCGTTGAGAGGCTAAACAGTGCAGGCTGCCTACTGGCTTGGCTGTTTAAAGCTTATTGTCAGTACCTGCCCTGTCCCCTTCACTATGCTGCCCAGAGACATAATCTCTATAATTAATCTCATCCAGAGTGTTGTATTTCTGCTGAGCCTTTATCAGGTCATGCTTGTGTTATTAATTGGTTACATTTGAGAAAGGGATGTTACCCACGTCAACCAGGGCGACCCCTATTGTGGTGTTGCCAAAGACATGGGGAGATCACCTTAATGTCAGTTCATGTAGGTCATTATCCCTATTGAATATGGAATACAAGCTACTGGGGACAATGATAGCCAACAGATTGCTACCACTAGCCGAGGACCTGGGGCATTAGGATCAATATGGTTTTACCCCAGGATGCGATACCCATATTAATCTGAGCTGCCCCTTCTGTTTCCAAATCTGGATTCTACAAGAGCGGCAATTGTCAGTAGTTGCCTAGATGGACATAGAGAAGGCATTTGATACAGTTCTCTCATCGTACCTCTTTGAGGTACTTAAGAGAATGGCAATGGGTGAGGGCATTCTGAAATGGGTTCATCTCCTACACGATCAACCACTATCCACAGTATGCGCAGGACACAAGGCCTATACAGAGGGACACAAGGCTGGCATGCCCTCTCCTGCCATGGCTGTTTGAGCTCGGCATGGAGTCTCTGGTGTGCACACTCAGTAAGAAGGAACAGGATTGTGGAGTACAGTTACCACATACAAGGCATACAATTTATCTTTATATGGATAATGCGCTCCTGTTGTTAAAAGACCTGTTCAACATAATTACGCAAACCCCTCTCTCTTCCATCCCTCCACTATCCTTTCCAACCCAAATAACACTCACATGTCTACCGCTCATATACATTTTATATTTCTCTATACTAATTCACCACTAATCCTTTTTGGGTTCTGGAATAGCGTGCTACTCGCTAAAAAGCGCTTCGACGCCTCGTCAGGGGTAGTAAGTGCATTATAAATGCAATTACAATTACAATAATTACTATTGGAGTTTGGTATGATATCAGGACTAAAGATAAACTGGCAAAAATACACTTTAGGTAGCCATGGCTATAATATACAGGACAGGATTGATATGGCAGGGGACTGATACTCAAATGGGTAATATATGCATTTTACTTCATAGAACAATAGTACAGGCTAAGAGCGGGACAATTTATGATGTATAAAAAGAGACATCAACAGCCGCTAGAATAAAATGGGGAGAATAAAAAAACAAGCCACCTAAGTCTGAGGTGGCAACAAAAAGACTAACTTATGGCCGGTGAAGACATGCAGTGACCATACTGCACACAGTATTAGCACCCGCTGTCTCTGTGGGTATCTCCAGGCTGACAGAACAATGGGATGAAAAAGAGGTCAGGGTACTTAACTGGCACAGATTGGTCAAGCATTCTAGAATACTCCAAAAATTGAGGAGAAACCCATGATTCAAATGTACCCAGTAAAATTATTTACTTCAGACCCATTTATACGCGGCAAGGATGGCACACATGTACCCTAGAGGTCACAACACACAAACAGATTTCTTTCATGGAGTCTAAGAGGCAATTTTGGGAGGAAATACTTACACTCCTAAAGGAACTGGCAGGTAAGAGCTTGGAGCCGAACCCAATAATGTGTTTGCAGGGCCCCATGTATTGATCAAAGGGCTCGAGACAAATCTGCACGTTTAATGACCTAGCATTAAGAAGAAATATAGTAATGAAGTGGAAAGCAGCCAAGGCACAGAACACCAAAAATATGATTAAGTAATGTTAAAAAATTGTCCATGTCTGAGCTGGCTGCAATAGCAATACAGAAAAGTCAGCAAGTTAAAGGCACAGCCGGTAATGAAAAGGATGCCATTATCTCAGCTCTTAATGGAAATACACTGGCCTCTACACAATGGATGGCGACAAAATGTTTATTGTTTGTTGGTATTATGATTTGATGCAAGGGTGAAGAGGAAATGTTCTGTAATGTTCCTGTTGTTGCCCAAGCGTGACCACACAGGAGCCGGAATGTAACAGTGATGCAATAGTTATAAAATCCAATAAAGAGCAAATAAAAAAATATTTAAAATATCTGTTTCCTGCTGCAGACAAAAGCCCTTTTCCCATTCCAATAACTGGGGTGGAATACGACATATGGGCAAAGCAGCCACCGTTACAGATGTCTGAAGACAGCAATATATAGTTAACTTTTTACTGTGCGGTGCAGCATACTTTGTGCAGTATTTTGACAATTTTTGATCCGTTTGAGCAAGGAACCATTTTTTTTAGAATTTACAAAATATGCAGAAGACGGCAGATTATGTGGCAAGCAAGATGAATTCCATATTTCCATTTTTACACAGAAAAATCTGGGACTGGTGGAATCCCAATGGGTCTTTTATATGTGCGCAAACATGGATTGTACTATTAACTGATCGCAAAATAATGGTCATAATTTGCAACCAGTATTTTTGTGGCCAATAAATAGTTTTAAGAACCAACCTTTGTACTTGTATGTCAGTTCCTAAACTTCTGAAATGAAGTGGGTTGGAATACGACCTGCCTCATAAATATTAATGAGTTAGATCACAAATTGGGACTCACTACGATTGGAGCCTATCATAGGCATGGGTGCCGGCTGGGTCAGCAGACCGCAATGTCTGTGACTGCTAATAATGCAAAGTTTTTTAAACTGCAGTTTATTTTCCTTAAAGAAAACAAGACTTTATTTAAAAAGTTAAGTTTATGTTTTTTTTGTTTGTTTAAGCGTTGGCAGTGGTCCTCCGGACCACTGCCTCCTACTCACCAAACCTTTTTTTACATTCACAAAGTGGAGGGGGCCCCAAGGGGACTCCTTCCCTTTAGCGAAATCATTACCACCTCCATTGAGCAGTTGGTAAAATATCAACGTTTTGCAAAGTTGATACATAAGATACGTTGAACGTTGATACATAAATCACCGATTCAGTATCGGAAAGGGACGCCTACTACACGTCCCTTCCAGTTACCGAATTGTTATCCATGTAGAATCCCATTTTAGGAGTCAGGAAAACTTTTCATACTCCTAAAAATGGATTAGTACACATGAAAAAGCATTTTAACAGTCGCAAACACCGAATTGGAGTGTTTGTGACCGTTAAAATGCTTAATACACCTATTCCTATTTAGGAATAGGTGAATTAGATGCAAGGGACTATGCTGAGTGGCAAAGGAACCCTTGAAGCAGAGTTAGAGGGATAATTAGGTAGACATTTATTTTTATTTATGTTTATGCATAGTTCTGGAAACCACTGTGCTATACTCAATGAACTACTGAGACAGATACATCGGTAAGGTGATCAATTAAAGAAGTATAAAGATGACAAGATGAAAATATAGCCGAGTATGCTGAGAAGGAGCCAATGGACTATGAGAGTAGGCCCTAGGAGTAGGTCTGATTTTCGGTGTCAAACCAACAAAACCACCACCCAATGCCTCAGGCAAACAGGGCAAGCTTTAAAAATAATGATGTGTGTAGAAGATTACAATATAGAGCAGGGCAATACACCCACATAAAGAGCTGGGACACAATACTACTAGCTCTGGACTGGGGCTTAAAGCCACCATAGACTGTAAGCGTAACTTTGCAGTTACCTCAGCCTTCTACACTCACAACGCCAACACCACAGCACACTATCAGAGCCTTTGTGGCCTGAACGGCATGCCTCTAGCTGACTATCCTCATGGGTCCTTCCTCCCCAAGAAATTTCTGTAAGGCAGTCCCTGTTATGTCGCAGATTTGATTCTTGTCATATCACTTTGCACTCCCGAAGCTTGAGTGTTACTAATCCAGTTGTTACCAGGACTCTCAAGGTACTGTCTTGTCTTTCAAACTCATGTACTGCTGTACGAAGACACATTGCTAATGCTGTTTAAACATTCTGTAAACTTTCAATATAGACCTACATATCTATATATTTACTGGAAAAAACTAAAGGTTAAAGTAATGTCATAGTTAGGTGGGATAAAAAGATCTGTTTTTGTTTTTAAAAAAACGTAGAAATTCAACGAAAAACCAAAGGTTAAAGTAACATCATAGTTAAGTGAATATGTCAGTGAAAACATTAATGTTATTAACTAAAAGAAACAGAAATTCACGGTTATAGTTAGTAGAGCTAATTATAACTTGTGCCCCGCCGTGCACTGCTTATGACCTCACATATTACATCACTCATGACATGTTCTATGACATCATGTATGACATCACTGATGACATCTCGATTGACATCTTTGATGACATCACTGATGATATCACTGATGATATCATCCAATGACTGTGTTTGTTTTATAGTTAACATAGTGGGGGAAACTACCATATTACTTGTCTACCTAATTCTGAACAGTCTGTGTTCAGCCAATCGGTGTAAGTGTTTACAAAAAGCATGTGCTGCTAATGCACCATATGTGTATGGAGGTATTGAACATATTATAAATCTTTCTATTGAAGAGTAACTCTGTGTGCAGGTGACAGTTGACAACTTGTGTTCATTATGTTCCACACACGTTTTAAGGTACTGCAGAAACCTTTTTCAGCAGTATTGTAGGTAGCCTTGAGTTATTAGACAGAATCATTTCAGCATGGCAATTTCTACTTAACATAGAAGACTGTGAGCACCAGGTACTAACCTATGTACATGTGCTTCTTTTGCTTCAGAAGATGGGCTATCTGTAAAGTTTTCACCACAGTATGAAGGCTGCAGGTAGTATGATCTTTAGCACCTTCAGACCTTGGTTATTATAAGTGAATAGTCACTCTTTGGAAACGTTTTGCATAGATTGTACACTGCTCTTAATAGATACTTTTTAATATCCTGTGGTGTATTTCTCATGAGAGTTTCACTGTCTGCAAACAGTGTGGTACAGAGTAAGCTCTCTACATAGAGTAGACAGTGTTAACAGTTAACAGTACCCACTTTTCAACTTATATCTACTTCATTTCTCAGTGCAGGTTCAGTGACGGTCTAGGGTTTGATACAGGTAAAGACTGTCCATAGTAGGGCGTTAGTTATCAGTATCTGGCGGAACTTGGTTTACCCTGAACAGTTGTATACAGATTGAACTCTGTGTGCAGGATAGGTTACTCTTTCATCTGCGGTTCATAGTCAACATGAACTCAGCTACCCATGAAGCTTGCTTTAACTATAGGTGTTCTATATATGATAGCAATAATGATGCTTCATATTATTCTGAGCTATTTTGCACTTACTTTCATAATTCTAATGTTATACCCTTTAATAGAGCAATGTGTACAAAAGAAGCTTGGATGATGGCATCAGTGATGTCATAAATGATGTCATTTAAGATGTCATCATTAATGTCATAAATGATGTGATGGAATATGTCATGAGTAATGTATGGCGGGGCGCAAGTTATAGTTAGCTCTGTTAACTATAACTGGTGAATTTCTGTGTTTTTTTAGTTCAAAATGTTAATGTTGTCTCTGACGTATTCACCTATCTATGGTGATATAGTGCCAGGTCCATATCTCCCTCCCTGTTGAACATTACCCTTTTTGTTGTTGGTGGGTCGCTACTCGAGGTTTGAACCTTTCATGCCTCTGTGTCAAGATTTATAAAAAGAATGAGCGTGTCCTCCCATTCATATAAGTCTTTTCATTAATCCATTATGTTTGGAGTATTCCACAACGTAAAAGATACAGGAGCAACTTTTTGTGAATTTTGTTTACAGTAAGAATTTTTCATCAATCCATCATTTTTGGAGTATTCCACAAGGTAACAGATGCCAAAGCAGCAGACACGTGTTTCGCCCTCTGATGGCCCATTGGCCTGGGCCTTTCTCAAGGATGCGGGAAACACGATAAAATATGAGTGATTATGCAAAATCCAGTACCCTGTACGCGTGCTTTATTGACCTCAAAGCGGCGTTTGATAAATTACCGTGAGCTAAGCTATGGGCCAAAATGCAAAGCTGGGGGGCACCAACTAAACTTCTGGAGGCGATAATTAACCTTTACTCACATACGTGGGTTCAAATAAGGAAAGGAGATGGGCGCAGCATAACAAACAAGCTTCTAACAACAAATGGGCTAAAACAGGGGTGCGTGTTGGCCCCCTGTCTATTCAACATCTACACCGCCGACCTTGAGAAGCATCTCCGATTAGTACAAACTGACCCTCCAAAACTGGGCAAAACACCAATCCCCAGCCTCCAATACGCTGACGACATTGTCCTCCTAGCCCAAACACTGATAGGTCTGCAACGATCGATGACCCAACTAGGAGCTTATGTCACCTCTGCCCATCTAACTATTAACCTTCAGAAAACTAAGGTGCTATGCTTTCCCAAACATTATAAAACAAGGTCAAAAGGCAAATTCACCTGGAAATTGGATGAGAAACCAATATCCCAGGTGGATTCGTACAAATATTTAGGGTTTCAACTCGATCACAATCTTAATTTCAAGCAACACCTGGACCAAGGGAAAACGAAAGCGAAATAACTTCTCTTCGCCTTCAAAATCCTACAGAAGAAGCTCAAAGGCTGCTCAACTGGTCACCTGCTTAAGGTAATTGCAGCAAAAGTCCTACCCGCTATATCATATGGGTCAGAAATTTTGAACACAAAAGATGCCGCTGCCCTAAACCTAGCCCAATCGAGTTTCTTTAAGAGCCTGTTTTTAATCCCCCGACATATCTCTCAGGCACAAATTCGATTGGAATATGGGCTTAAAAACCAGAAACCAGCCAGACAAGGGGCGATGGCCAAATATTACTGGCGGATGAGAGAAGCAGAAGATAATACCTTAGCCCACTTTTGTTGGGAAGAGATTGAAAATCAAGCCAGGCTAAACAATTCTATCTTCACAGTTCTAAAAGAATCTCTCTCGGACCTACACCTAGAGGAGGCCTGGCATACAATTACCTCATATTCTGGATTCAAAATTGCTGTGAACAATGCAACTAAACGAATCTCGTTGTCAATGGATAAAACAGCCTTTTCCAAGAAACAACATGCATGGGCAGTGATTCAATCTTATCAGACGCTGAAACCCCAATCGTATTTGTCTGAACACTTCTCACATTATAAAAAGCATTATCTGACGCTGTTGCGGCTGGGGTCATTCCCCACGAAGTATTTGACCCCAAAATGGAAGTTTACATGGCCGACAAAAGAATGCCGCCTCTGCGGACAAGGAGAAGAGATACTACTACACCTCCTATGTACTTGCCCCTCACTACTAGAAACCCGAAAAATTGTCCTTCGCGAGATTTTTAGGAAAAAACAAATAAGGACATGCAGAGCTGCCGTCATGCAATGCCTCGGAGGCCTGTCGATCCAATTGTCCTGCAGAGCCATTACATTTTGGAAAATGGCAGCCAAAGAATTGGACAAAAAAAACGAATTAACTTGAGTGGCTTTGATACGAACTGCCTGGACACATTCCATCTGCACTGGCACTATTTTTTCATTATTCCTTATTGAACCGTTTTGCACCTTTTATAAATTGCACTGATTACACAATTTAACATGTCTTATCCTAACCGTTGATGATGATTGAGGATATGACCTCACTGTGTTTTTATCTCTCGTTTTTTCCAAATCTTCATTTTAAATCATCTTGTGTTATGTGCCCTTTCCATTCTTTTATGATTTTTAACTAAATCAAATAAAAGTATTATTGATTGATTGATTGATGAGTGATTACATTGCAACTGCACCATGTGCAAAGTAGAAAAATAGGGAGAAAATAAGACACCTATGAGTGACTGAGCAGGATTGTAACCTTATGGTGCATCCCAGAATGTGTTAATGATCAGGTTATTTATGCACTTGGTTACGAAATTGTGACAAGTTAATCGAGATCTTACAAAGTCCTAGCGTGTATCTCCATTACTCAAAAAGATTAGTGCTAACAAATAGCAGATTAATCAAGGTCTTATAAGATCAAAGCATGTAACTACGTTGGTCAGAAAATGAAGCCACACATTGGTGTTAGCAAGCTCATCATGGTAAAGGAAAGAATATAGTACCACTAGCCCAAGACTCTGACGTGGAAAGTTATAGTGTAGAGAAAAAAAAGATTTATAAATGAGCATGCGTCTTTAAGAAAGAGAAAATATTACATCAAGACAAACAAAGCGAAATACCTCATAAGTAAAAATATAAAAGCAGCTGTATAAATCCTTATGTAATGTCTCACGATAATCGAATGGAGCAGTAGACTAGGTCATCTTGATGAATTTCATCTGAACAAAAACAGGACAATATATATAACCAATAAACAGTGCATAGAAGCAAAGAATAATGTCACAGCTGATAGCATGTCGGTATTTAAGCTATCATGTGAGTTATAACAGATCATGCAAGAGAACGTGGTATGTCATTTATAACCCCTCTTCGAAATCATAGTTTGAGAAAAGGAGGCCAAAATGACCAAGTATTACTCTACAAGCTTTAAGGTTCAAATCCAGGGAACAGTACATTGGAACAAGAATAATTTCTATTATAAGCCACACTTTGGTATTAGGGTTGGCTGAAGCCACATGAAGTACGGAAATTAATCGTGTGTCAAGATGATTGCTCTGAAATGGTTGGAGGGCATGCACATTCAAACCATTCAGAAGTAATAACGTTTGTTGAACACCTCGTCCTAGTTCTATTGCACCCCAAGCTGGTGCTGGGTAAATTTGTGTACTAGGTTATATGCAGTTATGACCAAAAGTTCTATGAGAGCAATCACTATGTGCTCAAACAATCGCAATGTATCGGTGCGTCTGACACGTCAGATGATGGATGCCATACTCAAGATTCTTACTAAGGGTTACGTTCTGTTATGCAAAAGTCGACCGCATTGTCTAAGACAAACGTATTCAAAGACATGAAGAGCTATATCAGTACTATAAGTGCTACGATAATACTGTGGTGGCATAAAGTGTCCCCGTGGGCCAAGTCAAGAGGCAACCCAACAATTGGAGGGGCAAGTCTCAAATCTGACATAGATATCAAGTATTCTTACCTCGGCCCGGGTTAAATCCCCAAGGTTTGCGTACACCGACATATCGTCGGCGTAGTGTTCAAGCACCATCTATGAACACTATAACGTATCCTGATTGGTTTAGGGACATGCTTAGGTAAATGTGTATATGGGATACAGAGTTATGACGGAAAACGACCTTTACAACGCGGTCAAAACACCGCAATACATTTACTTCGCTGTCATTACAACGCAAGTCGTTACAACGACTTGCGCTAGATGGCGCACTAGACTAAGGAATAGTGTGATTTACTATTCCAACACCTTCCCTACTGTTACGTAGGCTGGAGTTGGAATAGTAAATCAAACTATTCCTAAGTCCAGCGCCCCCCAGGGCAAGTCGTTGTAACGACTTGCATTGTAAAAACTGCGATGTAATGTACCGCGATCTAAATGATCGCGTTGTATCGTCATACATTTGTTATGACACTATGTTGTTATAAACAACATTAAAACTGCTTGCTGGGTGGGGCGTGGCTTGGACGGCAGAGCTCATGGCTGCCTGAACCCGTCGCTCTACGCTAGGAGGGAAGAACTGCATTGCACTCTGGAGTCTACCGTGAGCGGAGAAGAAATGATTAACGGAATAATCATTATAAAGTGATGCTGCATAAGTTGTTGCGCTCACCGACAACGGGAGACCTATGAATCACCGCCTAATCGGTCCCTATCCTGACACGTAGTGAGGAAGAAGACCACACAAAATGGCCCTGACCGCGATGATAGAGACACCGTATTTCCTCTGGAACACCTATATGTCGGTCCGCTAGGCAAGCGGTACGTTCTACCGACCACCGCATAGTAAGAATAATTGCCTCTATCCTTAAAACCGTTATAATGTACCGCAACGCTGAAATCATCACGAGCTGCCTGACTTTAAAATGGCGCCTACAATAAGCATTGCTGAACACCTCACGCCTTTGATTTAATAAGCGACAAAGCGTGTATGCTTCAATGATGCCTAACAATGCCAGTTCTTCAATTCACTGCTGATTATGTCCTAAAACAAAGCCTGCTTGTGTCTTGAGATCGTCTGTGCAGAGCTTGCCTCACAATCATTAGCCTGACCTTGGAATGGCGATGACTCCGATCTCCTGTATGTAAATCGAATGCGCCCGATCGTCCACGCTGATCTGCAGTTACATGCTTTTGGTACACACACGAATGCTCCCTAAGGTCAGCTCAATATTGTTTGACATAGGGGCTATTACACTCCAGTGACTGATCAGACTGTGGGTGACTGATCAGACTGTAAGCCCTCCTTGATACTACCTGGGCTAGTTAAATTATGCAACCTTCTGAGGCTTATACCTGTCTTTTGAGCACATACAACACAATTCTCGTGCCCCAATAATTTCTCAAGCGAACATTGGCACCCACCATGGTGATTATGTGGTTTTACAGGAGATAAATATAAACCCAGTCATAAATACAGCCATAACGATCACAAAAGCCACAGAGGCCACTTTTGCTCGATGCCCATTCTGCGTTAGGGTGGTGCTGTCACAGAGCCCCCTAGACAATTACATTACCTAGTGACTTTAAGCTGTACTTTGTATCATTACGCTTCATAGAAGTCTCCAAGTGTTACTCGCAACCAGTTATATATCAGCAGACAAGTAGCAGTCAATAATCAGGGCTGCTAATCTGGGCCCACGATTACTGTGAGAGTCCCTTACTTCCACAGTTGGGTCGCCCTCAGGCACTATGGTAACAGGAGTGTCCGCCTAAACCAGGACCACATTGTCAGTACTTATCGCCCAATATAGAGATTATATTACTCAGTATTAACTCTATCTATTTACAACCCAGCTGCTGACTAATTAAGCCCCAAGCACATTCAAGTATTGATCGCCATTGCAATTTCGTCCCAAGGGCCTCCAACTATACACTAGTGACCTACTTACCTGCACTGGTCAGACCCAAGATGGCGGATAAAGAATCCAGGGCACAATACAAAAAATCTAAAGCTGAGCCTTCATTATCAGATTCACCGATCAAGGCTAAAACAGACATTAACAGCACAATGGAAATGATCCTCAAAAAGTTAGCCGATGTCCATGATCTAGCAAAATCGACTAAACAAAACACAGACACCATGCAGCTGGAGCTAACCGCCATACGCGCAGACATGAGCACAATCAATTCTAAAATCACTGACGCTGAACAGAGAATAAGTGACATTGAAGACACCGCCTTCCAGTCCAACAAAGAAATCAAGTCCCTTTTAGGTATCACCAGCAATCTTAAAAGACAAGCTGCCGATTTGGACGACCGCAACAGAAGAGGCAATATCAGAATTTTCGGTATTCCAGAGGGCTCGGAGGATTCCGCTGAGTCTTGTGTAGCGTTTCTAGAGTCCTGGATACCCCAGAACACAGGCATAAAATTTCATCAAAGTCTAGAACTGGACCGGGCACATAGAGTACCAATATTTAACTCCTCTACAAGGAAAATGTCCCGGCCTATCATTTGTAAACCTCTACGCTATCAACACACGGAAGCCATCCTTAACTTTGCCCGAAAAAATCTCCAGGTCTTCTGGGAAGGACAAAAAATAACTTTTACGCAGGACTATTCAAAAACCACCGTGGACACGAGGAAAGGATTTCTTCTATTAAGAGATAAACTAAGAGACAAAAACATCCAATTTTCCTTTGCATGTCCTGCAAAATTTAGAATTTTTGAAAATGGAAGACCGCAATTCTTCACAAACCCAATAGATTTGGCAAAGCACCTAGAAGCAACAACAACTCAAGACATGGATCTATCTACATCAGCCTCGAATAAAAGGAAGTCTTAATATCCTTTTGATGGACCAGTCCACATACAATGTATGACAAAAGTTAGGGTTCATTAGAGTTTACGAGTGGTAATAGATAATACTTTTTGGTCATTATATCTTAAGGCATATTGTTAACTATGCAGTCTCTAAGTAATCACATGGGACAGAGGGATTACCTCTCAGGGAACAGCTTTCCAGTCGTATTTTCTGTTCTATGCTTATTACACTATTGATTGAGATCTTATCTTAAGTTTAGGGTTTACGATGTAATGTAGATCACTATATGCTATATGCATTTGCCCTTTCAGGTTAGTTTACTTGGGTTAAATGATGTTATACTGTTCGCCTTAAGTAGCTGATTTCAGAACTACTATCAGACTATTAGGATGTAACCATCCTTATTTTTCTTGTCTAAATTTAGGCGCCATATGTTCTTATATTCAATTGCCTATATACTTACACATTACAGTTATAGTTTATTACTAGCTACAGTACTGCTAGTGTTATAAGGAACGTCTATTAACCTGATTTACTCCAGATTAATATCACAATGTTATATCCCTCCAAGATGTTAGACTGACGCTCCTGTCGTCGCACCTCCAATATTTGAATTCTTCAGGTAGGGGAGGGTGGGGGGTTTATGGGTAAGATTAGTCTTAGTTATTTTTGTTCTTGATCTTTTATGCCTTATCTTTTTTCCTTCTCTTCTTTTCCTTCTCAATCGTCTAGAGTCCATATATACGGCCTACTTTGCATATACTAGAAACGCCACTGTCTTGATTACAATAAACATGTGGCACCTTTGTGTGTCTAGCGATCATACGGAGTTAAGTGACCTAGAGCGTAGGCTAATTATCAACTATAATTACTTCTATTATATGAAATCTATCAACACTTTCTTTGCTGACCTACACAATGTCTCAGAGTAAGAACTATAACATCACGGAGGACCTTAATGTGGTTTCTCTAAATGTGAAAGGACTAAACCACCCAATTAAGCGCAGGATAATATTTGATTATCTGGCTAAAACAAAAGGAGATATAATACTCTTACAGGAAACAAAACTTTCTGAGGAAGATGCTGCCTTTATAAAACACAACTGGATTTCACACGTCGCATGCTCACCGGCAGATCACAAAAAGAAAGGCGTAATTACTCTGATAGCCAGGAAGGCTAATATCTCCCTCGAATCACAATCACATAATGATGAGGGAAGAGTAGTAGTTACTCATCTGAAGAAAGGTGAAGACCTTTTACATGTGATAAATGTATACGGCCCTAATACAGACGAGCCCAATTTCTGGGAAAGTATCTAAAAAAATCATAGAAAATCTTCCCCAAGATGATCTTACCATAGTCGGTGGCGATTTTAATATTCCATTGGATCCTATTATTGACCGCCAATCCACCTGCAAATGCCACATTTCTAAGTCTCATGGAATAGTTCAGAAACTATGCTCTAAGTTTAACCTTAAAGATTCCTGGCGCCTTCAACATCCAGATTCTAGGGATTACACTTTTTACTCTGCCCCACATAACTCCTATACTAGGATAAATTATATACTTATATCCGGCTCATTCACACACCTAATTGACCAAACAGGCATCTCGCCCAAGTTAGTATCAGATCACTTATGTATTAGTACTAAATTAGCTGGTAGCCACACTACACCTTCGCCCAAAAGATGGCGTTTTAACAACGATGTCATTTCAGATCCTGCTGACAAAAAGGAGATTGAAGAAACAATCACGAATTATCTTAAGTATAACGACCTCCCTGAGACAGATGTAAACATCCTCTGGGACGCATTGAAGGCAACCGTTAGAGGAGTCCTCATTGGAATTAAAACGAGAATCAATAAAAAACTTAACTCTGAGCTAATTAATTTAGAACGTGAGATTAAACTCCTGGAGATCTCCCATGCCAATTCGTTAGACAACAATAATATTCTTAATCAACTAACGCAAAAGAAATATGAATATAATAAAATCCTAAGTAATCGCGCTGGAGTATGGATTAATAAATTTAAGGCTCTTAAACTCTGCGAAGCTAACAGAGCAGGTAAATTATTAGCTTCCTATCTTAAACATAAACAGAGACAAAACACTATTTCCTCTATTAAAGATACTAACAATAAAACGCAGACTAAACAGAAAGAAATTTTAAATACCTTTAAATCCTTCTACGAAGACTTATATAAGAATAATCAAGATTTTAATCCGGAAGAGTGCGCCAGCTACTTGAATACACTGAATCTCCCTCAACTGACTGAAGCAGATAAACTAGCTCTAGGGAACCCTATAAGTGAATTGGAAGTGACAAACTCTGTTAAATCTCTGAAAGACAATAAGGCCCCGGGTCCTGACGGCTTCTCAGCCACATTTTATAAGACTTTTGCAGAGTCAATACAACCGAACATGCTCAAAGTATTTAATACTATAAGTCTAAAGGGACGTACAACTGACTCAATGAAAGAAGCCAACATCATAGTTATACCCAAAGAAGGGAAGGATCCACTATTGCCAAAAAATTACAGACCAATATCCCTCATCAATGTTGACTGTAAAATCTATGCAAAAATACTAGCTACAAGACTTAATGTAGTCCTTCCACACCTGATAAGTAATTCACAAGTTGGTTTTCTTAAGAATCGCATGTCAAAAGACAACACCCGCTTGCTATGTCATGTACTAGAAAATGCGACGTTGAAACTGGACCCGTCTATAGCAATCACCCTGGACATAGAGAAGGCTTTCGACAGAGTTTCATGGTCGTTTTTAAAACAATACATGCAGTCATTTGATTTGGGGGAACCCTACATTAATATGGTTATGGCACTTTACTCGACTCCCACTGCATGTATTGCAATCAATGGGACTCTCTCGGAATCTTTCATTCTCCAACAAGTCAAGGCTGCCCACTCTCTCCATCACTCTCTCCATCACTCTTCCTTCTTGCTCTTGAGCCCTTAATACAGGACATCAAACAAAACCCAGATATAAAAGGAATTAAATGAATGAATGAAATTTGGTACTTATAGAGCGCACAGCTACTCAAATAGAGTGTCCCAGCGCTGTAAGACCTCAAGACAGGCACTAACAGTATAACTGACCCTAGGCTTGGCTCCTATACTATTGCTGGAATAACCATGTTTTCAGTTGCTTCCTAAAGATAAGCAGATCCTGAACCTGTCTAAGTGCCAATGGCAGGCCGTTCCAGAGCCAAGCAGCTTGCACCTGAAAGGAGTGGCCGCCAATACGGGCGAGGGAAAACTTGGGGGTGAGCGCCTGCCGCTGCGATGAAGACCTCAAAGTTCGGTGCGGAATGTAATACTGGACTCTTTTCCTGATGTAAAAGGCACCCATACCATGGAGAGCTTTGAAGGCCAAAACCAATGCTTTAAAACAGATCCTCTTGCCGATTGGTAACCAATGGAGGGATTTCAGGTGGGAGGACATCCGCGTTCTAGGGCCTGGCATAAGTATCGCCCTGGCCGCCGCGTTCTGGACCACCTGGAGGTGTGTCAATAAATATTCCGGTAGACCCAGGTACAGAACGTTCACATAGTTCAGCCTTGATACTATCAAAGCCTGGACCACCGTTTTACTGTGTGCAACTGGAAGTAGGGGCAGAAACTGTTTTAGCATTTTTAGCAGGCCGAAACAGGACCCAGCTACTGCTTGAATCTGGGCCCTCATAGATAAGTTATCCTCCAGCTTGAACCCCTAGGTTCTTAACGGTCTTTACCGAGGTTGTAGGAGGGGACATGTCTGAGGGCCACCAGTTGCGCCATACATCGCAGGGGGGGAGGCCAAAGAAAATGATCTCCGATTTCTCGGAGTTACACTTGAGTGGGTTCAATTGTAACCAGGAGAACACCTCTGATAGGCAGGTGTTAATCACATCCCCTCTAAAATCAGCGCTCTTCTCACAGGTAAAGAGCAGCGGCGTATCGTCCGCGTATATTACTATTGTTGCCAAATGCGCAAGGGGGACCATGAAAAGATTAAAGAGTGTCGGGCTGAAAATCGATCCCTGTGGAACCCCAACCTTCATGGGGGGAATGGGGTCAGCAAAGGGCGGGGACCAGATAGTTTGCTGACGATCGTTCAGAAAGGAGGAAAACCACTTGAGTACCATGCCACCGAGTCCGCACTCTTGAAGTCTCTGCAGAAGCCGGTCATGGGGCACGGTATCAAAGGCCGCAGATAAGTCCAATAATATCAACACGGCCTTACCTCCCTTGTCTAAAGTCCCTTTAATAACCTCCGAGACTTCCAGTAATGCTGTTTCAGTGCTAAAGTTCGCTCTGAAGCCAGACTGGCTCTGGTGAAGCACCTGATTAGCTTCCACATATTCAGTGGTGACGAGGTTCACATATTTTTTCAATACTTTGTAAAAAAAGGGGAGCAAAGATATAGGCCTGTAGTTTGAGGCTATCGCGGGATCAGATAAAGGCTTTTATAATAGGGGGAGAATTTTTGCATTCTTCCATCTATCTGGAACATGCCCATTCTGCAGTGAAGCATTGAGGATTAGATTCACCGCTGGGTTAATAGTCCCCGCTATGGAAGCCAATATTTTGGCTGGGCACGGGTCAGATGGTGAGCCTGATTTGAGGGCTCTCATAATTTCCAAGGATTTTTCCAGGGGGATGGGAGGAAATTGAATGAGTGACGGTCCCTTCGCAGAGATGGGAGGGGACAGAAGCTCCAAACACCCTCCCTTAACCCGGGGCTGCTCCGGAAAAGCATCTTAAATATTTTTAATTTGTTCGTGGAAGTAAGAGGCCAAATGGCTAGTCCATGCAGCGGTGGGGGTAAATGGCCTGACAACCGCACTTGGAGATGAGAACTCTCTTACTATTTTGAAAAATTCTTTGCTTTTGTTTTCAGCCGATTCAATTTTGGAGGAGAAGAAAAGTTTCTTCTCCTCACAAATTTTATTATAATGAGCCTTCAGCGCCTGTTTGTAAATTATTTTGTCATTAAGATTAAAATCCTTCTGCCAAGCCCTCTCCAGACGTTTGCAGGCACTCTTACTTTTCCTGAGGGCTTCTGTAAACCAAGGAGCCGAGGCTCGAGCAGACTTTGCTGAGCGAGAGGTGTGGGGAATAAGGTTCAATGACACTAACGTTAAATTGGCCGCCTATGCGGATGATATCCTTATAGTGACGGAAGACCCGGGTCTCTCAATTAATGCTCTGATGCTGGCAATAGGGAAATACTCCATTCACTCTGGATACAAACTAAACAGAGACAGATCAGAGGTAAAGCCCCTAAATGTCCACTGTACCAGAGAGATTTTAGGTAATTCAGGACTTGCGTGGCAACCGGGCCATATAAAATATTTAGGCATAGAATTTGGTAGCAATATAATAGACACTTTACTCCATAATGAAAGTACCACACTGGAAAAAATTAAGAAACTTCTAGATACATGGTCTCCAAAATGTATTACTTGGTGGGGAAGAATTGAAACAATAAAGATGATGATCACACCCCTAATTAATTATTTAATCACCATGCTCCCTCTTATATTAACTGAAGACTTCCATCGTAAACTAGATGTCCTGTTATCCAAATTTATATGGCAAGGCAAGAAGGCTCCTATTGGACTCAAAAAACTACGATTGGACAAATCATTAGGTGGAGTCAATTTAGCTGACTTTAAAACATATCAAACAGCTTTCCTAGCAAAACAGGGCTCTTATTGGATTTCGCCTCCCATCAATTACACTCCAGTATGACTAGAGGTAGAAAAATCCATTCTTAATAATCTTGACCCTTTTGCCCTGCTTACCTCTAACCATACAAATCTAGTTAGATCAAAATCTATTCTGAAAAATACAAAGGCAGCATTACTAAAATTGGATACGAAACTTGACTTCAGCATTAAACGCTCTAAATTGGAATCCATATGGGACAACCGTAACATTTTATATAAAGGCAAAACGATGCATTATGATACCTGGATCAATAAAGGGATCTTCTTCCCCCATCAACTAGAAAACTCACCCTACCCGATTACCTTTAAAGAACTCAAAACTAAATATAATTTGGACAGCATAGAATTTTACAATTTTCTTAAAGTTAGGGCTGCGCTGGCAAAAGCCAATTTACATAATTCAACTCCATCCTTACCAAACTTCATAATGAAAATTAATAAGGTAGGTCACCAAGTTTCCATGATTTATAAACTACTCCGTCCTTAAAACTCATCGCTTAATAAAAAGCATATAGCCTTTTGGGAATCACACTCTTCTAACCCAATACCCGATACTGATTGGTCTCAGATATGGAGCCCTACCACCAGAAACAAAATATCCCCGGTTCTATCCCAAACAAAATTATGGCTCCTTCACAAAGCCTTCTGGACCCCGGCCTGATTACATTCACAACACCTTCGAGATGACTCTCTTTGCTGGAATTGTAAGGAAGAAACAGGCGATTTAGCTCATCTTATTCTGCATTGCAGAACTGTAACGCCATTTTGGGACAAGGTATTTGATTTTATTTCAAAACTTTTCTCTTGTAATCTAAAAAGGGAACTATCCACTTTAACATCCGGCTTTCTTGGCGTTGATACATTGAATTATGCAGATAAAGCCCTACTGGACCTTTTATTTACATCCGCAGTAAAAATTATTTTGAGTAATTGGAAAGACACGCATAAGGTTTCATATAAAAACTGGATGAACTAGATTATTCACCTTAGAGGCGCAGACCATATCGCTCTTCAAAACTCTCCCTGGAAACCCTCCACTAGACACATGTGGGATAGTCTGGACACATATTTTAGTACACATAAACCTCCATGATTGAATTTGAAAAATCTATCTATCATAGGTCCTTTTCTCCGACACACATATTGGACAAACATCCATCATTAACAGAGGAAGGCCTCTCAATTACTCTGATCTCAATAATTTCTCTTCTCTGCTCTTATTAGTTTCTTCTACTTTCTATCTCTTACTTCTCTTTCTCTCTTATTTCTAGATTATATGATAATCAGCTATTAATGTATAGCGTGACTTATTAATATGCTTTACATCTTTCCCACGTCCCATATAGTAATGAAGTTAATAATTATTGTTTATTGGGAAAACTAAAAAAGCCATGTACTTCCTCAATCGATATCTCAAGATAATGCTACCATGCTGTACATCGTATGTCATTACTGTTCCTTTTTCTGTTCTGCTTTGAAAACTATTAATAAAAATATTTGAAATGGAAAACTGCTTGCTGGGTGTGCGAACTTAATCCTGAGACAAATCAGCTAAACAGGAGCCCGCCATATTGAAATGGTCAGTTGGCCGTAAAACAATATCTACCGCTTGCTGGATGTGCAAGCTTAATCCCGAAACAAATTAGCTAAACAGGAGGCCACCATCTTGGGATGGTCAGATAAAGGTCAAATGATTACAGAAAGGAGAAGTGTTTCATAGTATGACAAGATTAAGGCAAATTAAAGCAATATTTAGAAAAGTGCCCCCAGTATCCTATTGCAAAGCAGTTTAACTCATGATATGCAGGTTCAGAGGGGCCAGTGATTGGAAAGATCACAAACTAAGAGAAACGTTAATTATCGTAAGACATCAGATGATTTCCCTGGTACCACAAAGACATTGTACATCAATGTTCAAAGTACGATTCACACAATCATTCTCAGTGTGATACATTCAATCAATAGATACATTTGTTCTGTCTAGGCACATTTGATCATGGCATGCAGTCAGTGTTCCATTGTCTATTGGGGTACATCCTATCAACCAGAGACCTGGTAAGTTGATCTCGTAGCCAGGGAAGGGTGCTGAAGATATGAGAGCATGGTTAAATGTAGATGACATATTGCTGGTGTTTGCCGAAAGTCATAGCCAGTAATGCCATTCAGCGTCTTTACTCAGACCTTTATTTACAGCGTCAAAACGGACAATGAAGGCACTCTCCTGTTGGCTTAGTTTCACTTCCAAGTCACCTCCTCAAGGGTGAAGTTTCAGTTTGACTAAACCACAAAAAGAGAAAATGCGTTGATGTGGGTGATGCTTCTCAAATGTTTCTGGTCATTTTTAGGTCTCGCCTACGCAGCGCGCATGCGCTGCATAGGCAAAAAGACCTTTTGGAATCGCCTCGGCTTTTCAGCCAAAAACGTGCACGCGTTCCATTGCCTTCAATGGTAACGCGTGCACGTTTGGCGATTCACTTGCGGGAGCGAGCAGCTGGTGCCATATGGTAGCAATTATCGCTCCTGGCGCCGCTCGCTCCCGCAAGGGAATCGCGCAGGCCCCCTCCTTCTCCCCCTCCCCCTGCTGCCGTGCGAGGCGCGTGCGCTTGTTTGCGGTGCTCTGGCAGATTAAATCATCTGCCCAGGCTCACAGGATGTTGCCACGCCGAGATTCAAACTTCATGCCCCCGCTCCAAAGTCGGCAGCTCTGAGCCTCGACTCCCTCGTACCCCATTAGCAGTAAAATGCTATTGTATTGCGTAACAACCTTTCGCTCTTCCGCCCCATTACAAAATGCCCAACTCCTAAATTGGGCCTCCTCCCTCCCCCCTCGCTGCTCCCGTTCGCGCCCGCTCTGTCTGCCCTTCATTCCGACTCCGAAAATCTAACCAGACTCCACATAGAAGCCCCAGACCTCATTTGTAGTAGTCTGAGGACATTAAATTATCTGTCGAGGATCACTGTATATATTGAGCCGCTCTCAAGTCAGCCACTCTGCGCATAGGGCCACATCGCTTCCCCCTTGGTGACCGCTCTTGCCTACTGTTGTTGTCATGCGGGCCCCATTGACTAACTCGCAAAACCTACACTAAGCATCGAGCAACCCGAGACACCATCCTCCGAGCATTACCCCTACCCCCAAGCCTTTACCGCCCCCTCCCCTGCCGTAGTAAATACCGACCATTTCCCACCCCCTATCCAAATTAGTGCCCAGGCGTTCCTACCCCCTCCCCCTTGCCACCCCTGGGCATTTAACCGCTCTTTATTATCCTCATCCTCTGCCCGCCCTTATATCTTACGCGTGGCAGCATGTTAGTGGCCTAAGCCCCCCCCGTACCCATCCCTCGCCTATGATGTCAGAATGCCCGCTGCGCCATTCCCACTACTCTGCCAATTTGTAACACCATCAAGCCAGGCAGCCCCAGAACATAGGTTCCGCCCTACCATCCTCACCCATCATTACCTCCTGTCCCGTGAACTTCGAGCTGGGAGCCATGCAGTACTCAATGCGCGCTGCTGCTTTGCCCGCAAGATGGTGTAGTTATCTTGATATCCACCCAACCTGGAAATGTGTCCAGCCAGTCATCAAAGGTATAATTTTAACTAGAGCGTGCTTTGTGTAATGACAAAAATAACCACCCCCATGGCATGGCCTCAGGTCGTTGCATGTAGTTTGGGGGCCTGTATTGTATTTAAGACCGAATAATTCTTTTTTTTGTTCTGCAGAACCCTCTCCAGGTCCTGGTGAATGCTATCATCAACAATGGCCTCCGAGAAGACTCCACACGTATAGGCCGTGCTGGTACTGTGAGGAGACAGGCTGTGGATGTGTCGCCCCTACGTCGTGTCAATCAGGTACGCAATGCTTTCCCCCAGTTTGCTGCCACTTTCACATTTTATGCCATATTAATGTTCTTCCAAATGTGTTAACAGTGTTGCTGAGACGCTCGTGTCTCCTGTGGCTTATAATGGGGCTGAACACTTAAAGCAGACATTCTGTTAGATGAATCCTGAGTGTGTCCAAGATGCAACCCTGTCTCAAAGTCTGAGACAGTCACCACCCTCCCCTCCATCCAAACGTTTCCTGCTGTCTGATCTGAGTTCTGATGTCTGACTCTCCCATTACTCTTTGCAGGCAATATGGCTCCTGTGCACAGGGGCTCGTGAAGCGGCTTTCCGAAACATTAAAACCATTGCAGAGTGTGTGGCTGATGAACTGATCAATGCTGCTAAGGTGAGCCATTTGGTAGTGGACTATTATCTGGAACTCGAGTTTTTGGAAAAGATTGCTTGAAACAATGTGCTTTTTTGTTTTGTTTTATATAGTGCAAACTAGACCCAAATGTATCAATCAGAGAGCTTTACATGAGCACCCAGTTGCATTAGACGGACGCATTAATTTTTTTTGTTAGCCGCGGGGAGATTGTGATTCGCCCAGAATCACAGGATGTTGAGTGTCCCTGCCGAGACTCGAACTCAGTTCCAAGGTAGACCACTCTAGCCGTTAAGCCACATCCCTTAGAGGGTGTAAAATGTTATCAATATTAACTCCTATTGCCCTCTCAAGTGTGCTTGTTTGAGAATCTTGAGTGTAAAGCAGTTTTAGCTGCCTTGTTTCTCTAGCACTAGGTTTCCAATAGTCGTAGCAGTGTAATGTTAGTGGTAGTAATGTGCACCGTGCAAAGCCTTTTGTACAAGGGCCCATTTATACATGCGGTTTATAGCCAGACATTGCATTCTGGCGCGGAATCTATTCAGCAATGTTATGCTATGTGGCTACCACTGTTTGTTCCATTTTTAAGCTTATTGGAATTTAGAACTGAGATCTTGCAGGTCTTTACTTTTTAATTAAATTGTTTAATTTAGCAGTTTACAAAGTTAACTCAATCAAATGTTTCACGGCTTCATAGTGTTGCTTAATCAGGGGTTACATCATTAAACAATAACACTAAACATTTAAAGCGATCACAAATAAGAGAATGGACCCAAAACGAGTTGGTGAGAAGGGATTGGCTAGGAGAGAAAAAATAGAGGCATTAGTAAAACAAGCATTGGCATAGCCAATAGGTCTCGCTTTTGGGACATTATAAGTGTTTAGCCATGCAACGGTTGATGTTGCACCAAGGATATTGTGCTGCATAACTAAATACTTATAAGGTCCCAAAAGCGAGACCTATTGGCTATGCCAATGCTTGTTGTGAATATTGTGGTAATGTTCCTGAATTCTTGTTTTTAGAGGCCTAATTGTGCTGCTGATATAATGTTGGTTACATGGACAAGAAATTAGGTAGACAACGTTGGTACCGTCACAATTTATGAAATCGCGAATCAGATGTGAGCGGTCCTTTATTGCTTAGTTTACATATTAAGCAATTCAAACAAGTGTAAAAGCCGGAGAAAGGTTGTCTGTTCCTTTTTATGCTGGAGAAAGTAGAGACATAATTTTCCTCTGAGATTCGATGCTTATTTGAAGCTAAACTGTGGAGAGTCTTGAATGGCTTTCATTATAGTAGGGTTGCTGGTAAGGAGGGACCACTGTCTCTGTAATGTCTTACGAATAGTTGTAAAACGGATAGCTGATTTATTTTCTTTAATCTTTCTGTTGTGCAGTATAGAGTTCTGGTCGGTATTTGAGAAATGTTGTTCAATCTGGGCCAGCTTAGTTGAATTGTTCCTAACTATAACGTTACTTTAAAAAAAAAAAAAACAGATCTCTTTATCACACCTAACTATAACATTACTTTAGCCTTTGGCTTTTTCATTGGATTTTTAGGGTTTTTTAACGTAAAGTAATATTTTATTACTGTACCTAAAGCCAACCGAAGACCATACGCAGCGGGGGGGTTGGCCACAGGGCCTAACTTACAGCCAGACCCTGCGACAAACCCCCCACAGGGCCTTATGTTTTTTAAGGGGACACTTGGTGCCCCTCACCAAGCTTCATTAGGCCCATTAGGCCCTGGGGATCTTAGGGCCTTATGTTTTTCAAAGCAGGGCGGGGGCTTTTTTTATGAAAGGAGAGGAGGACCGCGTGGCCTCACTCCCGAGCAGTATTAGGCCCTGGGGACTCCACCCCCCAGGGCCTTTTTTTTAATGAAATGGAAGGGTAGCCGCATGACCCCATCCCCTGGGGCTGTTTTTTTAAAAACGTCCCCTCTCACCGAGCCTTTTCCAGCCCTGGAGACTCCATCCCCTGGGCCTGCATCATTAAAGGTGGGTGCCCTGGTGCACACCCAGGGCACCCAACATACATTCATTGGGTGCCGCAGGCAGAACCCCAAGGCCCATGTCCCCAGCTGGCTCGCCGCATGCAGCGGGAGCCGGCACTGCTCCGGCTCACTAGGAGCAGCTACTAATGCTGCTTCCTCCAGCTGGAGCAATATTTTGATCGTTTCACTGCCCGAATTAGTGCGGGCAGGTAAACAGATCAAAAGTCTGCTCCCAGACAGGGGGAGCATTTTTAAAGCATCCACTGGCTGGGAGCAGACTATGGGGCCGATTCCGATTCGGGCCAGAAACCTCTCTGACCGAGCCGGACCCGTAGAGATTTCCGACCGAATCGGACTCTAGCAGTCCGACCGAACGAGTACGATGCGCACGTATGCTATCGGACTCGATTCGGTCGGACTCCCATTGAAGTCAATGGGAGCCAGTCGTACGACGCGTACACGGGCTCCCATTGACTCAATGGGCACGACGCGAACAAGGGCGCCCCCTACAGCGTGTTCGCGTCGATGCGGGTCGTGCCGTACATGCACGTGTAGGGGGGACCCATGGGTCCCCCCTGTGTGCGACTCGCGTGCCTACGCTTCCAGGGGGGTCCGACACGGACCCCCAAAGTGCGGCTCCGACAGCTCCTTGGAGCCGGACTGCGCGAGTCGGTCGGAGCGGTCGCGATGCGCATCGTACTTACCCGGCCGGGGAACGTCTCCATAGCGCGGTGCGAGTCGTCCCCGTGAGAGTCGGTCGGAGCGGTCGGGTCCTGCGAACGAGTCGGTCAGAGATTTCGCGAGCGCACGCATCGTACTCGCTCGCCCGGACGCACGTACGATTCGGTCGGGAAATAGGGCTCCGAATCGGATCCGGTAAAGCCGAATCCGCTTCGGAGCCCTACCGGCCGAGATCGGAATCGGCCCCTTTGTGTTTGGTCCTGTGTGGTGGGAGATAAGAAGAAAATGCTCCCACCAAGCGGGAGCATACACATGTTTCCCTGCCCATGCCAGTGCAAGCAGGGAAACCACAATGCCCAGGGGTGGGCTCCCCGGGCATAGCTAGTGAGCTGGCCCCGGGGTATGGGGTCCATGGGGCCATTAGTGGCATAGGGAGGGGTGCTGTGTGGCTGTGTCTTGCGAGTTATATGACAGAACCATTTTGGCTTCAAACAGTCTCTGTAGAGCTGTGCCGTAGGTGTCAGAGCGGAATGCAATGAAAGTTTGATTTAGAATATTGAGTTCACAGTTACACGCAGACAAATAAAGACGTGTAATATTAAGCTCCATGTGTGGTGCAGTCATTGGCGGGTACCCAGGCTGCGGAGGACGCTACAACTGGCTAAAAAATAGGGCATAAGTAACCCAAAGAATGACCGTGCTCTCCCAGAGAGTTTGCCGTGGTCCACTTTTATTGCTGTCGAAGTACAGAATCGACATTTCATGCATGTCGAGTCATAGCACAGCTCCAGCCGTTATAAAGCAGTTGAAGACAATGAAAGCATTGAAAAGAATCTACGCGTCAATGGCCGAAAACCTGCTGGTCAGGCCATACAAAAAGGTACTGCGTTGCCACGCAAGTTAAAGTTGTACATTATACAGAGTGTTAACACTGAAGGCAGATTCAACCAGATTTGCGAAGCGGAGCCGTTGATAATCATACCTTGGAAAATAACGCTGCAAACAGAAGCGCTGCAAGGCAGAGATCAACTAGGTGTCAGAAAATGCAAATTTATAATATAACTCCGAGGTGTGGCTAGGTCAAACCTCGCGCAGTACCATTATAATATTCAAAAGTACAAGTAATATCCAGAAAGTGCTCAAGGGAACAGTTAGGAAACGGCCACCCACGTATCCAAAGATCCTTTGTGACCACTGGTACACAAAGGACAAATCACAAAGCAAAATCCCGTTCCCGAGCAAGAAACAGACTTATGTCATCAAAGAGTCAGTTCAAACAGATATCAGTCCAAATCTTGTATAATATGATTCTTCTTTATTTTCTTTGTTCGGAGCCATAAGTTAATTACAAGAGGCTCATGGCAACAGATAAAAATAGCTGATATAGCCGAGATGTAGCCAACACGTGTTTCGTCTTGGGAATATCGCCCACCGACTTCCTCAGGGCTACAATAACAACAATAAGAAACATACACTAAGATGGTATTCAGTGTAGTTTGTCCACATATCGTCATTACTTAAATAACAATCAACTAAACATTGGAATTGTCTAGTACAAACAAAATCCATAATGGAATTCCGAAGAAATAAAAAGGAAAGCCACTAAAAAATCCATCCAGTGAAAAGAGAAAACCTTAAGAAATACAAAAGACAAAGACCACAGTAGTATTTTTCGTTCAATCTTCTTTTCTCTTTCTCCTCTCTGTAGACCTATATTATATATGATTGATTATATGTTCTGCCTGGAATCCGGCGGAACTGTTCTAGAATTTACGTTTGGTGAGTTATTTGGAGCACCGTGTGCACTGGGTGTTGTTCTTTCACCTATAATCACCTTTCTGTTGTTTGAGCATGTGCACAATAATCTGGTTGGATATTCTCTGTTTGATGTAATTATTGGATCTTTAGGGGCACTTTTTGTTTTTTCTCTTTATATTTTAATTTTTATTCTTTAGTTTCTCTGTGGTCTTTGTCTTTTGTATTTCTTAAGGTTTTCTCTTTTCACTGGATGGATTTTTTAGTGGCTTTCCTTTTTATTTCTTTGGAATTCCATTATGGATTTTGTGAATCAGTCATGAGTTTGAAAAGTAAGCCAAAGCAAAAGACGGAAGGACACAAAGTGATGTTTACACATAAAAAGAAGTTATGTTTTAGATGTGGATTTTCATTTCCACACGAAGGTAAATGTCCCGCCATTGGACAGATATGTAAAGGCTGTGGGAAAGAGAACTATTTTGTGATGGTTTGTAAAGTGAAAGAAAAAGTAAGTGCATCACGGTGCAAAGACAAAATGGCTGGCAGAACATTCCAGAACCAACTTTTGACGCACACCCACAGCGCCCTGCAGCGACATCAATTGAGGCACTGAACGAAGTCGATCTAAATCATCGTCAAACAGTTCTTCCCCCTCAATATCAAGTGAAAGTGAGGAAGATGGTTGTGCCATGTCTATGTTCACCTCAGAGAAATGTGCACATGTCGGACTGGCTGAATGTGAGGAGAAATGTCAGTCAAAGAAAAGTCGTTATGCCAAAGCACTAAAGTCATACAAACACTGTCCAAAGATTACATTGAAAATAAATGGTTGCTCAATACCTTTCCTCATCAAGAATGGTGCAGCGTTAAACGTAATGCCTGAAGAGAAATACAATTAATTATCTCCATTGCCACGACTTAAGCTATCGAAAACCAAAGTGCATACATGTGCTGCATCGACACCCATAAAAGTCAAGGTTCATTTGTAGTGACAATGAAACACAAGAAACCGAAGGTGCAAGCACCCATCCATGTGCTTCAAGGTACAGCGTCAAGTGCCTGCCTGCTCATTTTCAGTACAGCTGCTGATATTGGACTGATTTCTGTAAATTGCAACATGAACGCTCATCACAAAATCGTAAGTCAGTTTCCTTCGTTGTTTCATGGGTTAGGAAAGCTTAAGTCTATGAAAGCAAAGTTGCATATTAATGAAGACGTCCATAGTGTTGCTCAAAGACATAGACAAATTGATTTTCATTTACAAGAAGCTGTTAAAAAAGAACTTGAATCGTTACTTAGGCATGACATTATTGAGCGTTCAACTGGTCCGATTACATTTAGGTCCATACCTTGCTAACATGATAACACAATTAAATGGGTCAAAGGTCTTCTCTCGCCTTGATTTAAATAAGGGTTTCCATGAGTTGGAACTTGAAGAACATTGCTGGTACATTACAACCTTTTCTAATTTGTTTCGATACAAGAGACTCCGTTTTGGTGTGTCATTGGCTGCAGAACATTTCCAACACGTAATTCGACGTGTCATAAAGTCTGAATGCATTCAATTATAGCGATGACATATTGATTTTCGGAGCGACACCGAAGGAGCATGATAAAGCTCTCGTACAAGTCTGTCATTTACTTACTGATGCAGGTTTGACTTTCATTGCGGACAAGTGTGAGTTCCACAAGACAGAGTTAAAGTTCTTTGGCCATATCGTTTTAGATGGGGGTATGACACCTGATCCTGCAAAGGGACAAGCACTGTCAAAGGTTGATCCCCCACAAGATGTTGCTATGGTACGTTCATTTCTTGGTATGGCCAGTTACTGTTCAAGATACATATGAGACTTTGCTACTATAAGTGCTCTATTACAAGAGTTAAAGAAGAAAACTGTTTCATTTATGTGGTCACAAGAATGTGAGAGAAGTTTCAAGAAAATCATACAAGCCATTGAAACTGCTGCTGAAATGGCCTGTTTCAGTCCAAAGCTTTATACAGAGGTTGTTGTTGACGCTAGACCAGTTGGTTTAGGCGCTATCCTTGCACAGCACAGCAGACACCCAAATGCTTGAAGGCATATTGTGGCATATGCCCACAGAAGTGTGTCCCAGAAAGAACGTGCTTACTCACAACCTGAGAAAGAAAGTTTAGCCTTAGTTTGGGCTTGTGAACATTTCCAAGTATTCCTGTATGGAAAGCCTTTTACGCTGGTAACTGATCATCAAGCTTTTCTGACTATCTTTGGCAATCCAAAAGCCAAGATGCCTCCTCACATTGAACAGTGGGGACTACAATTACAAGAGTACAATTATAACATTGTGCATTGTCCCCTGAAGGATCTAAATCCTGCTGATTACTTTTCCAGCGTGCCTATACAAGGTCAGGGGACTCAATTCAAGACTGCTGTAGCCTACATTCTTTCAATTGTAAAATGAAATACGCCAGTTGCTATTTTGTTAGCCCAGATTATCACTGCCATGAGCCATGACAGTGATCACGGCCGGACTGGGAACAGCAACCAGCCCTCCCAGATTGCCTCTCGACTGGCCCCCGGCGAAGGGGTGGGGTGCTGGTGAGAAGTTTTGTTACAGGGGTCTGATATTGCAGCACTGCTGCAAAACCGGCCCCCAGTAACAAAACAGGCCCCCACGGGTACAAAACCGACCCCCACCCCTTCAGCCCACCGGGGACACTTCGGCCAGTCAGGCCCTGACAGTGATATGCTAAATTTGAAAGATATAATTACACATCAGTCATGGAACCGGCACACTTGACCTCTCACCAATGATGGTGAGTATCAGTTATGCTGCGAGGGTCAAGAATCCTGAATCAGGAGAGTCTGTGGCAGAAAATAATTGAAGTAGCTCATGAAGGACATTGTGGTATTGTTGCCACTAAAAGAGCTCTCCGTGACAGAGTGTGGTTTCCATAATTAGATGACAGGGCTGAAAAGGAACTCAAAGCCTATCATCTATGCAACTGCCTTTCTACAAATATTACTCAATATACTCTTAACATGTCAGAACTCCCTAAGCATGCATGGGAGAGAATAGCCATCCATTTCTTCAGTCCACTCTATAATGGACATCATCTAATGGTAATGGTGGACAAGTACTCATGTTTTCCATTAGTAGAAAATTCCTCATCCACCACTCACGAGAGAGTCATTGAGAGACTAGATGGCATCTTTGCTACATGGGGTATTCCAGCATTTTTGTAGTCTGATAATGGCCCACATTTTAACAGTCGAGAGTTCAAGGATTTTCTGGAGCATCTGAACAAAGCATCATAAAAGTACACCTTTATGGCCGTAGGCCAATGGACTCATTGAGCATTTTCTGAGTACGTTAAAGAAAGCAGTACAGCGTGCAACTCTTGAGAGGCTCAGTTTGAAAACTGTATTGCATTCTATCTTATAATCGTTCAACACCTCACTCGACCACAGGCGATAGTCCTGCGACATTGATGTTCGGGAGAGCAATGACAACCAAGTTACCTCAATGGACAACAAAAAGAGAAGGAAATGAGAACACAACTCATACAAAGGACTTGGTTAACAAGCAGAAAATGAAAGCCTATGCAGACAAGAGACGACATGCAATTTAAGAGAGGAGATCTAGTGATTGCCCAACAAATGCAAAGAAGGAAATCTGATGCTCCATATGATGCTGAACCTTTCCACGTAGTGTCCACCAAGGGACACGTGGTTATTGCCTAGCGTCCTGGAAAGTCTGTTACCACAGACTCTTCTCATTTTTGGTATTTGAATCATCGGTCTTCTGATCGAGATGGTGAAGGAAAGACTGAATCTGAAAACTCAACGACTGCTGTAGCCTCTTCAACGTCTTCGAAAATCTCTGACACTGAAGATGACAGCTCCCAGCTTCCAGTACCCAGATCAGGTTGAATAATTAAAGCACCAAGAAGGGTAATTTTACATATACATATATATATCTATATATATATCTATATATATATATAGTTATATAGATATATATATATATATATATATATATATATATCTATAGGTCTTAGGTCATGTGATCAAGGCCGTGGGACGGCCGAAACGCGTCATGGCGGACTAGCTTGGTGTCAATAAAGAATATCATGCACTGATTTGGGACTACGCTCGTTTTACTTTGAGGAGACTTTAAGCGAGAACCAGCAATAGATATATATATAGATATATATATATATCCACGACCAGCTCCGGCATGCTAATCCATACAGCCAGATACCGAAACTGCAATCTATAATCAATATATATATGCTGATTTGTGAAAGAAATTCAATTTTTTATAACAGAGGGGGAAGCGGAGTGTCTTACGAGTTTAATGGCAGAACCCTTTTGGCTCAAACGGACTCCATAGAACTATGACGTAGGTGTCAGAGCAGAATGCAATGAAAGCTTGTTTTAGAATGTTGAGTTTGCATTTACACGCATACAAATAAAAACATGTAATATTAAGCTCTGTGTATGGCATAGTCATTGGCGGGTACCCAGGCTGGGGAGGATGCTTTATCTCCCTCCCCTTTTTCTCAAATTTAGACCCTGGGGGTCTGTGATGGTGATAGAGCACGAATGTGCTCTTTAATAGGTAAGGATGCATTAAAATCACACGTAGTTTGCACCTGCATAAATTGTTAACACTTGGTTATTAGAATGCGTAATGTAATAATGTGTAAAGTGATAGAGATATTTTGTACAACGTGGAGAAATTAACGTTGTAATTGTGTTCTACATGATGAAGTGTTAATGTTCGATTTTACATATGACTAATGAGTAACTTATTTGTTGTCATGTAACACACTGATTTAAACATGCACAGTAATAATGTTCATGTATATGTGTGATTAATGAAGTTTCATATTGATTCTTATGTTAGCTGATTTTGTAGGCCTCGTGTATTTTTCCCTGGCTCTCTAAAATGGTTTGTTCGTAATGTTCATGTGTATGTAGAATCTTTTCTTTCTCACGTTTCTGTTGCAGGTGAAGAAATTCATCTTTGTTAGTTAGAATAACGCTTTTGTTTTAGGAGTTAGGCTTAGGAAGGAGAAGATACATTTGAACAAGCAGTGATGATAATGTGAGACAGTGTGTTCTTTCTCACTGGAGAAGGGCTGGGAATCAAGATCATTGAGCCAGAGGCCCGGAGCATCAAAACCTCATGGAAAGTTGCCTACGAGGAGGTGTCTAGCTGGATGTGACGATCGTGTGATGTGACGATGGGTGTGTCTTGTGATTTTGATGTTGGGGTTAGGGACGGAAGTCCGGGGATATTGGGAGAGAAGAGATCTGATCGGGAGAGAAGAAGGAGCATCTTAGAATGAGCTCTGTAGCTTTATGCTACTTGACCCATTCAATGTGAGTGCACTTCTTAGGAAGTCTTCACGTGCTGCCACCTTTTCCTGAACTTGCTTGGGAAATGCTAAGTAGGGATGTCACGTTAGTAGTAGTGTAGGGACAGACTAATGCTTTTTACTTACGAACCTCCAATGAAGAAGACTCTTGATGTAGGTGCAGTTATCTTCTGCGTCTTGATTCTAGAACTGGTTATTCTTTGTATGCTTCACAGACTCAATTTTGCCCGTAGGTTTGGCTTTGTATTAGTTCCAATGTATTTTTACACCCTCATCTTGAGGTGGTTGTATGTTCAATTGTTCTTGGCCTTGTAATAAACTAACTAAACCAAGAACTGGGAGATCCTTCAGAGTCATGGTTCATTGAAATTGTGATATATGATTGGTCAAGATATTTCTCCCCTCTGCACTTTTAAGCAGGAACCAACGATCCATCAACCAGGGGTTCCAGAGTAAATCTAGGACGTGCACCCGGCCCCATCAGTTGGTAGCAATGTCGGATGGTTTCCTCTTGAAATGAGGGGAGAATCTAGAAAATTCTAGAAAAGTTAGGCCCATAGAGCCCCAAAGAATGAGAGCCCAAAAGATCGAGAGCAGAGAACGACGGACTTTGGTGGAGACCGACGGAGATTGACGGTGCGGCGAGAACAGCGGCGAACGGTGGAGTGAGTATGAATAGGGATGTTGTGCGTTTAAATTGCAGGGATGAATTGATTGTGTGATTTATTGCGGAGTTCGGATGAGAGCCGAGTGAATGTGGTTTCGGGCCGGATGCGCGCAGTCCATGAGTTTTGGTTTTGTTCTGATGTCAAGCTCAAGAGTAGCCTAAGATCCCGGGATAGATTTGGGGTGTAGAAAGCACCGATTTGTTGTAATTGTCTGACCATTGGTTTGTTGGGAAGTCGTGAAGCGCCATCGACGACCTGCCTGAGACAGGGAACTTTGTGTGAGTGGATTTGTTAGAATCGTGTGGGAAGCCTTGTGTACACGGGTGGACTACAGCGATTCGAGTGGCCAGCGTAGGTCGAGGGTCATGGTGCATGAATGTTCTTGAGTGATTGAATTCTATCGATCTTGAAGAAAGGCAGACAATTACTTGTTTATGTGGCTGTCCGGGCATATGAAAGGCAGACAGTTACTTGTTTCTATGACTGCGAGTGTGAATGTGTAAAGAGAGATTGTGAAGGAGGGTGAACCGCTGTGAGGGGGAAACGTGACGTCGAAGTGTGCCGCGCTGTGATAGGTCGGTTGGTGTAATGCCGCGCTGGGACTGGTTGGTTGTCATCAGGAAGTGAAAAAGAGAAATACTGTTGGTACAAAGAACTGGATTAATCATGCGATGCTTTAAAGTCTTACAAGATCTTTGTAGGGGAGATAGAGGAGTGGTAACTCAAGTGGGTGAGGAAGCACCACCCGAGGATATGCCAGCACATTACATGGCAACAAATGTAGGACTCCATACCATAGTTTGGCTTTCAAAATTGGCATAAGATTACCGAAAAGGAGGGAGATTTGGCTTTTCCACGTTATGGTTCATTTTGATTGGAGGTGCTATATCGATTGAGGGGAGCGATGTCTTGATTACGACCCCCGCCTAGACCAACACAGTCGAAGCATTAGATGTTTGAATGTGAGCAGCACAGGCGAACAGCAGGGAAAGAAGTCAGGGGAGGATAAAAAAAGCAATGAAGGCATACCAGGATGCGCGATGGGATGCACAGTTGAAGAGGTGTGAAGTAGACACCATTGAGGGAGAGAGGTTATACCCACTATTGGTGAAAGAGGGAGATGCTTGGAACAGGAAGGAAGATGATTATAGTGACACCGGTGACAGCTTGCTAGATAGATTATTAGCAGAGCATCCTCCACCATACAACCCAAATTCAGAAGAGGGAAGACGGGAGTCGGAAAATGCAGCGAACATGGAGAGAAAGTGAGTACCGCAGACTGACCCTAGTGCGATAGTAGTGGGAAAGATTTCAACAGGAATGGAAGGAACAGGGATACCAGCATCGGAAAGTACAGAGATGAACGGAGTTAACGCTGCTATGCGGTTACCGGGAGCCCTTACGGTGCCGGTCACTATTGGACCTATAGTGTCAGTGTATGACCCAAGTCAAGGGGAAAGCAGTGGTCAGACACAGTCAGGACTTGGAGAAAGGGTCAACTTAGGAGGAAATGTGACCGTAAACAGAAATGGTTCATATTTGGTGCCTGTGGAAGCTAGTACTCCATTACCAGCACCTGCGGATCCTTCTAAGGTGCGTGTTGGGTCTAGCGATCAGTGTCGGCAGAGTCACGTTCAGACTTAAGGATGTGGGAAGCTCCAGTTAGAGGACCCGTGGGAAGGATGTCAGAAGTAGGTGTCAATCAGGGAACTCCTGGAGAGCAGCATGTCTTGCAGGCTACAGTAGCAGGAAATTGCCAGAGGAATCAGAGCAGTGAAAGAGAAGGACAGAGTAGTGTGTCAAGTCAAGGAACAATCAAGGCTGCAGTAAAGGCTAAAGTGCTAGATGTAGTGAGGTTGAAAGCAGAAGCAGACGAGATAATCAGCGGTAGTCTGCCTTGGAAAAGATAGAACTTTATGAGCAAGATGAGCTATTGTTTGTGGCGAAGGATGTTACTCGTAAGGCAAGGGGGGCACATGAGAAACTGATAGAATTGGCCCAGAAGTATGATGTGGATTTGTCCAAAACAAAAATGTTGCAGGGAAACCATAGGTTAAATTACAGCGATCAGGAATTGGAAGAGAAAAGAGTAAAAGGCTTGAAAACACACATTCTAGAGTTGGTTGTAGGGATACCCGCATGGAGCATGCTTGATAAGTTGGAGGAAAGATGGTCAAAGAAAAAGAATGTCAAGAAAGGGATAGGAGATACGCCACCTCCGGGAGGGGGGACAGCAGGAGTAGAGGCTTACCCATTGCGAGAGGTACCGAGCAGCAGAGGGTATGTGCCTTGGAGCAGGGATGACTTGGCAGCATTTACAAATGATTTTCCTCAGCTGAGGGAGAAACCTGCTGAATGGTACAAACAAGTTGATCATTTTGTGAAGATTTCTAAGGTGTTGTGGATTGATTTGAACACTCTATTTGACATTGTGGTACCTAGTGATTTGTGGTCGGCTTGTAAAATTGCTGCTGACTGGCCATCTGCCGAACCAGATAGAGACCAATAACGCATGGTTCTTCACCCTTGGTCATGAAAAAGTTTGAGCAGGTAATCACATGGTTACAGTCTTGCCACAAGATATTGATTGGGTTAAGATAGATCGCACTACTCAAGAGCCCTAGGAGACAGTACATGCTTATTACGAAAGGCTCTTGCAAGCCTTTAAGCAGTACAGTGGGTTGGACATTCTAGATTCTAAGGACATGAGACAGTTTGTTTTCAAGTTTGTTTTGGGATTGAGACCAGATATTAGCTTTATGATCCAACAGCATTTGATTTGCTGGCAGAACAAGTCCATGGAACAGATTCTGCAGTATGCCAGATACTGTAGTGATGAAGTGGACTCTAAGCATAGGAAAATAAAGGATAAACTGATGCTAGATCAGATGAGGAATGCAAATAGGGTAGACCAAGCACAGACGGGTGGAGGAACGCTGGGTCGGAAGCAGGGAAACAATCATGGAGGGACCCAGAACACATCGACTCATGCTGGTCAGGGAAGAGGGAGAGGAATAGATCCCAACACAGGAATCGAGGTCGGTACCCCAAAGAAAACCACTGCATGTCATTATTGTCACAAAATCGGGCATTGGTAGAGCGAGTGTCGATTAAATCCAGCAAATCAGTTCCAAGATGAGGAGGTAGTACAGGTACCTGAGGTTGTAACTACTGTAACGAGACCCAGATCAGTTACCGGAGGGGGTTTGATTCAGCAAGTGCAAGTTCCCCAGCCTCCGAGAATTCCACAAGGAAATCGAGTGTACCAGCTGATGCCCTTTACCGAAGCTCTAAATGAGTTCGATCCAGACCCGTTGCAATGACAATGCCTGAGGGGGGAGGAAGACTGTACCCTTGGAGGAGTCTTAGAGGTAGACCAGAGAGGACCGTATGTGGAGGCAGATGTGGACGGTCATCCCATTACATTCTTGATTGATACTGGTGCTACCCACTCTACTGTGAGGTCCGCAGTAGTACCAAACCTACCTCTCTCGGGACAATCGATCCAAGTTGTAGGTGTTGCTAATAAGAGAATGATGAATCCGTTGACAGACGAGATACCTTTGAGAATAGGAAGATTCCAGGATCGACACCAATTTGTGGTGTGCGATTCGAATCCAGTCTGCTTGTTGGGTCGAGACCTTTTGTGTAAACTTAATGATACCATCTACTGTATGCCTAAAGGAGTAGAATTGCAGACTAATGATGATGACATTGCATTCAAACTGGCGAACCAGAATCTCTGCATAGAGATGTTCCCCGTGCTGACAGTGGCAGGGTTGGCAGGGAATGCCAGACGTGGGTCCCTTGCCCACTTTGCCACTGGATTCAAGCTAGCCTGGCTGATGAGGGGTGTTACCCCAAAACCAGTCCCAGGATGCTTGATTCCGGTTCAGGGAAGACCTGGCTTGGCAGTTCGGGCTGGACTGTTCCCATTAGGCACAGGGTCAAGTCTGATTTGCATATAGCTGGGTCTGAACTGAGGTGGCGAAGTGAGCTAAAGAACGATTATGGATTCAACCCAGATCTGTGACTGGGGGTAAGTTTCTGAAAAGTTTCAGCGCTCCGTCCATCATCTCCTCGTGTTTGCTTTGTTCGCCCTAAGTTGGCAGGGTATGCCCAGACGTGGGTCCCTTGCTCACTTTGCCACTGGATTTAAGCTAGCCGGCTGATGAGGGGTGTTACCCCGAAACCGGTCCCATGATGCTTGTTTCCGGTTCAGGAAAGACCTGGCTTGGCAGTTCAGGCTGGACTGTTCCCATGAGGCACAGGGTCAAGACTGATTTGCATATAGCTGGGTCTGAACTGAGGTGGCGAAGTGAGCTAAAGAACGATGATGGATTCAACCCAGATTTGTGACTGGGGGTGAGTGTCTGAAAAGTTTCAGCGCTCCGTCCATCATCTCCTTGTGTTTGCTTTGTTTGCCCTAAGTTGGCAGGGTATGCCCAGACGTGGGTCCCTTGATCACTTTGCCACTGGATTCAAGCTGGCTGGCTGATGAGGGGTGTTACCCCGAAACTGGTCCCAGGATGCTTGTTTCGGGTTCAGGGAAGACCTGACTTGGCAGTTCAGGCTGGACTGTTCCCATGAGGCACAGGGTCAAGACTGATTTGCATATAGCTGGGTCTGAACTGAGGTGGAGAAGTGAGCTAAAGAACGATGATGGATTCAACCCAGATCTGTGACTGGGGGTGAGTGTCTGAAAAGTTTCAGCACTCCGTCCATCATCTCCTTGTGTTTGACAGTGGAAGACCTGCCATATGACTTGAGAGACTCTGTCTCTCCGGTAGTGTGGACATCACGGGAGAGGAGATAGGACTGATCGGAGGGGTTGAGCCAGTTAAAATACAGATCAAGCCGAATGCTGAGTTCCCAAGAACGCCCCAGTACAACCTGACACCGGAAACAGTGGCAGGAATTACACCTATGATTGAGTCAATGATTGAGCAGGGCATTCTGAAGGAAATCATGGGGAGCCCATGCAATTCGCCCATAATGGGGCTACAGAAGCCGAGTGGGAAATACAGGATCATGCAGGACCTGCGAAAGGTCAAAACAATTGTAGTTGCATGCTGTCAAGTGGTACCGAATCCATCTGTAATCATTGTGAGGCTGAATGGTTTACTGTGATCGATCTATGTCAGGCGTTCTTCTCGATACCCCTACACGAGGAAAGCCAATTTTATTTGCTTTCCGTCTGGAAAATCGTGTGTTAACATGGTGTCATATCCCTCAAGGGTATACTGAGAGTCTCTCGATTTTTAATCAGATCCTGAAAAAGAACCTTGAAAGACTAGTACTGCCGCAGGGTTCAGTACTCGTGTAGTATATTGATGACCTCCTGATTGCATCAGAGACTGAGGAGGCTTGTAGGGTCGATACTGTTGCACTGTTAAACCACCTGGCAGAAAAATGGCACAAGGTATCCCCGAGCAAACTTCAGTACTGTTTGCCTGAAGTTCAGTATTTGGGTCATTGCATTGAGAAAGGCAAGAGGAAGGTGTCACCAGACCGTATTGAGGCGATCATGAAAATGAATCTGCCTACTACCCAGAAGGACGTCAGGATGTTCTTGGGAATGGTTGGCTACTGTCGTCAGTGGATTCCCAACTTCTCATTGAAAGCAAAACTTTTGCAGAGGTTGACACACAAGGGTCTGAGTGATCCGGTACCATGGGATAACGACTGTTTGGTTGCCTTCTTGGAGCTGAGAGAAAGCCTGTGTCACGCTCCGGCTCTAGGAATGCCTGATTACAACAAAGCATTCTCATTATTCTGTTGTGAGCGGGAGGTTTGTGCACTGTCTGTACTCCCCCAGACACATGGGGGTGTCCGTAGGCCAGTTGCCTACTGTTCAGCTACATTAGATCCTGTAGCTTCAGCATTGCCCGGATGTCTCAGATCCATTGCGGCAACCAGTGTCAGCATTGAAAGATGTGAAAGCATTGTGATGGGTCATCCTCTTACTGTTTATGTTCCACACTCAGTTGAGCTCCTGATGACGAGAACTAAAACGCAGCATTAGACGAATAATCAGCTCACACGCTATGAGCAGGTTATTCTGGCCCCTGAGAATATAACTTTGAAAAGATGTTCTGTGTTGAATCCTGCTACCTTGATGCCTATTCCAAACACTGAAGGGGAAGATTGTAAGGACCATGACTGTCTCGATGTGACTGAACTTTGCACCAAACCGAGAGCTGACATTGCTAATGAACCTCTGCCTCAGACAGACCAAGTCCTTTTTGTTGATGGTTCATGTCTAAGAGACAATGCGTGTTATTTGAGAGCAGCGTTTGCTGTCTGTACCATTTCTGGAGTTGTGGAAGCTGCTTGTTTACAGGGAGTACACTCCGCACAAGTAGCTGAGATCATTACCTTGACACGTGCATGCCTTGTTTCTGATCAAATCCAAGTCACCATTTACACTGACAACCAATGTGGGTTCGTTGTGGTTCATAACTTTGGACAGCTATCGTCACAGAGGGGGGTTCTTAACGTCATCGGGATCTCCCATCAGAAATGGGGAATATGTGATACAATTGTTGGAAGCTTAGCAACGACCAAAGGAAATAGCTGTGGTCAAGTGTGCTGCCCACAGGAGGGGGGGAGATTTTGTCACACTAGGTAACAGGTATGCAGATGTAGTTGCACGTTTCTGTGCTGAACAAGGTTGTATTTTTAATGTGGACTATACAGGAAAGAGCACAGAAAGAACTGAGGTTCTTTTTCAGGATCTGATTAACCCCTTCGGTGCGCGGCCGATTTTCGCCCTGTGCGGGGCGTTTCATTGAGTGGGCGGGTTCATGACGAGCTCAGCTCGTCATGCGCACACGAGCACCGCGCAGCATGACGAGCTGAGCTCGTCATGAGCATAGAAGGGGTTAAAAATCATGGGACTTTCGGTATTCACCAGGGGCATTTACGAGTAGTAAAGTTAGACTTTTGTCTCAGTTAAACTTAAGTTTTGGTTTTAAGTTTAGACTTTTGATCTCATTTAAACTTCATACCAAATCGAGGGACTCTCAGTATACAGAACTGAGCTCAGCATGATGTTAGCCGTAGGGGACACTTGGGATGAGGTCAAGCATCTGCAGGGAGAAGTGTCAGACCAAGAAGGAGCTGGTTGGATTAAGGCAGGTTGTGAGAAAAGAGATGATGGCATTTGGGTTTCAACTGATGGTCGAGCAGTGTTGCCGGATTGTTTACTGAGTCCGATGGCAAGACAGATTCATGGAGCAGTTCACATTGGGAGAGATGCCATGGTGCAAGTGTTCAGACAAAAGTGGTTTAACCCAAAGTTTCGTGTGTTTGCTGAAGCGGTGTGTCACAGATGTGTTATGTGTCAACAGATGAATGCTGGAAAGAAAACTGTGCTTGCTCTAAGTCACATTGGAAGGTCGGGTGGTCCTTTCAACAGAATCCAACTTGACTTCATTGAGATGCCTAGGTGCAATGGATTGAGGTACATTCTGGTTGTGGTGTGTGTTTTCTCACGGTGGGTGGAGGCATATCCAACAAGAAGGTGTGATAGTCTCTCACGGTAGCAACACTGTTCCTTAGGGAACTCATACCGCGCTTCGGATTTCCAACTTCATTGGAGTCGGATAGAGGAACGCATTTCCACAGTCAGATTATGAAGCTGTTGTGTACTGCCTTACAAGTTGACCCGAGATTGCACTGTAGTTACAGGCTGGAGGCATCTGGCCTGGTGCAGCAGATCAATGGGATTCTTAAAATGAGATTGGCAAAAGTCTTTGAAATGGCCTGATGCATTGCCTTTGGTGTTAATGAGTGTGCATAGCATTCCCGAAAGGAGGGCAGGACTCTCGCCCCATGAAATATTGATGGGGAGGGTAATGCGCTTGCCAGCAGTGCCATCTACCATGTTGAGAAACATCACAGATGATTTGATCCTTGATTATTGCAAAGGACTGGCTGACGTGGTCCGTTCTGTGTCTCACCAGGTTGAAGCTGCAACTGCACCGACTTCGAGGGACCTCTGTCATGACTTGTGTCCAGGCGACTGGGTACTGGTCCGGAAGCATGTGAGGAAGAATTGTCTTGATGCCCGCTGGCGAGGTCTGTACCAGGTGATTTTGGTGACAAACACAGCTGTGAAGTGTGATGGCTTGCCAAACTGGATTCATGCCTCCCATACCCGCAGATTTTCAGGACCCTCGGAAGAAACAGCTCCTCTCCCTGAATGAAATCCAGCCATGTTTGTGAGGCCACCGGAGGGGGCAAGTCAAGCTGTGGGGGTTCCTGACGAGGCTGGTTACCCACCAAAACAAGCTGAGGGGGGTCACGCTACACAAGGCAAAGGTATCGACTCTGAGGGAGACGGTAACGTTGTGAGTGGTAGAGTCAGACTCAGCTGAAGAGACAGGTGTGGAAAGTGGTCGGGTGCAGAGAAGGAGAGCAGAAGTTGCAAGAGAGTCGTGGCCTGTGAGACAGAAGAGGTAGAACTTGAGGCTTGCACCTGAAAGAGACCTTGCCCCTGTATCTGAAATGTCTTAATCAGAACCTAGTGACACAGAGCAAGCACAAGGGGGCGTGAGGAGATCAAGGAGAGTAAGAGTACCGTGCCAGAGATACGCTGCCCCTGAGTGCACTTATCTGATTACAGATGCTGGGAACAGTGGGGACCGGGAGGCTGAGGTCTGCAAGAGTGACGAGCAGAGCTTAAGAACTAGTCGTTGAGATTGAACTGCTGGTCCATGGAATAGAAGCTAATGGAGTATTGACAGTGACTGTACCAAATCCTCTGATATTGAGTGGCTTGAGGTTTTTGATTCATGCGAGATCTATTTTTCCCTACTTTTGGGTATCAGCCACCAGCTCAGGAGGTTGCAGCAGTTCATCTTGAAATTTTACAGCGTCTCATTGATGAAATTGGCTCTGATCTTGTGAGGGATTGTTAATTAAACTGTGATCTGTAAATAAAACACTTTTGGTTTAAAGAAGATAACCTAGGCCCAAGTGGAAGAAGAATAAAATTAGGGATGTTCTGTAGAAGAAGAAAGAGGGCTAAGGAAGTCTTTTTGAACTGTGTAAATAGTGTACAATGAACTGTGAAATTGGTTTCCGAGACTCGAAAGAACTGTGTATGAACTTTGTTGATCGGCAGAGAGAGGCAAAGAAGGAAACTTTGTGTTGATCCTCTTGCTGTGATAACCCAAACTCAAAAAAAATTATCACAAAAAGAAGAGACCAGGGAATGAGCCTTCTCTGACTCCCCTTCCAAGGTTGAAAAACTCACTCAAGAGAGAAGGACTAACTATATAAAAACCAAAGTCAACTGGAAAAATATCCCTCAGTTCCCCGAGCATACAGTAAGGAGAACCAAGAATAATTTATAAGAGGCAAGGGAGAAAGGGAAAGAGATAACTTTTCTTAGTACTGCCGTCACACACTTTGCAGTGTCATGCTTCATCATAGGGCCGCATCAGACGTCCAGGTGCAGACCAACACACTGGACGGAGCGCAAAAGATTTTTTATGAAGGAGAGTGGTGAGGGAGATAGGTAAGAGAAGAAATAAATAAGGGAAAAGATGTTCCCTCGAGAAGGGATCAAAAAGTGCAGACAAGTAAAAATAAAACTATCTAAGGGGATACCAACAGTTTACTTTTAATCTTCGTTCCCCTTGATAGGATTAAAATGTCAAAGTTGGGATACTCAGGGGAAATAAGTACCCCTATATCCACGCTGCAGGAACCAACATGTTTCGGCCAATACTACGTGCCCACCTGGGTTACACTGGCCTTCATCATGGTGCGGATCCCTTTATTTTTGTGGTCTTCACCCCAAATAGGGTGTTTGTATCATACAGATCACGTTCCCACGACGGTCCCGGGTTCAGAGAAATTCTTGTAAACTCGGAAAATGGCCACCTCTCTATAACTTTTGGAAAGGGCGAATTGGAGAATTTCCATCCTTTGTATGATACAAACACCCTATTTGGAGTGAAGACCACAAAAATAAAGGGATCCACACCCTGATGGAGGCCAGTGTGACCCAGGTGGGCACGTAGTTTTGGCCGAAACATGTTGGTTCCTGCAGCGTGGATATAGGGGTACTTATTTCCCCTGAGTATCCCAACTTTGACATTTTAATCCTATCAAGGGGAACGAAGATTAAAGGTAAACTGTTGGTATCCCCTTAGATAGTTTTATTTTTACTTGTCTGCACTTTTTGATCCCTTCTCGAGGGAACATCTTTTCCCTTATTTATTTCTTCTCTTACCTATCTCCCTCACCACTCTTCTTCATAAAAAATCTTTCGCGCTCCGTCCAGTGTGTTGGTCTGCACCTGAACGTCTGATGCGGCCCTATGATGAAGCATGACACTGCAAAGTGTGTGAGGGCAGTACTAAGAAAAGTTATCTCTTTCCCTTTCTCCCTTGCCTCTTATAAATTATTCTTGGTTCTCCTTACTGTATGCTCGGGGAACTGAGGGATATTTTTCCAGTTGACTTTGGTTTTCATATAGTTAGTTCTTCTCTCTTGAGTGAGTTTTATAACCCAAACTCAGTCAAAGATGGAGACGGGTGAAGGAAGCTATCGGTAGTGAGCCCATTCTAAACTTGATAAAAAGTGCTTGTGTAAAGGGTTTGGTAACCGTATCTAAATACATGTCAAACTCGAAACCACATTTAAATGAAAGAAAAGCATCAGTCAGGCTACCCGAAACAGTCTTGGAATTTTTTTTCTCCCAGCACATAGTCCCGATAGGCCACTTTGAACTTCTCAATGGCGTTGCGTGGCAAATCTTGGAGGTTTGACCAAAAACCCCCTAGTCCAGGCTTATGTAACCAGGTCTTTATGTAGCACACCAAGAGATCGTATTGGCACATGAACCCTCTAATAAGCCTTGTAGCCATTCCACATAGGGCTCTAGTTCTTCTGTGACCCACACCCTTAACCAATACTGGATCGGTCTCGATGCTGCAATATCAGAAATGGGTCTCAGAATTAGATCCATACAAATGGGGAGCGTGGGAGTGCTCAGGGGAGGGAATTTTTAGCAGAGATTTGAGGAAACTGTTCTCTGCAATTTCCAGCATCTCCAAGTTACAGTGGCCCCAGATGTCTGCTCTGTAAAGGGCCACCCCACAAGCTTGGCTACTATAGATTTCCAAGGGAGGAGAAATGGGAAAAGAAGGAGCGCTATTCGTAAACCTTATGATAGACCCTGCGGACTGTTTTATGGACAGAATGCTCTTCCTCAACTGAGCTGGCCACCTATGTGAGTCTTCTAAATGAACACCCTGATAATCAAACTCAGAGACCCTCTCAAGCGCTTCCGCATCTAATAATATAGTTCTTATTTTGCCCTTGCGATCTCCAAACACCATATACTTGGTTTTGTTATTATTGATTTCTAACCCATAATTCCTACAGTATAGGGACAACCTCTCAAGCAATATGGATACGCCCCGGGGACTTTTAGACAATAACAGGGTGTCGCCAGCAAATAATAAACATGGTGTCTTTGTATCTTTGATCTTGGGGGAATCATTCTCACAGTTAAAAAGGTACGGTAAGCACTCATTGATGTATAAGAGGAAGAGCATGGGGGCCAGTACGCACCCTTGGCGCACACCTCTCAGAATTGGTATTTCATCTGTCAGTTCTCCTGCAGGTCCCCACCTGACCATGGCAAAATTGTCTGTGTATAGAGCCTGGATTAGGGTCAACAGTCTTCTTGGGACCCCTATCCTACGCAGGGTTTCCCATAGTTTCGGCCTTGAAGATCCACGAAGGCCACGAATAACCTCAGATTTTCCAGATCTACAGTCCTCCACTTGATGGCTAAAAAGCATATGATTTGGGCTGTTGTGCTAGTTTTGTGCCTGAAACCAGTCTGTAAATGGAATAGCGCCTTATCTTGCACAATCCAATTTCATAACCTACTGAGTATCTGGGAACTAAAAAAATTCTGAATATTGTCAATTAAACTTTTGGGTCTATAATTGCTTTGGATAGCTCTATCTACCTTTTTGTGGATCAGTACTATTATTGCAGCTTTCCAAGAATCAGGGATCCGACCCCCAGCCATCAGAGCATTAGACACAAAGTTTATATATGGGGTCCACATCTGTGGTTCGCTTTTGTAAAGATCAACTGGGATTTTATGTAAGCCTGGAGCTTTCCCTGGCTTCTGCGCTAATATAGCTAGGTTGGTTTCTTCAAAAGCAAATTCCTCATAATCTTCACCCCCACAATCTACGGGGGATGTTAATGCGTCCACTTCTCTATCAACTAATAGAGTACTTGTCTGGTACAGACGCCCAAAATGTAGAACCCATTCCTTTGGGGGAATGTGGGAATCTGGCCTCAGCTTATCGGTATGCCCGTTTTGGGATACCAGCTGCCAAAAGAGTTTGCTGTCTTTTGTCCTTGCTGCCATCAATACATTTTTCCAGACTCCCTCTTCCCACAAAGCTTTGCTTGCCTTTATGGTTTTGACGTACTCCCTCCTGGCTGAGACAATCTGCGATCTGTCCTTGCTTTTCAGGGCCTTAATAAGAACACCCTTAGCAGATCTAACGTATGGTCAAACCATTTGGTGGATCTTGAAGAATTCTGTCCTTTTTTCCCCTTGCACTTTTTTACAAAATGAAAGCCTAATCTGCTAAAAACGTTATTATGAGCTGCCGCTCTCTGGCCAGGGGTCAGCTCATTTTGCAATAGTGCAGTAAATTCATATCAGTTGATATAAATTAATTAACAATTCCTCAGAATTGGGGAAGGCCTCCCATTTGACCGCTCGTTTGTTACTAGTGATCACCGCCAGATTTGTGGCATCGGGATCTTCATCAGCCCCCCTCCCCTTACTTGCCACCCTATTCCAGAGTAATAAAATTGGCCACTGTCATAGTGAACACAAACTGCCAGGTCAGATATCTCATGCAATATTCTTAGGTCCAGCAAAATGTAGTCAATGTGGCTGTTATAATTCCCTCTAGTAAAGGTGGGCCTTTCTGCTCGATCTGAGGGAAATCGTCCGTTACCTGGTCTTAGACCATGCATAACCATAATATCTTCAATCTGGGATCCTGCTGCACTTATTTTGGGTGGTCTACATGTTCAATTGAGGGATGGAATACCCCATAGATGGTCCTCTTCCTTAATAAGATCTAGGTATGTTGGATAGGGCTCAAAGCACACGTTGAAGTCTTCTTCAATGATTACTCGTTGAAAAGGGGGCTGATCTGCCAGAAATGTATTTAGGATTTTTAGGGTATTGGATGCCTGTGAGAAAGGGGTAGTTCTATTGTAAATGTTTATTACCAAATAAGGGGGCCTGTTCTTGGGCATTAAGCTGAGAGCTAATATGTCAGGAGAATCAATATATAATCCTTTTACAATGCAGCCCAACGAAATTCTTAGCCATATAATCCGCCCCCCCCCTACCCCCCTCCCCCATCGGCCTACCTGCTGTAGAATTTAGGGCATGGTTGCTGTTTGAAGTAAAACCTTGCCTGAAGACATCTGAAGTAACCTGTGTCTTCTGTAATAGGCACAAACCAAAATTATCTATATACAGTCCCCAATCCACATCATATAGCTTAGTCCTTAGCCCTGCAATGTTCCATGAGATAAGTGCTCTGCAGTATTCCATGGAATATGATTCATTGAGGACAACAAGTCACACAGGTATGTGGATTCAAGTTTGCGAGCGCCATCTTGGGTGGAGCATACAGGATCCTTCTCTTCCGAGACAATGGGACTAGAAGGGGCATTCATAGAGGCCATGTCAGTCGAGTTGGTAACTGCAGGTCTATTTATAGCAATAAGAAGAGGATATTTATAAGATCGGAGGTGCCAGACGAGGGCTCATGAGCAATCAGTGTAGTATCTCTGATTAGCTTTGAAGTAATGCTGGCAGAAACAGTCATTAAGAAAGAGCTGAGATTAGAGGATGTCTCACCACTAACCTCCACAGGTAGTACACCAATTATACTAGATGGCAACAATTGGGACAGCTGCGTGTGTTCAAGTGGTGCCTTCTTAAGTCAAGCAATATGACTGAGGGGAGAAGTGGGGCCTACTATACTTGTACAAGCGTGGTAGTTCATGTATTTGAATTGTATGTTAGAGGGACCTGGCAGAGTTGTTCTTGCGTCCAGTGTGACAAACTTGTCAGCCAATACAGGGGAAGTGAGTCTTGCTGTGCATAGCTGATTGCTTTTGCTTGGCGGGAGCTGACAGCTCTCACCGAGCAAAAGCAAACACTCTGATTCTAGTGGGCGGGAGTGGTCAAAGTGCTCCCGCCCGCTGGAAGTGGAGGTTTCATCTCTTTCCCAGCCAGGAAACTATTGCTTCTGCATGCAGGGAGCTGCATTTCCAGCAGTTCCCTGCCTGCAGTAGCAATGCTGGCTCCCGCAGGGAGACGGCTGGGACCGCGGGGGGCTTGAGGCCCCCACATAACCCCCATTGTGCACACTGAGTGCCCTGGCTGGGACCAGGGCACCCAGTGACACTTGGTACTCCAGCCCAACGTTGGAGTAATTCTTGCACCACACATGGCCATGGCCATGGCCATTTACAGATACTGCACCTAACGCCCATAGAAAATAACAGAGGCAGAGACTTAGGGGTCGATTCCGATCTCGGCCGGAAGCGCACCGAATACGATTCGTCCGGAAAAAATACGAGCCGAACGCGTTTTTCCCGAACGATTTGAACAGTTGTCCGAGCGAGCAAGTACGATGCGCATTACTGCTAAAATTCCGAGCGAGCCGTACGTACCCATTCCAGCTCCAGTTCCCCGACCGAGCTGGATCCGGAAACGCCGAATCGAGTCGCACGGAAGTAAATACACAGCACCTTCCGGCCGGACTAGTACGATGCGCACTCCGTACGCGCCGAACTGGTCGCTACGTCCGGCAAGTCAGAGCATCCGGGAGAGCTGCACATAAGCTCCGATTCGCGCCACAAGACGATCCACGGCTACGAGACGAACAAGCCAGCTACAAGTATGGGTCGAAGCCACGAGAAACCCGAACGAGACGAACCAACCATGAATCCCATCGCGCAGGTCCTACCAATACTGTACATCTATTACCGGAACAGGTACGGACGCGTACGGCGCAGACGGTAAGTCAAACACCCACTACACAAACAAACGACACGTACCCGACATATGTCACACACACATAGGGATGCAGAAATGACGTACACTAGCAACAGCAGAACCATAGGGGCGGGATGGCTATCACCAATGCCATACACACCCATCGGGTCCTGATGGCTACTACTACCACCACCCCTACTCATGGGGGGATGGATGCCTAGCACTACTACCATCCCCACTCATAGGGGGATGGATGCCTACCTCTACCACCACCCCTACTCAGGGGGGGCTGGATGCCTGTCACTACCACCACCCCTACTCATGGGGGCCTGGATGCCTACCACTACCACCACCCCTACTCATGGGGGACTGGATGCCTACCACTACCACCACCCCTACTCATGGGGGCCTGGATGCCTACCACAACCACCACCCCTACTCATGGGGGGCTGGATGCCTGTCACTACTACCATTCCCACTCATAGGGGAATTGATGCCTACCACTACCACCACCCCTACTCATGGGGGCCTGGATGCCTACCACTACCACCACCCCTACTCAGGGGGGGCTGGATGCCTGTCACTACCACCACCCCTACTCATGGGGGCCTGGATGCCTACCACTACCACCACCCCTACTCATGGGGGCCTTGATGCCTACCACTACCACCACCCCTACTCATGGGGGCCTGGATGCCTGTCACTACTACCATCCCCACTCATAGGGGAATTGATGCCTACCACTACCACCACCCCTACTCATGGGGGCCTGGATGCCTACCACTACCACCACCCCTACTCATGGGGGCCTGGATGCCTGTCAATACTACCATCTCCACTCATAGGGGAATTGATGCCTACCACTACCACCACCCCTGCTCATGGGGGCCTGGATGCCTACCACTACCACCACCCCTACTCAGGGGGGCTGGATGCCTGTCACTACCACCACCCCTACTCATGGGGGCCTGGATGCCTACCACTACCACCACCCCCACTCATAGGGGAATTGATGCCTACCACTACCACCACCCCTACTCATGGGGGCCTGGATGCCTACCACTACCACCACCCCTACTCAGGGGGGGCTGGATTCCTGTCACTACCACCACTCCTACTCATGGGGGCCTGGATGCCTACCACTACCACCACCCCTACTCATGGGGGCCTGGATGCCTACCACTACCACCACCCCTACTCATGGGGGCCTGGATGCCTGTCACTACTACCAACCCCACTCATAGGGGAATTGATGCCTACCACTACCACCACCCCTACTCATGGGGGCCTGGATGCCTACCACTACCACCACCCCTACTCAGGGGGGGCTGGATGCCTGTCACTACCACCACCCCTACTCATGGGGGCCTGGATGCCTACCACTACCACCACCCCTACTCATGGGGGCCTGGATGCCTGTCAATACTACCATCTCCACTCATAGGGGAATTGATGCCTACCACTACCACCACCCCTGCTCATGGGGGCCTGGATGCCTACCACTACCACCACCCCTACTCAGGGGGGGCTGGATGCCTGTCACTACCACCACCCCTACTCATGGGGGCCTGGATGCCTACCACTACCACCACCCCTACTCATGGGGGCCTGGATGCCTACCACTACCACCACCCCCACTCATAGGGGAATTGATGCCTACCACTACCACCACCCCTACTCATGGGGGCCTGGATGCCTACCACTACCACCACCCCTACTCAGGGGGGGCTGGATTCCTGTCACTACCACCACCCCTACTCATGGGGGCCTGGATGCCTACCACTACCACCACCCCTACTCATGGGGGCCTGGATGCCTACCACTACCACCACCCCTACTCATGGGGGCCTGGATGCCTGTCACTACTACCAACCCCACTCATAGGGGAATTGATGCCTAACACTACCACCACCCCTACTCATGGGGGCCTGGATGCCTGTCACTACTACCATCCCCACTCATAGGGGAATTGATGCCTACCACTACAACCACCCCTACTCATGGGGGCCTGGATGCCTACCACTACCACCACCCCTACTCAGGGGGGGCTGGATGCCTGTCACTACCACCACCCCTACTCATGGGGGCCTGGATGCCTACCACTACCACCACCCCTACTCATGTGGGCCTTGATGCCTACCACTACCACCACCCCTACTCATGGGGGCCTGGATGCCTGTCACTACTACCATCCCCACTCATAGGGGAATTGATGCCTACCACTACCACCACCCCTACTCATGGGGGCCTGGATGCCTACCACTACCACCACCCCTACTCATGGGGGCCTGGATGCCTGTCACTACTACCATCTCCACTCATAGGGGAATTGATGCCTACCACTACCACCACCCCTGCTCATGGGGGCCTGGATGCCTACCACTACCACCACCCCTACTCAGGGGGGGCTGGATGCCTGTCACTACCACCACCCCTACTCATGGGGGCCTGGATGCCTACCACTACCACCACCCCCACTCATAGGGGAATTGATGCCTACCACTACCACCATCCCTACTCATGGGGGCCTGGATGCCTACCACTACCACCACCCCTACTCAGGGGGGGCTGGATTCCTGTCACTACCACCACCCCTACTCATGGGGGCCTGGATGCCTACCACTACCACCACCCCTACTCATGGGGGCCTGGATGCCTACCACTACCACCACCCTTACTCATGGGGGCCTGGATGCCTGTCACTACTACCAACCCCACTCATAGGGGAATTGATGCCTAACACTACCACCACCCCTACTCATGGGGGCCTGGATGCCTGTCACTACTACCATCCCCACTCATAGGGGAATTGATGCCTACCACTACAACCACCCCTACTCATGGGGGCCTGGATGCCTACCACTACCACCACCCCTACTCATGGGGGCCTGGATGCCTACCACTACCACCACCCCTACTCATGGGGGGATGGATGCCTAGCACTACTACCATCTCCACACACAGGGGGATGGATGCCTACCACTACCACCACCCGTACTCAGGGAGGGCTGGATGCCTACCACTACCACCACCCCTACTCAGGGGGGGCTGGATGCCTGTCACTACCACCACCCCTACTCATGGGGGCATGGATGCCTACCACTACCACCACCCCTACTCATGGGGGGCTGGATGCCTGTCACTACCACCACCCCTACTCATGGGGGGCTGGATGCCTGTCACTACTACCATCCCCACTCATAGGACGGGTAATGCATGACACAACCAGCATACTCCAACATAAGGAATGTCAGCAAAAGACATCCCCCCAACATCATGACAAGAGTGTGTAGTCTGTGTCAAATGCCTACAACACTGAACATGACATTGAACATACAATGTGACCCCCTATCACATGTGTCACACAAAAATGTGTGTGGCCTTCACAATGCAAGCAGACCATGACCACTGTGGGAATGGGGTCTAAACCCCCATCATCACAGTGACCAAAAGGTAAGTGTGGGGTCCATAGCTGAAGCACATTTTGAACATTGTGGCAATGGGGTCCAAACCCCCATCATCACAGTGACCAAAAGGTAAGTGTTGTCATGGAAAAAGCTGCAACTGCCAAACAGCATGGATGATTCCTGGTCACAGAACAACAAACACATCAGTGGCAAGTAGATTGGGTGAGGCAAACAGTGCAGTGCAAATAAAACATACCTTTGGCCATGTGCAGACAAACATCACCCATGGGGACTGACATCGTCTCCATTGATCAATTACACAAGGCCAGAAGTGACCATCATAATGCAGACCCACATATCTGCACTAATGGACACACAAATGTAGATATCCTGTGGAGACTGTAGATGTGAGGTGAACAAATACCATACCATGGCAGCAATGGGACATACAAACCATGATTATTGTGCTGACTGATGACCTAGGAGTCCCAGGGACAGCATGGGAAATCCTCCAAACAACATACAGGCAATGGCACACTAAAGATATGCCAATGCAGTGGTGCAGATGCACAAACACAAACAGGCAGCCTCACACTGCATATCAAACACAACAGGTGATGGGGGGGGGGGGGGGGTGCCAGTGTCCCCAGGCAACCACACAACACATGAGGAGGCCTGAATTCCAATTACACAGTTGTGTATACAGTGCCATACAAAAGTAACTCATGGATCGGATTCCCCTATGTGGGCAATCAGGCATTGTTAGATGAGAGGGAGCCCAAATTACACATGTCACACAAGCTTGTAGGAACAGCAACTAACACAGCAAGAGACAGACCCACCACAGCACTACCCCCAGGGACCCCACATTGTGGTGACACTAGCCTGCATGATAATCCCACTGTGATGACAAAGGTAGATGTCGTTCACACTGTGAACCACAGCCATGTGTCCTGAGCAACAAACTACCATCACACCTACACAAGCACAAATCAATCAGCACGGCCTGTCAGCCAAGGCCAATATGGAGGTAGGGGTCTAGCCGTGCAACAACTCACATTTGCACACACTCAACACCACACACCTTGATCTCCACCAATGTGCAGCAGTGAAGCTCACATGGACAGGTGACATTGCACATGCACCCATGACAATCCCAGGGGTGGTTGTGGGAACTAAGGTGCAGAAACCCATCACACCTGGCCAGTCAACAAGACTCATGAATGTCTGACACACTGCACAGTACGCCGTACATGGGCATGACGTGAAATCCACCCCAATCAATGGGATCCCGGCCACAGTCACACACCAATGAAGAAGCCAAGGTCACCCACAAAGAACACACGTAGACAACTTCCAACATTGCAGCTCTGACCCTGAGGAGTGGCAGCAGTCACACACACAACGTGTCACAATCACTGAAAGCTACCACAAACTGTAAATTACATGACTTGTGTAACCAACAAGTGCCAAGGGGAATCCTGACTGTGTCTCATCTGCGTTTGCCCACATCCCCAGCCCTGACAACAAAGACAACTAGGGATGACAACCTGATGAACATTAGTTTGCCATGCACCCACATCACGGAGAAACCAGGTACAAGAGGCTGGATGAACACAGGACAACTCAGCAAGCATCACAAACAGGAACATCCATAGGGACACAGCCGGTGTAGGAAAAGGGAAGGGAACACACACAGACATGCTTACACAACACACAACACGGGCCCAGGCAATGTCACGGGATTACACACTGCCATGAGGGCACTCCACTCCTGTGGAAGGTCCGCTGTGCCAAACCTTGTCTGTGCACGACTCAAACATGTCAGCAGAACACTCGGTCAGTGAGTCAACAATTACAACACACTGAAGGCTCTGCTCACATCAGCCTGGGTACGGGAGTGTCACTTCAGTCATCTGCATATACCCAATACACGTGTCAAGCAAGTTGCACTGTATACACAGATGAGTCCTTCAACATTGATGTGCTAAACTGCATGTCCAGTGGAGATGGGCACACAGTCAGGGAAATAGAAACATTGAACAGTGGTAAGCACACCAGATGTGCGTCAGTGTAAGCCACAGATGTTAAATTACAAATGCAAAACGTACATCCCTGTGTCAAATGCTGAACATTACACCCTCAGACTGCAACAAAGGATGCTATGGATCCAGACTAGATTAGGACACATATCCCATGGACCACATGGAGTCCATCACAGCAACACTTCATTTTCCTGATCTGAACACTATTACAACAGCAAATGCATGATGATACTCCTCTACATCATGTACAACAAAAGCAAAACCACTAGTAAACAAAAAGACGCTTTATTCAGCCAATGTAAATGAAAAATTGGAAGTCCAAAAGAAACTAAGGCCAGTGGCCAGTCCACATTCACAGTCTGAACAGGGTGACATGTGACAACTTGTCACCCATTGCTTGCCTGCACTGGTACGGACAGGGGACATCCCCCTCGGAGGGGCATTCAAGGGGCAGGCCAGGCACCGCAGGGACAGGATCAGGGGATGCCAGAAGGAGGCAGTGAAGGGGTGGTGGGTGCAGGAGTGTCACCGGCAACTGCAGTGGAGGTGTCTGACTCAGTGGGGGCCGGCACCACTGTAGGGCACAAGTCAGATGGTGTGGGTGCTGGCACCACTGCAGTGGGCCTGTCAGATGGAGTGGACTGGGTCCCCACTGCAGTGCTCAAGTCAGACGGGGTGGTTGTGGACTCCACTGCATAACTCCAAGGGAGTGGAAGGGGGGGCAGATGAGGTGGGCAGGACAGAGGGGGGGACCCAGTCTCCACACCAGTGGCACAAACAGGCCGAGTGTCTGGGTTGGGGGTGGAAGAGCAAGTGGTAGGGGGGGAGGGCCTAAGCAGTTTGGGGATGCGGTATTGGTGTGTGGGGGAACCTGGGTCTGGGTGTGGTGGGGGAACCTGTGGAGTGGTGGCCTGGGGGATGGAGGAGAGAGACTGTGTGGTGGAGCTGCGTGGTGGTGGTGGTGGGGTCTTGCCCTTCCTGGTCCGGGGGGACTTCCTAATGGGGTCCTCAGTCTGCCTGTGCCTGGGGGAGGGTGTCCGGGTGTGAGGGGCACTCCCCTCTGTGTGTGGTGGTCGCCTCTTCCACCTGTGCATTGGGTCAGATGGAGATGTGGGGAAGAGGCCAAGCTCACAGAGGAAGAGCTTCTGGGAGGGGGGGTTGCAGGTAAGGCAAGGGAAGGGGTTTTGGAGGGAGAGGTATCTGAGGACTGCGGAGTGCTCGTGGATGCGTGTGTTTGCCTGGGCCCCATCTCCTGTGAGTGAGGTATCAGTCCCCTGACTGTGCGTTCGTGTGCGTCTGGATTTTGGCGTGTGTGTCTGTGTGCTGCTTGTGTCTGTGCTGGTGGGTGCCTGTGCCGGTGTGTGTGCTTGGGACAGGTAGGGTGCTGGGGATTGTGGATGGGGCAGAGGTAGGAGGGGTGAGGGACTGTTGCAGGAGGGACACTGCTGCCGTCAGTGAGGAGGCCATGGACTGATTGGTCCGATGTAGGGCAGACATGCCAGATGACATGCCCTCCATGAATGACACCAGTTGTGTCAACAGACCCGTGTGTGCATGGAGGACACTCAGCACTGATGTCTGCCCTACATGGATCTGTTTCAGCAAGTCCACAGACTCCACACTCAGGGCAGCAGGGGAGACAGAGGCAGGGGGTGCGGTGCCTGGCATAAAGGAGACACGCTCCCCTACACGGGAGCCTCCACGGACATGTGGGATGGGAGCAGATGGGAGGGTGGAGATGGTGGTGGTGGCGGGGACAGACTTGCTTGATTTTGTCTGTTGTCTGCTGACACCCGCCTCCACAAGGGAGTCCTCACTGGAAGTGCTGTGTTCCTCAGCCGAGGTGGTCGTAGCTGAGGTCTCCTCAGTGTGGCTCCCCTCACCCTCCGTGCCACTGGGTCCCTCGGTCTCCCCTGCAGTGGACCCAGTCTGGTTCTGCCGCTCCTCTTGCTCCGTGGAGCTGTCTCCTCCTGTGGCCGTGGATGTATCTGCAAACAATCAGGATAAACAGAGCAACATTAGTCACCTGTACTGACCACACACACCACAGTAAGTACAGCACATCACAGAGCAAGCCCTGCCATCATTTGCTAGACATTGCAATAAGTGCTGACACTGATTTGAAGAAGCCCATTGTCTGCCTGACAGTCATTCATGCCACACATATCCTACCTGTCCATGCACCCATCTGTCTGGTGCCTGTTGTATGCGACTAATCATATGGGCACACATGCACCACATACACAGTTGTTGGACATCCAAGAGAACATATGGAAATGTGTCACTCCAAACACATGCCATCTCCTGCCACTGACTCAGTACATGTGTCAGGAAAAGTGATGGGCAGAGTCTCTGTCGATATGCGGGTTTTGGTTCCATCACCAGACACAATGATGTCCTCATGTCCTGATAGACAATGCGACAATGGTGTGCATGCAGGACATATCACACTACTGCTGGATCACCCTTTGCAAGTTGAATGTCATGGCACAGGCCTGTCTGGCAAGTCAGTCATAACTGTCTCCTGTCACAGGGGCAGTGCATACACACAACACCAGTCTACACTGTGTCACAATCATGGAAGTTTTGGGAATGCAAGCCCTGTAGCTGACAGGTGCACATGTGCACCCCTGGCCACCCACATCATGAGGACTAAGATGATCCCACGTCATTCAAATGAGACATTTGAGTGACTGCAAACACAAATCCATACACATGAGCACTTCACCGTCTGATGAGAATGAACCAAAGCTGCCTGCACCTCAATGTTTCACACACCATTGTGCACAGTCAAGGGATCAGAGACCTATGCATTAACCAATGTGCAGATCCTATAGTCACAACTCAGATGGCTGGCCACCCCAATTGTTAAACCCTCCAGGAGTCCAAAAGCAAGGCCACACCACGGTGACACAGAGGCAGACACCTGAGTGCACTCTTCACAATGCCCAATATGTATGCTGACACACGGGAGTGGGAGAACAGAGTGCCTTCGATGTCCGGAGTAGGCATTACAGTCCTGGTCCATGTGCAACATGGTATTACCCTGAACACTAGGCAGGTGGCTATGCATGTGTCACACACATGATGTACATACTTCTGAGGCTCCTACCTTGGTCTCTGCTGCAGCATGGGTGTGTGGCACATACCCCAGACATGTGGTGAGTCAGAGCAGCAATTGGAACACATATTAAAGCCATACCCAGAGTACATGTCAGATCACAGGCATTGTGTGAGCAATTGTACCACCCATGCAGCCCACAACAAAGTTCCTGTAACTGATGCTGTCCCCAACTTGAACCACAGGTAACTGCAAGTACACAGTACCCAAGTGACCTAAGTCACAGACTGTAAGGGCCACACCTGTGTATCAGATGAGGAGGGGGCATGACACAAGTAAGGGACATGAGTCCAGGACAACAAGACACTCGTACTGTGGAAGTGGAACCAGGCTAAAGGAGTGCATAGAGCATGTTAGTCATAGTACCCAGAAAAGGCTAGCACTTACCCCCTCCTTGCTGCTGTCTGGCCTTCAGCTGCCCATCCAGGTCAGGGAAGATCACCGCCAGAATCTGGAGCATGTGGGGGGTCAGGGTCCGGTGTCCGCCCCTCCTGCGAGGAGGCGACAGCTTCAGCTGGACCCTTGCGATCCTCCGGGTCCAGCCACGAAGGTCCTGCCACCTCTTCTGGCAGTTGCGGATCCTGCGCCTGTCGACCCCCACAGATCGTACTGCCCGGGCGATGGTCAGCCAGATCTCCTGCTTCTGGTGGGCATCAACCTGTGAGGATGACAAAGTGAAAAGGCCATAACTACACATGCAACATATCCGTGCATCACACAGTTGGATATACATGTCTCAATCACAGGGGCATATGATGTACACAGGTAGTGCAACTATGGCTATGAACAGTTGTCCAGCAGTTACTAAATGGTATCATTGCCTGGGAAGTAAAACCTTGTTGGAATGCACTGTTACTGTACTATACCTGTTCAGTGCATGTAACTACACACTTTGGGGGGTGACAACTACTCAGTGAGCATGCTAGCCACTGGTGTACATACTGTAAGTCTTGCTAGTCAGACAACATGCACAATTAGTAATGCAGTGGACAGCACACTCACCTGCTCCCCTGGTTTCCCATACAGCTTGCTGTACTGTGGAAGGAGGCTGTCCAGCAGGGCCTGGTTCTCCTCAGTGCTGAAGGCTGGGGCTCTCTCCACAGTACGTGCCATTGCAGTAGCCAGAGCATGCAGAGACAGCAGCAGTGGTGGTGGCAGATGTCGTCCTGGAGCATGTAGTGCAGGCAAGTGAGCTCTCAGGGGAACAGCCAGCATTATATGTGTGCTGCAGAGGCAGATACTGTCCCATGTGTCCAAAGTGATAGGTCCAAGTCGTTTGCATCTTCTGAATCTGGCCAATCCATGGGATTGCACCACTTATACACGCCCACAGCATCCTTCAAAAGTTCAACTTTATGACACCCATGAATTTGCAACATTGTTGTGGGTGGCCAACTGAATTCACTGCATCCGACTCGTAAAAGCTTCGAAAACGCGTCCATTACCATGTCAGTCCATAGCCAATGCGTGCGCACTGATCAAACCATTGCTGTACGACGCGTATTACGTCACACAACATGCATCCGTCAACATCATATGCAATGGCCAATGCGTGCGCACCAATCGGTCCATTGCTGTACAACGCGTATTTCGAAACACAACACGCATCCGTCAACATCATATGCAATGGCCAATGCGTGCGCACCGATCGGTCCATTGCTGTACAACGCGTATTTCGAAACACAACACGCATCCGTCAACATCATATGCAATGGCCAATGCGTGCGCACCGATCGGTCCATTGCTGTACAACGCGTATTTCGAAACACAACACGCATCCGTCAACATCATATGCAATGGCCAATGCGTGCGCACCGATCGGTCCATTGCTGTACGACGCGTATTTCGAAACACAACACGCATCCGTCAACATCATATGCAATGGCCAATGCGTGCGCACCGATCGGTCCATTGCTGTACGACGCATATTTCGAAACACAACACGCATCCGTCAACATCATATGCAATGGCCATCCCTGTACAAGTCACTCGCATATGTCACCATGGTTGTCACAGGTGAACGTATGCCAGCCACAATTACTTGCCAGGGACTCAGGGGCACACCTACAACACCACAGCCTGTCCACACTGTATCCTAAGGCATGTAAGGCTGCATTACCTGTGTGTGTATGGGGGTCAACATGTGGTTTGTTGGGTGGCACTTGGGGGCAGCCACTCCCAGGCTGTGCACGTGTTCATGGGGACAGAATCCTTTGTGTGTTGTGCACATGACCACTGTGATGTGCAACTGTTCAGTTCAGAGCATGTGGCATGGTCACATTTCCAGGTTGTATATGTGTATGTTATGTCACATACACCCTGAGTCCCATGTGGGATGGTATGTACGTCACAGGGTGACCCATTGCCACAATTGTGATGGCCCTCCACAGTCTGTGTGCATGTTGTGTTCCAGATGTCTCTGATTCCATGTGCACAATGCGAGACAGTCTCCACATCCACGTTGTTTGTGCATCGACTTTGATGTTGTGCGTGTGTGTGTCACAAACGTCCATGTCTGTCCTTCAGAGGCAACAGGCGACACTACCTGTGGGAGTCATGGTTGTTTTGCTGGCGTGTACATGATACGCCATGTCATGCCAGTGTCCATGTGGCAATACAGGGTCCCTGGGAATCTACCTGTCAAAGAGCTGTGATGCCTGGGGCACATCTGTCCTCACTTGTCACTGTGGTGTGTGTTTGGAACATGACAGCAGTACATGGGTACTGTGACACAGCCACATGATTTCCCATAGCACAACCTGGAACTTGTTGTCAACACATGTTGAACTGAGATGTTAGATGATGGCCATGTAGGTGCCAAATATGTCCATACAGAACGGCACACACATCAAGTACTTGTGTCTCGTAATGATGTATCATGTGATATTCAGTATGGTCAATGCCACATATGTGGGGTGACTGTCAATCTTTCTTTGTTCACCTATGTACTGCAGGGCACCAGCTGTCCATAGACTATTCCCTGACCTTGCAACCATGGTGGAACGTGACTGCATCCGACGCTACCGCTTCAACAGGCCGCTGATTGAGGAATTGGCGGGGCAGTTGGCCCCACATTTGCTACCTGGCCGGCCATTCCCTACAGCGCTGACCCCCAAGGTGAAGGTGATGGCAGCCCTACACTTATTTGCCACCTGTACCTTTCAACACACTGTGGCTTCTGCTGGTGGGATGTCACTGACCATGTTCAGCCGTGTGCTACGCGATGTTTTGGAGGCAATTTTAACATACTTGAACCAGTACATCTATTTCCCTAAACATCAACAACTCACTGACGTCAAGAGTGACTTCTATGCCCTGGGGAGGATGCCACATGTCATCGGCTCCATTGATGGGACACATGTGGCTTTGGTACCACCACAGGCACATGAGCAGGCATACAGGAACAGGAAAATTTTCCATTCTATCAATGCTCTGGTGGTATGTCTTGCAGATATGAGCATCTCACATGTGTGTGCACGTTTCCCCGGTTCTGCACACGATGCCTACATGATGAGGAGTAGTCGCATCCCGAGGATGATGTCACAGATGCAGAACCAGCGTGCCTGGCTTGTTGGTGTGTACTGACTTTGTACCATTGTGTGTGTTCTGCAATGTTGTATTCCACCCTCTTTTCCAACTCAGCTAATGTGCAATTGTCTGTATGTAGGTGACTCCGGATACCCCAACATGCCGTGGTTGCTGACACCCCTCAGGAACCCTGTGACACCAGCCCAGATGCGCTACAATGAGGCACATGGTCGGACCAGGAGAGTGATCGAGCGGACATTTGGTCTCCTGAAGAGCCGCTTTCGCTGCCTGGACAAGACAGGAGGGGCCCTCCCATATGCCCCTGCAAAGGTGTGCAAGATTTTCATCGTCTGCTGCATGCTACACAACCTGGCAGTGCGGAAGGAGTTGCCTCTCATCCTGGATGACGATGACCAACATCCGCCACCTGTGGAGGATCCTGGCCTGGGCCATGATGCCAGTGATGATGATGATGATGAGGGTGATGTCCGCACACAGCTCATCACCAACTTCTTCAGCTGATTGTGAGTATACAGAGATGTTATGTCAATGATTTGAGTTTGCATGATATGTGTTGGTGGTGCTCTGTTGCTGTTTGAGTGTGGCCATGTGCTACTTGACTGGATGCGTGCAGCGATGTGCCCTTACAGGTAGTCTATACTCCCCAACAGTGTTGACATGCTAACTTGGTTTTGTGTAGGTATCTTGTGACATGTATTGGGCATGAGTATTGGAGTTCTGTCCTGTTCTTCAGTGCTTTTGACTGTGTGTCATGTCTGTCCTTCACAGGGTACTTTCAGAGTTGTTTGGTCAACTGTGATCCCCCGACACCATGATTCAACTTCCAGGGTGGAAGCAGTCGTTTCCCTTCAGGTGATGTGCCACACACCCCTGGACTTTATTTCTTCAACACTTGTTGACTGTGTGGCCACTGCCACGTGGGATTACCTTGCATCTGTAGTGGAAACAACATGTTGCAAATGTGTAATAAACCTGTGCTTCACTTTGGGATGTGCGTTGTCTGTGGTCACACATCTGACTGACATTTGCTTACTGCACCTGTGGGCTAGTTAACACAGACTCTGAATAGGTGTGGTGTCTGTGCATTCCACTGTATTTCCTGGCAACATCAGTGTAGGCGATGAGTCAGATGGCCCTGGTGTGTATGTGTTGTGTTGCCCTAGTGGTGTGTCTCCCTCATATGTGTCACGTCGCCATGACTCACATGACGGTGTTGGAATTGCTGTAGCAGTTAGCATGCACAGTGTCATTTAGCTGATCATCATCTCCATGACAAAATACCACGTTGGAATCACAACAGAGGCAAGTATGGTGTATTAGTGAGTTTATTTACATACATGTGTGAGGATAGTGCACAGGATGGTGGGTGCTGTACATTGGGATTGGGATTGGAATCCAAAGTTCCCAGATGAGTTGGAAGTGTTGGTAACAGAAATGTCCTGAGTAAAGTCCACAGTCATCTGATACATTAGTCCAACTTAAACTCCCCATGTCATGTGGGAGAGTTGGGTTGCATTCGACAGGGTGAACAGTTTGCACACAAAGGAGAATTTCCAGAGCAGGTGTTGGGTTCCTGGGGGATGTACATGGCCATCTGCCTCTCAGTTGTCCTTCCTCGGACGACCCCTCTTCTTTCTGGGGGGACCTTCACGTGCAGGCCGCTGCGGTGCAGAGGACTCTCCACCAGAGTCATCCTCCCTCCCTGTGGCAGTTGCAGTTGTTGCGGCACCAGATGTTGTGGGCACACAGGGAGGTGTGGACATGTTGGTGCTAATCTGGCGGAGGCATGTCAATATGTCTCTCTGCACCGCTGTCAGTTCTTCCAATGTGTCCCACTTGGACTCCATGCCAGACATGTGTGTCTCCACACGGGACATGTGGGAGTCCAAGCGGGCATGATGGGCAGCCTGCTGCTGTTGAATGTCCTTGAGGATCCCCACTACCTGGCTGACCTCTCCGGTGCTATTCTGGTACGCATCTGCAATGCGTACCAGTTGTGGGTCATCATGCAGTCCAGACCCCTCTGCAAACCGCGACCTCTGCCTACCACCCCTCCCACCACCCCTGGCCACACGTGCGGGACCTGTGGTGGCACGCACAGGTGACCCTAGGCCCCCTTGGGGGTTGGTACTGGGGTTGTTGTCCGTTGCTTCCCCGGGGGCCGGGGTCCGTGTGCTGTTGTCATTCAGTGTCCTTGGTCTGTCCGTGTCGGCGGGGGTGGTCTGTGTGTTGGCAGATGTTAGAGGAGTGGGTGCAGGGGGTGCAGATGGTGGTCCTGCTGGTGCTGCATGATGACTCACACCGGAGGGGCCAGGTAGGTCTTCGACATCCGAGGAGGGCAGAGGCTGTTCCACACCAGAGAGCTCAGGGGCCACCGGAGCCTGGGACAGGGACTCCTCATCATCTGCTGCTGTGTGCCCATCATCACCTGTGTTTGGAAGAGACACACAATGTATGTTATCTTTCTACAGGCATCAATGGTTCAAACACATGACAGTTGTGACAGTACATCTGGATGCGTGCCTGTACATTGCATTGTGCTAAGTTGTCACAGCCAGAGGTTGATATTGTTGTAGCACATTGTCCTGCCAACCTGAAGCATTTCTATGTGAATGTTGAGGTGTGTGCATGACCAGCTCATGTATAGATTGGCTGTACATGGCCATTGCTACTCAAGGGCCATCACGTGCCTGACACAGGTGTGTCATCCTTGTCCACATTTGTCCTTTAACAGGGACATACGTGCAATTCCACTTAGGATATCTTTCAAGATTGGGACATGTGTGGTGGCAGTTTTTGCCAGTCTTTGTGCGTCACATTGGTGTGTCTGGACAACATGGTCACAGTCCGGTATGCCTGGGATCTCTTGGGAGTATCTGTGTTGTTGTCTGGGTTCCTAGTTCACGTCTCATTTCATACAAGTGATGTTGTTAACGTAGCTAATAATGTTGTTGCTGAGTTTTGTACGTGCAAACGTGATTAATCTTGTCAATGTCCTCCATGGTGATAAGGATTGGGCACGGCAGCTCTCTGGCTTTTCCATTGTCATGACAGTGATGGCCAGTGGTGTGTGTTGCAGTTCTGCTGCTGTGAGTAGCATGTCTCCTCAAATGCAGTCCAGCTTGGTGCTTGTGTCTACAGTGTCTATGACAGTGAGTGGTGTGTTGTGTGAAGGATGCATATGTTGCCGAACGATGTGGGAGTGGAATGCAGCTCACAACCGCAACTTGTGTGACTGACACCATGGTACAGTGTCCGGTATATTGGTGTGTCCATTGCATTCACTGTCAGGTGTCCCCTGTCAATGATGTCTCTGTGACTTCCTGTGTGTTTTGTGCTATGTAGTTTGTCTGATTCTCCACAGTTGTCATCTGCAAGTCACACCTTCACAGCCAGGCCAGGGGGCACCCATGGACACTGCATCCCCTGACAGTGTGTGTAAACATAGAGTTGCAATGTCTGTGAGTGTGTACGTGTTTGGGTTGGCCAGTGCATGGGTGTGAATTGCAGGCACATAATTTCTCATGCCCATGTGTCAGCCACCTTGCCAGGGCTTTTACTTTGGGAGTGACTGGTCCCACGTGTGCAATGTGGTTTTGCAGAGTAGGTGTGTGTATGGCCAGCATTGGTGGTATTTGGTTGACATCCGGACCTCCTTCTCCCCCCAGCCCAGTTATCCCACCATGAAGCATGCCACCCTTGCAGTGGGTGCAGGTTAACTCTCAGGATGTCAGTCAGTGGTGTCCTGTTGTTGGTTGGTGCACAGTTCCCAGTCGGAGGACGGTGGCAGGCGTCTTAGCCAACGGAGGCTCTTAGATGTAGTTGCACAGGGTGTAACTTAAAGACCCCGTTCCTGCCACCAGTTCCGGGTTTGGAGAATTACTCTACTAACTCGTAAAGGATTTCTTTCTCCGATTGGCGAAGAGTGACCCAGTGGAATATATCCATTTGGGAGTTAAGGTAAAAGACACCCAATTTTGGGTGAGGACCAGATTGATTAGGGATCTTTACCCTGATGAATGCCAACGTGACCCATAGAGGCACATCATAATGGCAGAAACATGTTGGTTTATGCAGTAGGGGTATAGGGGTCGTTACCTCCCCTGTATTTCCCCTCCATGTTATTTTTTAATCCTACCAAGGGAACACGGTAATAATTAAAATAAATTGTGGTGTTCCCCTAGGTAGTTTTAATTTACACTTTCCTGCACACTTAGATCCCTTCTTGAGGGAATATTCCTTCCTCCAATTTGTTTTTCTTTAGTCTGTCTTTTGCTTTTCTGCCCTTTCCACACTCTTCATCATTTTTCAAAAAATAATGCGCTCCGTCCAGTGCGTTGGTCTGCGCCTGGACGTATGATGCTGACCCAATGATGAAGCATGACACTGAAAAGTGTGTGAGGGCAGTATTAAGAAATTAAATAATTTCCCCTGTATGACCCTCTTGGTCTATGATTTTTAGATGTTAGTGCTTCTCTGTTTAGTGAGTATAAACTTGTAGAAGGGGAGTCAGAGAAGGCTCTTTCCCTATTCTCCTTGGTTGTGATTTTGAGTGTGACAGCAATGGCAAGATGGCTGACAGTGTGGTCCTGTTGTTTGTTGGTGCACAGTTCACAGCAGGGCCTTGTGCTCCCCGCAGCTGAGGCCAGTGTCAGACATCTTGGAAGTGGCTTTTCACTCACTCTCTTGTGGAGCACGGTCCCAGGTGTGTTGTTTGGAGTTAGTGGAAGTGGTGTGTGTGTAAGGGCCTGCTGGTAGCTGTAGTCGGAGCTGGCACTCCTCCTCCCCCAGGCCAGACATCCCACCATGAAATGTGCTTCCATTGCAGGGAGTGCAAGTTGGTTGTCAGGATGTCAGTCAGTGGTGTCCTGCTGTTGGTTGGTGCACAGTTCCCAGCAGGGCCTTGTGCTCCCCACAACAGAGCACCATTGTCAGACATCTTGGAAGTGGCTTTTCACTCCCTGTGAGGTGTGCATGCTTCAGTGTGAGCTTGCCGGGCCATGCGGGGGGGGATGTTGAGCTGTGACTACCACTCCCATCATGCTATTGCCTACACCCCCCTTCCCAGCATGCCCATACTTCCTTCCTTTTGAGTGGACTTCACTGTGTGTGAGTGTGACAGCAATGGCAAGATGGCTGACAGTGTGGTCCTGTTGTTTGTTGGTGCACAGTTCACAGCAGGGCCTTGTGCTCCCCACAGCTGAGGCCAGTGTCAGACATCTTGGAAGTGGCTTTTCACTCACTCTCTTGTGGAACACGGTCCCAGGTGTGTTGTTTGGAGTTAGTGGAAGTGGTGTGTGTGTAAGGGCCTGCTGGTAGCTGTAGTCGGAGCTGGCACTCCTCCTCCCCCCAGGCCAGACATCCCACCATGAAACGTGCTTCCATTGCAAGGAGTGCAAGTTGGTTGTCAGGATGTCAGTCAGTGGTGTCCTGCTGTTGGTTGGTGCACAGTTCCCAGCAAGGCCTTGTGCTCCCCACAACAGAGCACCATTGTCAGACATCTTTGAAGTGGCTTTTCACTCCCTGTGAGGTGTGCATGCTTCAGTGTGAGCTTGCTGGGCCATGTGGGTGGGGGATGTTGAGCTGTGACTACCACTCCCATCATGCTATTGCCTACACCCCCTTCCCAGCATGCCCATACTTCCTTCCTTTTGACTCTGCTTCCCTGTGGGGTAGTGTGCCTGTGCTGACAGGATGGCTGACAGTGTTGTCCTGGCGTTTGTTTGGCTACAAGTCCCAAAAGTGTCCCTGTGCTTCACACAGCATAACCCAGTGTGGTAGTTCTTTGTGGGATATTTAATTAGAGTGTGAGGCAATGCATTCTCCCAGGTGAGTTGTGTGGAGTTTGTGTTAAGGGGTGTGTGAGAAAAGCTGCTGGTAACTATGGTCAGAGCTGTCAGTCCTCCTTCCCACCCAGCCAGATATCCCACCATGGAACGTGCTTCCATTGCAGGGAGTGCAAGTTGGCTTTCAGGATGTCAGTCAGTGGTGTCCTGCTGTTGTTTTGAGCACAACACCCTGCAGGGGCTTGTTCTCCCCACAGCAGTACCCAGTGTCAGCCATCTTGTCAGTTCTTTTCTACTCCCTGTGATGTGAGCATGGTTCAGAGTGGTGTTGATGGGCCAATTGTGAGGGTGACCAATATCTGTGACTACAACTCCCATCATGCTATTGGCTACACTCACTTCACCAGCATACACACAATTCCTTCCTTTCAGTCAGCTTCCCTGTGAGGTGGTGTTCTAGTGGTGGCAAAATGTCTGACAGTGTTTGTTGGTTAGATTTGTGCCACTGCCTTGCTCTATTTGTTGTTAGGTTTGTACATGTCATGACATAGTTACATATCACTATGAGATGGCAGGTATTGTGTTTGTCTGACTAGCATACACATCTTGGGATGATTATGTTTTGGTTACTGTGGCTTTGCTAACGGTGCATGGTTTCACTATCCCCTTGACAGTGATGTGTTTGTATTGTCACACAATATTGGGTATATTGGTTGTGTACTCACCAGGCTCTGGGATGTCTGATAGTCCATGTACGCTCTCTGGTGGTAGGATGGCCCTCACCTTCTCCTCCCAGGACCTGAGGTATACTGGTTTGGCAGGAGGGCCACTGCCGGTGCGATGACTCAAGGCGTATTCCTTCTTGATTAGGTCCTTGACCCTCCGGCGCATGTCATACCACCTGTTCTGGATGTCTTCCTTTGTGCGCAAACATGGTGATTGTGCGTTCACCCTGTCGACGATCCTCTCCCACATCTTGGTTTTCTGCGACATGGGGGTCTGTTGGACCAATGTACCAAACAACTGTGGCTCTACTCTTAGGATTTCATCTACCAGGACTTCCAATTCACTGTCTAGGAACTTTGGATTCTTCTTTGGGGGCATGGTGATGGGTGGTGGTGGGTATTGATGTGTGTGTGAGTGTGCAAGTGAGGGTGGGTGAGTGTCAGTTTTGCTGGGTGTATGTGAGGGTGCTATTAGGGAAGTGCTAATGGTGTGTGGCTTGTGTGATGGATGAGCTGTGAGTGTGTCTGTGGTTGCTGTCTGATGGTGTTCTGTGCTGGCAGGTCAGTTGAATTTGCAAAGGATCATGGTAGGGATTTGTGGCCTTTATATGGGTGGAGTTGTGGGTGTGTCTTTGTTCCATGTTTTTTCCCCCCACTATTTATTGACTTTGTCATTGCTTCTTTGGCCCTTTTTTTTGTATTTTTTCCTTTGTATTTTTTGTGCATGTAGGAGACGTTCTTCTGACCGAGTCTGACGCTGCAGTTGTCTCGTGCGAGCTTCTCCGAGTCTTTCACGTTGTCTTTCTGCTGGGTTTCATGTGCGGCGTACGCGTCGGTTGCGGAGTGTTGGGTTGCTTCGGCTTCCTGTTTTCTATGCGTGTCGGTCGTACGGCTTGAGCTCCGTGCGACTCGGTCTGGTTTTACACGCATTGCATCGTACTGCGCGGGTCGGAGTTCGCGGGTACGTATCTGTCGGGTTCATTCCTGGTGCGTGTCGGTCGGTTCGATTCGCGTAGCTTTTCCAGCGGATGGCTGCTTTCCGTGCGGTTCGGTCGTTCGGCTTGTGTTCCATACGAGTTGGTCGTAATTCACATGCATAGCATCGTACTACGCGGATCGGACAGCGCCGGTACGTGTCGGTCAGACTACATTCCCGTACCGAGTCGGTCGGTACGTTTTCCGGCCTGAATCGGAATCGGCCCCTTAGTGTAACAAGGCATAGGAAAGAATATTAAATATCAACTTTTAAATGTAATATATAATTATATATGTACACATTTTTAGCTTTAAAAAGTTAGATTAAATTAAAAGTATATTATTTTCTAAATTTTTAAATTAAAAATTGACTTTAAAAATTAATTAAATTAAACTTTCAAACTTTTCACAAAAATTTTACATTATTTTAAATTAATACAAAAACAGATAACCTTTAATTAAATTGTCTAAATATTAATGAAATATTAAAACGCTAGAGGGATTTTTAATTTTGATTGAAAATATTCTTTATAAAATAAATTGATATAATCAAATTATATAATTGTTGAGAAACATTAAAATTGATGAGTTTATCTTATTAGTTTCAGGTTAAAAATAATAATTTTTCATTAATTTACATTTTAGTTTCATATTAAAATATTTGTAATATTTTTAAAGAATTAATTAACTTTATTATATTTCCCTACACTTTACTATAGGGAGATTTCTACAACGGTGGCGAATCTCCACCTCATGTGAAAAGTTTCTAGTAGTAACTTTACACTTGTAAATTCTGTCTTAGAGATCCCCACCTACACACCTATATGGAGAGAGAGAGAGGGGTAGGCCAACACATATTCTCCCTAACTGATACAGCTGAACACAACAGGTGTGTGTGGGCTCCTGATCATGGATTATTTTAGTATGTAATCTACCACATCACAGATATATTTTCACATTAGGAGAAGACACCTCACCCACGATTGATAGTGGCATGCTTCTTCATAGGTGCCTTCTCCTCATCCAAGTAGGTATACACCACTTGAATAGGTGCGACCACTGATTGGGAGCTCTTGATACATTTTTTGGTTAAGTGCATGGATGATTAAAAATAACTAAGAGAATACCCATAAGATATCGTTTTTATTCTATGGGTACCCTTGTCATGGTTAAAAAGTAATGAAACCTGGAAGTGTTATCAAAGACGATGTTTCATTCATCCATTGGGGAATATTTACAATGTGATGTGGTAGGAGGTTACAAAATAAGATACGCACCTGCTGCACTTGGGTGTAACTCTACACTTGGAAATGGTGAACAGTGGAAAAACTGTAGCCTTACGCCTAGCAGCAGGAGTAAACTTACAAACGTGTGAATCTACATGTGTAAATTTACCTTTGAATAAGGCACTAAGGGCCACATGTATCATTATTACAAGTAGCGATTACCTCATTGCGATTTTCTCCGAATCGCAATGAGGTAATCGCTAATCCTAATGAATGAAACTCTTTTCAGTTTCATTAGCGATTCTTAATGGGTGGCAAATAGACCTACCTCATGCATATTAATGAGGTAGGTCGCAATTTGCGAGCCATTAGGAATCTACGCCATCACAGGGATGGTGGCCTGCTGAGGTCAGCAGACCACCATGTCTGTGATTGCTTTTAAATAAAGCAGTCTTTTTTTGTTTTCAAATGCATCCCGTTTTCCTAAACGGAAAACGGGATGCATTTAAAAAGAAAAAATGAAACTTTGCAGTTTCATTTTCTAAGAGCAGGCAGTGGTCTGCTCTTAAAAAAAAAAAAATTCCATTCTCAAAGGGGAAGGGGCCCCCTGGGTACTCTTTACCATTATTCCCCACCACACCAATTCAGTTCTGAGATTAACTGGTTACACACACGAACATCTCCAGTAATCGCATTAACCAATTGCGTTTTCATAACATAAAAGAGTGCATTTTGCACCGATTACATTAACTTGCATTTTTATTCATTTAAGGTATGTGCGTATATTTTATATGTATTGGCCTGAAAGAGAAAAGCCAGTAAAACAGCAGCAGAACATTTTGTTCCTTTCAGTCACGTTTCTGGCCCCAGCCCACACCCACATTCACTGACCCCTCTACCACTGCACTATAGCTTTCTGTGCACTACAACGGCTCGTGCCCACTGCAAAGCATGAAAAAATGAGTTCTGAATTAGACATTTCTTAATGGGTTAAAAGGAGACGTCTTTGGCCTCCCCTGGTACCTGAGAAAGAAACAACGCTTTTTAGGCGCTAGAGGGAGAACAAGGCATCAAAACTGTGAAGTCATTAGTAGTTAGAGGTGTGTGACTTCACTACTATTAGTCCAGACATTTTGATGAACTGAAGTAGAAAAACTACAATGCAAATACAACGACATATACAAATGGGGCTGCAAAAAAGCACTTGGGGCTTCACATGGGGGGAAGAAAGCGCTATATAAATACAAAAACAGAGAAATTGATACAGGCATATTCAGGTGCACAAGGAATTTTTGTGTGGAATCTACTCGGTTTGAGGGCTCCTCATTCTGAGCGTGTTATGGTTTTGTTTATAAAGCGATCATCTTTCTTGTGATTTGTAGTGATGGAGCAAGGTTTCAAAAATGAAACTTGCTGGTACGCAATCCTCCTCACAGTATTAATTTATTAAACTTGTACTGTTATTACTAACCTTTGCATACACTACACAAAGGAGAGAGACGCTTGCATATGTGTTTTACTAATGAATAACGCTTGTCTGTAATCTAAAATGGCCGCTAAAGCGCGGGAACCTCTTTGCGCATGTCGCAACCTGATCACATGGTGTGACGTCTTTCTTTGCTTGGTGGGAAACTTCTGCTTCTGCGCAGTGTGCATAAAATGGCTGCTTGATGTTTTCACATGCTTCAGCTTGCTCTCATGTCATTACTAAATTGTCATTTTCTAACGCTACTAATGCGGGATAGTATATATATTTAAATGGGAATAGAATAGAAATAGTGGGTATACAGTGAAACATTTTATTTGTGATTTTAATATTTTCTTCTTGCACTTTTAGTAATTCGTAAACTTGGGCCTGGGTTGGTGACTTGTAACTCGAGAGACGATGGTTCTGCGCATGTGTCCTGTGTGCCTGCCAAGTGAAGTCAACTTGGACGTCTCCCAAGGCACGACCTATTGGCCGAAGATGATGTACCCAATGTTTCCGGCAGACAAAATGTTACTCTTCTCCTGTAAAATGTATAACATTTGTCGTGAGACGGGTGGGAAATAAAGTGAATGTATTAATTTGAAGGGGTGGGAACGTAAAGGACAATAGGCTTTACAATTTAGGACAAATTGACATGGTACGAGAATCCACCCCCTGTCCCTGTCCAATCAGAAGTAGTGGCCCCATATTTTAGCAAGATTAAGGGGAGGTACATGGACGTAGAAGGGTATAATAGATATAGAATTAGCTAATTAGTTAGCTTCTAGCTCAGACCACAGCACGCAGAAGAAGAGCTCCAGACCGCCAAGCTGATCGATTGCAGACTGAATCCCTACCCGGAAGAAGTCCTGAGGAGGGGGCGGCGGAGTCCATTAGAAGGAAGGCACGGGAGAATCGAGAGAAATCGAGTATCAGAGAGGGGAACGACGCAGGCGTCGTTGTAGAGAGGTCATCGGTCCTGTCCTGATCCCGGAGGAAGTCTTTGCTCTTCATCCTTCCTGGGTCCTTTTCTTTTCAACTCCTTGGCTAAGGGGTTTGATTCTCGCACTTAGGTAAATATAATGCAACCTTTAGTTGTGCTGATGTCTCTATCTTCTCCTCTTCTTTAAACACCGTCATTGATTTGCAATAATCATTTTTATGCTGAATCTTGGGTATTTCGATCAAGTACCATGTGGCTTTGTATTTTACTCTGCTAAAATCTTTAGATAAACATTTTAAAACTTCCTGACTCAGTGGTTATTTCAGGATTTTGTATTATAATGAATGTCACTCATTTTAAACTTCCCAATTAGCAAAGGATTCATCGGTAAGTCATTACTCTTCACTCAGAAGGTAATTGGTAGCAGGGATTTTTGATAAGAGTAACAACTGATAAACCCAGCGTAAGTATTAGCGTAGTGTGAATGTATGGGCCCAAGTGAGTATCTGATGTATGAATGCTGTTTGCTAATATCACGCTGGATCAGTAGCATCAGTGTTTTTTTTCTGTGGGTTGTGGATTTAGTTTTTTGCAGAACAGAATTGGGAGTAAGTATGAGCCTGTGTCGAATGATGGGGCGCTTGAGCCTTTGCGCGTGTAGTCTGGGGGTGCCACCAAGATCACAGACTATCAGTCTGAATAATGAGAAAGGGGATTCTACCTCAAGGCGCTAGCTCTCCAGTAGGACCGCTAGATCAAGAGGACTGCTTTCAAGTGCTGAGGTGATCCTCCTCGATTGGATGTGATGTGAAAGATGAAGAATGAATGCTGACTGAATGCCAACTGCACAGTGGATCAATCTCTAGTTTGAATGTTTTCCACTAAGATGCTTGCGGTATGATTGGATCGCGCAACTTGGTAGGATGTTGGCTCGAGTGACAGATAATGTAATAGGATATACTAAAACTTGGAAGGAATTATAAATTCAAATTGGGACAGAATGCAAAAGTAATTTCCATAACCCTTCTCAAGGAGCCATAAGACACATTTCTTGGCTACTCTTGGCGGTTCCTTCATACAATTCTTCAACAGAGTTGCAATGATTGCTGCAAAACATCCTAACCACATCTTTATTACTTTTATTGTTTTTATGAATTGGCCCTGTAGGGCTGAATTAGTGACCCTAAGAGATGTCTCAGAAACAGTGCTCAATTCGTACCAGTGGTTGCCGGTTGTGCGCCCCTGTGCTCTTTTATGAAGAGTGGGGCATATTTTTCATCATCAGACTTTGAACTAAAGCAAAACAGAGAAAGTCTAAAAAGGGAGATAGAAAGAGGAAGAGAAAGACAAGAAAATAGATCGATGGGGAAAGTAGGGTTGAAAAAGGAAGACTAAGTGGAGGGAGTAAAGGGAAGTGAAAGAAAGAGGCGTGAGGTGGAATCAAAACTGGGCAGCCTCACCAGAGTCTCTTCTAAGAAAAACTTTAAGCCTCAGTTTCAACTTAAGTTTTTGACAAATAAAGCACTGCGTAGAGCTTAATATTGGAGACTGTTTTGCTTTTGGAAGTTGGTGTACTTAGGCCAGAAATGTACGCCCAAACAAGCGTATTTCCAGAGTTTGCAGCTCCAGATAATGTCTAAAACCTGCACCCTGACAGGTCACAAACCTCTAGGCAGTGTCAGAAGCTCTGTGTTTTTTTTACGATTGTCGAGTTACCACTGTACAAACTAATACGCAGGAGATGAGCAGAGTGATTAGTGTAATCATGAAGTTCAAATGTAAACAAGCTCTTCTTCCAATCAGATGCCAGGATGGGCCGGCTTCCATTTGAAAGAATGCCGTCCATCCGGCAAGTTGGCGTGGTATTTTGGCGTCAGTAGGAAGAAGCACGTGCCCGTTATCACACGCCTGGTACTGTGTTTCCAGCTGACTGGCGCGTGCCTCTTGGCAGCTCATGGTTCTTAAGGGAGCATCACACTTAAAGATAGTTTAACTCCACAATATTTGTCTTCAATGGAGCATTATTATATTTGAGAATAACTGCGGCAAAACTTACTTCCAGATAGAAGGTAGGGTGACTACAGCTTTTGACAAAGTTTTATAGAACAGTTAGGCAATAGCATGTAAATGTATGTGTCAGAGGGGTGGAGGGCTTTCTTGGTTCGAGTTAGCCAAACACACCCCAAAAGGCCAGACTCCTACGATTTGTGCCCAGGTTGTCATCTTATTTTTAATCCTGATTTAGGCGCTAAAGGGAGTTTGTGCCCAAAATAGTATTGCCTGCTCTGTTATAACCAGGGTCAACATGGGGATCGAACACATGTAACATCCCTTTATGCAGACCACATGGTTCCTTATACAATAGCAGCGACGCTTACCCGATTTATGAGGGAGCCAGGCCTGAAGGTGAACTGGAGCAAATCATGTTTATTCCCTTTACTCCCTACTGCACCAAAGACATACATGACCATGTATAGCGAAACGGTACAGTGGTAGGACACTACATTCCGATACTTGGGGATCAACATCTACCATCAAGAGCAAGGCCTTTTGAACAACATTGCCATTATCGGTGATGGGTCGGATAGGGCTCTCCAAAATGGCCATCCTACCTTGCTTATTGTACTATTGTGCGAATCCACTACTATACCTACCGGCAGGGTTGGATTGGGCCCACAATTAGGCCCAGGCAGCCAAAAACAAGTGGCCCACATTCGCAGACAGCAACCTTTTGCAATAAGCTGCTTGGTTACGATCATGGAGCTAAGGGCCTGATTACGAGTTTGGCACAACGGCATCGGCTCAACACCGGCTCCACTGTGCCAAACCCGCGCAAGGACCGCCGACTGTATTGAGTTCAACTCGTGATATGGTCGGCGGTCCTTGTCTTCCCATGGTGGTGCCTGGAAAACAGGCACCCCAATGGGAACGGCAAAAAAGTACCAGCACGACATGGACGGTGACATCCATGCCGTGCTGGAACTTTGTGGGAATACAGACAAGGGGGCACATGTTTTGCCCCCCTGAATGTATCCCCATAGTGGGGGGGGCATGAGGGCCCTGTAGGGCCCCCTTTGTTACTACACCGCCAGCCTTTTCATGGCGGGGTTCTGCCATGAAAAGGCTGGCAGTCCAGTAACTCGTAATACGCTGAGCGGCACTGTGTCAGTCCCCACTCAGCATATCGCGTTGTGGCGCTCCTGCACCACCGCCAGGGACCGACTGTTCCCTGGCACAAACATCCCTACCACTTTAACAGTTGTAATAAAGCGGAAAGTGGACCGCCTGCGCAAGTTTAGTGGTCGCAAGACCTCCAGACTCGTAATCAGGCACTAAGTGTTGGCAAACATTTGCAGTAATGGCACATACCTAGACTGCCTTTTACATTCACCCTGGGCTTTTAGATGTTTATTTTTTTACAGTACTTAAGAGAGGCCCTACAATGCTCAGAAACTGGTGAAAGCTGTATCTTCTTTTTTTTTTTTACCGCTATCATCACATGTAAGTTCCAATAATGGGAATGATGCTAGTGTGTAAATGCAAAAATTGTATAACTTACTTCAAATACATGCAGGTTTATATAGCACGAAATTGGCCCAGAGGCATTGGAATGCTTTACATGAGCACCAGATAAGAAAAAAAAAAAGAAAACGCTCTCTTAAAGGAAATTGACATAATACCTACAAACCTCATATGAGTGTAATGTTGTAAAAAAGAATAATTTGGAATGAAGGTATGTGAACATTACTACTGTGTGAATATAATTAGTTCTATCCCTGTAGATAAAATAATATGTCCTATGAAAGTTTATGATGAGAATTCTCTTGGCAACAGAAAAGTGAAAATGTATATAGAGCTTGTGAAATAGGTTGACCAAAAAAAAGAGTAAAATAACTAGGCACCTCAGAATTTAGTTCAACACATATGTAATTATATGGTTAAAATCAGGATGTCTAAAGAGAATCAATAAAGTCAATTTCTGTTTAAGTCAACTGATATAGAGTTTGGCTTTCATGCTGTTTGGGTTCATGTTCCAAAATATGAAATTATTAGCTCAACATGTAATTGTCTCTCTTTCATTTTTGTATGTCTTATTTATTGTACAATTAGAATTGTTTGTATATATTGTAAATAAGATTTTCTGTATTGATATGTATTTTGTAGCCCTGAAGAAGTCCATGAGGATGAAACGTGTTGGCTACTGTAGCTACTATTTTTGTTTAAATCTCTTTTATTGAGTTTTCATATAACAAAAGCCATTAATATGACAGATAGCGAGCATGGTATAATATATGACAGCTCAGGGTAACAAAACATTGCCAATAGTATCCGTTATAGTGGGCGTTTTACCAGAGCAAATGTCCGGGTGCGATGCAAGAGATCCATTTTAAGTAACATACTACGGCAGCAAAAACAACAGCCAGAATTTTAGAGATATTACAATAGCATGGAACAGGCAGTCTACTTCGTACAGTTATCCTCCAGCGCAAGCCCTTAATCCCGGTACTTGTTATACTTAATAAGGTCGTTGTTCCCCAGGTACGCATGTAAAGTGTGGTAGTGTATCTCTCAGGGGGTCCAAAAGACCCTAGCGCCTTTAGACGCGGTATGTGTTCGGCAGAGCACCCCATCTAGATAAGATGGCCCTCATAGTGGCCTTACCTAGGCTCTACATTCGAAGGCAGTAGCTGCGGTGTCCGCGGCCAGTGAGCTGAGGAGGCCATAGTTCTGTCTATGTCGGGAGAGTTAACTAAGAAGAAGGGATAGTCAAGAAGAGATTAAAAAAGTGGGAAAGGATAGAAAAGAGGAGATGAGAGAATAGTCTGGGGAGATATCCCCATGCAGCAGTTCTTCGGAAGGGAAGGGGCCCAGGGCTCTCCCGTGGTGTGGTTGTGAGCTTATTTGAGGGGCCGACATCCCTGTTCTCCCTACTGTGTGCCTTCCTCGTACGGTTCCCCCCGTGGAAGTATGGGGTCCGCAAAGAGTTGGAGGGCTCTCAACCTGGGGGGCACAGATCGTGTATGCTCCAACCGAGAGAGATGCGAGACCAGTGGCTGCCATATGCGGTCAAATTTAGCATCCGTACATGCCAACCTATGAGAGAGGAGTTCCATCGCCATGACATGCCAAAGACGAGTAAGCCAAATCAAGGACGAGGGGGAGCACGTTTTCTTCCAATGTATGGCAATGACCTGCTTAGCGGCAGTGAACATGTGAAAAATCAGATGCCAGTCTGTGTGCTTCATTGCTCTAAGAGCCGTCGGTCGGAGCCCCAGAATAACCACCCTCGGGTCATTTGGCAAGGGGAAGCCCACTACCTCTCCAACGTGGCCCATCACCTCTCTCCAAAAGGTAAGAATGAGCGGACAGGTCCACCATATATGAAGAAAAGAACCCTGAGCCGCCTGGCATCGCCAGCAAAGAGGGGCGAAGCCCGGGAACATCTTCTGGAGTCTGAGAGGAGTATAATACCAGCGAGTCATGACTTTATAGACCGATTCCTGTTGTGTTATACTTTTAAAGATACGAGGGATATCGCGCCATAACTGTTCCCATTGGTCTGAATCTATATCTCCTTCGATGTCCAACTGCCACTGGCGCTGGTAGGTGTGTGGGGGCACCGAATGTGAATGCTGAAGCACGTTGTAGGTCCGGAAATCAGCCCCCGGGATCCATCGAAAGCACGGACCAGCGTTTCAAAAGGCGTTAGGCGCCTCGTGGCTCCCTCCATGTACGAGGGGGCCCGGAGCCAGTGCCGGATCTGAAAGTACTCCATGCGCGTGGTTTTTGGAAGGTTGAAGTCCTGTCTGCACTGGTCGAATGATTTAAAGATACCCTTCTCAAAAAGTTGTTCTATGACACGGCACTCCCCAGCCGACCACGCCGAAAACGACGTTAGGGGTAGGGCCGGCGGGAAATCCGGGTTGAGCGCTAGTGATGTGTTGGGAGAGGGGAATGTAGTGAGACCACGGGATACTGCTATCCTGTCCCAGATCTCCAAGACCGTCTTGGTTGGAGTAGCTATGTATGCACTACGATGCCTGGCCCCCCTTCTAATCCAGGCCAGGTCCCACAGTGGGCGACACGCCACTGCCCTGTCCATATGGAACCAGTGTTTTTCGCTTTCGCGAACCGACCATTCCGATATGTATCGCAAGTGCGAGGCCCAGTAATAGGCGAGCAGGTCGGGACAAGCCAGACCACCCCTGTCGCGAGGTAGCAACAGGACCCGTGTGGAAAAACGCGGCCTGCCTCCTCCCCAGATAAACGCCGTAAGGTCCCGTTGGAGGTTCTGGATATCTCGCTGGGGGATCGGCGTGGGAAGAGCCTGGAAAAGGTACAGTACCTTTGGCAAAATTGCCATTTTAACTGCGTTCAAGCGGCCCAGCCACGAAATTGGGAGTGATTTCCAGCGACGGAGCTCAGCCCGGACAGCCGTCCTGCATGCCGGCCAATTAGCTCCAGTCCAGGTGTCTAGGGTAGCAGTAACGTTAATCCCTAGTTAGCGTATGGAATGTGAGGCCCATTGAAACGGGTTAACTGGACCTAGGTTATCCAGCTGTAGCTGGGGGAGAGTGAGATTGAGTGCCTGCGATTTGGAGAGATTAATTTTAAGGCCCGATATCAATTCAAATTGAGAGAGAATGTCCAATAATGCGGGTAATGAGCTTGCTGGTTCCGTTAGTGTCAGGAGAAGGTCATCTGCAAAAAGGCCAATTTTGTGTTCTACGCCTCCTATGCGTGGTCCCCGAATTTCTGCCGACTGCCTGATAGCAATCGCCAGGGGCTCCACCACAAGAGCAAACAGTAAGGGTGAGAGCGGGCACCCCTGGCGCGTACCCCTGCTGATGGAGAAGGACGGGGTGAGAAGACCATTTACTCGGATCCGCGCCGAGGGCGCCGCATACGGCGCCATGATGCGCGCAATCATGTTCGGTCCGAGTCCCACGCGATGCAGGACTGCCCGCAAAAAGGACCAGTCAACCCGGTCAAAAGCCTTTTCGGCGTCCAGGGAGAGCAGAAAGGCCGGTGTATTATAATGCTGTGTCTTTTGCACCAGATGGGCTACTCGGCGAATATTATCCGCTCCCTGTCTCTCCCTCACAAAACCCACCTGATCCGGTTCGATCAGGCCCGGGAGGTGAGGGCCTATCCTTTGGGCGAGTATTTTGGTATATAGTTTGGCATCTACGTTCAATAAGGAGATAGGCCGAAAAGAGGCGCATGCCGTGGGGTCTTTCCCAGGTTTAGGGATAAGGATTATCTCCGCCTCTGCCATCGTCGGCGTTACTGACCCTGCCTCCGCAAATGAATTAAAAAGACGCAATAGATGGGCCTGAAGTTCGGGGAGGAAGAGGCGATAGAAAGCCAGCGTTAGGCCATCAGGCCCTGGGGACTTTCCCACTGGCATGCCTTTTAGGGCCTTTTGGAGTTCCGCCGCTATGATAGGTTCCTCTAATTGCTCCTTAAAGAAGGGGGTCAGTGGCGTCCAGGCGCAAGCAGCTAAGAAGGGATCCGTCTGGTCTCCACAAGTCTCTCCCTGACCATATAGTTCAGAGAAAAAGGCGTGAAACTCCTGTTGTTTAGCGTTTTCGGAGGTAGCCCAGCCCCCCCACTTTGGACTATTTTTGCGATATGGCCCTTAGAGATCTGAGTCCTGAGGCGACGCGCCAGCATGGACCCCACCCTGTTGCCCCCCCCATAAAACTTCTGCTTGAGAGTCAAGAGGGAACGCTCTGCTTTGTTCACCCGGAGAGCCTTGAGCTGACCCCGAAGGGAGGCAAGTCTCTTGCTTGTGACGATAGAGGGCGCGTTACGATTTTGTTGTTCCATGGTTTTAAGATCACGGGTGAGGTTGTCCTCCACCATGCGAGACTCCCGCCTGCGGGCTATAGAGATGGAAATGATAACGCCCCGGATCGTGGCCTTGAAGGCGTCCCACAGCATGGGTATTGTGGTCTCCGGGAGGTCATTGGCCGTAAAGTATGATTGTATAGCCTGTCTGAGCTCGGCTACATCCACCTGATCGCGGAGAACATGCGGAGGGAGTCGCCAGCGCGGGGCGGAATTCAGGGGACGGCCCAAGGTGGACAGGGTTATCTCCAAGTGAGCGTGGTCCGAGATAGAGATATCTGAAATCCCTACTGTTTCTAGGGAGCGAATGAGTGTGTGGGATAGAAAAAGGTAATCTATACGGGAGTGCGAGCGATGCACATGGGAGTAGAAAGTGTAGTCCTGTGTGTCCGGTTCCTTATAGCGCCAAGCGTCGACCAGACCCAAGGCTTCCAGGTCGCGTTTGAGAGCGGCGGACATAGCCCCTACCCCCTGATAAGAGGGGAGGTGCGGTCCATGGTGGGGTCCCAAACTAGGTTAAAGTCACCCCCAAGGATGATAGGATTAGTTTCCTTGGAGAGGGAAGTTTGGAGGAGGTGGCGGATGAAAGCATCCTGTGCCTGGTTGGGTGCATATAAATTAAGGAGGGTAAGCTGTCTGCCCTGTAATGATAGCTGGAGCTTAAGAGATCTACCTTCCGCATCCCGAACGGTGCGTTATATGTTTACCGAGAGACCTACTTTAAAAAGGATCCCCACCCCTGCTGTCTTAGATGGTGCAGACGCCCATAATTGTAGGGGGAATTTAGGATGAGACATGCGGATAGTATCGGTCCGTAAAAGATGGGTCTCTTGGAGAAAGACAATGTCTGGATCCTGAAGTTGGAGGTAGCGCCAGATCTGTCTTCTCTTATTCGGGGCATTCAGGCCTTTGACATTAAGGGAGAGACATTTAAGCTGAGCCATTGATCTGTACCTGAAAAGGCATGCGTTGGCCGGAACTGATGGAATCCCATCTCTCTCTGGTCGGAGCTTGAAGCGGCAGCAGCTGTGGGAGTTGGAGCAAGCGTGGATTCCCCCCCAGGGGTGGAGTGTGAGATATAGTACCCGGTGTCCCCAAAGCTGCCGGTCTCAGAGCCATGGCCCTTCGCTGCGATTCGGGGTCCTCCCCTCGAGTCCAGAGAAAGAAAGGAAGTAAGGGAAAGAATAGAAGAGGGGAAGATTCCCAGAATGGAGAAAGTACCAAATAACTAAGGGGCCAACTGGGCCCAACAGGACCTTTCCAGTCCAGGAGCGGCCCAATGGTGGGAACCAGGGCGGCTCTGAGGAAGTCACTCCTCTTGGGGACTAAGGAAATGGCGGGGTAGGTCTCAGACTTCCCTGGGAGCAAGAGTCGTCCGCCCCCCAGGGGCGACCCGTCGCAGTAACGACGGGGAAAAACACGTCCAAGATGGAGCCACAGGGGGACCCCCTCCGGAGTGGATCCGGAGCCCAACAACCCATCCCGGCACCATCGCCCTCCAAGCATTTGGGCGATCTAAAAACTCGGGCACCTTTAGAGTGACTGACAGGTGTGGGGGAGGGGCACCTCGCCCCCCGTCGCGCCTACAACAGTGTAAAGCTGGTGTGGATACGGTAGCCTAGAGTAACGCGCATGAATAAGCCCTCCCAAGAGCCCACCCCCGACAGACCCATCCCGTCAAGGGAGTGTGGTGCTTTGCAGGCATGATCCCCCACCCCGAGGGACAACCAGACATTGCCTCCCCTGACACTCCTCTTGAGACAACTCATATTAAGTGTATGGACGCCTAGTTGCCCCAACACTTCGTTCAAGTAGTCAAGGCGATCCAACGCCCTCTCCCATCTGAAGCCTCTGACAATGGGGCGTGAGAGGTATGTTCTACCAGTCCATGTGTCTGTGGAGGCCTCTCAACCGGTTATCAGTTGCCCCCGCTGGCGCCAGGGGGGGAAGGCGGCCTTGATCTCAGGCCCTTTCTCGTTGAAGTCTGTGATGCCTCCATGTTCCGTAGGTGTTGGATAATGTCCTGCTTGGCTTGAAGGTCTGTCCCCCCTGCTCCGGAGGCTCCAGCCCTGGGGCGCCCGACCCTCGACCACTCAGGGCGGAGAGAGATCTGGGATGCCGACTCAGTGGGCCCGGGAGAGGAAGGCCTCGATCCAGACGAGATGTTCAGCAGTTGGAGGGCTTCACGAAGAGATCTCAGAGACCTGCGCCTCCCCTTCCAGTGAAAAATCAGAGCAAACGGGTGGCCCCATTGATATTTGACGTTGGCTTCTCTCAGTTTAGCAGTGACTGGCCGGAAGTCCCTACGGCGGCGCAGGGTGAAGGGCGATAGGTCCTGAAAGATTTGGATGGCGTGTCCCTCGTGTTCCAACTTTTCTGTCGCCCTGGCCGCTCGGAGGATTGCCTCCTTTTCTGTGAAAAAATGTACCCTGGTCAGGATGTCGGGGATCAGGTTGGTGTTTCCCCGTGGGAGTGCTACCCTATGCGCTCGGTCCAGTGTGGGTGGGGAGGAGTCCTCATCTCCCCTGACCGCATGCAGTAGTTCTGCGACATATGTCATTATGTCCTGTCCCTCTGCGCCCCGCGGCACACCCCGGACGCGGAGGTTGTTCCGGCGGCTCCTATTCTCTAAATCCTCCTGCTTGAGTTGGAGTTCCACATGTTGCTCCTCTAGAGTTAGGACGCGGCGCCTAAGATCTTCCTGCTCCTCTGTGCGCGTGTCGAGGGTGTGCTCCAGGTCGTCCACCCTAGTGCCAATTTCGGTGACATCTCGCCTAATGTCCGTGAGGTAGGACTTGACCTCCAGCTTAAGAGATGAGATCTCTGATTTGATGTCCTGAAGGAAACTAGACATAAATGCCTGCGTAATGGCGCCTGATTCAAGCATATCCAGCTTGGAGGTCATTGCTGTGTCGTCCCCTGAGGCTACCGGGGTTTGCTTGCCCCACAGGTCCGCCACCGAGGTATCTTTAGGCGCCAATTGGGCTGCGGCCTTTCCCGTCTTGGGCTTGGTCATGATTTCAGCGCCGGGGGTGTAGATCTCACCTGCCCTCGTTCGGTTCCAAACCGGGGCCTCCTCACTTCCCCCTAGTCGATGCTTCGCAAGTCCGTCCGGCGGCAGGACGAGGCGGCGCAGGCCTGACCGCAGGATCCGCCCGTCAGACCAACTCGGGCCCCCCTCGTCGCCGATCCCGGCAGGAGGTATCGTCCCGGGGGTCTATACCCCATGCTCCAGCCGCCGTCGATTCAAATCATAGGGGCCACTCACCTCCGTCACCCCCCGGCGGGGCCCCGACAACTTCAGCAGAGCCTAGGGCAGCCCCACGCCAGTTCTGCTCGGGTACCGGAAGGAGCCCGATCCGGCCCCCGAGTCGCTCCAGTCCCCCGAGCGTAGTACAGGGCACCCCCACTGCCAGTCCGGCCCAACAACCAGGGCCCGCCCCGCTGCCCCTCACCGCCGTCCAGGCCAAGCTCTCCCCACTCTTCAGGGTCCTCTACTCTCAGGGGAGTATATGCAAAGTCAGAGGTCCAGGAGCAGGGGCCTCCGACCACGAGTGTTGTCCACCCACCAGGGCAGTCACAGCGGGGCAGCAAGCACCATCAAAGCCTCCACCTCGGGGCCAGCCATCCGGTCAACCACGCCGGTTCTCAGGGCGCTGTGCGCGATGGGCCCAAGGGAGCCGGGTCTCACCAGGCCTCCGGCTCTGCAAACGCCGCTCCTCTGACCTCGCTGGGCCGCTACTGTGTGGGGGAGGGGCACACGAGGTCCACAGCCTCAGGCACAGCCGGGGGGGCGGGGAAGAGTCCACTACCAGCCGCAGGTACTCACGATAGTCCTCAGCCCCCTCAGGGCCGCCGCTCCATCCCCCGGGCCAGCCGCGATCCCCCTCCTCACCTCCGTCTACCTCTCTGCTCTTCCCCGGTCTCCGCCAACAGGCTCGTGGGGCCTCAGGAGCCCGGCCAGAGTCCGCTCCCAGAGGGAGGGGGCAGGCTCCCCAACTCAGCCCACCGCCGCAGGCAGGGTCTCCGGGGCCAAGCGACCCCCCGCAGGACCTCCTCCGGCCAAGGACCAGCGATTCTCGCGTCTCCCGCAGACCAGGGCCGACACTCCGGTGCGGGCAAGATGGCGGACGGGATCGCCGCGATCAGCTTCTCTCGGCTCTCCCAGCCGCTGTGTCGGGTCGAGGTCCCCCCAAAACTCCAGGGACCTGCAGCGGGCTATACGCTATCGATGGGGGGGCACAGACATTGCCCCCCGTGCCTTAAATCGCTTAAGGTACGCCCCAGGCCGCCCCTGGAAAGCGGAGCTCAGTCCTCGTGCGTCTTACGCCATCGGAGTCCAGGCCACTCCCTAGCTACTATTTTTAAGGAGATTATTAAAAGAAGAATATGAATATGAGTAAAAAACTTTCTTCAAAATATATTTATTGGAGATTGTGAATTAGATAAACTGTATGTGTGAAATACCATGAGTTTTGTTCTGAATTATTATGAATAATAAGTAACACGTTTTGTTGAATAAGTGTGATGAACCATTTAATTGATTTATGTTTGGAAGTTTTTCCATTGGAAGTTGAAAGGGGTTGGACTTTCGGTTCTGTGCACCTTTCCAAGTGTTTGATTACTTTTCCCACTGTAGGGATAGGTGCGGTAACATATTGCTTCAATCTCTTTTGTATAATTGTTCTAAGCAACAGGATATATACTATGTTAAACACATGGGAGGCAAGCGCTCAGTCAATCAATCAATCAGGGTTGGTAAAGTGCAACTACTCACCCATGAGGGTCTCAAAGGTGCTGGAGGGCGATTCTGTTGAGTGCTGGAGTCATCCGAAAAGTCAGGTCTTGAGGTCTTTCCTGAACTGGGGCAATGTGGGAGATTGCCGGAGGTGGAGGGGCAGGGTGTTCCAGGCTTTGGCTGCTAGGCAGGAGAAGGACTTTCCTCCCGTTCTAGTCTTGCTGATACGTGGGACGGTGGCCAGGGAGGGCTGGGCTGATCGGAGGTGTCTTTTGGGTGCATGGAAGGAGAGGCGGCTGTTCAGGTATGTGGGTCCGGTGTTGTGAAGTGCCTTGCATGCGTGGGTGAGGAGTTTAAAAGTTATTCTTCTTTCGACTGGAAGCCAGTGGAGATTGCAGAGGTGTTGGATGATGTGACTGCGACGGGGGATGTCGAGGATCAGTCTGGCTGCGGCGTTCTGGACAGTCTGGAGTTTGCGAAGGAGTTTCTTGTTGATTCCAGCGTAGAGAGCGTTGCCGTAGTCTAGTCTGCTGATGATGAGTGCGTGCGTGACAGTTTTTTCTGGATTCGGTTGGGGTCCATCTGAAAGTCTTTCGAAGCCTGCGGAGAGTGTTGAAGCATGTTGAGGAGACGGCGTTGATCTGGCAGTTCATTCTGAGCCATGAGTCTAGTATGATGCCAAGGTTTCTTGCGTGGTCCGTCGGGGTGGAGGGATTTCCGAGAGCGGAAGGCTACCAGGAGTCGTTCCATGCGGAGTCGGTGGAACCAAGGATGAGGACTTCTGTCTTTTCTGAGTTGAGTTTTAGGCAGCTGTTCTTCATCCAGGTGGCGATGGCTTTCATCCATCCTTGGATGTTGTGTCTGGTGATGTTGGGTTCGTTGTTGAGGGAGAGGATCAGCTGGGTGTCGTCGGCGTAAGAGGCGATTTTGAGCCCGTGGTTCCTGACGATGGTTGCGATGGGGGCCATATAGACGTTGAAGAGGGTGGGGCTGAGGGAGTAGCCCTGGGGCACTCCACAGTTGTTCTCTGTCGTTTCCGAGAGGTAGGGAGGGAGTCTGACCCGCTGAGTTCTGCCACTGAGAAAGGAGCGGATCCAGTCAAGGGCCTTGCCGCAGATGCCGGCGTCATGGAGTCTGGTGGCTAGGGTGCGGTGGGAGATGGTGTCGAATGCAGCTGGGTGGCCCAGGAGGATGAAGGCTGCCATTTTGCCCTGGTCGAGGAGGGAGCTGATGTCATCAGTGGCGGTGAATAGGGTGGTCTCGGTGCTGTGGTTGCTTCGTAATCTGTATTGGGAGATGACCAGGACATTGTTAGCTTTGATGAAGTTTTCTAGCTTGGTGTTGACGACCTATTTGATGACCTTGGCTGCGAAGGGAAGCAGGAAGATGGGCCTGAAGTTCTTGAGGACCGTCGGGTCCGCGGAGGGTGTCTTCAGGAGGGTGTTTCCAGTCATCAGGGAAGGTGGTGGTCTCGAAGGAGCAGTTGATTTTTCCGATGTAGTTCGGGTGCAATGGCACAGGCGGCTCTGTGGAAGATGTAGTGTGGGCAGGGGTCTGAGGGTGCTCCGGAGTGGATGCTTTTCATGGTCTTCAAGGTGTTTTCTGTCTTGAGCGGGATCCATTTGAGCAAGGTCTGTTAGGTGGCGTCGCATGAGGGGGGAGCTGGAGCGGTGAGGAGGTCTTGGTTGTCGTAGTCATCTTGATCTTGTGGTGGAAGAAGGTGCTGAGTCTGTGGCAGAGGTCTTAGGAGGGTGGGCGTCTGTTGTTTCGCTTCAGGGTTTGGCGAATTCCTTGATGATGGAGAAGAGCTCTTTGGTGTTGTGTGCGTTGATGAGGATTCTGACTTGGAGAGATTTCTTCCTTGTGGATTTGATGAGTTGGTGGTGTGCGGTGGTGGCTGCTTTGTAAGCGGCGCGTGTTTCTGGGGTTTTGTTGTTCCTCCATTTCTTTTCGAGTCATCTGCAGGAGCGTCTGGATTCTTAGAGTGCAGGGGTGGACCAGCTTGCTTTCTTGATGTGTCTTCTGGTGGCTTTCTTGAGGGGGGCGAGTGTGTCGGCGCAGTTCGTCAGTGGAGGTTGCGTGCTGCGGTATTTGCATCTGACCTAGTTGGTGGTGGGGTGCAGACGAGGACGGAGGGGAGCTGGTCTTCGGTGTTCCAGTTTCTGTAAGGGAGGCGCTGGGCGTACTTGTGTTCGGTGGGTTTTTTGAAGGAGAAGTGGATGCAGTGGTGGTCTGTCCAGAGGGGTTCCGTGGTGTGGCTGTAGGAGATGCTGTTTCCTCCGGTGAGGACGGGATCGAGTGTGTGTCCCGCTGTGTGCATGGAGGTGGTGACTAGTTGTTTCAGTCCTATGTTGGTGAGGATCTGTAGGAGGGAGGCGGTGTTTGAGTCATCATGGTTATCCAGGTGGAAGTTTAGGTCTCCGAGTAGGATGTAGTCTGTGGATGCGAGGGTGTGGGGTGCGATGAGGTCGGTGATGGTGTCAGCAAAAGGAGTGCGGGGGGCGGGCGGCCTGTAGATGAGGGTTCAGCGGAAAGTCGTTTTGGGGTTGGTCTGGATCTGGAAGTGCTCCATGAGGGTTGGTGTGTTGTCCAGGAGTGTGGTCTTGCGGAGGGTGCTTTTGTGAATGACGGCGATGCCTCCTCCTAGATGGATGGGGCGGTCCTTGTGCAAGATCTTGTATTCGTCGGGAATGGCTGTGGCGATGTCGGATGCAGAGTTGGCGTTGGTCCAGGTTTCCGTGAGGATGGAGATGTCAGGCGAGTAGGTCCAAGGTTTCTATGGCGTGCTTGTGTAGGGAATGTACATTGAGGAGGATACAGTTGAGTGGTGTGTGAGCGATGTTGTCCGGTAGGTTGGGAGATGCTGCTGGGTACGGAGGTGGGTGAAGGTGCCGCAGCAGTGTAGACAAGAGAGAGAGCCAAGGGTGTTGTTCGGCATCGAGAGCTGGCAGTTGTTGTTGCATCCGGGGTTGAGATCGTGGAGGGTGCTGGAATTGTAGCAGTGGCAGGTCAGAGGACCAGGGTCCCTGGCGCTGGTTGCTGTCGGGTCGCGGACGGGCGCAGATGGGCTTGGCTTTGGTGCGCCTTTGGTGCGTCAGCGGCACAGCCGCCATTATGTAGGGATAGGGGGAGGGTGGGTCAGCTGGGAGGTGGGAGTGGAAAGGACACACTGGAGGGGGGAGGGGGCAGCAGCAACAGGGGGAAAACAAAGGACAGAGTGAGAAGAGTGAGAAGTGAAAAAGTGAAAAGTGACAGAAGGACAAAGAGGAAAGAGAAAAAGAGGGCACAAAATGAAAGAGACAAAGAGAGGCAGAGGCAGAACAGCAGAAGAGCCGAGTGCTCTTCCTCTGAACCACCAGGGATAAGGCACAGGCAGGATACCGTGGGTGGAAGAGGGCCTCGAACACCCTGCAACAGACAGCTCATGGGGCAGCACTTAGTGGTGGAGCTGCGTGGGGGGAGAGTACTCACACCGACCAGGGGCCGTATTACTTATTGGCATTGTTTGCGCCTGGCGCAACTTTGAAAAGGTGCGCCGGGCGCAAACAATGCCAATGTTCCCCATTATGGTGAATGCGCTGCCCTGGGGGCAGCCCCGAACTCGCACTGCCCTGGGGGAAGCGCATTCATGTGAGCAGCCGCTCCGTGTTTTCACTGTGCAGGCGGCACCCGCCTGCACTTTCAAAGGGGTTTAGAGATCGCCTTGCAGGCGGATGCAGTCAGGCGGTTGCAATGGGCTGCTGTCAGGGGGCACACTGACAGTGCGCCACCTTTTAAATGGCGCACTGTCAGTGCGCCTCCTGAGGGCTTCTTTGACTCTGTGCCAGGGTCTGTAATATGGCGCAGGCCCAGAGTCAAAGAAATTCCCTCATTTGCATAGGAGACGCCCCTATGCAAATGAGGGGACACCCTCTGAAGGTAGCGCCGGTGCATTAAGTGCGCCAGCGCTATCGGAATTATAGAAGGAGGGGACGCACAAGCATCTGCGTCCCCTTCTATAAAACCAAAGTGCCCCAGGGGCACGCAAAGCGGGCGCAAACGCCTGTTGCACCCCCGGGGCACCTTATGTAATACGGCTCCTGGTCAGTGGTCTTGCTTTTCTTGTCGCTCAGCGACCGCCATTATGCAGGGATCAGGAGGAGGGTGGGTCAGCTGGGAGGAGGGTGCAGGAAGGACACACTGGAGGTGGAAGGGGCCGCGGGGGCGGCAGGGGGAAAATGAAGGAAAGAGTGAGAAGTGAAAAAGTGACAAAAGAGCAAAACTAAGGAAAGAGAAAAAGAGGGTACAAAAGGAAGGAGGCAAAGAGAGGCAGAGGCAGAACAGAGAGCTCAGGGGGCTCATGGGGCAGCACTTAGTGGTGGAGCTGGACAGGGGGAGAGCAGTCACACTGACCAGGTCAGTGGTCTTGCTCTTCTTGCAGCGGAGTGGCCGCCATTAAGTAGGGATCGGGGGAGGGCGGGTCAGCTGGGAGGGGGGAGCGGGAAGGACATACTAGAGGGGTGAGGGGCAGCAGCGGCGGGGGGAAAACAAAGGAAAATGAAAGAGTGAGAAGTGAAAAAGTGGAGCAGTGCTCTGCACTGCTGCAATGGGGTGAAGCACAGGGTCGGGCGCTCAGAAGGGAAGCTTGTGTATCTTGTCACAGGAGTGGGACACACTTCTGACTGAGTTCGAGGACACCACTAGAGATGATACATGCCCGCCTTAGTCCAGAAGCAGAACCGCAGTATGCCATGACTGAACTAGGACAGTGCCATGATGCACTCTAGCAGTGCATGCCAGGATGCATAATGGACACTTGCTACAGACTACACCTGAGTTTGCTTCATGCCTACTGATAGCTCTGTTCACATTTGGTATCCTTCTTGTGTGCTGCCCCACGATAACAAAAATAGTAATTCATGAACTTTATTTCTCGTCCCATAACGCCAGATTGAATGTCATAGCATAAAATTGCGTTCCCTAAAATACAACTGTGATACATAGCTGTGTACTAACTCTGACCCACTCTACCCGCTATTTATAGTTACATTATGCCTTGCGAGTTCCAAACATGGCTACTCACCCAATACGTATGGAATGAAACACCTGAAAATACGTTCACTGCAATTATGTTGGCTAGCCTGTACTCCTAAATAACGCTTTATAATATGTATTCAATTGTTTAAAATGGAAAAACTAACAAAAATACCTTAAAAAACGGGGTCAACATTTGAATATAATGTCAGGCAGAGACAGAAGCAGGGGCGGCTCCTCCATTAGGGCGGAGGAGCGTCACCCCACTGCTGTCTCGCAGTGCGAGAAGCAGAAACATAAAATGGTATTTTAAACACCATTTTATGTTTCTGCTTCCCGCGCTGCGAGAAAGCAGAATGGTATGCCTGGTTGGGGGCAGACAGGTCGGGGAGGAGTGGCTTGCCCAATGCTGTGGGCCCTGACTGTTTGGTCGGCCCTCCGTGGCCGACCAAACCAGTCATGCGCACTCAGTATTTTCTCTATGTAGGCTGCATGCAGCCTACATAGAGAAAATGGCCTCCCTACAGGCGCCCAGCTGGACGCCGTCCGCACCAATTACAACGCTGCCATTGCAGCGTTGTGATTGGCTTAGGGGAGTGGAGGGAGGATGCCTGCTCCCTGACGCGGGACCCAGCTAGGAGCGGAGGCGGGGCGGGACCCGGTAAGTTATGTTTTTTTAATTTATTTTTAAATCCCACCCGCGCGAACCCCCGCGTGAACCCCCCACCCGCATTCTCACCCGCAAGTCATGCGAGGCGTGACTGGACACATGAATGGGAGGAGCCAATTCACAAAAGGCAGACAAAGCCAGAAGGAAAAGTACGCTTAATTGTAGAACTTCAAAAGACACACAATTGATGGACGGAATGCAGAACAAATCAAAACATTCACCCCCAGTCAAGAGATCTGGGTTAAATCCATCATTCTTTTGCTCACCATGCCACCCCAGTTTAGACCTGGCCATATGCAAATCAGTCTTGACCCTGTGCCTCATGGGAACAGTCCAGCCCGAACTGCCAAGCCAGGTCCTCCCTGGACCAGAAACAAGCATCCTAGGACCGGTTTCGGGGTTTCACCCCTCTTCAGCCAGGATAGCTTGATTCCAGTGGCACAGTGAGCCCGGGACCCACGTCTGGGCATACCCGGCGCACTTAGGGCGAGAAAGCAAAAGACACACAATTGATGGACGGAATGCAGAACAAATCAAAACATTCACCCCCAGTCAAGAGATCTGGGTTAAATCCATCATTCTTTTGCTCACCATGCCACCCAAGTTTAGACCTGGCCATATGCAAATCAGTCTTGACCCTGTGCCTCATGGGAACAGTCCAGCCCGAACTGCCAAGCCAGGTCCTCCCTGGACCAGAAACAAGCATCCTAGGACTGGTTTCGGGGTTTCACCCCTCTTCAGCCAGGATAGCTTGATTCCAGTGGCACAGTGAGCCCGGGACCCACGTCTGGGCATACCCGGCGCACTTAGGGCGAGAAAGCAAAAGACACACAATTGATGGACGGAATGCAGAACAAATCAAAACATTCACCCCCAGTCAAGAGATCTGGGTTAAATCCATCATTCTTTTGCTCACCATGCCACCCCAGTTTAGACCTGGCCATATGCAAATCAGTCTTGACCCTGTGCCTCATGGGAACAGTCCAGCCCGAACTGCCAAGCCAGGTCCTCCCTGGACCAGAAACAAGCATCCTAGGACCGGTTTCGGGGTTTCACCCCTCTTCAGCCAGGATAGCTTGATTCCAGTGGCACAGTGAGCCCGGGACCCACGTCTCCATGCCACTGGAGTCAAGCTATCCTGGCTGAAGAGTGGTGAAACCCCGAAACCGGTCCTAGGATGCTTGGTTCCAGTCCAGGGAGGAGCTGGCCTGGCAGTTCGGGCTGGACTGTTCCCATTGGGCACAGGGTCAAGACTGATTTGCATATGGCTGGGTTCAAACTGGAATGGCATGGTGAGCAAAAAAACGATGGATTGAGGCCCAGATCTCTGTACTGGGGTGAATGTATGACATTGTTCTGCATTCTGTCCATCAATTGTTGTTTTTGCATTTGTCACCCCGAGTGGGACGGGTATGCCCAGACGTGGGTCCCGTGCTCTCCATGCCACTGGAGTCAAGCTATCCTGGCTGAAGAGGGTGAAACCCGAAACCGGTCCTAGGATGCTTGGTTCCAGTCCAGGGAGGAGCTGGCCTGGCAGTTCGGGCTGGACTGTTCCCATTGGGCACAGGGTCAAGACTGATTTGCATATGGCTGGGTTCAAACTGGAATGGCATGGTGAGCAAAAAACGATGGATTGAGGCCCAGATCTCTGTACTGGGGTGAATGTATGACATTGTTCTGCATTCTGTTCATCAATTGTTGGTTTTGCATTTGTCACCCCGAGTGGGACGGGTATGCCCAGACGTGGGTCCCGTGCTCTCCATGCCACTGGAGTCAAGCTATCCTGGCTGAAGAGGGGTGAAACCCCGAAACCGGTCCTAGGATGCTTGGTTCCAGTCCAGGGAGGAGCTGGCCTGGCAGTTCGGGCTGGACTGTTCCCATTGGGCACAGGGTCAAGACTGATTTGCATATGGCTGGGTTCAAACTGGAATGGCATGGTGAGCAAAAAACGATGGATTGAGGCCCAGATCTCTGTACTGGGGTGAATGTATGACATTGTTCTGCATTCTGTCCATCAATTGTTGTTTTTGCATTTGTCACCCCGAGTGGGACGGGTATGCCCAGACGTGGGTCCCGTGCTCTCCATGCCACTGGAGTCAAGCTATCCTGGCTGAAGAGGGTGAAACCCCGAAACCGGTCCTAGGATGCTTGGTTCCAGTCCAGGGAGGAGCTGGCCTGGCAGTTCGGGCTGGACTGTTCCCATTGGGCACAGGGTCAAGACTGATTTGCATATGGCTGGGTTCAAACTGGAATGGCATGGTGAGCAAAAAAACGATGGATTGAGGCCCAGATCTCTGTACTGGGGTGAATGTATGACATTGTTCTGCATTCTGTCCATCAATTGTTGTTTTTGTAATTGTAGAACTTCAGCAATGCACAAACATGTGTAAGCAAAATTTACAAGTATAGAACCCTCAGAACAACTAAAGCATTCCCTCAATTTTAAATCTAAAGAGGCAGTGAAAAAGTGGACCTGCCCTGCAGGTGTGCCCAAAGGACTGCAGATTCACACATTTGAGACGTACACCCACTCAGATCTCAGTCAGTCATACCTACTGACTCCTACTTGACTAAGATCAAGAGTTAACACAAAGCTGGCAGGAAGAGACAAGGAAGCAATACAAGCAGAACACACGATAAAGACTGATAGGCAATATGGGGCATTGTCTTTTATTGTAATGCTAATTGGCTTTGCAACACAAAGATGAATTAAAGGACCAGCAACAAGAATTCTCCCTTGGCACGGGCATTGTGACACCTGGTCACTGTAACTGTTCTGGCTTGTCCTTTACTTTTGTCCTTCAACATGCACGACAAGCAGTACATATACTGGGGTACACCATGTTCTTTGAAGGTCTATAGCACGGCATCAGGCTCTGCTGGTGAAGGGACCTCCTGGAGTGTATAGCACCCCATATTAGAAGATGCCTACCACCACAATCTATACTATGAGGACATTGGTGGTAGCTGGATCGATAATTCAGGGTTCAGGCATTTTACCTGTACACCTGAAGGAGTGAAGGCCCATAAGCAAAATTCACACAAACACCCATACTTGGGGAATTTCACTCCTACTGCATGTATTTGCAGGTTGTGTGTTGTTTATTTGGGTTTATGTGTGGTGTGCATGGAGGCAGGATACCACACAGGTGGTGGCCTCTGCACATACATCTTGCTTGCAGAAAACAATTGTATTTCCCCTTGAAAGAATAAAGCCCGTTTGGTGACAATGTCATTAAGGCTGTCCCTGTAACTTAGCATCAGATACCCTATAGTAGAGTTCTGCCTGTCTTCTTTCTGGCTGCATTATAAAGTCCGGATTCTGGCTGAATGATTTGGCTGGTTTCCGGGTGTAATAAACATTGAGCCCAGAACTCTGCCTGAACAGAAAAGACTGGTTAAAACCTGTTTTCTGCAAGGCAGCTCTGTCCAGAGATAAGTTGGATGGACATTGTATGTGCTTTATTTCTGCCTCCCCATTTAATGCTCTGCAACAAGCTATCTGGACCCCACTCAGCATCTATACCCCTTAGGAATCCACATTTTTGCTATGAACGTTTGTCTGCCCTTCCTCTCCTTTATAATACCCTGGGGGAAAAAGGGCAATGAAGATGCTCTCCAATTTGGGTGGGTAACTTTATGCTTTTTGAACTTGACACACCAGCATTGTTGCTCAAATATGCAGTTTTACCTTGAAAAAACAAAAGACGAGAGGCGTTTGGCAAAACAGGAACAGTTGGTTTAATTAAACACTTCTGCTGGGAGCATAGATACAGAAGCGGGTCTGAGGACTGCCTCAAAGTACTATCAATCTGAACAGGGTTTTATACATTTCTTTTGGTATCAAAGTACTTCCAGGGATCCTTTTTTGGTGAAAGAATGCAGTCCTTGTCTGTGGAGTCATAAATAAGGCCCCTGATGACAATTGCAGGTGAGCCTCGACCTTGTGTGGACACAGTGTGGGTTAGTGGGTAACATGCCCAGATGTCCGGCATGAGGGGCGTGTGATCACTGCGTGTACTGTTTGTGTTGTCTTTACGGTGTTTTGGGAATGTATGCACCACTCTGGTCATGTGTGTTTTATTGGGGCCAATCTCCATGGACCATTGTGGTGTCGCTGGGGGATGGCCCTGAGTTTCCTGTTCACACGTTTGTCTTCTGGCCACGTGCCACCCTACCTGTGACCTGTCAATCAGTAACCTCAGGCCTAAGTCGCCGAGCCTGCCAGATCACACATTTATGAGTCGGGGTTGATGGAGAGTTCATGACGGGCGAATTTGATAATAGTGATGCGATTTTGTTCTTAAGTGCAACTGTATCGTTATAAACATTGGCATCGATTCTATCAATATTAACAGCATGATTATCTTCAAATTATTGTCTGCTCCCCAGTTTTGGGTACAAACTGCCTCCATGATTCATTAATGTGTGTTTCTAAACAGAAACGAGGCAATGTGTAAGGCCCAGCTGACTCAGCCAGCATGCTAGCATCTTAAAGAAGTGGGCAACATAAGAACTTTGAAGGCTTGCAACCTAGCAGAACACAAACAAATTGAATATGTCAGCTTCTTAGGAAGGCGAAGAACTGGAGGAGATATTCCAGAACTTTGAGAGAGGTGTGCCCGTATCACAAATGTTCTACCCAATAGCATTCCCTAACTCAATTTCCAGCTGTAGGGGGACATAAGAGTTTTTCTTTTTTTAGGCTAGGTCTTAGGGAAGATTCTAGTTAATGGGGTTGGTCAACCTGACTCCATAACCAGTTGAACCATCTGTCTAGCCCTGTAGTTACAAACATGTCACAGTTTAAAGATATAACTGGACTCTAGCCCTAAATCTATGCTCTTAGCTGCAACTGGGGACTGGTGAGTACAGTGGGTACCAGAGATTTTGTGGGTGCTCCCATCACCTGAAATTTCAACCACTACCAACTGGTCAAAAAATAGGAGTCCCAAAACTTAGCACCCCAGTGGATTTTCTGTGGGTGCTGGTACATTTCCAGCATCAGTAGAACCAGTGGAGCCTCCTGAAACCAGTGCTTCCTTCCTGAAACAAACTCCAGCTTTGGGATTTTGTTTTTGAAAAACAAAAAAATATTAACAGTTTGGTGAACGGCCATCCACCAAATGTTTTGTACATTGGAACCGCCATGACAGTGGTGGTTCCTTTCAATGTACAGAGATGACCACTGGGCCACTGGTCATTTCTATATTTGATGGACAGATGGAGGTCATATCCTCCACCATCTTGACGGAAGGAGTACCATCCCTCAAACACTAAATGAGGCCCTTAGTTCTCTCTCATCTGGATAGAACCAACATCCTTCTCAGAAGTATTCCTGATACCACCATAGTACCCCTGAAAAATATCCTACACACAGCAGCATGGCTCATCAACAGTTCGAAAAAATTTGACTACATCACTCTGACCCCATTCTGATTCAATGCCTATACAATACTCTGCATTCAGGAACTAGCACTCCCCTGGATCTGCTGTTTCCTCACAGTCAGCACTGAGTCGGTCAGCTTGACTCTCTTCACCTCAGCCACTGCCAAACCTATCTGGGAAGTACCCCAAGGATCCTCGCTCAGTCCATGATGTTCAAGAACTATGTGGGCCCACTAACCAGCATCATTCACATCCACGGAATCAATGTTATATCCTACACAGAGGACACCCAGTTCACCCTCTCCCCCTGTAACAAAACATCAAACAACCGAACCAACATCTCCGCATGCATGTCCGAAGTTGCCAGATGGATGAAAACCAACTTCCTGAAGCTTAACACAAACAAGACAGAAATAGTGATCTTCAGTAAAGGCACCTTGTTATGGAACCCCACCTGGTAGTCTACTCATTTTAGACCCAGACTCAACCCAACCACCCACGCAAAGAACCTCGGAATAATAGTTGACAATCAGTTCGCTATGACAGGCTAAGTGAATACAGTCTGTGCCTCCTGGTTCTACACAGTTAATATGCTCAAGAAGAGTTTCAAGTGGTTTCCTTTCAATACTTGCAGAACTGTTACCCAGAACCTCATCACCAGCAAGTTGGATTACGGCAACATACTCTACGCAGGAATTAATGTGCAACTGACCAGAAGACTCGAGACTATACAGAATTCATCGCACAGACTCACTCTCAGACATCTCCTCCCGCACCCACATCACCCTGCAACTCAAAGATTTCTACTGGCGGCCCATCCCCAAAAGGTCACTTTTCAAACTCCTCAAGCACATATACAAACCAGCACATATACAAACCCTTGTATGTGTGCTTGAGGAATTTATCTTCCTGATACCTACCCACCTCTCTTCAGCCGGACTCCTACTTGCACAGGTCCCTCCCATACGCGGACCAGATCCATCGGCCGGGCCATTTCCTACCTCGATCCCAAGGTCTGGAATGACCTACCCCAGCATAGCAGAGCTGCCTCCTCAGTTCTTGAATTTCGCAAGAAACTGAAGACATGGCTCTTCATCTCATGTTGGCCATGGCTCGGCCCACACCACTCCTGATTTACAGTGTCAGGATATCATTCCAGGTGAGTCGTGCACTCTAAAAATACTAATAATATGACAACATTTTTTTTCTAGTAGTTCTTTTTTGAGGTATAACACGTATACAAAACACCATATTGGAACAAACGTAAGTAAGGTGGCATTTAAGTATCCATAGCACAGTTAAGCAAGCAGTTCCTAGTATCTGCAGCTACAACCAACAGTACATCATTCAGTATATAGAGTGAGTAAAAGTGTGTGTGCCCCTCACCAAAAATCCACTAGTATATACTGTGACCATCTAACAGAAATAATATTGCCCAATCAGGGCTTAAATGTTCTATGTTGTGTTTGTGAAACTGACCTAGCATCTCACACAAAAGGGGCATGATATCCCCATACTGCGTGAAATCTTTTAATGTATGGTCCTCCCAAGTCCAGTCTAAGGAAGGATGGTAACAACATATTCGTAATCTCTTAACATGGGGGAGAGTATGCGGGTCTAACCTGGTGTATCGCATCATGCACCCTATTCGCCTATGGTTTAGATGGGAGTCTTTCTCTCACTTAGCGGTCCCAGTAGAGTGGCGGTCTCTCGTCTATCTTCGCTGTCAATTTGTCCAAATATGTGTCCTTGGCATTCCACTATGATGCTGCCCTGTGTCATATTAGCAGCGAGTGCCAGGTCATGATCTCCGCTGTAGCCCACTTAGAAAGATCATATAGACTAAGTGGTACAAGGGTGGGAGGCAACTGGGGATTTCCAGGCCATTGCTACCTGACATTTTAGCAAGACATAAGCTAAGTCTCTGTATTTCATGGTGTACTTGTTCTTGCGTGTGCGTGGCGGAATCCCCAGAAGGCATTGCACAGAGTCCACAGGCAAGGCCCGGCCTGTAATTTCAGTCAGTGTTATCACTGTCTCTGACCTCTGGAACTTCAGCTCTCCCACTCTCCTATAATTCAGAGAAAAAGCTGAAGATACACCTCTTTATGGAGAACTGCCACTAAATTGCCTTCTATTTTTGAACTTCCACCAATGACTGTAACTTTCCAAATCCATGACCTGCAGTTCAGCACTCTTTTGCTCTTGAAATGGGTTTGCGCTCCACGAATACCAACCCATACTTACATACATACATACTCAAAGGTTAATGAAGACAGTCTTCCCCATAGGATAATATTGCTCATAGAAACCCATGTTATTTGAAGTAGGAGTCTCCTACTGTTTGGTGTTATATCTGGGTCCGAGAAGATACTAGGACATTTTGTTTTTTGTTATTCTTCTAACTGTCATACAATTTGTGTATGTAAACAAAACCCTATGCTTCCCAAAACATATAGGGCCTGATTTAGAGTTTTGAGGAAAAGGTACTCTGTCGCAATAGTGGCAGAGTACCTTACCCGCCAAACCCTCTGTTCGCACGCTCATTTAGAGATGGGTGGACCTTGAGTCTTCCATCAACAGAACCCACGTTAGCTCCATCTACGGAATACTTCCCAGGACACCCTAACAGAGCAGGTGCCCTCAGAGGAAGGATATTACACTGCTCACTCTACAGATATGACAAGTGGGCTGGCAGTCATCTCTAATTTTGGCCATCAGAGTGGCGGAGGTAATGCCCAGTCAAAAGAGGGCTGATAGAAAAGGAATCTGAGATGAAGTCGTTGTCTGAGAAGGAAGTTAAAGCATGTGTAAAGCCCAAATGCAACCAGTTTGTTGCACTCTTGAAGGATGAGATTTTCACCGGGGTCCTAGCTTGGTAGGTAGGTTAGGCATGCACGAGCGATGAGACAAGTAGCAGCCAAGTCAACCAGTACAGGGCACCTCTGTAGTCCCTGCCTCTATTCTCCCTTTACTCTTCTCTTTACAGTTGCTGATGATTAAATGTCTGGACCTGGAGATGCTTGCAAAGATAGGCCAGACAGGAAAATCACACCAGAGTCTGAGCAAGAAAAACTCAGGCTTCAACTCCTGAATATGTGGTGAGATGAAGGAACATGAAGGAATGGAAAAGAGTGTAGAAGGCAGAAGAGAGGATACTGGAAGACAAAAAAGTGTCATTTTCCTGATGTTATGGTATGTTATATTGCGCAAGATACACAATTTGCACCAGGACCTTGGTGCAGTTGAGCATTTAAAGGTTTGTTGACGGCTTGGTCCAAAAAGAAATGGCTCCTATGGGGCATCAGATGTTGTAATTACCGGCTCCAACTCGTGTATGTGTGTTTGTTTCCCCAATTTAGAATGGTGTTGCCTGAATTTCTCACCTTTATAGAGACCACAAAGTGAGTCATTGCTGATAATTTATTTCTACATCAGGTAAGAGAATGGTAGCACAGGAAAGTGCGAAAGATGTTATACTACTGCACTCTGATTGGACGCTCTCTCCAAAAATTGGTGGTCTATTGGAGTGGGTGCATTTACTCATTCTTTTTTATTCATCAGCTCTCCAGAACATTGCCAGCACATTGCTTCTTGCAGGCTCCTAACCAATATTCAGCAGTCCTCTACCAGGACAATTTGGGGAGAATGGCAAGTGTTACAATTTGATGTATTGCATCGCAGTACATTGCATAGCTGTAATCACATTGTGATTACAATTAATTGAGATAGTTTACTTCATGGGAGCTTTACATTGCTGCTCAGGTGCTAAGTAGTAATCCTAACCCCTATAAATATATATATATATATATATGTGCAAAGTGACTTCTCCATACATGTGTGTCATTTTAACGTGAACCCCAAACCCCCTTTTAATACTAAGAAATATATTTTGAATTTTATTTATAAATTAAAGCATGAACCCACATACCCAACTCTTGTTGTATTCCTCTTAGGGTGTCCATAAACGGGCTTTCCAGTATCATGTCCTTATATAGGCACAATTCGCCCTGCCCTTATATAGGCATAAAATCCCAGCCCTTATTTAGGCATTAAACCGTGCACTCCAAATACAGGCATGGTCTCTGACATCCGTCCACCCTAACGTCACAACGAGTTCATGAAGAACAGACCCTTAGGCTGCGGGAGTTTCCATAGCCCAGGACTATTGATTTCTTCAAGGACTCATATATTATGCATGAACCATTATTCCTTAGGGGTTCATTCATGACGTCTTCCGCTGTCCAACTCACGTCAATACTAACATTCTTAGGTATTTCTCAGGTATAAATATACCTTCCCTAGCCCCTGTAAATCAGAGGAGACCTTGACTTCAGAGGAGCCCGTTTCCCGGCCTGACGTACTGAGAAGACGCTGTCATCCCTGCACGCAGAGAGTCCAGCTTCCAGTGATCTGACTTCCCTTGCGGGGTGTTGGAGTTCAAGTCTGGCAAAGAGATTCCTACCTCTCTCATTCTTCAGGTATGGAGCTGACAAGAACCTAGAGGAACTCTTGGCATACTAGGCTTAACATACTCTTAGTATACCATAGTAAGGAATACTTCACCTACTTCATACCTCTCCCTACACCTAGGTTAGGTTAGGTACATTGGGGTAGAACTAGATTAGAAACGCATCGTATGAGTACTCGCATTTTTAGTCTGTGTTATTTATGTAAAGGCATATATACTAAAAGATAATGCTATCGCAGTATTATTTATTTCTACTGCTCACACTGTACATTATTTATTTCGCATACTGTCTTGTGATCGTAACAGCACATTTTACTTACACCAGAAACAAGACTGTTCAATAAATCTTTTATTGAAACGCCCGTCTGTTCTTTCTGTGTAACTTGGAGAAAACTAAGCATGCACGATTGAGCTGAGTGAAATAGTTATCTATTGTTTCCACGACTCTGGGACACTTTCTGATTCTAAAGGGAAACAAAGTGGTCATGTCTTGCGGCTGCCAGAAACTACTCCCTTCTTGTTATCCAAGGAGTTTCTAGTGGCCTCTGAGCTAGCTGGCACAAGTAATTAAGTTTAATATACTCGATAGGGACATACTGACCTTAGTCCTATGTCAAACCTATAGGATATATTATTCCAATTCGCAGAGCCTATTAGGGAAATAGGAGCTACACTACACTCTTACCCCTTGAAAAAAACATTAATACCCCTTAACACTACCCATCCCTAGACCCTAAAATAAGCTCTTGCTAAACTATAATACCTCTCGTCCCTGAACCCTAAAACAATCCCTTCTTACCCCTTAACACTGCCCATCCCTGAAGCCTAAAAATCTTTACTACTCCGTAACACTACCCATCCCCGAACCCTAAAAACCCTTACTGCCCCTTAATACTACCCATCCCTAAACCCTAAAAAGCCTTTTTTGAGCACGTCATTACGCACGCGTACGCGGCTCTGCTTGCTTCCCGCTGGTCTTAGAGTTATAACAGCCCGCCGGTATGATACTTCTCCTCCGGCATCTCCCAGGCGGTAGGGTAGGCATAAGAGCCACTGCGTAGCGGCGCATCTGTAAGTATTACTCTGCTGCATCTCGTCTTCAACCAGGTATGTCGATACACGCCGTAAAACTTGTGAGTGTTTTTAATTCTACAGAGGCCCCGCTTTAGAACCGCTGGGACCCGCCGTAGAGGCACTCCGACCAATACGAAGGGGTAATATACATCGACAATACCAGTGGCTTTTCCTTGCGTCTGCATCCGCAAGAGTTCTCTATGTCACGCTAGACTTGGCTTATGATTTGTGGTTGTTGAGCATGTCACGGGTGTCATTGTCTTTTTCTAGCCATAAGGGCTACTATACCCCTCCTTCTAGCGCGTCACTTTTCACCGTCCGTGAGGGTGTATTTTTAATTCTGTATTTTTAAGAAATAATAGTCAATAGTATTGACACGACCCAGTACGGATGATGGCTCCGTGCATTCGCCTTAACTGTATATATAACGAGAGACTTATGCTCTGTCGCTCTGTGTGTTCAGGTGGCTGTATGAGAATTCCAATACTAACATGCGTAGCTCACAAGTAATTGCATGTTGTAATGCATAAGTAGCCGCCTGAATGAAGTCTAATGTGGATACAAGCTTTACCGAGCTTTATTATTATTCGTCTCTCAGTGTATGTATACTATATCTGTTGTTGTTTGATCTCTTTCCCTCTAGGTAATTAACAGGAGCACCACAATTGAGGTGTTCCCCTGAGTACTTTAACTCAAGCAAAGCCTTAATAAAGGTATTAAGGATCATAGGGGTTTAGTTCCCTGCTCCTTTATTTTATTACGCACTTATTCACTTCATATGGTCCTGATGAAGCGCACTGGGATCCGTTAGGGACCCCTTCCATAGCGCGAAACATGTCGACCAGGCCCCACTTTCACGAACACGCACGGGACTGAGAGCAGCAGAGTAATACTCGACCTCTACCCTATCTGCTCACTAGAGGCGCCCTAGTCCCCTACACACTTGCTTTTAATCCATATCCCACGGACCTACAAATAAAATTCAAATTAAGGTACCGGGGAGGTATTTTTAGACACTAGCACCACATCCTTTTTATAGGCCTACACACCCGCATGCACAACTGCGGCATCTCCTAAAAGATCTCCGATAAAGAGCCCTCTCGCGGGGCCCGTGGAGGACAGCAGCGCCACCCCCACGAGGAGCAACGCCCGATGATGAAGCATGACACTCGCAAGAGTGTGTGAGGGCACTATTTTCCAAAGGAGAAATTCCCCATCTTCATCAGATCAGTAACACATTCAGAGACTATCCACCTACATCTGTTTCTTGCAACCAAATTGGTTGTACTTCTCTCTTATAGGAACAGTTACCAACCAGTGAGTACATGTTTTGCGGCTGCCAGAAACTACTCCCTTCTTGTTATCCAAGGAGTTTCTAGTGGCCTCTGAGCTAGCTGGCACAAGTAATTAAGTTTAATATACTCGATAGGGACATACTGACCTTAGTCCTATGTCAAACCTATAGGATATATTATTCCAATGCGCAGAGCCTATTAGGGAAATAGGAGCTACACTACATGGCGCCCAACGGTTTGGTAAGGCGGTAATTCAACGTTAGATACTGAGTAACCCAGCCGTGCTTTTTCTCTCAGAGACCCCTACCCATATACTCCAAAAGACGTCTGGAGTGGGCAGGGTTAAGTATCCACCAAGGCTACATAGGGAAGCACCCTATATATTAGCTGTTTGGTTTGCTCAACGTTGAAGGATACAGTGTTCCAAAATATTGTGCACCTTATCTTTGTTTCCTTGAAACTTGTTCTACATTTTTCAAACAACAAAATGCCTGGCTCCGACACTGAAGCCGGAAACGGTGAAGCTGCGGCTGATCCAGCCCAAGCAGCAGTTTTTAACATTACAGGTTTAAATGAAACCGAGAAGGGTGTTATAGACATCCATCCAAACTTAAGAAGAGCCATCACTCTAAAACTCATAAAACATGGCCTACCACCAAGAGGAGGTAGAGCAGTTTACGTGATAGAGGCACATGAATCCTTTCAGACAGAGGTATTCTATTCATGGGTAATATTTCCTGAATCCAATCCAGTAACACACATGTTTCACTTCTACAAAGAAGATGATCCACCGGAGGAATACATTCCTTTCGAGGATATTGAAATTCCATTAACATACCAGGAGCATCAGCTCTGGTTTAAAGGCGCCCTAAAACATCACAAAAACATTACCAGGCTCGGTCCACTAGGTAGACCAGGAGCAACATGGCCGATTCTAGCCGGCTACACACCTCATCCTGACATTGAAGAGATGTCAGACGAGGAATTACTTACTCAACTCACAGAGTTAATAAAAATCTACAGACAATTGGTCCAATATGTCATGCGGACTTTTACAGTCCAGCAACCATTAACAATTCCAAATCCAACTCCCCAACAGAGGAATACACTAAAAATTACACCACAGACTCTATACGCAGTCATGGGTAAAATGCCCACAAAACGTAAGCAAATTCCATTCTGGATAGCTCAAAAAATTACTCAAATCGAAGCAGTATTTCCAAATACTAGCCCGTATGAGAAACACAGAATACTGACAATCAGTTTACCAATGGGGATCACACCACAACTGGAAGACTGCACCACTTGGGGCTCAGTCTTTGCTGCCATCTATACTAAAACACATGGCATTCCGTCAATTGCGGTAATACCTGATGTCCTGAAACAAATTCAAAACGAATACGGGGCAGAACCTGCTCTAAATTTAGGTATGAAGTTACTGAAAAATTTTGACCAGGTCTCAACAATAATATTATCTAATATTAAAGGGGAGGCAGCAGCAGTGGCGATCCGCCAAATATTAAGGGAATTTGATGTTACAGAACATCAAACTGAGCTACCCAGAATAATTGAACAATCTTATGCAGAATTAGGCAGAGATAGTTTGGGTGGAAGACCAGTGAAGCCGAAGCTATCTGAAAGTCCTGAGAAGGACTCAATTAAACAAACTCCTACATCTTCTAAAAAGAAGTGGGAGACTAATAAACAAAATTCAAATGAGAAACGTTCTCAATCCCGAGGTAGGTCTCCTCAAAAGGAGCCCTCTGAAAGGAGGTATAACCTCAGGAATAGGGATAATTTGAGAAAACCTGACAGGTATCAAGATACTGATACACGTTCCTCTCGTCCCTTTCAGATCTCATCACAGACTTCGGAAAGAAGAGGACGATCGGAACATAGAGAAGAACGCGTGAAATCGAAAGACGACAAACACGCTCCAAAAACCAAAGTAAAACCTCAATTCTCCAAAAAGAAAGTAGCAGGTCTAAAGATCAGACATGCCGGGAATACTGAGAACACAACTCAAGAACGGAGAATGGGCTCAGACAATGCTCGACAGTGCAGCAGAAGTCACAATAGCTCGCCAGAACCTGAAGGAACTTCTGGAGATAGTGGACTTGAATGAGTACATTATAGTTGAGACTGTAGACACCAGGGTTAGTACTCCACAAAAGTTATATGAAATAACACTCCGGATGGAGGGAGACAAACCTAGACAGGTGAAAGCACTTTTTTGGGAGAGACTATCAAAGGGCTATGACATACTTCTAGCAGAAAAGGATGGCCACCACAATTTGTCAGGGAGTGCCCACATGGCGAGGACATTATTATGCCTGCCTTCTCCAACCATATTCCAATTCACCTAAGATATACATATGCCAGGAAATGGGCAGTGGCCCAGGCCCCAGCATTATATAAAAATCATGTAGGATGGGATGAGGACTTACCTCACCATAAAATACATCTGAAACATGAACCAACTGCACAAAGGCAGTACCCAATAAAGCAAGAAGCTAAAAAACAGGTCAGGGAGATCTTAGATCAACTTGAATATCAAGGGGTGATTGAAACATGCACCTCCTCAATGAACAATCCTTTGTTTCCTGTCTCCAAACCAGACAATACATATCGTCTAGTTTTGGACTACAGACACCTAAACACTTGTTCTAAAACTTTTGCAGTGCAAAATGCACATAGCACAGCATTAATGAATAACATTGTGCGTAAAAAATACAAAACAACATTAGACATCTCAAATGGTTTCTTTTGTCAAAACATAGCACCTGAAAGCAGGTACTTAACAGCATTCTCCAAAATGGAGACCCAGCGTCACTTTTGTCGACTCCCACAAGGGTTCAAGAACAGCCCAGGTTTATTCTCAGCGAGGGTAACGGAGTTACTACAAATTTATGACAATGAGGCATTGTCCTATGTCGATGACATCTATCTGACAGACGATGACCTGGAAAAACACTTGAACAGGGTGAACACCATTATACTGGGTTTCGCCTCTGAGGGCTACAAGTTCAACTTTAAAAAGTCCAGAATTGCCCATCTCAATGTCCTATTTCTAGGATATGAACTTTCAAGTGAAGGCAAGAGCTTGGCAGCTAACTTTCTAGAGAAATGTGCGATGCTCCAACCTCCAAAAACGCTAGAAAACTTACAATCCATCCTGGGTTTCCAAAATTTTGGAAGAACATACATTCTAAATTACGCAGAAAGGGTTAAACCTCTCTACGCATTAATCAAACCTGATTTTTCGATCAGAAACTGGACACAGGAACACACAGAAATCTTGCGTTCACTCCAGGCTAACATGTTAGCAACAAATCACTTACAAACCCGCGTAAGTCAACGCAATTTGGTGATCCGAATAATTTCGGGTCAATGCGGATTCACCTACTTAACCTTCAATGAGGGTGAGAAAATACCAATCGCAAACAAATCTCATTTGTACACACAAGCGGAAATGCGCTTCAGTTCAACTGAAAAAATTCTAACAGCAGTTCAAACCGCTGTAGCAAAAGAAAGAGCCTTAGCCCAAGGGAAACGCATTATTGACGTAACCCCGGTACCAGCTTTAGAAGCGGTCACAAAAGCAAGCATTCCAATTGCTAAAGCATTACATCCAAGATGGATACAATGGGTTAATTCTCTTGCTGCAACAGATGTTGAATATGTTTTTGATCCAGATTTAAAAACACAAGCATTCCTGCAATATGAACAAGAATGTCCTCTGCCTACTGAAATTCTGCCTCTCGATCAGTACGAATTCATAATTTACACTGACGGATCAGCACAACCCGCAACAGGGAGTAAGCAATCTTACAGTGCAGCGTGTGCAATCGTTAAAGGTCGCATGCGAAATGGCATCTTCAGACCTTTGGTCACAAAAACTCAGTCTCTAGGAGATTGTACAGCTCAGCGAGCTGAACTACAAGCATTCAAACTGGCACTTGAAAGTACAGATCGAGAATTCCCCACACTAATAGTGTGCGATTCCTTTTACCGTGTTCAGTCGTATAATGAATATATACAAAACTGACTTGACAATGGTTTCAAAGATGCGAAAGGTGGCACAATAAAGCACAAAACGCTTTGGGAACAAGTAGTTCAGTTGAAAAACGAACTACCAAAGGCTCACGTGATCCACACACTGAGTCATCAACGTGATGGCGTTCACGTTGCAGGGAATTCATTGGCTGATGAAGCCGCAAAGGGGGCTGCGCAGACGGCTTCCGTAGCTGCGATCACTCGTTCAAAAACAAAAATAGACGGTGAGATAATGTTGGCTGTCAATGCTTCAAGCAAAGGCAGCAGTGCAGCGTTACCAAAAAAGTTTCCACTCAAGTACTCTTATGTAATTGATGCAAACAACGTTCCTTTTGCTCGAATCCCTGGAGCGTAGAGCAGCCTTGATTTATGAAACACATTTGGGGGAGGGTCTGTCACATCAAGGGATCTCTAAAACAATTTTGACGTTAAAAGAGATGTACTGGTGGCCTGGGATGAATACAGAAATTCACATATTCATCAACAACTGCTTAGACTGTAAATTACAGCGAGAGGGCCACCAGACACCATGCTGCGAATGCGGCAACCCAGTACAGACTCCATTGTTAGACAGCATTAGACTATCTACGCGCCTGCGTCCTACTGGACAAAGGCATTCCCACAAATACTGAATCTAGGTTCCTATGGATATGGCCTCAGCGCTCAGCTGACGCTCAAACTGTTATAAAAGATTTGCGAGTCTTTATCGGCACATACTCAATAGGCACGCTACATTCTGACCAGGGTCCTGCGTTTAGCTCTCGGGCTTGCAAAGAAGCCATGGCCAGTCTGGGCGTTGCATTGCGGTACTCCTCTCCATTCCATCCTGAGGGAAATTTGGTTGTGGAAAGGAAAACCGGGACATAAAGCAGTCTATAACAGCTAGGGTATTAGGTTCGGGTGATGGGTGGGTCAAACACCTTAATGGGGTCCAACGCTCATTGAACAATCTGCCAAGAAGTTCTCTAGGGGGGGTCACTCCATATGAGGTCCTATTTGGGACAAGAATGTGGGTACCAGACCTTGAACACGTAGGCACAGTGGTGGAAAATAAACCGTTTGATATCAAAGATCGTTTGGCTGTTTTACAGGAACTGAATGAGTTAAGAACGAAACAAAGCAACTTATTCCTACAGCCAACCACCACTGGGGAAAAATCGGCGGTCCCAGCAAGGCCTGTCTGGATTCCAAAAGTTGGGGATCTAGTCAGAGAAAAGATTGCGGACAAGAAGGAATTTGGACCTTCTTACAGACAACCAGTACCTGTCCTAGCAGTTCAAGGAACAAGAACAGTACTTCTGCTGCCCCTTGCTGGAAGAAAGGAGAAAAGATTTGTGTCCATCGACCTGATCAAACCACAGTATGTGGCCAATACTAAATAGTAGGCCTCGTGGACTCCGATCTAGTAGCAGACGCACTCCTCTCGCTACTATCCAAGAGGTTCAGACTGAAAGACTGATAACAATCGAGAATTCAGCTGTAACAGATGGAGGACTAAGCAACAATGCTATGGAACTCATCCCTCTTGAACACCAAGTAACAGTTCGTCCAAATACACCTGTCTACACCAATGTAGCAAGTGATGAACTGGTTCCAGTGATTTCTACAAATCCTGATGCAATTCCAACAATTGACAGAACTGCTTCTGGCTATTTCATTAACTTTGATACGTTCTCAGAAGATCCAAGTGAACCTGAAACGACGCCAGCATCATTCGAATTCAAGCAGCAAGTACAAGACTTTCTTCACTTTCTGAAAAAGACTTATTTGGTTTCTCCATGGATTGAACTCTGGATTACAGCTGCACTTTTTGTTTTCCTGCTCTGGTTACAACTGTGAACGTGCTTATAAGTGGCAGATACATCCATGTGAATACTGAAAGAAAAGGCGTGAACGTACTTTTGAAACCTCATAAATCTTCCCATCGTGAAGCAAGAGACTTGTCATCAGTGAACATCACAGCTGTTCCTATACAGGATGGTATAGTGTGGGACAAAACAGATTTTGACATCTAAGGCCCGACGGAACAATTGAACATTCCACATTTGTTTAAAATTTCACTAAGTGATCTAATTTCGTCCAGGACCTATTCTGATGATTGGGACTTTGAGACTGTTAACGACATAATGTTTGACCTAGAAAAATCTGCTGCATTTTCTAAAAATGAATATTTAGAGGGTTCATCAGACTATGAACAACTGTATTGTTATAACCACTATGGTCATCATTATTTGCATAAATCTGCATATCCAAGAAATGTGTTTATGTTTAACCAATGGGAACATTGTCCTACACCACCTAAAGGTAGTTCAAAAACATTTGCCAACAAGTTTCCATATTTTTCAGGTTACAATACATCTGATCCAGAAATGTTTTACTATAAAAATGTAAACAAGACAGGGCTGAAAATTATGTTAACAAATACAAAACAGATTTACTCTGCATTATTTAATGCCCAACTGTCTAGACAGGGTTTCGACTTTTGGAAAGACACAATAGACACAAAAACAGTCTGGGGTACTAAAGATTGGCAAGTGCAGGGGATAGAAGCTTTATTTAGAGCCTGTATCATCCCTGAACAAATAATGTTTTTGAATAAAACCATCCAACAAACATCTTGTCTTGGATTAGCCAAGATCAAGGAGATGAACACACCTTCTGTACCAACACCTGCAAGTGATAACGATACACAGGCAGTGGTGACAGTTGACAATATACTACAACTCAACAGATCTAATCCTGATTGGAAAAAATGGTTGATCTGGCCCACAGACACGAATAACTGTCATGAAAGATTCCTGAATAAAAGTCAGGGCTTTACTATTAATAGGCCAGACCCAAGATACGTCCAAAGACAACATCCGGGGGTAGTAACAACATACAGTGTAGGAAAATTATGCCTCGATTGGCTGCATACGTCTACACTACAGGATGTGAAACAACACTTAACCTTACTTAAAAAGGACGCAGACCTTAGGGAATTCTTGCTTGGACCAAGAAAACCGCGTCAAAAACTTTTCATATATGCCGGCACTTATGCTGCCTATAATGAAGCATGGAAAGTATCACAGATGGAGGCCGCAGAACGAATACGTGAACTTGATCGTATTAATTTAGAGAAAACACTCTCTGTGGTCGACAATGGGTTAACAACTTTGTCCTCCAGAATATATTCATTGGATGGCATTGTATCCTCTGCTATCGACATACTAGAACAAGATTTGGCGATGTTACAGCAAGGCCAATCTCAATTACGTTCTATTGTGTTATTAAGCTGGACGCTGCAATCTTTGCAAGCGGGCTATGTGCCTTGGCGTTTCATCAACACATCGGCTCTGTTTGCTGAATACAATCTAACTGATAAACAGATCGAACTGGCACAAAGAGGAGCAAAGTATACAGTGCTGAGCATTGAAAAACTGGAAAAGTTATCATTCACAGTGGCAGAAAAACCAGCTACAGAATGGCTTATTCATGGCAAAATAACATTACCTGTGAGTACTTTTCAGTTTCAGTATTGCCTCAGACAAATGCAAGCAGGCAAATATGAAAGGTTGGGTAAGGAATACATTAAGACATCTTGGGATTTACCGTATACATATAGATGTTGGAGTGGGGATCATGAAGTGTTTTTGAGCGGTACACACTGTAAACGTGCACTGAGCGGTTCACTTATATGTCAGGAGAATTTCTTTACACGGGGCTTGTAATGGTTCTGTGGCAAATTTGTCTTGCCATCAGCAGGGTACACCAGCTGCTGTGATTAATCCAACGTTTGGACAACTTTCTAATGGGAGTTACCTCATGTTGAATGATCAGAGTTGCTGCGGCATGCTGCCAGGCATCCCATATCTAGTAACGGTCAACTCCAGGGTCACTTGCTGTATGCAAGTATTGTTTGCCCCAATAGACACAGTCAGGGAGTCGCCTCTATGGCCTTCGCTGAACGTCTCTTTTATAAGATTTGATACTTTGAGCAGAATGAAAGCCATGCTTTTACAGCAAACAGTGCCTTTGACCTCGGCCAAAGAAACCTACGATCTACAAGTAGCAAGGACTTCGGCTGAGATACAGACTTTAATACGTACAAACTGCCCTATACATTTCGTAGAAATGATAGGACGTATCTTCAATATGTCTGATACAACCGGAATTGTACATGTATTTAAGAGCATCTGCTCCGGTCTGTTAGCACCTTTCCAGGCAATACTCGGAATCATCCCGAACTTTGCACATTCGGTGTTTGGTGGCATACCATTAATTCTAGCACTTGTTGCCGGAATTCTATTTCTCTTCCTGCTATTGCGCTATGGCCAGCCTATTCGCAGACATCACTCCGAGCGAAATGGAGAAAGCTCTCCTTGAACGAAAGTGCCGTGAGCGAATAGTACAGCTTTTGGGCATGACTCGTCTACGGGACCTTAATACAACTTGGTTCCTGTCATTCAGACCAATCTGGCAAGATTGCATCTTACCTGTTCTACAATGCCTGCTTTGCGGTGAAGAATGCGTGTTGGACACCTGTCTAACATTTCCATCAGCAACGCCAACGGATGTCGATACTCTGCTGGTCCCGATAACGGCCTATGCTCTGTGTTGTCCCCAGAGGCTACCAATCCTGATGTCAGCATTCATTGAGATCTCACAGACGCTTCCGGCTGCTGCTGAGGTACGAGAAAGATCTACAGGCACACAGGTAACAACGGACGCGAACATTGCTGCAGCAACCTATGCTGGAAGCGATGCTTCTCATCTCTGTGCAATTAATCTACTACACAAGGTGTTCCAACTGACACCAACTTTAGTGGATGATGTTTTGTCTATAGAAATAGATGATCTCATGTTTACACCAGACCCGTAAACTGACTCTGATTCAGCATACAGTGTTCCAGAGATGCAGTAACAATTTGGCCTTCATTTTCAAAACAACTTGGAACTCTACCAAAATTGAACTTTTTTCCCGTTTATCGAACGAAAATGGCACTTCAATCTGCTTAAAGTAGAACTAGCCTTATAGTACAGACTTCACGGTACTTCCACGGACACTTAGTCATCTTGTGTGTCTAAAACAGTTCATTAATTTTCATGATATGAAATGACTTTGATTTTTGAGAAACTTATCGATCATTTTCTGTCACATGTAAATATTACTGCTTATTTCATTCCAATTGCATTTATTTTCGAACTTTATGCCTGAAATGAAAAGCATTTGCTTCAGATGTACAGTACCTTTTGCATTTTTTACTATGTTTTTTAATGCTTTTAAGAAATATTTTTAAATATGCGGTACTCCATTTAATGTTTAGCATTTTAAATGTTTAGCATTTTAGTATTATCGTACACACGAAAGTGGAGTGGGTGTTGTATTCCTCTTAGGGTGTCCATAAACGGGCTTTCCAGTATCATGTCCTTATATAGGCACAATTCGCCCTGCCCTTATATAGGCATAAAATCCCAGCCCTTATTTAGGCATTAAACCGTGCACTCCAAATACAGGCATGGTCTCTGACATCCGTCCACCCTAACGTCACAACGAGTTCATGAAGAACAGACCCTTAGGCTGCGGGAGTTTCCCTAGCCCAGGACTATAGATTTCTTCAAGGACTCATATATTATGCATGAACCATTATTCCTTAGGGGTTCATTCATGACGTCTTCCGCTGTCCGACTCACGTCAATACTAACATTCTTAGGTACTTCTCAGGTATAAATATACCTTCCCTAGCCCCTGTAAATCAGAGGAGACCTCGACTTCAGAGGAGCCCGTTTCCCGGCCTGACGCACTGAGAAGACGCTGTCATCCCTGCACGCAGAGAGTCCAGCTTCCAGTGATCTGACTTCCCTTGCGGGGTGTTGGAGTTCGAGTCTGGCAAAGAGATTCCTACCTCTCTCATTCTTCAGGTATGGAGCTGACAAGAACCTAGAGGGACTCTTGGCATACTAGGCATGCTAGGCTTAACATACTCTTAGTATACCATAGTAAGGAATACTTCACCTACTTCATACCTCTCCCTACACCTAGGTTAGGTTAGGTACATTGGGGTAGAACTAGATTAGAAACGCATTGTATGAGTACTCGCATTTTTAGTCTGTGTTATTTATGTAAAGGCATATATACTAAAAGATAATGCTATCGCAGTATTATTTATTTCTACTGCTCACACTGTACATTATTTATCTCGCATACTGTCTTGTGATCGTAACAGCACATTTTACTTACACCAGAAACAAGACTGTTCAATAAATCTTTTATTGAAACGCCTGTCTGTTCTTTCTGTGTAACTTGGAGAAAACTAAGCATGCACGATTGAGCTGAGTGAAATAGTTATCTATTGTTTCCACGACTCTGGGACACTTTCTGATTCTAAAGGGAAACAAAGTGGTCATGTCTTGCGGCTGCCAGAAACTACTCCCTTCTTGTTATCCAAGGAGTTTCTAGTGGCCTCTGAGCTAGCTGGCACAAGTAATTAAGTTTAATATACTCGATAGGGACATACTGACCTTAGTCCTATGTCAAACCTATAGGATATATTATTCCAATTCGCAGAGCCTATTAGGGAAATAGGAGCTACACTACACTCTTACCCCTTGAAAAAAACCATTAATACCCCTTAACACTACCCATCCCTAGACCCTAAAATAAGCTCTTGCTAAACTATAATACCTCTCATCCCTGAACTCTAAAACAATCCCTTCTTACCCCTTAACACTGCCCATCCCTGAAGCCTAAAAATCTTTACTACTCCGTAACACTACCCATCCCCGAACCCTAAAAACCCTTACTGCCCCTTAATACTACCCATCCCTAAACCCTAAAAAGCCTTTTCTACCCATTAACTCTACCTAACCCGGACTCCTAAAAACATGTCCACCCCTTATCACTACCCATCCCTGAGCCCTAAAAAACATTTTCTACCCCGTAATGATACCCATCCATAAACCCTTAAAGCCCCCTACTACCTTTTAACACTACCCTTAAGTCAACCCTAAAATTTAAGCTTTTAAAAAAAAACATTAACTTGTCTTTGAGTCTTCTTTTAACATTTTCAGGCCAGTAAGTGCAGCCATAGAACAATTAGAAGGTTCCCTGCACTCCATCTGAAGAGCATACAGCTCCAGTTCACAGTGCATTGAAAATAATTGTAAGCTCCAATGGGAGCATGGATTCAATGAACCAGGAGACTTACTGCAATCAAACAAAAAATTGTTAGGGAAGCTGCTATACTCCCTGCAACCCCCACAACATTTAAAAAGAAGCTTGGTTGTGCCCCTGCCCCTTCTAGGGGCACTACAAGCTTCAAAAAATTATTTTTTTAAACTCTAGCGGGGCATTAAGGGGCACTCATCAGCTGGAGCAATGAATGTGCAATGAGCGGCTACTCCGCTCCTTCTGAAGGAGCCTCCTGAAGGTCTCTGGAATCCTATTACCCGGGGCCAATCATTTTTTTTCTAATCAGGAGGAGGGCATGCAGCCCCCTCTCCAAGGCTTCAGAATGCACAAGGGACGCCATCCCCAGGGCCAATAACTTTTTTAAACAGGAGGGGGTATGCAGGCCTCCTCCCTGAGGCTTGGAAGGGCCCCAGGGACCCTATCCACTGGGGCTGAAGTATTTAGTAATTGGGGAGGGGGCATGGAGCCTCGCTCTCCAAGACTTGATAGTGCCATGGGGATCCCATCCCCTGGGATCAAATTATTTTTCGTGGGAAGGGGTTATGAGGCCCCCCTTCCCGAGCCATAATATGGCCCAGGGACCCCATCCCCCAGTCTGAAACAAATTATAATTGGGGAGGGGGGCGTGCGGCTCCCTCCTCGAGCCATAATAAGGCCCAAGGGACCCCATCTTACGGGACAGAAGCATTTTTTTAATTGGTGAGGGGCATGGGCCCCCTCCCAGAGCCATCAATTGCCCCTGGGGACACTATCCCCCCGGGGCCTGATGGCAAAAATGTCCCGGTGTCCCCAACCCCTAGGACACTGATGTTCCCTTCAACTCTCTGCTCGCTCTCACTGTAGAGAAAACAAGAGCAGAGAGAAAAACTGCTACCAAGCATACCAATGTAGCCAGCTCCTGCAGCACATAGGAGGGGTGCAGGCAGAGGAGCCAGGGGCTGCAGTGGCCCTGTGCCTCCCCCCCTGCGACCTTAGGGCCTGCATATGCTGTGGTGGGACCAGGACACCCATGACATTTTTGTATTTGTTGCGGCGCGGGAAGATGGGATTCTGTGGCATTCGTATTGGCTCAGGGAGGGGGCCGCAGGCCCTCATAATGGCTTGGGGAGGTGGGCTGCACGCTTTCCCCCTTAATAATAAGATATAGCACTGGTGTGTGGCCTCCTAATTGTTCAGGGAGGGGGTCGAATACTCCCAACTCCTAATAATGTTTTAAAAACACACCCTATTCCGCCCCCCCCCCCCGTCCCTGGCCCACCAACAATTATTTATTTATTGTTAACAAAATGGCGGATCTGTGATCCTCCATGGATCTGCAGTCCCGCCAACAAAAATATTCTGTTTCTGACCCCCCGAAGGACCCCCCACCACTAGGTCTAAAGGGAAAGGCTATCTCTATCCTGACCTGCACCTTATATGTTTAATTTAAATTTTAAGAGGAAAACGGGACTGAGTTCCTGAGTCCTAAAATGGCTGCGTTACATCTTTTTTGATGTGGTGGCAGCCAATCAGATCTTATCTTTATATCTTTCAGGTCCACGGATCCTCTTCCGGTGTGATATAGACATACACTTTGAACCTTAATTTCTCAAAAACTACTGAATTGATTTACACCAACTCACAAAGGCACGCTTTCTGAGCCAAGATCTGGCTTTCTGACAAATAATTCCGCTCAACTGTTTATGCAGTATTGCTGTTCAATTTTCCTATAGAAAATTGCATACAAAGAAGCATTTTGGGACCTCATTTTTCTCGGACCCCACTTGACGGACCCCCCCCCCCAAAACTTTCCAGGAAGGAGCTGAGGTGGATGAGGCTTTTTTGGAACATTTGAGGAAGATTCATCAAACGCCGACAAAGTTATCAGCAAAACAAAAATTCCATGTGTTGCGTAAATCTGGTCCTACTTAGTGGCGACTGCCACTGTGTGATAGATAGATAGACAGACAGATAGATAGATAGATAGATAGACAGACAGATAGACAGATAGACAGACAGACAGATAGATAGATAGATAGATAGATAGATAGATAGATAGATAGATAGATAGATAGATAGAATGAAATGGAACTTGTATAGCGCATGGCTACCCTGAGGCCTCCCAGTGCTGCGGACGGGGTCAAGTGGACAAGGGAGCAAGTGTTAGAGGGAGTCTTTGAAAAGATAGGTTTTCAGGAGTTTTCGAAATGCTAACAGGTTAGGCTCCTTCCGCAGATGGAGTGGGAGGGAATTCCAAGAATTGGCAGCGTTAAAAGAGAAGGAGCGCCCGCCCCATCTAGCCCTCCGTATTCTATGCGTAACGGCAAGGAAAGAGAAGTTGGAGCGGAGGTTCCTGGGAGGATGGTAGGGTGTGATCAGGGATTGGATAATAGCTGGGCCACGCTTCCAGAAGGCCTTGTGTGCCAGGCACATGGCTTTGAACAGAATCCTTGCCCTGATAGGGAGCCAGTGAAGGCTCCTTAGTGCTGGTTTTGCAGATTGCCTGCGAGGGGTCTGGAGGAGCATGTGAGCAGCACAATTTTGGATGATCTGGAGCTTATGGATGGTGAGTTGAGGGGCTCCCAGATAAAGAGCGTTTCCATAATCCAAGCGGGAAAGGATGAGAGCTTGAACCAGGATCCTTCTCGCCTGAAAGGGGAGAAGGGGGAGGATCTTGCAAAGCATCCTCAGCAGGCCGTAGCATGTAGCTGAGAGCTTGGTAGCCTGATAGTTAAAGCTAAGAGAGCGATCAAGCCACATGCCAAGGCTCTTGATCTGGTCTTTTGAATCTGGTACAGGACCGAGACAGTCAGGCCAGAGCAGAGCAGGGTTGAAGGAGGGAGAGTTGCCAAGGAGCATGAGCTCAGTCTTATCCCCGTTGAGCTTGAGGCAAGAGAGTTCCATCCACTTGGCAACCTCCTCTAGGCAAGGACCTAGGGTGCTAGATGACCTCTCGGGGTGGTTTAATGCCACCACGAGCTGCGTGTCATCTGCATAGGTGATGATCTTTATGCCAAATGGATGGACAATCTCCGCCAGGGGTCTCATATAGATGTTAAATAGCGTGGGGCTCAGGGAGGAGCCCTGAGGAACCCCACAACTAAGAGGCAACCGGTTGGAAACGAAATCTCCTTCAAACACCTGTAAGAAGCGGTCTCTGAGGAAGGACTGGAGCCATGTTAGTGCATTGCAGGTCACTCCTAAGTTCTTAAGTCGGAAGATCAAGGTGTTATGATTGACAGTGTCGAAGGCGGCAGTGAGGTCAAGGAGGATGATTGCAGCAGTGCCTCCTTGGTCCAGTATCCTCCTCGCTTCTTCAGTTACCGCAAGGAGAGCAGTCTCAGTCCCTAGCTGAGGGCGGAAGCCGGTTTGGGAGTAATGGAGAAGATTGTTAGATTTTAAGTGCTCTACCAACGCGGTGTTTATGTGCTTTTCAAGCAACTTGCTCAGCCAGGGAAGGAGAGAAATGGGACGATAGCTGGCTAAGTTAGACTGGTCAAGGTTAGGTTTCTTAAGAAGGGCCTTAACCAGAGCACATTTCCAGGCAAGGGGGACCGTACCAGAAAGAATAGATGAATTTACAAGATCAAGAATTGCAGGGCGGATGATGTTGGCAACTAATTTAAGGGACTGAGGGGGGGCAGGGTCAGTGGGAGCGCCTGAGGTTCTTTTAGCCATGATCGAATCCAGTGAGGCTGGGTCCAGAAGAGGGAATTGCCTTAATGAAACTTGAGTTTCAGGAAGCAGTCCTGAGATATGGGAAACGGGTTGTTCATTCTGGGAGGCTGGAAACGACATGTAAATATTTTGAATTTTCTGTTGAAAAAACTCTGCCAGGTTGTTACATCGCATAAGTGCCCCCTCTGATGTTTGTTGTTTCTGGGGCAAGTTGGAAAGAGTTTTAGCAATTTGGAAGATTTCTTTGGGGGAGTTTGCGGCTGAGTTAATTTTCTCCTCATAGAAGGCAACTTGGGCAGCTTTAATTCCAGATTTGTAGAGTCTAATTGCCTCTCTATAATCTAGCTTTCTGGATTCAGAGTAATTCTGTCTCCACCTTCGCTAGATAGATAGATAGATAGATAGATAGATAGATAGATAGATAGATAGATAGATAGACAGACAGACAGACAGACAGACAGACAGACAGACAGACAGACAGACAGACAGACAGACAGATATTACCTACTGGCGATCGCCAGTAGGTGGTTATAGTTAGGACCATGTTTCTACAGAAAAAGCGTTTTTTGACATAGAGATTTTAGTCGCGACTACAGCTGAACCGCTGGACGGAATTACACCACATTTGGCAGAAAGGTAGCTCCTTGTCCAGAAAAAAAACCTTTTTTGTTATTTAGTGTAAATCTGTTCAATAGTTTTTGTGAAAATTAAAAAAAACAAATAAGGATATATAGGGACTCGGATCCTCCGAGGATCCAACAGTCACCGTGCTGAAATGTAGTTGGATGCCAACACTACAAGCAGGAAGTATTGGCAGCCATATTGGGACTCGGCTCCAGCAGAGTCCCCCAAAAAACCTTAAAAAAAGAGAAAGGGGGGGGGCGTGGCTTGGCCAGCAAACATGGCGGACGCAGCTTGAATAAGCTCCATGCGCCCGCCACCTTAATCTGTCAGTTATCCTACCCCATCCGCCTCTAGTGCAGCATATCCTCGGTGCGCAGGACGGAGGAGTCACTTGGGGTGCCGGTGTGAGCCGAAGAGGGATTTCCGCCGGTGGATTGCGGGTGGGTGCAAGGGCCGCAAGGAGCGTGCTGTGGCCGATGCTCGGTGTCCCCTCGCTTGCCGCCTGATCCTGTGTGGCTGCGGCCGTGTCCTGGGCCAGGTTCCGCGCGAGGTGAGAGGGAGTGCTGAAGGGCTAAGCGGGGGTGGCCGGCTGCCGCGTGTCCTCACCCTACCGGGCCTGCCCGGGTGATGGTCTTGGTCGCTGGTCAGGGTCCGGGCTGTAGGGGGGGCCCGTGGGCCCGGCTGGGTTTGCTTGCCGTGGTTGTGGGGCTCATCCCGGGCCCGGCCACCGGTCGGCGCAGGGGACCGGCTGCTCTGGGGCGGGGGGTGGTGGTGCCGTGTGCCGCGTCTGTGGGGCCTGCCGGCGCCGCAGGAAAAGATCTCCCTCGGGGGGGATACCTGAGTGCCGAGGCGCGGTCACCCACCTGCGGCGGAGACTCTTTGTGCGCTTTGTTGGTGCTGGTGCGTGACGAGGTGTCCGCTCGCGGACTTGGGGACTAGCGTCTGCCTTAGGGCCCAGGCTTGGGTCCGGGGTCTAGATTACGTGCCTGCCGCCATTTTGGTTCTCCCTATGGCCTCCAGAGAGCAGGCATTGGCTCCGCCGGCCCTTACATCCATTCTGCACTGCTGGTTTGTGCGCCGTGGTTGAAGCTCAGGAAGTGGGGTACTCATGTGTGGTGCCACGTGGACTTTGGCGATACGTTGGCCCCTGCATTCCACACTGCCGGAGAGGACGCTGCCCCTGGACGCCGGGGTATTAGGGGTGTTCCGCGCGCTGGTGGTCCGGCGAGCTAGGTTCCTTTAGAGGGGCCTGCTTGGCTGTTCGCTGCTGGTTGCGTAAGCGGCTGGATTGGATCCAGTGCGGCTTGTGACCTAGTGGTGGACGATTCCGTGAGGACCGGCCGTGGTGTGCCCCCTGGAGAGTCCCCGGGGTGGCGGATCGGCACCCCCGTGACCCTGTATATCTTGCCTGACCAGGATTTATCCCAGAAGTAACCGGAACTGTTAATTGGTGGGTCTCACAATGGGGAAAGACAAACCTGGCGCCACAGGTCCGAAACAGAGCACCCTGGATCAGTTTGCAACGTCTGCAAGTGGGGGCCCTCCACCTGGCCCCATCCCGGATATTGCAGCCTGGCTTGCGGCCATTACGTATGCAAAGGACACGCTGGAGGCCAAGATTGGCACAGTGGGTACCGAGGTCTCATTTTTGGGCAGGACCTGCGTAAGGCTGTTGACCGCATCACCGAGGCAGAGACGCGGGTGTCGTCTGTGGAAGATACCGTGCAGACCCTTCAACAGCAGGACAATAAATTGACTGTGATTTCCCAAGACCTTGCTACCCGAGACGAAGATGCAGAAGGCCGCGCCAGGCGCAATAGCTTCCGCTTCGTTGGATTTCCGGAGGGTTGCGAAGGCGGCTCCATCAATCGTTTTCTCACCTCGTGGCTTAACGATTTGCTGCCGGCCGATAAGATCTCGGCGTGCTTTGTGGTCGAGAGGGCTCATCGGGTGCTTACAAGAAAGTCACCCCCTGGAGAAAATCCGGTCATCGCCAAGTTGCTAAACTATGCAGACAGAGACGCAGTGCTGCAGTATGCCCGCTTGAATAAAGATAAGCTCGTCTTCGACTCCAGGCCCATTATGATTTTTCCGGACTACACCCGCCTGGTGCAACAACAAAGACAGTCTTTTACAGCAGCAAAACGGAGGCTACGCGAACTCAACATCTCTTATATGTTACTGTATCCTGCCAGGCTCCGAGTGATTTATAACTCCAAAACATTATTTTTCGATTCGCCCGAAGCGGCCTTCGCCTGGTCCGATGAAAGGGCCCACCTGAAACCACACTCCCCGCCACCACTGGAGTCTGACTCTTCTAGGGGCTCGCAGCGGAATCGACCGCGCAGGACAAAGTCCAAGAGGCAGCATCGTTCTGGCTCTGACCGTCGATCCTCTAGTCCTGAACAAGCATCTTGACTGACTCATGGCCTGTGATATTCCTATTAGCACATAACTGATTGCTCATGGGTTGGACTTACCCCGATTATTCTGCACTAAGTAGAGGTGGACGCTACGTATGGTGGCTGACTTGCACAGTCACTAGCTCCCCACGGTTCATGTTTTTTGGGGTGGTTGGGATCCATTGGAGAGGGGGCCTTGGGGTCCGTGGTTTGGGTCCTGAGGTTCCCCTCACCGCGACCGATGCTCCTAGTTCTAGGCAGTATCGGGAGAGGGGAGGGGGGACACCGAAGGGGCGGGGTTTCAGAAATGTAGAGTTATCTTTTTTGTTGTTTATACACGCAGACACACATCCCATTCTTCACTTGGCAGACCATTACTTTTAGACCTAGACTAGATATATGTCCCTTCCGGCAACAGTTTCCCATATCGGTAAACTGATGGTGGTGACGTGGAATGTCCGGGGGCTGCTCAACAAGGTCAAACGGGGGGCCATCCTCAGGCAAGCGAAACGATATGGGGCGACATTCTTCTATTGCAGGAGACTCATCTCCTGGGTAATAAGGCTCCCTGTCTAACTAGGTTCGGATTCCAACAGGTATTCCATGCAGGTTTCACTAGGGGCTCCCGTGGGACCGCTATTCTTATTCATGCTTGTGTCCCCTTCATCCATAGTAAACATTGGATGGACCCTGGGGGTAGATACGTTCTCCTGACGGGGACGCTGTATGGTGAACCGCTCACGCTGGGCAGTGTATATGCTCCCCCGCCCCTCGGGACTACGTTTGTGAAAGGTTTGACTCGACTGTGGGGTGAACTCCCTGAGGGTCTGTCCCTATTGGGTGGCGACTGGAATGACATTATGACACCATTCAATAGGAGTCGGGGATCGGGGGTGGCTCCCCCCGCAGGTACCTCTAAATTATCATCGCTTGCAGGGGCACTAGGTTGGGCGGATCTATGGCGGGAATACCATCCCACCGAGATAGGCTACACATACATGTCGTTGGTGCATGGCTCCATGTCTCGATTGGACTACCTGTTCACACCTTGGAGTTATGTCCACAGGTTCTCCCAGGTCTCACATCTTCCGAGAGCGTTATCGGATCACTCGCCTGTTACGGTGACACTCCTCTTAAATTTTCAAAAGCCCCCCCTCAGATGGCGGATGTCCCTGTGGCATCTGCGTGATACTGATTACCAGGAGTCTCTCCACTCTGCGATCCACGATTATCTCTCCCTGAACGTCGACTCCGCTCCCTCTAAAGTAACCCTATGGGAGGCCCTGAAACCTACCATTAGAGGGGTGGACATTGGCTATAGGACTAACGACAAGCGCTCAGCTCAGAGGTCCGAACTTGAGGCCCTGTGCATTTCCTTGGAAACAAAATACTCGCTGGAGCCCACTCCAACCCTTCGGAGGAACCTGTTCCTCGTGCAACAGCAGCTGCACCATCATCTTACAGTGGAGGCGAAAGAAATCTGGTTGGCGTCTCAATATCGGATATACCAGTGGGGGGACAAATCCAGTAAAATGCTACATAGATTATGTCAAGCCAGGCAGGGCCCGGCCATGGTCCCAACCATCAGGGGTAGTGATGGTGCCTTGCGTACAGTCCCCGCGGAGGTGGTGGAGGAATTCGCGCTTCATTTTTCCACGCTGTATACCCGGAGGGAACAGGTCTCAGGAGATATCATCGCAGAGTTCCTACGGGATATTCCGCCTCAGCGGCTATCGTATCAGATGAAAGATCAATTAAACGCCCCCATTACAATAGACAAATTAACAGCCACAGTCAACGTGATGCGCCCAGGCCAAGCTCCGGGTAATGGGTTCCCTATGGAGTTCCTTCGCTCCCATATGGCCTCGCTGGGCCCGCACTTATTGGATACTATCCACGAGGCCCTTGAGACGCAACTACTGCCTCAGGACTGGCGTCAAGCTGAAATTGTCCTCTTTTTAAAGCCCAGCCATCCACCAGAGGATCCGTCCTCATACCGCCCTATCTCCCTAATCAACTTTGAATCCAAATTACTGGGGACAGTCCTGGCGGACCGCTTGCGGTCATGCATTCAGGATCTGGTCCATATGGACCAATCCGGCTTTATGCCACATCGGGCCACCGACATAACATCCGCCGGGTTCACAATGCGATGGCTTTGGCCCCGGAGCTGGGACGCCCTGCGGCCTTACTCTTGGCAGATATAGACAAGGCCTTCGACTCCCTTAGCTGGGAGTACCTCTTCCAACTCCTAGAAGCGATTAATTTCGGTCCACGTTTTCTAGCTTATGTGCGCCTACTCTATACGGAACCTATGGCCTCTATGCGTATAGCTGGCCATCGTTCTCCCTTCTTCCCTATTGGTCGAGGCACACGTCAGGGCTGCCCCCTATCCCCTCTCCTCTTTGCCTTGGCAGTGGAGCCCCTGGCGGCGTGGGTCCGTGGGGATCCGTTGCTCAGAGGCTTTGACTGGCCACGCTCACAGCCGGACCGTATTGTGCTTTATGCAGATGATGTCCTGTTTTTTATGACCGACCCTTGGATTTCGGGGCCACGTATTCTGCAGATCCTCCGGGTCTTCGGCCAGAACTCTGGGCTCCACACTAACCCTGCTAAATCAGTGCTGTTCCCAGTATGTGGCCATCAGGGCAGAAGCACTTGGGCATCCCAGTTAAAATACGCCACGGAAGGGTTCCAATATTTGGGAGTATTTGTGTCCCCCTGTCCGCAGATTTTGTGGACACGCAATATAAATCTGCTCCTCGCCAACCTCCGCGATGAGACAGCTATCTGGTCTTCCCTACCTCTCTCGTTATACGGACGGTCTGCCATATTTAAAATGGTCTCTCTCCCCAGGGTTCTTTACGTCTTCAGAATTTCCCTTACCATATACCGCGGGCGTGGTTCGCGTGAATTAATGCCATACACAATACATTTTTATGGGGGGGAGGGGCCATTCAAGTGGCACTTCAGACCTGTGCGCAATCCACCTATTGTGGAGGCATCGCTGCTGCAGACGTATACTCCTACTATGTGGCGGCTCATCTGTTAATCATTAACGACTGGTGGTATAATTCGCATACGGACCCGGCGTTCGCATTAGAACATACTGCCATGGGGAGGACTCCCCTCCTGCAGTTACTCTACAGTGCGCAGACTCTCGACTTTTTACCACACGCCAGTCGCACAACGATCAGGTTGTGGCGGTATACGGTTCGACAAATGGGATGGCACATGCGGCTGACGCAGGCGACGTCCTTATGGCACGGTAATTATTTACGTCAGGTGGTCGCACTGAAAGGGTTCTGCCAATGGGACCTGATTGGTAGCTCCACTTTGGGGGACATTATGCGGGGCACCGTCCTCAAATCATTTCAGCGACTGCAGGAGGAGTTCCATCTCCATAAAACCCAGTTCTATAGGTACCTCCAACTACGTCATGCCTTGACTCCCTCGCTTACAAACATAACCGACCTCCCTGAATTCCAACCGCTAGAAGGCCGCCTTCTTATGGGGGATCTAGGTGCACACAAAATAAGACAGATATACCAGACGTTGACGACGCACTCCAACACAACCCTGCATAAAACGAGGAAGGCGTTACAGGATGACATTCCAGACCTGACGGATGATGACTGGGCGGAGGCGATAGCTAGTCCTCGTGGTGCTCCGCTCGCTTCCAGATACTGTCTTATTCAGTTTAAGTATGTGCACCGCGTGTATTACACTCGTCTTCGTCTTTTGAAGATGGGAGTTGTGGCTTCCCCCAGTGCTTACGATGTGACAGGGAGGTGGGGACATTTCTACATACGGTGTGGAGCTTTGTGGCCTTACAGCCCTTCTGGCATAGGGTATCGACCTGCCTTAAAGAGGTGCTGTCCTGGGACCTCCCGCACGATCCCCGACTGTTTTTATTTCATAGTACAGAAGACATAGGTGGGAACCGATATAAGCAGCACCTACTCTTTCTTGCTCTCACAATCACCAAACGTGATATTGCTCAATTATGGAAGGGTACTTCTCCACCGACAATAGGAAAGTGGCGAAGAGAGCTAGACAAATGCATGGGTGCAGAGATGGCGGTTTTTCAAGCGAGGGGGTGCCCCCAAAAACATAGAAAAATATGGTCTCAATGGGCGGCATACCGGGACATTGATCTTCCTCCTCTTCCATCACAATCCCCGTAACAGTAGCCCTATGGGAGGTTTGCAGACCACAATGTACAATGTATTGTTTTATCTTTTTGGGTATACGAAGGTATTGAAATTTGCTTGCCAATGTGGGTGGGGTGGGAAAGTCTCCGCTCAGTTTTCAGTGTTTTTTAATTTGTTATGTATACAAATTGTACCCATTGATATTTTCACATCTGGTAACCTTTTAATAATTTGTCTTCCTGTGGATTATGTCGGGCCCTCGCCCACGTGGTACTTTCAAACCTAATAAAAAATGTTTTCAACAAAAAAAAAAAAAAGAGAAGGGGGCAGGGTAGGAATACCTTGACCCCCTACGCCTCTTGGAGCAAAATAGAATTTTGTTTCAGCAGAAGTTGTGCTGGTAACGCGTCTCCTGCCGAAAATGTTAAAAAAAAAAGAATTGAGGGCTCCCATGCTTCTGTAATGTTTAGCCCCCGGGTGGGCCAGGTCCCGAGACATGAGGAATTATGAAAAGTAAGGGGCGCACAGAGCCCCCCTCCTAGGGCTTGTGAAAGCCCCGGGGACCACCACCTCCCCTGGACACTGCTTTTAATGTATGCTCCCTGGGGACTGTCACCTCCCCAGGGCAAATCTCTAAATAAATGTGGGGGGGACCGCACGCCCCCCCACAGCCCCGGGACCACCACCTTCCCGGGGCGCTAAAAAATGTGTATGCAGGTGGGCCCGCTGAGCCTGCCCACGCCCCGGGGACCACTACCTCCCTGGGACAAATCACACTAAACTAATGTGAGGCCTACACGGCCCCCCTGCAGCCACAGGGGGATGAGGTTGAACGCAGGGCTTGGCCTGGCATTGTGCTGCCATCACCCAAGCTTCCTGCCCGCCTCCTCCTTGCTATCCATTGTTCATGTCCCTGATCCCTCATTACAGCTGTGTGTGGCCGCAGTGCTGCCACTGCCTTTCCGGCCTGCCTTAAACAGTTAACTTGCTGCACCATCCACCTCCTCCCTAACCTCTGTTGTCCAAGTCCATGCACCAGCCCCTCCCTCCTGCCCTGCATGGTCCAATATGCTGCCACTGCCTTCCATTTAACTCAATGTCCCTGCCCACTCCTCCTGCCCTCCATTCCCCAATTCTTTGCAGCATCATTGTCCTCCTGCTTAGCCTCTGTGCTTAGCTTGCTGTCCCTACTGTCCTTCCCCCTGCCCTATGATGTCTGTGTGCATACCCCTGCTTACTCCTTTTTTCCCACCATATTCCATGTGCCTGCCACCCTTCTATCTACTCTGGGGGGCATATTCACAAGAACGTGTGATAACCACCGCAAGTTTAGCTTAACGCAACTTCTCACATCGCAGTCCATCGCGGGAAAACAACGCCGTGTTAACGTAGCATTCTCAACCTGGCGTCACCATGCGATAGTCCCACGAAAACTCGTCAAATGACTGCGTTAAAAACAACGCGACGCCGAAAAAATGCGAAACACCAACGCGAATAAAGTTGCGATGAGGCACCAACAACAACTGTCCGTCACCAACACAGTGTCATTGGCAATACAGACGGAAAAATGGCATCCCATCGTGAATGCAGTCGGAGTGCCGAGGAGGCCAAGATGCGCTGGCACGATGTGAAAAGCCAAACCAAGCAGAAACCCCCTGCCAACAGGAAGGCAGCAGCGGCGAATGGAGGTGGGAGTCCTGCGCCACAGGAGGAGCTGGAGCGAATGGCGCCCACAGTCATCAGTGTGGAGACGGTGCAAGGAGTCTGGAGTCCGGACACTGCTCGACATGACCTGACACAACAGCAACAGGGTGAGTAACGAAGAGGGACTGTGGGGACGGGGGGGACGGGCACAATGGCACACATGCACAACGACGTGCAGCACACTGCACACCCACAATAACCCTGGGCCATATCCCTGATCCCCGTGGCACACTGCAGCACACATACAAACATCAAGTAGGCCCCCATTCACCATGTGCCCAAAGGGGTCCCACCCCACACATCACCAATTACACAGCACACACATGCACCCGTGCGAAACCCAGCAAAGATGCGTATGTGAGAGCCACACTGACAATGCAAGTGACACCACATGACCAGCAGCATAGATGGAGTACAATCACCATGACACTGTGCACGCCACGAGACTGAGGTGGCTGAGTGTGGACCACATCCGGAAAGGAGCAGGTCACACTCTGACACATCCACCTGCACAAACAACCACTGACGTCAACAACACATCTGCAGACAAACAATGCACAAGAGTTCAAAAACCGTCCAAGAGCACAAATGACCCAAGTCGCCAACATCACAGCACCTCAAAAGCACAAAAGCCAAAGGCACACCGCCTCCAAGGGATGAGGGGCAGTAAAATCACAGCTGCAGGTGCGACTCCCACACAAAGCAGCACACACACATAGCAATTACAGCACACCCACATGGACGACAATGTGGTACACAGCCCAACACCTACACTGCAGAACAGAGGACACAACTGGGTCCTCCTGTGCGTAGAAAATGGCCAATCACATCTGACATAGCAGGAAACTGTGAGATGCAAATGTATGTGTACAACCTCACCTACCTCATGTAGTCCAAATGTCCACTGTCCCGCATCAAATAGTCCGCCCCTCCCAAACAGTCACAATGTACATTGTCATGAAGTCTGAATGTAAACTTGAACAATGCGGCAACATACATGCCAACACAATGTCAACAAGCATCTCCCCTTCACATTGCAGAGGGACACACAACATCTCCAGCAGAGCAGACCAGACAACTCTACAGTGATGCTGAAGAGGACCACCACACTTCCGACACCTACGCCCCACAACAGTCCATGGACATCTTATGCAATCGACCTCCAGGAGCAGGGCAGCACCGCTGCATCGAGGATACCCCACCCCCTGCACAGACAACACAGCTGGACGCACCCACCACCCCGGCTGGCTCCCAGCAGCCCACCCAAGCACACATCGCATTCCAAGGCCAGGTGTCAGACTGCCAGAAGGGGGTGGCCGAACATGTGCGGGTGGGGTACTACCTCATGGAAGCCGAACCAGATCACATACGTGGGTGTCTAAGTCCCATCAGGGCCCACCAACACTCCCCAACGGAGACCCACACTGCGACAGAGACACATGCCTTTGCACATTTCCAGTACTGAACCACACCGAGGGCCACGGGATGATCATCCACACCCCCACGCCGGACTGGCGTACGCCGGCCCAGTTCACTCCTTTTACGTATTGAGTGGGGGACGACAAAGCTACATGTGCAATGTCCCACCCGCTGAGTGCGGTGACATGGCTGCGTCCACTGTCCACTACACTCCAAACACCAGCAGTGCATGTAGACATGGCTGTGTCTGTGGTCTGCATACTGCAGTATGTCCAGCACATCTCCGCCACACTTGGCATTGTGTACATACTCATTCATGGGTCACTTGCCTCCTTCGCACATGCCTTGTTCCCACCTCTCCCCACATTCCGGTATTGTGTGGCTGAGGTGCCATGCCGTCGATGGCTCATGTACATGGCTGACCAAGGTTGCCACAGTAAGTTGTGCAGTCGTGTCTGGTGGGGGGGCATGTTGTTTGGCATGTTGTATGTGATTTTGTGACGTGTGCAGTGCCAGAGTTGTGAGTTGCATGATTGTGGGGTTGAGGTGTGTGGTGTGTTCATTTGGTACTTGCCAACGGGCAGTGCATTCCCATGGGTGCCATCCTGGAGGCGCTGGTTGATGTTGGACTGTCGGAAGATGAAGGGATCATGCACACTGCCTGGGTAGTTGGCCATGACATTGGTGAGGAGTCCCCTGTGGTCCACTATTGCCTGCACGTTGATGGGATGCGTGTTCTTTCTGTTGGGGTATTGTGTGCGGTGTTGGCAGGGGGCACAAGTGGGACAAGTGTGCAATCGATTGCCCCCGACACATGCGGGGATCCAGCTATGGCGTATAGTCCTTGCTTGGTCTCCAGCTGTTCCTGCACATTGTGGGGGACATATGGTTGCTGGGGTCCATAGCTGGTGAGGGCATCCAGGACAGGTGTGAGGAACTTGGATGGGGCTGGCTGTGAGACTCCTCCGACTCGGGCGGTTGTTGTTTGGGAGGATACCAGAGGCCAACAGGTGCAGCACAGCCAGCAGCTTTGTCTGCGGAGGGATGTTGGTTGTCCGCTGTTAGTACCGTCAGCCTGTGGGCAATGATGTTCAGGATGCGGAGGATGGTTGTCCTTTTGGGCCTGTAGTGGGCATTGGCATTGTCTGGTGTTAGGTCTGTGGGGCTGGTGCATTTCCTGAAGGTCCGCTGTCTTTGTCTGCGCTGCCTCTGTGGTGGTCCGGGGAGGGGGGGCTGGGGGGTCCGTTGGGGGCTGGCGGTCCTGGGGGTGGTGGCGGTGGGTGTTGTTGCCCTCTCGGAGCTCCAGGAACGCCTACTCTGCATCTCATTAGCGTTAGTTGCCGGGGTCATCTGTGGCGATGTTTTTGCGACTGCTTTCGCAGGAAAACTGGTGTTATGGGCTGTTAGCACCAGCTTGTGAATGGGGCGATAAATTTAGCGCGACTTTGGATGCGTTAAAGTGCCGATAGCTCCTTGAGAATATGCCCCTGAGTGTTCTGTTGAGATGCCACTGCCCCTCCCACCTGCCTAGTATGGTTAGATGGCTGCCACCTGTCCCTGCACCTCCACCTCCACCCTGCCTGCCCAGGTTCCATGCTCCTATCCCCTCCCACCTGTCCTCCATGGTCCATTTTGCTGCTAATCCATGCTCTGTTGTGCTGCAACTGCTCCTCCTGTCTGCCCTGCCTGGTCTGTTGGTAAATCCCTTCATTTTAGTTTCTGGAGCACGTTCCATAACCTTTATGGGAAAATCATGAGAAAACAGTTTTCTCTCAAACATGATTCTTGAAATCCCAGCAGAAGGCTTTTCCACTGGGTAAAATAACCTTAGAACACACCACAATTTCTAAAATTAGTATGGTACCATCAACAAATAATTTATATTGTAACTAAAGTCTGTTATCATCAGTGGTGGTCGGCATGGCTTGCGGTGGCGGGTCGGGGGGAGTTGTGCGGCAGGGGAGGGTTGAATGCTCAATATAAAAAAAAAACGTACCTTGCCGCCGGTCCCGCATCTCTGCTCCTGCTCTACCCGTCTGGGAACAGAAAGCACATCCAGGACCCACTGAACAATCACAACGCTGCAATGCAGTGTTTTGTTATTGGTAAGCACCCAGGCTCCCCTGACCAATCACAGCGCTGCAATGCTGCACTGTAATTGGTCTGAGCGCCCGAACACGGAGGGGTGGGCATGTTCTCCATGTAGGCTGTAATCCAGCCTGCATGGAGAACAAGGAAAGTGTGCATGACTGATTTGGGCGGCCTGAGATAGCCGACCATACAGTCATTGCACACTTAGGAGTGGGCAAACCACTCCTCCCCTGCCCTGCTCCGAGAGCAGAGCAGCCCCACCTACCTGCCCGCCTCAAAGCAGCACGAAGCATAAAATGATATTATTATCATTTTATGTTTCGTGCTCTGCACTGCTCAAAAGCAGTGGGGCAACATTCCTCTGTTATAGCGGAGGAGCCGTCACTGATTATAATCCTTTATACGTTCTCCTTTTTGCGATCCCCAAAACCTGCTATTCACTACAATGCATTTCAATATTGGTCCCAAGATGGTTGCCAACACGTCCTGGTTGAAGTGTTGGTAGCCAATCAAATTTCAGTAGGATTTTGGTCTCCCAGATATCTATATTTTTTAAACCTAAATATCTCTGAAACTACTGAATGGATTTACACCAAATTACAAAAAGCCTGCTTTCTGAACCAACATCTAGCTTTCTCCCAAATTTGGTATAATTCCGTTCAGCGATCCGGGCTGTATCACCCCGAAACTTTCAGCACAGCAGCCGAACCAGAAAAGGGAAGTTTTGTGAAACGTTCGTGAAGATTCTTCAAGGAGCGCCAATGTTATTGGCAAAACAAAATCACATTTCTTGCAAATTTTTAGTTTATTGCCACCAGATTAGTCCGCCATGACGCGTTTTGGCCGGTTGACGGCCTTGATCACATGACATATAATTGGCTTTAATGACCCGATTGGAAATGGGAGCTGTGATCACTGCAGTCTTCAATAAATGAGATGACTAACTCTCCTGTGTGTGGCGACTTCATGCAAGGGCAATCTTTGGATGGTTATGTGAGCGACATGTCCGGCCGCGAAGACGCCCCTCTGTTTATAAAGCGGATCTGCGGTGGCTTGAAATTCAGGACGCTGAGAGAACGGAGAGCACACTATTGAGTGGCATGATAATGGCAGCGTATGCAGTTTTCCTGTTTTTAATCAACCCACTTGGGTAAGAGATTTTTAAATTGGCTAAATACAGCAGCACCCACTGGGGATGTACTTTTGTGGAACCACAAGTACCAGGATGCAATGCGGCACACGCCCACTGGGGCGGGACTTTGTGAACTTTAAAACAGGTGTTCCACATTCGCTGCTGTTCTTTTGCCTGCAGCCAGTGAACAAGGACAGAGTAATGTCCGAAACGCGTTTGGTTTTAGTGACCCGATTGGAAATGGGAGCTGTGATCACTGCAGTCTTCAATAAATTAGGTGACTAACTCTCCTGTGTGTGGCGACTTCATGCAAGGGTAATCTTTGGATGGTTATGTGAGCGGCATGTCCAGCCGCGAAGACGCCCCTCTGTTTATAAAGCGGATCTGCGGCGGCTTGAAATTCATGACGCTGAGAGAACGGAGAGCACACTATTGAGTGACATGATAATGGCAGCGTATGCAGTTTTCCTGTTTTTAATCAACCCACTTGGGTAAGAGATTTTTAAATTGGCTAAATACAGCAGCACCCACTGGGGATGTACTTTTGTGGAACCGCAAGTACCAGGATGCAATGTGGCACACGCCCACTGGGGCAGGACTTGGTGAACTTTAAAACAGGTGTTCCACATTCGCTGCTGTTCCTTTGCTTGCAGCCAGTGAACAAGGACAGAGTAATGTCCGAAACGCGTTTGGCTTTAGTAACCCGATTGGAAATGGGAGCTGTGATCACTGCAGTCTTCAATAAAGAGGTGACTAACTCTCCTGTGTGTGGCGACTTCATGCAAGGGCAATCTTTGGATGGATATATATATATATATATATATATATATTTCACAAAATCCCTCCATCCAGACAAGGGGACACAGCGGGGTCTTCAAGAACATCCATTTATTTAGAAAACGGTATAATGCGTTTCGGCTGGTGTGTCTTTCTCAAATGCCTGTGACACCGGGGGTTTCACTGTCCATCGTTTTGAACGTGCTACCTCACTCCTATTGGTGGGAGCACAGCTCACCCAAATCAGTTGCAAGAGCATTCCTGCTACGCCTTATCCCGGACTGCAGTTCCCAGCCTGCATCTTGTTTGTTAACTGGGGAAATGTCTCTCTTCAGCACAGTAATTCATGTCCCCATGGTGAGTATGGGCTATTATTTAAAATATAGTCGTGCCCTTACACAGTTCCCTTCATTGCCCCTCGACATCAGTTGAAATAATAAATCAGTTTCTTGGCCCCCTACATCCTGCCACAAATGCCGATTAGGAACATACCCGGAGACGACGTTACAGTGAACTCGTCTTACCGTGAAGTCACGGTCTGTTTACTTGACAGCAGTTCCTTGCTCCTTATATATAAACCTTCAGTGGTCTTGGCGTACTGGTGGTGCCAGAGTTCAGCGCTACGCTGAGCGCTGTCAAATAATCAATTCAGCTCAATCTTCGTGAAGAAAGCCTCAGCACTCCAGGCAGTGTTGTTGTTTTTGCGTGTTTATTTCCATAGTCTAATGAACTTCTATTAAAGAACAGCTGGGTGGCCAGGAAATTGTAAGCAAGAGAAAAAACAGCTCATAAGCATTCTCTATTTAGAAGATTTACGTCATTATGTTTAACCAGTTAGTCACAGAGATACAGCCTTATTCATCAGGAAGTCCTAGAGCAGCCATCTTTCAAAGCAAGAGCCACAAACAGTACACAGTAATTACAATGTATTGTAAATAACATATATATCCCTGAATGCTTCTCCCAGAATATCAATCTCCTTTGATAGAGTGGAAATCTCATTTCATATCTAGGGGTGCATCATAATCTCGTGTAGAGCTCACCCAAATACAATCATCTGCTGTATTAACATGAAGTGCTAGAACTGTGAAATGTATTAACATGAATACGTGACGTATTTTAGGTCATTGATACATGTTGTGGAGAATCAACGTAGAAAATGAATGTAACTAGCAGTGAACATTAACATGAAGAACTCGTGCTGTAAAGCTAACAACTACTTGTGTATTAAATGTACTTATTAATAAAGTAAATGTGTTAGTTGAAATTGCATTGATTTTTTATGTGAATTTGTAAAGCTTACATGATGTTTTCTTTTGTTAGCTGAAATTGTAGGCCTGAAATGCAAGTTCCTGAAAACTCTCACTTTAGAATTAACAGTTTAAATTTCATGTGTGCTGTGGAATCTGCTCTTTCTCATGTTTTGTATTGCAGGTGAAGAAGCTATCTTTCAGGCAGAATAATGTCTTTGTTTTACTAGTTAGGCAAGGAGAGAAGAAGTTACAATCGTGTGGCTTGAATCAGTAAAGGAAGGTTGTTACCTTTCACACAGGAGAAGGTCTGGGAACCGAGGACAAATTGTTGCGAGCAAGGTACAGTCGGCATCGTGGAAAAGTACCTTCAGGACTGTACCCAGAGTGGATGGCATGATTCGAGTTGGGAGTGCTACCTGTGGATAATTGGTTGTTGGAATTAGGGATAGAGCCCCACTTCTTGCTTGCCTTCAGAGAGAGAGCATCTTAGAGCCAGCTTTGTAGCCTTATGCTACTAGACCCACTGATGGTGGAGAGACTTCTTAGGAAAACTTCACGCACTGACAACTTTTATCCTTCCTTCTGAAAAATGCTTATGTAGGGATGTCACCTTACTGCAAGAGTAGAGATAGATGTAATGCTTTTAGCTCACCAACCCTCAATGCAGGGAAATTTGGACTCATGCTTCTTGATTTTCTGTATCCTATTCCTTAAATTAATTGTGTTGTTTATGCTGCACCGACTAAACTGGATGCGCATATTTGGCTTCATGCTAATTCATTTGTATTTCTACACCCTCATGTTGAGATGTCTCTATGTTCAGTTATTATTGGCTTTGTAATAAAACTAATTAACCTGAAGTAGTTGTCCGTGGGTTATTATGTATCCAAAAGGATTATTGGCTAATTGATTGTTTCCTAACGACTTTCCTCCACTTTACACTTTCATGCTGCGAAAAAGAACCATCGGAGTGTGACTTTAGAACAGGTCTAGAACTTATGGGCCCAGCCCTTTCACCTTTTACCTTACTGCACACATTTTTTGATACCCATTACATGGGCGTTTGGAGAACAACATCCAATGCATACAGGTGGCCAGAGATGACCAGACTATGAATTCTAGGACAGAACACAATCCAACCAGAACAAAGAGAAGAGCACCCAGAGTGCAGTTAAACTTGAAAACTCAGTGGACATGAGTTTGGAACAGAGATTCAGGCATGCGGAGCGGAGCTCTAAAACAGCTGATAGGTAGCACTGGAGAGCACTGTGAAGTTTAGCGCTGTAATAAAGAGGCACACAGCTTCAAAGCACTATAGGGTGGTTGTGATGCTTACAGGTGACAATAGTGAGAACAGTGATGGTATAGTAGGAAGAACACCATCAGAAAAACAAAGAAAGTCCCTTTCTACGAGACTGTATTGTGGGTAAAGAAAAGCCCCGTATTCTAGAGCTTCATTAGGTATGGATCATGTGCTATATATCTTATCTATCATAGAAACAAATTTTTAAACAAATTCTAAACAAAACCGTTTTGTCTGCTGTGAGATATAAAACGAAAACAGCTTAACAATAAAAGTATGCAATGAATTATTTATTTAAAAACATTACACAACTATTGAGAAATCCAAAACATGACAATCAATTTTCTCAATGGATTAAAAATATCTTCTCACAGAGAAGAAGTAATACAAATACATAGTAAAATTTATTACAAATAAATAAAAAGACTTTTTACGAAGAGATGTCGACGCGGCGTTTCGGTGAACAATTTCTATTTCTTCACCTTCTTCAGGACATAATTTTCAAATCAATCTAATTCAAAGAGTATGAGACCCAATAAATCGTCTCGAGCATTCAATGGCTCCAAACCCCTCAGTAGGAAAGAGAAACTCTGCGATTGGCGTATACGTAGAGATTGTCTATATAGTCAGGCAAAGCTCCAACTGTTTATGATAGAGCAGCCGGCAATCCAAAATTAAAAAGCCAATTAGATGTAGGCACTGTTTCCGTTTTAATATCGAGATCAGCTGTTCATTAATCTGCAGCTGTTTTCAGTCGTTCAGGCCTTTTCTCAATGTTTCTCAAAGAAATGAGAGGGGCCCCTGTATCGCCAAAGGAGTAGGGCGCCAAATAGACCTTAGTCAAGAGAGAATCCCCTTTCGGCAACTGTATTTCACCAAACCATTATACATTCAAACATAAAACCATATCACCAGAACATAACACCACCACCATCAAAAGCCAAGTGCTAGAAAAATACAAATATTTTATTAAATTAAAAATAACCAAACATATGATCACACATAAAATTGTATTCATTAAGTATTAAAACATTTTTTTTTTTAAAAGACAGTTTGTGACAGTTCATACAGATTAGAATCAATACATTACTGGGAGAACCTGTAAGAAAATGTGTTTCTTATCATGTAAAAAAAGGCAAATACAGCAGACCAAAATCATTTGTCAGACACTAGATTTTTTCGTGTACAGAAATTAACGACAAATGTCACCATAGTCTCTAGTATGTCTTTAAACAAAAGAGCATCGACGCGTTTCGGTGGGTATATCAGCTTAGACACCACCTCCTTCAGGACAAGAGCTGATATCTCCCAAATCACACTACGGATCTGTTGTGAATCCAAGGTATTTGTCCAATTAAAATTGTAGGAATATCCATACAATCATGCCACCGGGGATATCGCAATCTCCCTCTTCATAGGCTATCCCTATCATATTAGAGGATTCTTATCCAACCGTTATACTTCTTGCACCACACGGTTGGAAGAAATGACTAATAAATACCTCTTTACAGTGAATTCCTGGGCTCACACATAGAGCCACTTCCTGTGTCTCTGAATATAGAGTATTTGATCTTTTTAAAAAACTTCTTTATTTCCTGTGGTTCCCACGGTTTAATTCCGTAGTTCTTGCTTTAAATCTTGTCGATAATGCAAAATCCGCATACGGGGTGAAAACGCCTCTGTAACCAGGATATGGTGATATGACTTTTCTCAATGTTGCCTTATACTAACCATCCAATCGGTATTGTAATGATCACCCTGTGCTTTGATCACGCTGTGCTTTAGATTATCACAATGTTGTGCGGTAGGGTTCGTAATACGGACAGGCGGCCTCCCTGCTCTATCAATGTTACCGGGTAGGGGACTTTCTTTGTTTTTCTGATACTGCTACCCGTCCCTTTTCGTTGAATTAGGGTATCTCCCTCTATTTTTGGTCATAGTAGGAAGAACAGACAGAAGGAAATCCACCCCAAATGAAAGTATTCAGTGACACATTGCATCGCAATCTGCATTCACCCCCAGCTTGGACCAGATAGTGATGTCTGTTGGTGTCAAACCCATTGGAGACAGGTTCAACACGCAGCATGATAGACCCACCTTTTCAGCTTTCAAAGATGCTAAGAAATGACTATGCTTGAAACGTTTGCTATCTAAGGACACCACAAAGTTCTTTTCTGTGAGGAAGTGTGACTTCTTCCTCAATTTCTACGATTATGTCGTGCTTACATTCTGAAAGGTTAGTATTAATGTAGCAAACTATTTCCTCCACATTATACTTCTCTCTGTGAAGCTGTATATATTTGGAGTTTTTATACAAGAAATTGTACAGTTTCAGGAAACTTGATATTGCAATCAGGCACTGCTTCTAGAAATGAAGAAGTGAAATTAGGATTCCTAAAAGAGTCACAGTGAGTCGGCGCGTTATTTGACATGTTTCCATTATTCATGGGTTGAAATAATGGTCCTTTGTGTGATTTACGTGCTTTCCATTGAAGCTTTAGTTCCCTCTTTCAATATTATATCAGTAGTGAAACAGAATGTAGATATTATTAGAAAGGAGGAGACAAATAATTAAAAAGTTTAAGAAGGCCCTTAGAAAACATAAGAATATGGTCAAAATATATTCTAAATTTGAATGAGAAGGATAGTATGTACGAGTTCAAAACATTTGATTATGATTTTATAAACTATATAAACTACATAAACTTCATGCACAGTAAATTAATCGGGTAATAAATCGAGTGTGTTGTTAACTTCCATTGTGTTACGAGTTCATACAGATGGCCATGGGGCCTTAGGTTTTCGTTTTTTTGTCTCCACACCTAGTTACTAACTGGTGGTGCCTCACCATACTAAAACCTATATAGCTGTTATCAATTCTTTTAAAAGGAAGGCGGAAAACTGATGTGCTTTTTAAAGGCGCCTCTGAAGAAAGTGCGTGAATGCACTGATACGCGTCAGGCGGATGGACATAAAAAGCGGAGCTGTAACCCTGTTCCTTGGATAATAAAAGTTGTACTTACCAGCTGGAGGAGTGCGTCTTTATGCAGGGGCATCTTTTGTGGAGATTAATACGTGGCGAGTCCAGCCGTGAAAGTTCGCACTGCCCTCTAAACATCGCAAGGGCCCGTCAGACCTGAATTGTCAGGACTTGAACTACGGCACAGCTGGTTCCACATACTGCGGAACAGGTTTACAGCCCTGGGGCCCACTGGAGGGCTGTTATCGGTCCATGAAATTCTTTTAAAAGCACACAACCACTGGAGGTTTTAATTAGGCATGAACAATTACTACAAGTCCCAGCGTGCATCGTAATTGGATGTGGCACACCGGAGGCCGGCACACCGGAAGTCCATAAAATGAATGAAACACGCAGGGGAACTGTGGAAGCCTGAAAACTGATGTGCTTTTTAAAGGCGCCTCTGAAGAAAGTGCGTGAATGCACTGAAACGCGTCAGGCGGATGGACATAAAAAGCGGAGCTGTAACCCTGTTCCTTGGATAATAAAAGTTGTACTTACCAGCTGGAGGAGTGCTTCTTTATGCAGGGGTATCTTTTGTGGAGATATATATATATATATATATATATATATATATATATATATATATATATATATATATATCCAACAACACCTTCCTTGCAACACCAAAGAAGAGCACCGCACACCTGACTCTGAAAAAAGCAGGCGCTTTTATTCGCATAATAAAACAGCATGGCAGCAGGGTCAGTCCTAACGTGTTTCAGCTTGCGTGAAGCCTTGGTCACAGGTGAGCCATCTGGATACTTGATGGCGTGACCTTGATTATAGCAATACCAAAGGGGATGATGGACGGAGCGTTTGAGCTAATCAAACACTCACCCCCAGTCAACTGATCTGGGTTTAATCCATCATCATTCTTTAGCTCACTCCACCACCCCAGTTCAGACATGGCCATATGCAAATCCCCTTTGGTTTTGCTATGTTCGCCCTAAGTTGGCAGGGTATGCCCAGACGTGGGTCCCTTGCTCACTTTGCCACTGGATTCAAGATAGCCTGGCTGATGATGGCTGTAAGCCAGAAACCGGTCCCAGGATGCATGTTTCCGGTCCAGGGAAGACATGGCTTGGCAGTTCGGGCTGGACTGTTCCCATGAGGCACAGGGTCATACTGATTTGCATATGGCCATGTCTGAACTGGGGTGGCGGAGTGAGCTAAAGAATGATGATGGATTAAACCCAGATCAGTTGACTGGGGGTGAGTGCTTGCAATGTTCAACACTCCGTCCATCATCCCCTTTGGTTTTGCTATGTTCGCCCTAAGTTGGCAGGGTATGCCCAGACGTGGGTCCCTTGCTCACTTTGCCACTGGATTCAAGATAGCCTGGCTGATGATGGCTGTAAGCCAGAAACGGGTCCCAGGATGCTTGTTTCCGGTCCAGGGAAGACATGGCTTGGCAGTTCGGGCTGGACTGTTCCCATGAGGCACAGGGTCATACTGATTTGCATATGGCCATGTCTGAACTGGGGTGGCGGAGTGAGCTAAAGAATGATGATGGATTAAACCCAGATCAGTTGACTGGGGGTGAGTGCTTGCAATGTTCAACATTCCATCCATCATCCCCTTTGGTTTTGCTGTGACCTTGATTATGAAATAATTTGGAAAACAGAATTGCTGACTGGAACATTACGTTGGATTAACCACTTTCCCAGTGCTTTATGGACATTACAGTATTCTAGGACTACGAAGTGACATCGAAGTCCTAGATAAAAATGGGCACAATCAAGGTCACGCCCTCAAGTATCCAGATGGCTCACCTGTGACCAAGGCTTCACGCAAGCTGAAACGCGTTAGGACTGATCCTGCTGCCATGCTGTTTTATTATGCGAATAAAAGCGCCTGCTTTTTTCAGAGTCCGGTGTGCGGCGCTCTTCTTTGGTGTTGTAAGGAAGGTGCTGTTGGATATTAGCGAGGTGTTCCGGCCCCCGCGCGCCGAGGCCGCCCTGTTGAGGTCTGTGGCTCAAGGTCGGAAAAATGGAGGTGGATTTATGTTACTAAGAGCCCGACCCGCCTGCAACATGCACTACAGTGAAAGGTATGAAAGGCTCAACCGATATAAATAGTGCAGCAGAGCAAGGGAAAACGAATGGACACTGGTCTGTTTGTGATGGACTTTGAAAAGCCTACGCTGCAAGGTATTGAAAGAACTATGGCAGCATGACGTTTTTGAGCCGTTTCTAGTGCATGGGAAGTGTAAATTATTTGAATAGACAGCCTGCATTTTCTCCGATTAATAATGAAATAATTTGGAAAACAGAATTGCTGACTGGAACATTACGTTGGATTAACCACTTTCCCAGTGCTTTATGGACATTACAGTATTCTAGGACTACGAAGTGACATCGAAGTCCTAGATAAAAATGGGCACAATCAAGGTCACGCCCTCAAGTATCCAGATGGCTCACCTGTGACCAAGGCTTCACGCAAGCTGAAACGCGTTAGGACTGATCCTGCTGCCATGCCGTTTTATTATGCGAATAAAAGCGCCTGCTTTTTTCAGAGTCCGGTGTGCGGCGCTCTTCTTTGGTGTTGCAAGGAAGGTGTTGTTGGATATTAGCGAGGTGTTCCGGCCCCCGCGCGCCGAGGCCGCCCTGTTGAGGTCTGTGGCTCAAGGTCGGAAAAATGGAGGTGGATATATATATATATATATATATATATATATATATATATATAGCTATATACATGTATATATATGTATATATATGTATATATATATATATATATATATTACCTAGTGGTGGTTGCCACTGGGTAGTTATAGTTAGGTCTGCTTTTCCATAGACTGAGGGTTTTTTGGTTTGCTAATAACTTTGGCGCTGTTTGACGAATCTTTAGGAAACTTTCCAAAACAAAAGTCCATCCACATCTGCTCTTTCCTGGAAAGTTTCAGGGTGATCCATCAAGCGGGGATGAGAAAAAAGGGTGTCCCAAAACACAATATCTCCATCAATTGTCCATAGACTTCTTTAGACAAGGCTATAGCAAAAACCGCTGAACGGAATTGCACCAAATTCCGCAGGAAGCTAGATCTTGGTCCGCAGATTGTGTTTTTTGTGATTTGGTGTAAATCCATTCAGTAGTTTTTGAGATATTAAGGGTAAAAATAATTGTGTATTTTGGCAGTTGTGCTCACGCAAGTCCTTTGGGTGTCCTGCAGGAGCGTGAAATCAAAATGTACCCCTGTGGTTGGTCGAGAGGTCCGTTTTGCCGTGGCCTCCACGCTCTCACAGAAGCAAGAGGCTCCTGCCAGTCCCATGAGAGCGAGCACTCTGATTGGCTGGCTGTTGGAATGTTAGAAATTAAATGGCCGCCATTACTGTTTACTGTGAAAAATTGGAAGTGTTGTGGAAATTAAGTAAAAAAGCTACATAAGTGAGCAGCAAAATGGCATGCTGTCCCCTTGGATTTAGAGAGGAGGTGTCTAAGGGATAACTACTGTGAAGAAAATAAATGTATATTGTTTTTAACTAATTTTTACTATCTCGCAGGATTCTTTAGGGATTGTGAATAGTAAAAAGGAGTAGATGAGATCTTAATACACTCAATTAGTTGGAATACATATTGTGGTTCTTGTTTTTGAGAGGAAGTGTGTAAGAGATAAGCACTGTGATGAGTAAATAGTTAATTCTTATTATCAAAAAATGTTAACAATCTCACGAGACTCTGGTAACTTTGTGAAAAGTAGAAAGGAGTAGCTGATCTTTGAATGCACTGTAGTAAACACACTTGCTACTGTAGGAAGGAGTACTACTGGAGATGGTGTTTATCAGAGTGTACTATTTACACCCATTGGCTTGGTAAGAGTTGAGAGTAGAGTACAGTCTCTTCCCACACCCTACAAGGCACACCTATTATCAGAGAGCGGGTTGTTAGCAGGGAGGACAGTCCTTCTCCACTCACTAGTACACACACCCGTCATCTGAGAGAAAGGTGTCAGCGGCGAGGCCAGTCTCTCTCAACAGACCCTACTATGCACACCTGTCATTCAAGAGAGGGGTCTCAGCGGAGAGGCCAGTCTCTCTCCACACACCCTACCAAGTACGCTTCCCATCTGAGAGAGAGGCCAGAAAGGAGAGGCCAGACCCTCACCATATTCTACTATACACACCCGTCATCTGAGAGAGAGGTCTACAAGGAGAGGGCAGTCCCTCCCCACACTTTACTATGCATACCATCACCTGAGAGAGAGGTCTCAGTGGTGAGGCCAGTCTCTCTCCACACACCCTTCCAGGTACACTTGTAACCTGAGAAAGAGGTCTGAAAGGAGAGGCCAGTCGCTTACAACACCCTACTATGCACACCCGTCATCTAAGACAGAGCTCTGAAAGGAAAGGGCAGTCAATCCACACACCCTACTATACACAACCGTCATCTGAGAGAGAGGTCTCAACAGAGAGGTCAGTCTCTCTCCATATACCCTACCACGCACACATGTCATCTGAAAGAGAGGTCTGACAGGAGAGGCCTGTTATTTTCCACACACTACTATGCACACCCATAATCTCAGAGAGAGGTCTGAGAGGAAAGGGCAGTCCCTTCCTACTTACTACTATGCACACCTGTCATCTGAAAGAGAGGTCTCAAAGGAGCTTTTTCTCCATCCACACATCCTACTACACACACTCGTCATCTGAGAGAGAGGTCTGAAAGGAGAGGCCAATCCCACCCCACTGACCACTATGCATACCTGTTATCTGAGAGAGAGGTTTGAAAGGAGAGGCCAGTCCCAAGACACACTCTACTATGTACACCCGTTATGCAAGAGAGGGGTCTCAATGGAGAGGCCAGTCCCTGCACACGCCCTACTATGCATAGTTGTTATTTGAGAGAGAGGTTTGAAAGCAGAGGGTTGTCCCTTCTCATACTCCAGTATGCACACCCATTATCCAACAGAGTGTGTTTAGTGGAAAAACTAGTGCTCCCATATACTACGATTTCCTTACAATTGTGTTGTGATCTTGCGAGAGTCGAACGCAAGCTTCAGGAAGTAAGGCTTGCCGAATGAGGCTGGTACAATCCCGGAAGCCTCTCGCGAGACCCGCATGGAAACTTCCTGGGTCTGCCTTGAGATGTTTTACGATCCTGATAGAGTCTCACGAGATCGTATGGGGAGAAGTAAAAAAAAAAGGCTGAGGCTCAACCAATAGTTACCATTCTTAATACATGGTTGGAGAAGGCTTTGATGTGATTGGGGTGGAGGAACAGAGATAACTCAGTTTGTCCATGCTGCTTTGGAGGAAAAGGAAGCCTGTTTGAGTTGTGCTCAGCAGAAGTGAATTTATATAGAGCTGAAAGAGACTGGCGTCTTCATCTGTAGTAAAGAAAGAACTTCAAGTTGAGGTATTTAATATTGTATTTTATAAACTTTGTTGTGAAGTGTAAGTAAGTGGGGGGGGCGTGGCTAACCACCAAGCATGGCAGACGCACCTTGAGCGAGCTCCGCACCCGGACCAACAAATCCTGCTGAATACCGTGAAGCTGGGGCTCATCCACCACCTAAACGAACACTGAGCGATCGCAGAGTGGCTGGAGGGTGTATTGGCCGCTTCTGCACCGACTGGAGGGCCCTTCGACAACCGAGAAAGGTGAGGACACTGGCGCCGGATGAGGCCCACATGCGCTGCCCGACTCTGGGGCTGGTGAGCTGGCGCCGGACTGCAGAGTCGCCGCAACACTGAATTGGCGGAGCGGAGCAGATGTGACCTCCCCCCTGTCTCCTGCTTTCCATCCCCCGCGGCCGTGACCACGAACACACCGGGGACCCTGTGTGAGAGAAGGGGCTACAAACGAAGAGACGCCCTGGGCCTCTGGCTCCATGCTAGGACGGACAATCCGGCCTGCTTCTCCCCCAGTCTACAACAACGAGACACCAGGAACCCCCCCTCACCTGGCGAGCACACTAACGACTCTCCGTGCTTCGTGCTGTGGGTGGTGAGTGCAGGGCGAGGGACTGCGGAGTGCTGCTGGCCTGGGCCCGCCCTGGGAGGTGGCGGGCGAATGCTGACTGGGCCCGCTGGAGCGGGCAGGACTGCTCGAAGACCTGGGCCCGCACCGTGCGTAATCCTGCTGCGGCCCCCGGTTGTCAGTGAGCTGCGAAGGACTGGAGACCTGGCCGAAGCACCTGACTGCGGTAGCGACGAACACACAAGGCCCCCTGTAGCATGTGGGACGATCGCTAGGCCTGCGGCCTGATCTGGTGCCTCCTTCACCTGGCGGGAACCGACTGCAGCGAGACCGAGTAAGCCTCACTCTGAACGTGGAGCCTGGCCGGAACGCCCCCGATTGCAGTGGCGACAGGAACGCAAGGACCCCTGCCGTGAGTAGACCAATTGCTGGGCCATCGGCCCAATGACCCGGCGCTGTATTGCAGGTGAAGAAGCTGTCTTTCAGGCAGAATAATGTCTTTGTTTTACTAGTTAGGCAAGGAGAGAAGAAGTTACAATCGTGTGGCTTGAATCAGTAAAGGAAGGTTGTTACCTTTCACACAGGAGAAGGTCTGGGAACCGAGGACAAATTGTTGCGAGCAAGGTACAGTCAGCATCGTGGAAAAGTACCTTCAGGACTGTACCCAGAGTGGATGGCATGATTCGAGTTGGGAGTGCTACCTGTGGATAACTGGTTGTTGGAATTAGGGATAGAGCCCCACTTCTTTCTTGCCTTCAGAGAGAGAGCATCTTAGAGCGAGCTTTGTAGCCTTATGCTACTAGACCCACTGATGGTGGAGAGACTTCTTAGGAAAACTTCACGCACTGACACCTTTTATCCTTCCTTCTGAAAAATGCTTATGTAGGGATGTCACCTTAGTGCAAGAGTAGGGATAGATGTAATGCTTTTAGCTTACCAACCCTCAATGCAGGGAAATTTGGACTCATGCTTCTTGATTTTCTGTATCCTATTCCTTAAATTAATTGTGTTGTTTATGCTGCACCGTCTAAACTGGATGCGCAGATTTGGCTTCATGCTAATTCATTTGTATTTCTACACCCTCATGTTGAGATGTCTCTATGTTCAGTTATTATTGGCTTTGTAATAAAACTAATTGACCTGAAGTAGTTGTCCGTGGCTTATTATGTATCCAAAAGGATTATTGGCTAATTGATTGCTTCCTAACGACTTTCCTCCACTTTACACTTTCATGCTGTGAAAAAGAACCATCGGAGTGTGACTTTAGAACAGGTCTAGAACTTATGGGCCCAGCCCTTTCACCTTTTACCTTACTGCACACATTTTTTGATACCCATTACATGGGCGTTTGGAGAACAACATCCAATGCATACGGGTGGCCACAGATGACCAGACTATGAATTCTAGGACAGAACACAATCCAACCAGAACAAAGAGAAGAGCACCCAGAGTGCAGTTAAACTTGAAAACTCAGTGGACATGAGTTTGGAACAGAGATTTAGGCATGCGGAGTTTAAGAACCAATTCCAGGTCAGAGCTCTAAAACAGCTGATAGGTAGCACTGGAGAGCACTGTGAAGTTTAGCGCTGTAATGAAGAGGCACACAGCTTCAAAGCACTATAGAGTGGTTGTGATGCTTACAGGTGACAATAGTGAGAACAGTGATGGTATAGTAGGAAGAACACCATCAGAAAAACAAAGAAAGTCCCTTTCTACGAGACTGTATTGTGGGTAAAGAAAAGCCCCGTATTCTAGAGCTTCATTAGGTATGGATCATGTGCTATATATCTTATCTATCATAGAAACAAATTTTTAAACGAATTCTAAACAAAACCGTTTTGTCTGGTGTGAGATATAAAACGAAAACAGCTTAAACAATAAAAGTATGCAATGAATTATTTATTTAAAAAAATTACACAACTATTGAGAAATCCAAAACATGACAATCAATTTTCTCAATGGAATAAAAATATCTTCTCACAGAGAAGAAGTAATACAAATACATAGTAAAATTTATTACAAATAAATAAAAAGACTTTTTACGAAGAGATGTCGCCGCGGCGTTTCGGTGAACAATTTCTATTTCTTCACCTTCTTCAGGACATAATTTTCAAATCAATCTAATTCAAAGAGTATGAGACCCAATAAATCGTCTCGAGCATTCAATGGCTCCAAACCCCTCAGTAGGAAAGAGAAACTCTGCGATTGGCGTATACATACAGATTGTCTATATAGTCAGGCAAAGCTCCAACTGTTTATGATAGAGCAGCTGGCAATCCAAAATTAAAAAGCCAATTAGATGTAGGCACTGTTTCCGTTTTAATATTGAGATCAGCTGTTCATTAATCTGCAGCTGTTTTCAGTCGTTCAGGCCTTTTCTCAATGTTTCTCAAAGAAATGAGAGGGGCCCCTGTATCGCCAAAGGAGTAGGGCACCAAATAGACCTTAGTCAAGAGAGAATCCCCTTTGGGCAACTGTATTTCACCAAACCATTATACATTCAAACATAAAACCATATCACCAGAACATAACACCACCACCATTAAAAGCCAAGTGCTAGAAAAATACAAATATTTTATTAAATTAAAAATAACCAAACATATGATCACACATAAAATTGTATTCATTAAGTATTAAAACAATTTTTTTTTTAAAAGACAGTTTGTGACAGTTCATACAGATTAGAATCAATACATTACTGGGTGAACCTGTAAGAAAATGTGTTTCTTATCATGTAAAAAAGGCAAATACAGCAGACCAAAATCATTTGTCAGACACTAGATTTTTTCGTGTACAGAAATTAACGACAAATGTCACCATAGTCTCTAGTATGCCTTTAAACAAAAGAGCATCGACGCGTTTCGGTGGGTATATCGGCTTAGACACCACCTCCTTCAGGACAAGAGCTGATATCTCCCAAATCACACTACGGATCTGTTGTGAATCCAAGGTATTTGTCCAATTAAAATTGTAGGAATATCCATACAATCATGCCACCGGGGATATCGCAATCTCCCTCTTCATAGGCTATCCCTATCATATTAGAGGATTCTTCTCCAACCTTTATACTTCTTGCACCACACGGTTGGAAGAAATGACTAATAAATACCTCTTTACAGTGAATTCCTGGGCTCACACATAGAGCCACTTCCTGTGTCTCTCAATATAGAGTATCTGATCTTTTAAAAAAACTTCTTTACTTCCTGTGGTTCCCACGGTTTAATTCCGTAGTTCTTGCTTTAAATCTTGTCGATAATGCAAAATCCGCATACGGGGTGAAAACGCCTCCGTAACCAGGATATGGTGATATGACTTTTCTCAATGTTGCCTTATACTAACCATCCAATGGGTATTGTGATGATCACCCTGTGCTTTGATCACGCTGTGCTTTAGATTATCACAATGTTGTGCGGTAGGGTTCGTAATACGGACAGGCGGCCTCCCTGCTCTATCAATGTTACCGGGTAGGGGACTTTCTTTGTTTTTCTGATACTGCTACCCGTCCCTTTTCGTTGAATTAGGGTATCTCCCTCTATTTTTGGTCATAGTAGGAAGAACAGACAGAAGGAAATACACCCCAAATGAAAGTATTCAGTGACACATTGCATCGCAATCTGCATTCACCCCCAGCTTGGACCAGATAGTGATGTCTGTTGGTGTCAAACCCATTGGAGACAGGTTCAACACGCAGCATGATAGATCCACCTTTTCAGCTTTCAAAGCTGCTAAGAAATGACTATGCTTGAAACGTTTGCTATCTAAGGATACCACAAAGTTCTTTTCTGTGAGGAAGTGTGACTTCTTCCTCAATTTCTACGATTATGTCGTGCTTACATTCTGAAAGGTTAGTATTAATGTTGCAAACTATTTCCTCCACATTATACTTCTCTCTGTGAAGCTGTATATATTTGGAGTTTTTATACAAGAAATTGTACAGTTTCAGGAAACTTGATATTGCAATCAGGCACTGCTTCTAGAAATGAGGAAGTGAAATTAGGGTTCCTAAAAGAGTCACAGTGAGTCGGCGCGTTATTTGACATGTTTCCATTATTCATGGGTTGAAATAATGGTCCTTCGTGTGATTTACGTGCTTTCCATTGAAGCTTTAGTTCCCTCTTTCAATATTATATCAGTAGTGAAACAGAATGTAGATATTATTAGAAAGGAGGGGACAAATAATTAAAAAAGTTTAAGGAGGCCCTTAGGAAACATAAGAATATGGTCAAAATATATTCTAAATTTGAATGAGAAGGATAGTATGTACGAGTTCAAAACATTTGATTATGATTTTATAAACTATATAAACTACATAAACTTCATGCACAGTAAATTAATCGGGTAATAAATCGAGTGTGTTGTTAACTTCCATTGTGTTACGAGTTCATACAGATGGCCATGGGGCCTTAGGTTTTCGTTTTTTTGTCTCCACACCTAGGGCCATATGTATGAAAGTTTGGTTTTGCGATTCTCAAATAGTGAATTTTAGAGAATCGCTATTTGAGAATCGCAAAACGAGATGTATGTAGGATTTGCAATAAATTTTGCGAATCCTTCATATTCCTTAATTGCGAATCGCAAATTGCGATTCGCAATTAAGGAATACCTCCCCATTCATTCCTATGGGCCTAGAGGCCCATAGGAATGAATGGGAAGACATTCTCAATTTGCGATTAGCAATTAGAGAATCGCAAATTGAGAATGCAATTTCAAGGGTGCCAGGGTGTCAAAAGGACACCCTGTTGCACCCTGAAATGTGCATGTGTGCACATGTGGCACACATACATGCCCTAAGGGCATGTATGTGCGCCACATGGCACGATTAAAAATGCAAAAAGTGCATTTTTAAGTGAATTCGCAAGTTACCACCAACTTGAAGTTGGTGGTAATTTGCGATTCCTTAAGCCCAAATTGCACTTTTTTGTGCTTTTACATTGCATTTAAGGAATCGCAATTAGCGATTCCTTAAATGCAATCACAAAATAGGGAATCGCAAAATTTGCGATTCCTTATTTTGAGAGGGGTTTCAGTGTGATACATTGCACACTGCTAATTTGGGATCGCAAACGCCGAAATTCTGCGAATTTCGGCGTTTGCGATCGCAAATTGGCTTCATACATATGGCCCCTAGTTACTAACTGGTGGTGCCTCACCATACTAAAACCTATATAGCTGTTATCAATTCTTTTAAAAGGAAGGCGGAAAACTGATGTGCTTTTTAAAGGCGCCTCTGAAGAAAGTGCGTGAATGCACTGAAACGCGTCAGGCGGATGGACATAAAAAGCGGAGCTGTAACCATGTTCCTTGGATAATAAAAGTTGTACTTACCAGCTGGAGGAGTGCGTCTTTATCCAGGGGCATCTTTTGAGGAGATTAATACGCGGCGAGTGCAGCCGTGAAAGTTCGCGCCGCCCTCTAAACATCGCAAGGGCCTGTCAGACCTGAACTGTCAGGACTTGAAGTACGGCGCAGCTGGTTCCACATACTGCGGAACAGGTTTACAGCCCTGGGGCCCACTGGAGGGCTGTTATCGGTCCATGAAATTCTTTTAAAAGCACACAACCACTGGAGGTTTTAATTAGGCATAAACAATTACTACAAGTCCCAGTGTTCATCGTAATTGGATGTGGCACACCGGAGGCCGGCACACCGGAAGTCTATAAAATGAATGAAACACGCAGGGGAACTGTGGAAGCCGGAAAACTGATGTGCTTTTTAAAGGCGCCTCTGAAGAAAGTGCGTGAATGCACTGAAACGCGTCAGGCGGATGGACATAAAAAGCGGAGCTGTAACCCTGTTCCTTGGATAATAAAAGTTGTACTTACCAGCTGGAGGAGTGCATCTATATGCAGGGGCATCTTTTGTGGAGATTAATACGCGGCGAGTCCAGTCGTGAAAGTTCGCACCGCCCTCTAAACATCGCAAGGGCCTGTCAGACCTGAACTGTCAGGACTTGAAGTACGGCGCAGCTGGTTCCACATACTGCGGAACAGGTTTACAGCCCTGGGGCCCACTGGAGGGCTGTTATCGGTCCATGAAATTCTTTTAAAAGCACACAACCACTGGAGGTTTTAATTAGGCATGAACAATTACTACAAGTCCCAGCGTGCATCGTAATTGGATGTGGCACACCGGAGGCCGGCACACCGGAAGTCCATAAAATGAATGAAACACGCAGGGGAACTGTGGAAGCCGGAAAACTGATGTGCTTTTTAAAGGCGCCTCTGAAGAAAGTGCGTGAATGCACTGAAACGCGTCAGGCGGATGGACATAAAAAGCGGAGCTGTAACCCTGTTCCTTGGATAATAAAAGTTGTACTTACCAGCTGGAGAAGTGCGTCTTTATGCAGGGGCATCTTTTGTGGAGATTAATACGCGGCGAGTCCAGCCGTGAAAGTTCGCACCGCCCTCTAAACATCGCAAAGGCCCGTCAGACCTGAACTGTCAGGACTTGAACTACGGCGCAGCTGGTTCCACATACTGCGGAACAGGTTTACAGCCCTGGGGCCCACTGGAGGGCTGTTATCGGTCCATGAAATTCTTTTAAAAGCACACAACCACTGGAGGTTTTAATTAGGCATGAACAATTACTACAAGTCCCAGCGTGCATCGTAATTGGATGTGGCACACCGGAGGCCGGCACACCGGAAGTCCATAAAATGAATGAAACACGCAGGGGAACTGTGGAAGCCTGAAAACTGATGTGCTTTTTAAAGGCGCCTCTGAAGAAAGTGCGTGAATGCACTGAAACGCGTCAGGCGGATGGACATAAAAAGCGGAGCTGTAACCCTGTTCCTTGGATAATAAAAGTTGTACTTACCAGCTGGAGGAGTGCTTCTTTATGCAGGGGCATCTTTTGTGGAGATATATATATATATATATATATATATTGTTCACCAAATCGCCCAAGAGCTTGCAGGGGCGCTCGCAGGAATTTCAACCATCCGGCTTAGTTACAAGGGAAGAACCACCCATTGCTGCTCCCCGGTTATCTTTTCTTCTGACCTGACGCGTTTCTCGGCTGCTGCCGCTTTTTCAAAGGTCGGTATCCAGATGGCTCACCTGTGACCAAGGCTTCACGCAAGCTGAAACGCGTTAGGACTGATGCTGCTGCCATGCTGTTTTATTATGCGAATAAAAGCGCCTGCTTTTTTCAGAGTCCGGTGTGCGGCGCTCTTCTTTGGTGTTGCAAGGAAGGTGTTGTTGGATATTAGCGAGGTGTTCCGGACCCCGCGCGCCGAGGCCGCCCTGTTGAGGTGTGTGGCTCAAGGTCGGAAAAATGGAGGTGGATATATATATATATATATATATATATATATATATATATACATACATATATATGTATGTCTATATATATGTATATATATGTTCAATCTCGCATTGATGTGTTCAAGTTTATTCGAAAATTGAAACTTAAAAAACACTTTAAATTGAATAAAGCCCAAGATCAGGCATCTAACATTGTAACCACTAACCTACCCACAAGTAATTTTCAAGTCTCTGACACTGGCATTTTACGAACTATGCACGCATTAAGCAGGGTGGATACGGATGTGATAGGATCTACTCAAGAAGACTTAGATGAAATGGGCATTAGAACTAATCTTCCATGTAGCAGTCCGTTTCGGCCGCCCTCCACATTTATCCCCCTAATGCCGAAAGATGCAATCGACACATTTAGTGATTGTGTGATTGAAGATCTGAAAACCCTCAACTGCAGTACTTTACGCAAACGCAAACAACTTAAATATATGGAAATACAGTACTCTAAACTTATGCGTAAATTGAGTAATAACACTAATGTTATTATCAACAAAGCAGACAAGGGGGAAATATTGTGATTTGGCCCAGGATTTTATATATGGAGGAAGCAGAGCGGCACCTGAGTGATAATACCTGCTACAGAAAAGCAACTTTTAATGACATAAGACAGATAAAAGAGACAATGGTGAAAGAATTGGGTCAGTGGAAAAGGGATGGATTATTGAGTAAACACGAATATAACTTTTTGAGGAATGAATTTCCCATTATACCAACTCTGTACTTCATCCCGAAGATACACAAAAAGTAACCCCAATCCCAGGACGACCCATTATTTCTGCTCAGCGTAGTCTCTTGGAACCTGTATCTAAATATGTGGACTATTTTCTTCATGAACTTGTGGAAGATCTTCCTTCATATGTCAAAGACACGGGTCACTTTCTTTCCAAATTACTAACTATCAAGTGGGAAGATGACTATGTTTTGATTGTAATGGACATTTGTACCCTATACACTAGCATTCATCATGTAGATGGTCTAAAAGCAGTTAAGCACTTTTTGGATAACCGGAGTATGAATTATCGCCAGCATAATGAAATGATTTTAAAGATGATCGAACTATGTTTACTGAATAATTATTTCATGTTTAACAGGGAGATCTTTCAGCAGCTTCGTGGTGTGGCGATGGGGGCATGCTTTTCCCCAGTTATGCGTGTTTGCACGTGGGGTGGAGGGAGAAGCATGTCCTCAGAGGCACCCACGGAGAGCTGTATAATGCCCATGTGGTGGAATTCTGGCGGTTTATTGATGATGTGTGTATGGTGTGGAAAGGGACTATTGATTCAACAAAGGAATTTGTAAAAGTAATCAATGATAATGAGCTAAATCTTCATTTCACAGCTGATATTAGTAAGCAATGTGTTCAATTCCTGGATGTAGAGATATATGTGGAAGATAACATATTACAGACTAGGCTCCACAGGAAGACAACAGCAGGCAATGCGGTATTGCATGCTAGTAGCTCCCACCCTAGCCATTTGATCAAAAGCATTCCGTATGGGGAATTTTTAAGAATGAGGAGAATCTGTAGTTCAGAGAAAGATCTTAATGAGTGCCAGACTCAAGCACATAATAGATTCATGGCCAGAGGATATGATCCTAAAGAGTTAGAACTTGCCAAATTGAGAGCTAACAACAATACCAGAGAGCAGTGTCTGGGTACCACTATTAAGGAAAGAAAGAGTGGGACAATAAGCATTAGTAGTGATCCCTCTACTTTTGATGACCCAGTAAGACTAATAACAACGTATAGTCACCAAGAGAAGAAATTCAGAGGTATTATTAATAAACATTGGCCTATACTTAAGACTGATATTACATTATCTCAATGTTTACCTGAGCATCCTCTTATCATTTTCAGAAGGGCTCCATCTATGAGGGATGTCCTGGTCAAATCTAGTCCGGAGGTAGTGGTCTCCAGTAATTGGCTTTCTAAAAGAACAGGGTTCCACAAGTGCAGTTCTTGTCGGGCGTGCAAATTTGGCATTAATAAAACTGAATATCAGAGTGCTTTTGACTTAACTCCAGTTAAAATCAGAGGATGTTTTTCATGTCGCACGGATTATGCAGTGTGTGTACTAGAATGTACTTGTAATTTAAAATATATTGGAAGTACCAAGTTGCAGGTATTCAATCGTATACTGCAACACTTGCGTGCTATTGTGAACTGTGATCAAAGTTATCCAGTAGCTCGTCATTTTAAGCTAGTGCATAACAATAATTTGAATGATTTGAACTACTTTGTAATTGATTCAGTGCCAAAAGATCCTAGAGGTGGTAATAGGGAGAGGAAACTCAGACAATTGGAATCTCATTACATTGTTTTACTTGACACGAGAATCCCGAAGGGTCTCAACACAGGGGAAGATCTCCATAATTTTTTATGAACTGGTTTGATGACCCTTTGCATTGGTTCATTTCTGCTTACAATGTTTTATCTGCGTATGGTTTTTAGAGGGCGGCTTTTTGGCCTGTTTTTAGGACTAGTTTGGGTCGCGTTTTTACCTGGATTTTAACCGTTGGTTTGGTCTTGGTGATGGCGTGTACTTTTTGCTGGTTTTATGACGGGTTTTGGGGCTGCGTTTTTATTGACTTTATTCATTTTAAACATTGCATTTAATACTTGATTCTGGATTTGTACTATATCGTTGTGTGAGCTTACTATTATTATTTTAACAACTTATGACTAGGTGAGTCACAACTAGGAATTTAGTTATTTGATTTGTTTCGAGAACATTATTAGATGGATTTATCCATATATTTACTATCTATTGAATTATGTTGACCGCTGTGAGGTCTTCATCTGAATTTGTAAACTTGCACTTGCACTTTATGATTGATGAATTGAATTGTAACAGCCATTTGCCTTCCTTCTCTAAAATTGTGTTGTTTTTCCTTCCCGCCCCATTTCCCTGTTTTTATTATTCATCTGGTAATTGATATGACGGTAATATCAAATTAGATCAGATGACACTATGTTTACAGATTTTTGCACTTGCACTTTATTAGGTTGTTCCGGTGTACACCCTGACTTGGGCAAAATTTTATTGTCAGCTTTGATCCCCATGTTGATAGGTCATGCAATAGGTTTTTTAACCACTTGGTTTTTATCGTCAGCAATTATATGATGTTAATGATATTTTAATCTATCAGATCAATTCAACAGTAATGATGTGTTTATACTGTTAGTTTTACACTATTTCATCATGATAGAGGGAGCCCTATGAGTTGGTTATGACATTATAGTATGTTTACTAGCTTTATTAAAAGCCCAGGGGGTGTAACCGGAATGGGATGTGTGTCACTATAAAATGAGAGTTTTTGGTTCCGGTGCGTTATGTGAACAAGGCTGTGGTAACGCGGCCGAAACGCGTCATGCTGAAAACTGCAATAAAGCACGCTATTTAAATCTCCACATCTGTGGTCCGTACCTGTTTGTGTATTACCAGAAGAGGTAATTCAGGACTCTGTATTTTCATATATGTATATATATATATATATATATATATTACCTAGTGGTGGTTGCCACTGGGTAGTTATAGTTAGGTCTGCTTTTCCATAGACTGAGGGTTTTTTGGTTTGCTAATAACTTCGGCGCCGTTTGACGAATCTTTAGGAAACTTTCCAAAACAAAAGTTCATCCACATCTGCTCTTTCCTGGAAAGTTTCAGGGTGATCCATCAAGCGGGGGATGAGAAAAAAGGGTGTCCCAAAACACAAAATCTCCATCAATTGTCCTTAGACTTCTTTAGACAAGGCTACAGCAAAAACCGCTGAACGGAATTGCACCAAATTCCGCAGGAAGCTAGATCTTGGTCCGCAGATTGTGTTTTTTGTGATTTGGTGTAAATCCATTCAGTAGTTTTTGAGATATTAAGGGTAAAAATAATTGTGTATTTTGGCAGTAGTTCTCGCGCAAGTCCTTTGGGTATCCTGCAGGAGCGTGAAATCAAAATGTAGCCCTGTAGTTGGTCGAGAGGTCCGTTTTGCCGTGGCCTCCACGCTCTCACAGAAGCAAGAGGCTCCTGCCAGTCCCACGAGAGCGGGCACTCTGATTGGCTGGCTGTTGGAATGTTAGAAATTAAATGGCCGCCATTACTGTTTACTGTGAAAAATTGGAAGTGTTGTGGAAATTAAGTAAAAAAGCTACATAAGTGAGCAGCAAAATGGCATGCTGTCCCCTTGGATTTAGAGAGGAGGTGTCTAAGGGATAACTACTGTGAAGAAAATAAATGTATATTGTTTTTAACTAATTTTTACTATCTCGCAGGATTCTTTAGGGATTGTGAATAGTAAAAAGGAGTAGATGAGATCTCAATACACTCAATTAGTTGGAATACATATTGTGGTTCTTTCTTTTTGAGAGGAAGTGTGTAAGAGATAAGCACTGTGATGAGTAAATAGTTAATTCTTATTTTCAAAAAATGTTAACAATCTCACAAGACTCTGGTAACTTTGTGAAAAGTAGAAAGGAGTAGCTGATCTTTGAATGCACTGTAGTAAACACACTTGCTACTGTAGGAAGGAGTACTACTGGAGATGGTGTTTATCAGAGTGTACTATTTACACCCATTGGCTTGGTAAGAGTTGAGAGTAGAGTACAGTCTCTTCCCACACCCTACGAGGCACACCTATTATCAGAGAGCGGGGTGTTAGCAGGGAGGACAGTCCTTCTCCACTCACTAGTACACACACCCGTCATCTGAGAGAAAGGTGTCAGCAGCGAGGCCAGTCTCTCTCAACAGACCCCACTATGCACACCTGTCATTCAAGAGAGGGGTCTCAGCGGAGAGGCCAGTCTCTCTCCACACACCCTACCAAGTACGCTTCCCATCTGAGAGAGAGGCCAGAAAGGAGAGGCCAGACCCTCACCATATTCTACTATACACACCCGTCATCTGAGAGAGAGGTCTACAAGGAGAGGGCAGTCCCTCCCCACACTTTACTATGCATACCATCATCTGAGAGAGAGGTCTCAGCGGAGAGGCCAGTCTCTCTCCACACACCCTACAACACACACCTGTCACCTGAGAGAGAGGTCTCAGTGGTGAGGCCAGTCTCTCTCCACACACCCTTCCAGGTACACTTGTAACCTGAGAAAGAGGTCTGAAAGGAGAGGCCAGTCGCTTACCACACCCTACTATGCACACCTGTCATCTAAGACAGAGCTCTGAAAGGAAAGGGCAGTCCATCCACACACCCTACTATGCACAACCGTCATCTGAGAGAGAGGTCTCAACAGAGAGGTCAGTCTCTCTCCATATACCCTACCACGCACACCTGTCATCTGAGAGAGAGGTCTGCCAGGAGAGGCCTGTTATTTTCCACACACTACTATGCACACCCATAATCTCAGAGAGAGGTCTGAGAGGAAAGGGCAGTCCCTTCCCACTTACTACTATGCACACCTGTCATCTGAGAGAGAGGTCTCAAAGGAGCTTTTTCTCCATCCACACATCCTACTACACACACTCGTCATCTGAGAGAGAGGTCTGAAAGGAGAGGCCAATTCCACCCCACTGACCACTATGCATACCTGTTATCTGAGAGAGAGGTTTGAAAGGAGAGGCCAGTCCCAAGACACACTCTACTATGTACACCCGTTATGCAAGAGAGGGGTCTCAATGGAGAGGCCAGTCCCTGCACACGCCCTACTATGCATAGCTGTTATTTGAGAGAGAGGTTTGAAAGCAGAGGGTTGTCCCTTCTCATACTCCAATATGCACACCCATTATCCAACAGAGTGTGTTTAGTGGAAAAACTAGTGCTCCCATATACTACGATTTCCTTACAATTGTGTTGTGATCTTGCGAGAGTCGAACGCAAGCTTCAGGAAGTAAGGCTTGCTGAATGAGGCTGGTACAATCCCGGAAGCCTCTTGCGAGACCCGCATGGAAAATTCCTGGGTCTGCCATGAGATGTTTTACGATCCTGATAGAGTCTCACGAGATCGTATGGGGAGAAGTAAAAAAAAAAGGCTGAGGCTCAACCAATAGTTACCATTCTTAATACATGGTTGGAGAAGGCTTTGATGTGATTGGGGTGGAGGAACAGAGATAACTCAGTTTGTCCATGCTGCTTTGGAGGAAAAGGAAGCCTGTTTGAGTTGTGCTCAGCAGAAGTGAATTTATATAGAGCTGAAAGAGACTGGCGTCTTCATCTGTAGTAAAGAAAGAACTTCAAGTTGAGGTATTTAATATTGTATTTTATAAACTTTGTTGTGAAGTGTAAGTAAGTGGGGGGGCGTGGCTAACCACCAAGCATGGTAGACGCACCTTGAGCGAGCTCCGCACCCGGACCAACAAATCCTGCTGAATACCGGGAAGCTGGGGCTCATCCACCACCTAAACGAACACTGAGCGATCGCGGAGTGGCTGGAGGGTGGATTGGCCGCTTCTGCACCGACTGGAGGGCCCTTCGACAACCGAGAAAGGTGAGGACACTGGCGCCGGATGAGGCCCACATGCGCTGCCCGACTCTTGGGCTGGTGAGCTGGCGCCGGACTGCAGAGTCGCCGCAACACTGAATCGGCGGAGCGGAGCAGATGTGACCTCCCCCCTGTCTCCTGCCTTCCATCCCCCGCGGCCGTGACCACGAACACACCGGGGACCCTGTGTGAGAGAAGGGGCTACAAACGAAGAGACGCCCTGGGCCTCTGGCTCCGTGCTAGGACGGACGATCCGGCCTGCTTCTCCCCCAGTCTACAACAACGAGACACCAGGAACCCCCCCTCACCTGGCGAGCACACTAACGACTCTCCGTGCTTCGTGCTGTGGGTGGTGAGTGCAGGGCGAGGGACTGCGGAGTGCTGCTGGCCTGGGCCCACCCTGGGAGGTGGCGGGCGAATGCTGACTGGGCCCGCTGGAGCGGGCAGGACTGCTCGAAGACCTGGGCCCGCACCATGCGTAATCCTGCTGCGGCCCCCGGTTGTCAGTGAGCTGCGAAGGACTGGAGACCTGGCCGAAGCACCTGACTGCGGTAGCGACGAACACACGAGGCCCCCTGTAGCATGTGGGACGATCGCTAGGCCTGCGGCCTGATCTGGTGCCTCCTCCACCTGGCGGGAACCGACTGCAGCGAGACCGAGTAAGCCTCACTCTGAACGTGGAGCCTGGCCGGAACGCCCCCGATTGCAGTGGCGACAGGAACGCAAGGACCCCTGCCGTGAGTAGACCAATTGCTGGGCCATCGGCCCGAAGACCCGGTGCTTCCCCCCCTGGTGCACAGTGCATACAGCGCGACTGAATGGGCCCTGGGATGCGGCCTGAGTCCCACTACTGATCGTGGAGCCTGATGGGAACACCCCGGCTGCGGGGAGCGACAGCTACACTAAGGCCCCTGAAGAGCGTGGGTCAATCGCTGGGTCTCCGGCCTAAAGTACGGAGCTTCCCCCCTCTCCTGGTGCGCAGGAACAGAAGAGTGACTGTGTGGGTCCTGGGACACGGCCCGGGCCTGCCATAGGTGAAGTGCAGCTTTCTTCTTGGGGCTAGCCTGGACGGGGCGCATTGGGGGGCCGGGATCGCCGATCCAAGGAGCCGTGACGCAGACGGAGTGAGGTCCCATCTCGGCACATGCGAGGGCACTCAGCGCGCCGAAGGAACCGGCGTTGAGTGGGGGCAACGCGGGGCGCCTCGATCACTGATCTTCACCTGGAACGTGCCGCCCACTGAGGCGAGAGTGCCAGATGACCCCGGACTCGCAGCGCCACTGTACTGGTCTGGATCCTCGCCGTGGGGCTAAGGGGAGTTACTGGGTGTATTGCTCCATGTTACCCTCAAGGGCCTATCGCCTCAAACTGTGAGCAGCGTCCCTTTATTAATCCATACTGGGCCCGAAGAGGATAAGATACATAACCCCACAGACCGCCTGGAGTCACCGTCTCCTACAGAAAGGCCCTACCCCACGGCGGCAGAGGCACCAAGCCTAGGCAAGTGTACTTACCCTACAGGCGCATAGGACTGCACCCCAGCGCTACGTTGAAAACCTCCACGACATGGGGCGCCCAAAAGGCAAAATTCCTGAGGCAACCACCACGAGTTCGCAACAACTGGAGGACACTGACTCTGCCACCCAGCAACCCTTGTCGAACTGTGTCGCACCAACTAATATGGAATCAACTCCCGACAAGCTGGATCTAATCCTCCAAGAGGTGAGGGACTCCAGGAAATCCACTGAACAACAAATCGTCTCCCTGACAACGGGCTTCACCCTCCTAAAGGCAAACCACGCCAAACTAGCCGCTACTGTTAAGGACAACAAACTAACCCTGGCAGAACTGGTACCGTAGCATAAGGAGCATGCAGCGCAATTACCACAACTGCAACGACAAGTGGCAGGGCTGCAGGACAGGGTTGAGGATGCAGAGGGGAGAACTCGACGGAACAACGTCCATGTCATCGGTCTGCTGGAACGATGCGAAGGCCCCAATGCCACCAAGTTCATGGTGGCAAGTCCGAGAGGCCTCTGAGGGCCTCTCAGACTTTTTCTGTGTAGAGAGGGCGCACAGAATCCCCTCTGGCCGACCGACGGCAGGGGCTCTGCCTCGCCTCAAGATTGCCCGGATATTAAACTTCAGGGATCGTGACATGAAAATGAAAATAGGTGCTTATAAAGCGCACGGCTACTCCACAGAGTGTCCCGGCGCTGAAGGACCACCGAAAGACAGGAAACCAGAGCCCAAAGGCCAAACCGAACAGAGAGAATTATTGCTACTTCAGAAGGCCAGAGAGAAGTCCCCAATCCATTAGGAGAACCAAAGGGTATCGCTATACCCCGACTACACAATGCTTGTACAGCGCAGGAGGTCCTCGTACCAGGCAACCAAAAAGAAGCTCAGAACTCTGGATCTTAAGTCTGCCCTGCTGTACCCAGCCCGTCTGAAGGTCATGCATGACCAAAAAGCTCATTTCTTTGATACTTCGGAGGAAGCTGACGAATGGCTGGAGGTCATGTTTCCCCGATGACATTTGGGACCTCCTTACAAAGCATGCCTAAAAGCCCGAAGACTGCAACAACTCGACGACCACGCCGTAACAAACCTGCTCGGAAATCCCAAGCCAGGAACCCCACTCCGGAGCAGGCCCTGCAAAGATGTGCAGAGGCGATAGCAGCGGCAAGCACATTCAGGGACTGTAACCCTCAATCAACATCTGAATCCTCGGAGGAGAACACTGTCTATTTTGACTCGGAGAACAGCCTAGCCTTGTTCCGCACTGTGACTCCTCAGACTGCAGATGATTTTCTGGGCTAATGTGATACCGGGCGGGGGGCCTGAATGGAACAGTCCGCACAATCTGTAAAGGTAACTTGTAAGGTAACAACCGATAGCGGCGCACATATCCTCCCCCAGCTTCGATATGGACACGTTGGTAAATGTAATTGGTCCGGGCACTGTGGGCTCTTTCACCACCTACATCACCGCGCAGGGCATAGGAAGCACCCCCCAGAATGTGAAAGCAACTTGTAACCTGTTCACTGTTCACACTGTTGTGACTCTAGTTTGGACTAGTGCAGTTCTAGTATTCCATGTTAATTCAAGGGAGTTTAGGGAAACTGGCTCACCCCACACACACCGAGATTCACGGTATCAGCCCTGACACCTCGACCTGCTAAGCGAAGCGTATACAGACACACGACCACATGCTGGGCACATATAATATAATCACCTGGAATGTGTGGGGACTGGGCTCCGTACACAAACGCCACAGAATACACGTGCAACTAAACAGACGTAAGGCTCAGGTGGTATTCCTACAGGAGTCCCACCTCACCGACTCCGAAGTCACTAAATTGCGTAAGAAATGGAAAGGCCAAATCTTTTCCACATCATACTCGGCCTTTGCCAGGGGGGAGACAATATGGGTCAGGAATGGGGTCCCGTTTGTGGCATTAGAGCAATGCATGGACCCACAGGGTCGATACACCTTGGTGCGGGGAACGCTGGATGGCGTACACGTGGTGCTGGGTAGTCTTTACGCCCCTAATTTTGAGCAAAATAAATTCCTTGCGGGCCTTAACACCATGTTGGCGGATTGGGCAGCTCATCCGTGGATATTAGGCGGTGAATACAACGCGGTCATGGACACCGCCATAGACCCCTTACACCCACCGATTCCGGGAGCAGGGTCCATCAAACAAGCGGAGGCACTGTGTAGATGGTCAGAGGGTTGGGCAGTAGGGGATGTCTGGCGCCTTAAAAACCCAACCAGCAGAGAGTACTCATTCTTTTCCATGACTCACCAACTGCACACGAGGATAGACAGGCTACTCTGCTCCATCCCCCTCGCTACGCAAGTAACACATACTACTTACCTGGGGAAGACATTCTCCGATCACAACCCACTAGAGCTCACCCTTGCTTGGGGTAGAATCCCCACCCCGGTCCCCACTCGAAAACTGTGGCCTCAAATGTTGGAGGATTCTGTCTTCCGGAATACACTGGCGGTGGGCATTACAAATTACTTTAAAGAGAATGCCAACTCCGCCTCAACACGACACATAGAGTGGAACGCTTTCAAAACTGTGATACAGGGCATTGCCATTAGCACCACAGCAGGGGCGCGGCAGGAAATACACAATAACCTAAAAGCAGTTGAAAGCATTAGAACAAGAAGCGGCAAGGGATCCCATTAGGGCAGCAGCGTTGCAGGAGGCGCGTATTAAACACGCCGCACTGCTGGAAAGCCTCAAACTAATGGATTATAAATCATACACCCAGATAAAACATACCGAGGCTGACAAGTCTGGTGCGCTATTGGCGCGTATCATACTCGATGCACCCCCCATTGCTGCGATATATGAGATAGCCACACCAGGGGGGGACACTCTGAACACCCAGCAAGATATAAACGAAGCATTTTACAAATATTATGAAACACTCTATCAAGCCCCAACGTGATGGACGGTTGAATCCATGGACGCCTTCTTAGATGACCTACCTTTCCCCCAACTGGACCGCACTGCCCGGGAGGACCTGTGACGCCCCATCACAAGGGCAGAAATTAAGGAAGCCATTCGGGCGTTACCACGCAATATGGCCCCAGGTCTACCGATAGAATTCTTTGACACCTTCTCGGATGCTTTGATCCCCCACCTAGAACAGCTGTACCAATCTGCGCTGGACGCAGGGACCCTCTCCTCCACCACAATGCAAGCCTTAGTAGTGTCACTTCCTGAGCCGGGTCGTTCTACCACAGATATTTCAGGGTACCGCCCCCCTCTCGCTACTTGCCATGGAATATAAAATATTAAGCAAAATACTGGCACGCCGCCTACTCCCATACTTGCGTAAATTAATACACACAGACCAATTCGGTTTTGTGCCAGCGCGCAGCACATCACTGAATATTAGACGGCTATACCACGTCATGGAGACCACCTCTGCAGACAACCATAATGCAGACTGCATCACACTAGATTTAAGACAGGCATTTGACACCCTCCACTGGGACTACATGGTCGAATCGCTGAGGAAATTTGGCATACCATCGGCGTACCTGAAATGGGTACAGCTGCTGTACACGGCCCCCACAGCGCGGGCTCGCACAGGGAGCAACATCTCGCGCACATATCCAGTTGGTAGGGCCACCCGTCAAGGATGCCCACTGCCACCTTTGTTATTTGTGCTTGCACTAGAACCCCTGGCCATCAAACTACGGGCAGAAGCAGAGCAAGTGGGCATTAGGCTGGGAAACACTACGCATGTACTGTCAGCATACGCAGACGACATAATCATATATGCCAAGGACCTGTCTAATGATCTAGGGCCGACACCGGGTATCTTCCGACAATTTGATCTGGTCTCTGGCCTGACTATAAATGAGACTAAGTCTCAAGCCTTCTTTTTTCGCCCTGGCGTACGCCCAGATATGATACAATTCGGGCAACTCACTCTATCTGTAGCGCAGCATACATTCAAATATCTAGGCATCCACATCTATAGGGACCCACAGGATCTAACAGAGAGCAACCTGACCAGAGCAATTAGGGCACTTCATTCCCAAACGACCTTCTGGACCTCGCTGCCGCTATCTGTAATGGGACGGGTGGCTATATTATACTTTTTCACGAACCTGCCGGTGATAATCCCTACTCCCTTATTTAAAGCACTCGATACACTACTATCAGACTTGATCTGGGGGACTGGCCGCTGTCGGGTGGGTCTAGCCAAACTGCAATTAGAGACAGATTGGGAGGGTCTGGGAGCACCTGATCTCCGCGCATACTGCTACTCAAGCCAACTACAATGGCTGTCGTACTGGCTGGCAGGACGCAATCTGCACGAGTTGGAATACACGGCTCAAGACATCAACCGTGGGGTCCTACACACCCTGTTACTGCCTCGCTCCAAGGCCCCCCAGAGTGCTCCGACGCTGCTTCGCACAGCACTTATGTACTGGAAGAAGGCACTATAATGTACGCGCCAGCGCTCCCCATACGCAAATAACACACCATTACTAGGTATTCCTACACCCACAGGCCTAATCACGAAACGGACTACCCTCATCTGGTCTGAGGGGGGTCACCACAGTGGGGGCGCTCTTCAGCGATGCAGTTCTCATGGACCATGAGAATTTCACTAGGGAAAACGGGGTCTCGGACAACCTATACATGACACATGCAGCAATACTCGCCTGCGTTAAAAGACACTGGGCCCCTGCCAGAGAAGAACCCACAACGCACAAATTGGTACAGGCAATCTACCTAATGGGAGAGGGGCGCCATCTCACAAAATGGCTATATAGAGGCACCAGGGCACACGCTGGGATCCCCCTTACTGACTTGCGCAACAGATGGTCTGGGGACCTTGAAAAGGAATTGACCGATAAGGATTGGGCCGCTCTGCTAGAATATCCTAAAAAGGTGTCACGCAACGCCAAGTTCAAGTTCATACAGTACATGATATTACACAGGGCCTACCTCTCTCCACACCGCTTGCAGCGCATGTTCCCGGACACACAACACCACAGCCCCAGGTGCAGGTGCAGGGTGGAAGATGCTGACATCCTGCACATGCTGTGGTCCTGCCCTGTACTTAATGAGTTCTGGACGGGCATCGTCCAGAACATCAGAACTACGACAGGCATTCCTGTAGGAGAGACAGCCGGTAGCTGCGTACTCGGTATGCAACGGCACCCAAAATCACAAAAGGTGCAATTACGCTTCACTGACCTAGCATTTCTTATAGCCAAGCGCGCCATAACTATGCGGTGGAAGTCGGCGAAGCCCCCGACAGTGTATATGTGGCATGGGGAGGTGGTGCGATGGGTTAGTGCGGAGAGTGCTGCCATCAGGCGGTAGGAGGCCCGAGGTTTGCACAACACCCTGATATCAATTGACTGGGACCTTCTACTGGAGGCATTCAAAGCCCTTGAACCTGCGCCCATCCCTGCAGTAAATGCTGCATAGTGTAATACCGGTAGACCGGTCTCAGATCACCTGAATCCGGCCCAGGAACAGCCCAAACACACAGCACCATTATATATATATATATTATACACACCAAACACGCCCCTGCGGGCAAAATGCGGGAACCAGGGCAGAACCAGATGACACTGATACCAGCCGGGGTAAAGCCAGTAAAGACGGGTGGGGGGTGAGGAAGTTTAGAAGTTATGTTAACGCACTAGCAATCATGCCTAGTTATCTTCCTGCTGTCATAAAGAGAATGCTTATGTAGTGTATAATGTACAAATGGTACGCATTACTTGTTAGTTGATAAATACTGACGATTGTAAATAATATAATGCACGGTATTCTACCACAATCGTGTACCAAATGTACCTCAGAATATGCACGATTCACAGAAACTAAGAAAAACCAATAAAGTGTGTTTTAAAAAATAAAAACAAAGTGACGTGTTAGTAAGTGTAGGAATGTTGGTAAAAGTATTCTACACCATGTTTACAGAGTGAAAAGCTGTTTGGGAAGGAGTAGATGTGTTGATATAGTTTTGAGAGGTACACATTATAATATAAAGAGATGTGAGCAAGGTTTGCAGATCGTGTTGAAAAATGAAGTGTTTTACTGTATGTACTTGTAGGTAAAAGAAAAAAGTGTTTCTCAAACTATAAAAGAAAGATTATGCAATGTGATAGTACAAACTCTAGTGTTTTTATGAACCTCACTGTACATATACTTTAGCCCTATGAGGTGTTTGAGTGGTGATATTACTATTTCTAGTGTGAAGCACTGTGGTGTTAGCAAAGGTGTCTGAAGAAGAATGTATTACTTTATAAACTGTTATGGAAGCAGAGTTCATGGTATGTTATAATTTAATTGCGAAAATATGAAAATAGAGTGGTTGAGGGTATGGAATTTGTTTCAGGAGTTAGGAATAACAAGTTACTGGTGTACTAGATATAAATAAGTGATTGTGGGTGAAAAATGTAGTAAAGTTGCTTAGACAGTATGGTGATATATCACTGTTATCAATTATTGATCACTATTTAACATTTATCTTTTGGGTTATTTTGTCTTTTTGAGGATGAAAATGGAAACTTGTCTCTGAGGAAATAATTACCTGCTTACACAAGCAGCCTACCTCTTGAGGCACAGTGTATTCAGGTTGGAAGGATGTGGAAGTGCATGAACAGTTCTGCAGTTCAGCAGCAAAGCTAACTCTGCAAAACCTAGGCTTTGTGAACTGTAATTTATAGATAGGCTGCTTTGCTGAATTTTCTTGCCACCTAGCCTGCTATGATATACCAGGAAACTGAAGACTCTTTAGCAGGCTAAGGTTGCTAAAAGCCTAGAAAAGAAGTGATCCAAAATCAAAATCCAGTAGGCAAATAAAGCAAAAAGGGGGGCACATTTGCGCCTGCTGATGAGCGTGAGAAAGAAATATTATATATTATGTACTTGTTTGTTTAATAGTTATTGATATAGTTTTTTAATATAGTTGTTGTAGTTTTGTATTGTTGTTACATTGTTTTGTTGTAATAAAAAAGTTTAAAGTTACTTTTGATTTCTCGGCTTAACACTTATTATGAATTAAAATTTTATAATAGTATTGCAATATGGACTAAAACTGGCAATTCTCAACAGAGAAGATACTCCATTTTATACTCTGCTACGGACATTCATCACTATGAAGAGAGGTATGTGCAGTCTCTACCCACAGCCTACTTTGTTACTCTGGGAAGATGTCTCAACTGACCGGGCAGTGTGTTTTCATATCATAGTCTGTATAGTTGTATGCAAAACAGACTTCTCAGCATAGAGGTAATTTCATCCCATCACTGTACTTGTAAATCTTTCATCTTGGGGAGAGCTGTGACCAGAGAGGTAAAACTTGTTTCACACCCTAATTTCCATACCCGTCATCCAAGATTCAGGTCACATGAGAGAGGAAAGTGTCTCCCCACACTACTACACAGAGTTATCATGCAAGAGAGATGTGTCAGCAAACAGGGCAGTTCCTCCATACAGCCTACTATGCATGCCTGTCAGTATGGGAAGAGGTATGAGCAGTGAGATAACTTTCTGAAAGCCTCTTATAGACACCTCTCACCCTGTAGATCCCTGTAGATAGGTGTTAGTGGAGAGGAGAATGTTTCCCTACACACTTCTATAAATGTCTGTCATGATGGGGAAAGCTGTGACCGGACAGTGAAATCCATTCCCACACCCTAATATATATGGTTTTTCTCTGGAGAGAGGTCTTAGTGGAGAGGTCAGTACTTGTTAGACTTACTATAGAATAGTAAGGTATAACATGTGACGTGTGTACCTTCCCCCCCTACAATGAATACTGCTGAGCCTGGGGAAAGGTGTGAGTGGAGTTGCAGTGTCTCTTTACACTGTACTCTACACCCTGGTTACCTTCATGCAAGGTCTCACTGGAGAGGCCAGTCTCTCTCCATAGTCTACTATACACTATTGTTATACTGTGAAAAGGTTTCATTTGGGACTCTACTGTCCCTCCACACCTTACTAATGGGGACTGTAAGGCATAAGTACTGTAATAAACGAAAGTGTAAATTCTTCCTCTAAAAAAAGTTTACGATATTGCGAGACTCTCGCCGTATCGTAAAAAAAAGGAATGATTGAACTTTTTCTAATAAAAATAAATGGACTTAAAGTAAATAAGGGAGAATCAGTGTGTGCTATGTACCAATGTTGGTCTCATGAAGATAAAACATGTGGGGGGTTTGCATAAATCTAAGTGATTTATTTTCCCCACAATTATATAATGGATTGCATTTCATTAAACTAAACACGCTGATACTATTCAGGAGTATTTAAATTATACATTTTACATCAGGATATATTCAATGTAAATGCAAAGTCCGTTATAAAAATTACAATCTTGCAAGAAGCTCGCAATAGCAAACCAGGAAGCACTGTCCCCTCAGACTGCACATGAGGGATTGCCTCCATGGCTTTCACGAGAGCTTCAAAGAAGGGAAACATAGTAGAAACAACATAGATCATGAAACTATAGGGTAGCTCTGAAAAGACCCATTTTTGTTCACATTTTTCAAAACTATAAAAAATAGTGTTTTCAAACATTTGTAAAAAAATTTGGGGGGTATTTTAACGTTTTTTTTAAAAAGGTATAACAAAAATATAGAACTTGAAGTGTTAAACACCAACAGCATCTCCTTAAAAACAAAAAGGAGAAAAATGAACAAAAAAACTGTTTAAAAAAAATATGCTGCCTGGGGGGCGCTTGTGCTCCTGGACAATTTTCTCCTGGACAGACCTGCTTGTCTCCGACGAAAAAATGATCTGCAGCAAAATAGCAATTTATTAATAAAAGCAGGATTATTGTCCGCTCATGCACAGTATCTCCTGGAGCAAATGATGTTGAAGCCCCGATAAAGCTGTCTAGCTCCACAGCATGAGTCAACGATGCCTGTGTAAGCCTTTATGGATACATTGACCCCAGGTGTCTCCACATCCCTGTGGTACTCATGCTATATTGTTTATTTCTGCTCCCCGGCTGAACTCTTTGCTGCAAAGTTTACAGGTAACGTACTTTTCAGAAACTTTCTTGCTACCTGGCCTAATTTCAAAGAATTGCCACACCAAGGATTCCTTAGCTGGCTGACATGGCTGAGATGGCTGAGCCAGTGCAGAAGCCCCTGGCTGTTCATCTGAATATGATGAAGACATCTTTGTGAAGAGAGGCAAACAGGAAAGAAGTCATCCACAACAAGGAGCATCAGAGGGAATAAACCAGTCAGGTAGCCCTGCACTCAAAGGTTCAATCCAACAAAGAACTTGACCGTTTTAGGACAAATAGGATTTCTTAGGAAACCGAAGGGTATTCTTCTAATGTCTCTCCCCAACCGCTGGTTTCAATTAATTACCAGTCATGTCCTGTTCGTAATGTCCCATATAAAAAAGGTTATCTTTTCCAAACATACACTTTACCAGTTTGACCCTGTTACATCCATCCCCTATCCCTTAAAAGGTGTATAAGAAGAAAAAAGGATGTGAAGGAAAGAAAGTACCTCATGTAGCATCACCAGGGGAGCTGCTGGTAGGTACTCACCAGTTTGCCCACGTTTCTCATCATCGGTAACTTTCTTATCCGTGAAGAGAAAGAAAGAGTGTCCAGTATAAAATGTAAGCGGCGAATAAATGAGTAGAATAAAGTATGCACATGAATGTCTTGTGTCAAAAGAAAAAGGACCCCATATTGTGAGAAAGAGTAACCACTTTTCTCCAATTAAAATAGAGTTATGACTCACACGTTTCTATTTTATTCCATGGTGTGAACCTACTCAGATTTAAAACCAGACTGCATGTTTCAGACCACTTTAAGATGGGCCAACATGTTTCATTGCCACTCTTCTTAACGGCAATTTCTTCAGGGCTCGGGGCCAGACTTCACCATACTGGATCTCAAATTTTTAATCCCCGGGTGACTGGTAAATAAAGAATAAAGCACATGTTTAAAACAACCAACCATTCAGGACACCCAAAATTACGTCCATTGACAAACATCATGACGGTAATATATATGAAACAAAATTCATAATACATTTACCAAGTGGAGGCCATCAAAATTCATACCGGCTCCCCACCATTTTGAAAGGGAATCCTTGATTCATAGGAACCCTGCAGCACAGTCCGTTGCCATCCGTATACCTGCAAGTATATGCACAATTGTTTTCACCCTTTCTCTGGTTATGATAATAAAAATCGCCACTAAAATGAATTCTATGTAAGCAGCGACACAGTAATCTAGTTCCTACCCGTCGACCCACAGAGAATGCTAACTCGTAGGTCAACGTACACATAGCACTTTGTCGAGCCTTCGTTTTCAAACGAGAGCCCATATTCCTGCTTACCATCTTATTAAGGCTCAGGAGTTACTAAACACACCCATCAACCTTCAGCAATGTGCCCCGCACTCTCGGTATCAACCCTCAGATCTCTCTCACCGCCCAACATAATGCCGTGAATCAATGTACATATAGTACTTTGTCAAGCCTTCATTTTAAACTGGAGCCCATGTCCCCAGTTTAAAATGAACTGGGGACATGGGCTCCATGTCCTTTTCAGGCTACACGGGTGCTGCACTCACCCTCCAACCTTCAGCAATGTGCCGAGCACTCTCGGGATCAACCCTCAAGGCTCTCTCACGGCCCATCTTAAAGTGGTCTGAAACATGCAGTCTGGTTTTAAATCTGAGTAGGTTCACACCATGGAATAAAATAGAAACGTGTGAGTCATAACTCTTTCTCACAGTACGGGGTCCTTTTTCTTTTGACACAAGACGTTCATGTGCATACTTTATTCTACTCATTTATTCACCTCTTACATTTATACTCGACACTTTTTCTTTCTCTTCACGGATAAGAAAGTTACAGATGATGAGAAACGTGGGCAAACTGGTGGGTACCTACCAGCAGCTCCCCTGGTGATGCTTACGTGAGGTACTTTCTTTCCTTCACATCCTTTTTTCTTCTTATACACCTTTTAAGGGATAGGGGATGGATGTAACCGGGTCAAACTGGTAAAGTGTATGTTTGGAAAAGATAACCTTTTTTATAAGGGACATTTCGAACCGGACATGACTGGTAATTGATTGAAACCAGCGGTTGGGGGGAGACATTAGAAGAATACCCTTCGGTTTCCTAAGAAATCCTATTTGTCCTAAAACGGTCAGGTTCTTTGTTGGATTGAAACAGGAAAGAAGAAAAAGCAAAATATGTCTACTCTTACCAAAATCCAATAGTGAAATAAAGCAAAAAGGGTGGAATCTTCTTCGTCTAAAAAAAGGCATACATATGAACCAATCACAATCCTTGCTTAGGGTGGGGTTCCTCTCTTGAACTTCTTGCGAGACTCCAGTGAGCGTCTCATGAGATCGCAAAAAAAATTATTGCTTTATATGTTTAATGGGACAATTCATAATCAATTTTTCAAGCTAATCAACATCTCTAATGTCTTAATTTGTTCAGAATTACAAGAAAACACTGCTATTAACCTAATACCAAATGCACGATCTTGCGGGTAGATTGCGAGAGTCAAACAGGAAGTACATCCCCCTCGGAGTCCAAGCAGGGGATTGTGTGTTCGAGTACTGCGAGATTCTTGCAAGATCGTAAAAATATTATTGCTTTATGTATTCAAAGGAACAAATCATAATCAATTTTACTAACATAATCAACTTCTGTAATCTGTAACTTTGTTCAGAATTATAGGAAAAAACTGTTCTTAACTTAATCCCAAATGTACGATCTTGTGAGAGGGTTGTGAGAGCCGACCAGGAAGTACATCCCCCTCAGAGTCCATGCAGGGGATGAAAAAACGAATAAAAAGAATATTACAACCATATTTTAATGACTCACTTTTTACATATAATATTATTAAATAATAACTGAACACATGAAAAAGAACTCCAAACAGTAGATTAAAACAAAATATAGAACTCTAGTGAGTAATCATACACTTAAAAAATAGATTTTTATAATAAAACAACACTATACAATATTAAAAAAATTGAATACTCTCTTTCTGAATTATAATTACAGCTTTAATGTAAAAACACATACAAAGGCTATGAAAAGTATGCTGTTACAATATTAATGAACTTGCTGGGAAAATGTTTCAACATGAGAGTCAAAAGAACTGAGGAGATAGACAACCTCAACACAAATATCGTGGTATTACTCTGTTTTATTCTCAAACATAATTTTTTAGAAACATTTGGAAAGTGTGCACCCTTTCCTGTTAAGTTACAATACAAAAGCAACTTCTTTTCAGAATAATGTCTGCACACAGGATATATTATTCAGTTATTCTACCATATATACACTTAAAATAAATTTACTTTAAAAAAAACCTTTAAAATAACTTTATAGTTAGGTATGATAATAAAATCTTTTTTTTTTTTAACAACCTTAGAAATTCACTGAAAAAACCAAAGGTTAATGTAACGTATTAGCAAGGTGAATTTTTCAGTGACAACATTAACATTTTGAACTTAAAAAACCACATAAATTCAGCAGTTATAGTTATCACTGCTAACTATAACTTGAACCCCCAGCCATGCACTGCTAATTACCTCACACATGACATGTTCTATGACATTATTTATGACATCACTGATGACATCTCAAATGACATCATTGATGACATCAGTGATGACATTACTGATAAGATCATCCAACCTTCATTTTCCCGCATATTGGTCTATAAATTACTATGGCATTAGAGGCCCGACAGTAAATACAAAATAGCTCAGGGAAATATCAGCCATCATTACTGCCATCACAGCCACAACTCACTTAGGTGTAGAAAGCATGCATTATGTGAAGCATTGATCCTATACCATTCACTTTACAGCTAGCATAGTTCACATTAACAATCAACCACAGATATATAGGAAATCATCATTCAGTACGGTGTTTAATCTGTATACAACTGTTCAGAGAAAGCCAAGTTCCTAAAAATAGTGAATGTCAATTCCAAAACAAGTGACCTACTACAGACACCTTTTACCTGTATGAAACACCCAAAACTCATTGAGGCTACATTGAGAAATGAAGTTGATATCAGTAGACAAATGCATACTATAAACCGTGCTTACTCTATGGAAAGAGTTTACTTTATACCATACTGTTTCCAAACAGTGTAAATTTCATAAGTAACATACCACAGAGTATTAAAAAGTATCTACTATGAACAGGGAACACTCTATGCAACACTTGGCCATAAATAACTGAGATCTGAAGGTGCTAAACTTCCTACTAGCTTCTCTCTTCATGCTGTTGTGAAAACTTTACAGATAGCCCATCTTGTCAAGCAAAACTAGCACATGTATATAGGTTAGTACCTGGTGCACAGTCTTCTCAGTTATGTAGAAATTGTCATGCTGACACGATTCTGTCTAATAACTTAAAGCTGCTTACAAAAGTTAGTATACACTACATAGGGCCTCATTTATTAAAACTGTTGCATCGCTGTGATAAAACAGCGATGCAACAGTTTACACTGCGCCTTCCTCAGGACATGATGGATGCGCCGTATTTAATGTACGGAGCTCCATGTCGCAAGGAATGACAGATACGTCAAGAATCCTGACGTATCTGTCGGCACAAAAGTGGCACATTGCTGGAGTTGTGTCGCAAGCATGACGCAACTTCAGCAATTTATGGGGTAGGCCTGTGCCTATGGCACTGTGTCACCCTTACGCCTGCCATGAGGCAGACGTAAGGTTTTGACGCAGTGGCGTCCTAGAAGTGTCGCAGTGAAATCTCATAGATTTCACTGCAACACTTCTACGACCCTTTTTTACGTGGTAACGCCCACCCTGCATACATTATACCTGACACAGATATAATGTGGTGCAGGGCTTTACAAGGTGACGCATCTGCCTAGATGAGTCACCTTGTTAAAATGGCGCAACGTGGTGCATTGCTAACGCCCCCGCTACGTTACAAAAAGTGACGCACAGCAGCGCAAAAGTGTCCAAACGCCTTCATAAATAAGGCCCATAGAATATTACTCCTGTTGAAAACTTTTTCTGCAGTACCAAAAAACTTGCATTGGACATAATGAACGCAAGTCGCCAACTGTCACCTGCACACAGAGTTACTCTTGAATACAAAGATTTATTACATGTTCAATACCTCTACACAACTATGGTGCATAAGAGCAGATGTCATCATAAATACTTTATTTCGGCCACTGGGGCCATCAAAGTACATCAATAAAACAAACGATATATACATCTGTATTAAAAAACAATGGATACACACAAAAGATTTCATATACAATGATCAACCCACGAAAGAAAGTGGAGATAAAAACACATAACGCAAACTACGAGGATACGACAGGGATGAAAATTGTATGTGTTTAAAACAATTAAAATGCAACCAGCCAGATGAGCAAAGATTTTAAAAAATCACATAGAGTGTATAAAAATATCCAGAGAATAAAATCTTATACTAGAATCTTATGATAAAATAAAACTATGGGACATCAGTGCAGGGCCAAAAACCCAAAAAGAGACCTATTCACCCGGTCACAAATTCCCCTAAACCCCTGGCAATCACTTTGTATAAGCCCGACGGGTGTGCCACATACAATTTAAAAAACGTGATACAGCGAAGACAATTGGGGGACGAGTATCTTATTTTAAAACTCTATAAGCCTCTATGGCGCGTACAAACCCTAGATTTTTACATAGTTGGATTAACCAACGCTTGCGCGGCAGCCAATAAGCGGGACAGAAGAGCAAAACATGTAATTCAGACTCCACCTTATATTTACACGCAGGGCATTTATCAGACTGGTCTCTCTGCCATTTGCTGGAAAATGCTGCAAGTGGGAGGGTCCCCAATCTCAATTGCATATACAGTTTCCTTGCAATTGGGGGTTCAATAGAATCCAAAAAGGTTTCCCTGCTGTATACATCCTTTATCATTAAAAATTCTGCAGTTAAACGACCACTCGAGATGCTTTCTCGAATGGCACTTAGCATAACTGCTCTGTATGTGTTGACTAGGTCCAACCTTGAAAGCTTGGCACACGATGTCTCAGGCGTACTCCAGAGGTCCGGTTTGCCCATCCTAAGGGCAAGGTCCCTTATATGGCAGAGCCATGTAATTTTCTTTGTGTTACACATGGATAAAAACTCGAAGAGTTCATCCCTGAAAACAGACAACTCCGGAGTCACCCACATCCTCCGCCAAAAACTAGGGGTCTTATAGCAATTTCTTCATCCAGTGGCCTCAATCCGAGATCCATACGAAGGGGAATTAAAGGGGTGCTGCGGGGTAAACCTAATACTTGTCTCATGAAATTGTTCTCTACCTTTGTCAGGTTTCCAGTTGGACAATGTCCCCACAGCTCTACCCCGTAAAGTGTAGCACCCTCGCCTGGGCTTTATAGATTTCCACCACAGGAGCAGCTGGTTTAAAAACGGAAGATCTATACAATTCATGATACCACCAACTGTCTGAGTTAGTCTAAGCCTTGCTTTATCTATTTGAGGGCCCCATTCAAATTTCTCAGCCAGAGTAACTCCCAGGTAATCAAATATCCTAACTCTCTCCAAAGCGATACCATGCAGAGAAGGATTTGGCCGGTTTTTAAGAGGAGGGTTGAAGACCATGTATTTAGTTTTATCTAAGTTGATCTCCAGCCCTCTTAACTTACAAAAATTTGCAAAACCATCTAAAATGCGCTGAATGCCCATGGACGTTTTCGAAAGCAGCAAAGTGTCATCTGCAAACATCAACGCAGGAACCTTCCCTGAAGCTAGCTTTGGAGCATCATTGTCCATAATTAGTTTAAGATGGTTAATAAGATCATTAATATATAAACAAAATAAAGTAGGAGCTAAAACACATCCCTGCCGTACCCCCTTTTCAACTGGAAAACGAGAAGTAAGTTCCCCGTGCCTCCCACAGCGTACTTGTGCGAAATTATCAGAGTGTAAGCTCTTAATAGCTTTTAAAAGATATGGGGGAATCCCTAGTTCACTCAAAACCCTCCATAGTTTCTCTCTGGGTACAAGATCGAAGGCCGACCTCAGATCAACAAATATCAAATAGAGGCTGCCACCCTCTATAGTCACTGTTTTCCAGTAGAGTAGTTGAAGTCTAAATATCTGGTCAACAGTTGACATTTTTGATCTGAAGCCGGCCTGATAGGGACTTAATACTTGCTCTTCTTCCAGCCAACTCTGGAGGCGGTCTAAGAGCACCCGACCGTAAAGTTTTTGGGGGATATCAATTAGACTAATCGGTCTATAGTTGGAGGGTGTAAGGGGGCAACCTTTTTTAAATATTGGAACAATCTCAGCCCCACGCCAAGTGTCAGGGGGGTTAGATCCCTGCAATAGCGCGTTAAATAAAGCACAGAAATATGGGACCCATATTACGGGTTCCATACGAAAAAGATCCCCTGGAAGTTTATCTAGGCCTGGGGCTTTATTGCTGTGTAACTTGTTAATGGCACTCCTCACTTCAGTGCTAGTAATCTCCATCTCCCCTCTAATTGGGTCTCGGGAGACATGCTGACGATGTTAAGGCCAGCATAGTCAGCATTCCGATGGGAGTATAATGTCCCAAAATGGGTCTCCCATGCTTCTGGCGCTATGTTGGGCTCAATGGCCGGTCTCCCTTCCCTATCGCCTGTGCTCACTATTGCCCAAAAAGTTTTCAAGTCCCTGTCGTCCAGGGCGCTCCTTAACATTTCCCACCTTTCTTGCTCCCAGTTCTTTTTCCCCAGCTGAATAGACCGATTGTATCTGGCCCTGGCAATTTTAATTTGCATCCTATCATTGGCCTTGACTGCTTCCAGTAAAACCCGCTTGTCCTTGCGACACTGATCATTATACCAGGGGCATCTGTTGCAGCTGTTTGCTCTAGCACGACTCAATGGGTAAAAAACCTCCCCCAAGTTGGAGGATAGCTCAGAGTGTATTTCCCCTACCTTATCTAAATCCGTATTGTGACCCCCCTCATGAACTAACTCCCACATTTTAACTAGAGATGGCACTGCTAACTGGTAGATTTTCGCTATCTTTGCGGGGGACTGTTGGATATAGCCCCATCTAACATGTCTTCTATTGCTAGTCACTACCAGAGCACTGTGGCAATTGGCGGATGAAAGGGGTGTTTTAGCGATGCCTAGGTCCCCCTGGTTAAGGGTTAAGATCAAAGCATTATGGTCGCTGTCCCGTCTTTGTTCAATATGAAAATCGAGAACTTTTCCCCAGAGTCTTGTTTCCACCAAAATGTAATCAATGAGTGAGGCCTGGCCTGCTCTATTAAATGTAAACTGGCCAGGTTGGTCAGATTTAGACCTGCCATTGCATGCTCTTAATGAGAAAGTTAGAGTAAGTGCATTTAGCTGCATGACCAATGGAGACCAAGCTTTAATAGGTGTAGTGAGGGGGTTAGGAATAGACCAGTAAAGGTCTTCTTCTGTTGGGGCAAAGTGTAGAGAATCAGTAAGGGGTTCGAAGTGACAATTAAAATCACCCCCACAATCAACCATATCACCGGATCTAAGGTTGGAATAAAATCACCCAGCAAAGTGATAGTAGTTGATTCCTGGCTATTTTTAATAGGGCGAGAATAAACATTCATTATGGCGATTTTCACCTTTGTTGGAAAGGAGAGCAGGACACATTGAATGTCACTTGACGGGGTTGATAGCTGCTCCGCCCTGCAGCCAAGGTGGGTGCCTACCCAAATTGATAGGCCTCCAGAAGGTCTCCCCTCCCCTCCATAGTAGCTAAGATGTTATAAGAGGCATAACCCACCCGGTGGGAATCTTCCCTCGCCCAGGTCTCTTGGAATATACAAATGTCGAACTTGTCGACAAAATCACCCCAATCTGTACAGGGCAATTTATTTTTGAGACCTGCCACATTCCATGAGAGTATCCTCAGCCCTTCGTCTTGCCCACTCACCCCTCTCGCGGCCCCCAATGCTACATTGTCATGTGTGACAGAGTCGCCAGGGTCATCCACACAATACTCCCCTATATTCCCACACACTATGCTTTCTATGTTTTGTTCTCTCACAGAGGCATCAACTTTTACACCCGGGACCGTGAATGTAATAGATCTTTCTCCTGACTGGTTAGTCGAACGGGGGGAGCTTGAACTGCCACCTGGCATAATTCTCTTCAATCCCTTCCTATCTCTATCCTCAGAATCTTACCCTACGGCTTGTGTTAGCCCCCCCAACGAAGATCCCTCTCTTAGTCAGTCTACACCCTCCAATGCATCGTATCTATTATTCACCGGGATGTTAAAAAGCGGGAGCCTATGATGAACATCCCAACTACCTTCTGGGCAGAAACCTACACCACCTTCTAAGATTAAAGAAGGAACCCTACTTCCTACCAATGACTGTGGTGGTGGATAAAAAAAACTCAGGGGTTGGAGACTCATAGCCGTCGTAGACTTATAATAACTAGTGGGATTATTAAATAAGTTGGCCACTGTGTGGGGGTTTTTAAATTTATGACAACACACTCACCTGCCTCACTTTTTCCGATTTCCCACCCACCTCACTCTACGAACCATGATAATTTCTCCAGCTCTGGCCAAGTCAAAATGTCTGTATTTTACAAGCCAGAACAGGCATTTATTCCTCAGCTCAAAATGTGTTTCTTTTTTACTAGGTTCGATGGATGGAACACCCGTCAAAATAGCTACATACGGGGAGCAGGCAGGAGGCAGGTTTATGTCTGGGAGATTTAAAGCATTTACACCTTCACTCAATCCTTGAATTGTTTGTCTACTCTCTTTTCTATTAGTGGCTGGGACAAGGGAGATGGGCTCTTCTCGCTTTCTTTCACATGGTGATTTACTGTTAGTTCTATTCTCCGGGCCAGTGCTCCTATCTCTCTGTGACCTAAGGTCACTTTGGTTCCCTAGTTCGTAATTCAGACTAGGGCCCTTGGAAGCAATCCTCTCTGGCCCCAACGAGGATATTAAATCCTTACTTTCGACCTGACAGCATACATCCATTCCTCTTGCGGGCTGCCCATTTCGATGGTTACGTGGGCAAGCCTTCCCTGTCACTAATACTTTATCCAAAATGTCTAAACGGCCAACAAGGGAGGCCAATTCTTCTTTAATGATAGCCCTCAGGTTGTTCTGCAAGTCTTCCACTAGACTCAGAGCCCACAACGGGTATTGCTTGTCTATATTAACTTGGTTCTGCCCTCCAGCTCTACACTCTTTCTCTACCTCATCCTCTATGTTGACAGCAGAATCCTCACAGAATTTCTTTTTTTTTGGTCCGGCCTCAGGGGCTATTTTACGCTTTCCCTTTTTAACGGTACTCGGGGCATATTTGCTTTTGTCGATCACTTTTTTGTGTACAACTGCCTCAGTGGAATTCGGTAGATGTACCTCTGCCTGGATTTGAGCCTGAATTGGCTGGGCAATCAGTAAGGGTGGCGAAACAAATAAATCCGGAGTAAGTGATAACCGCCTTTCTCTTAGCTCAATTTCGGAGTCCACCACCCCTATTGCCCTCTGGAGCATTTTATCTATGGATGTTGGAGGGAGTAAGGGCGTACTTAACGTTTTACCTCGGGTAGGGACTGTTCTCTTCCCCATTTTATTGACGATTGGTTTAAAAAAAAAAAAAAAAAACCCTAAACTTATGGACTAGAAATATACGATCAGATCTAAACACTCCCGCTATGACACATCCCACCTCACATCAAGGATAATAATACAACAAAGTCTCAAAAGTCTAAAAGTCCTAATAACGCCTCAACTTGCAGACGTTATTCAATTGTGACAGTACTATCCAGGACGGCAGGCAGGATGTGTTCATTTATCAGAAGTGGGAATGGACTGCGGGGAGTCTTACCGGCTGGTCCCTGTGCGGTGCCAGTCACAACGCTCAAGGGAGGGCGGCCCTGCCCTGCCTCTTCCTGGCGATGACGGGCGCAGGACGGGCCCGCCCTTGGCCCGGGCTTTGCCCGGGCGAGCCCGCGCGCGTCCCGCGCCGCGGTAATTGCTTGCGCTTTTTAGCGCGTTTCACAGGCGGCAATGCACCTCCCCTCCAGGGAAGGATCCTGGGACAAGTAGTCCCCTCAGCACAAGGGCAACAGCAGCAGTTTGTGGCGTCCCGCGCAGCGGTAATTGCTCGCGCTTTTTAGCGCGTTTCACAGGCGGCAATGCACCTCCCTCCAGGGAAGGATCCTGGGACAAGTAGTCCCCTCAGCACAAGGGCAGCAGCAGCAGTTTGTGGCGTCCCGCGCCGCGGTAATTGCTCGCGCTTTTAGCGCGTTTCACAGGCGGCAATGCACCTCCCTCCAGGGAAGGATCCTGGGACAAGTAGTCCCCTCAGCACAAGGGCAGCAGCAGCAGTTTGTGGCGTCCCGCGCCGCGGTAATTGCTCGCGCTTTTTAGCGCGTTTCACAGGCGGCAATGCACCTCCCCTCCAGGGAAGGATCCTGGGACAAGTAGTCCCCTCAGCACAAGGGCAGCAGCAGCAGTTTGTGGCGTCCCGCGCCGCGGTAATTGCTCGCGCTTTTTAGCGCGGTTCACAGGCGGCAATGCACCTCCCCTCCAGGGAAGGATCCTGGGACAAGTAGTCCCCTCAGCACAAGGGCAGCAGCAGCAGTTTGTGGCGTCCCCATAAGCAGATGTGTTTTGTACACCCATTAGCTGGACCCATGCTGTACAAAATTAGGTGGAGAAGTAATATGGTACTTACCTGCCACTATGTAAACTATAAACCAAACTAGCACACTCATTGAATGATGTCATCAGTGAAGTCATCAGTAATGTCATCAAAGATGTAATTTGAGATGTCATCAGTGATGTAATAAATTATGTCATAGAACGTCATAAGTGATGTCATATGTGAGGTTATAAGCAGCACATGGTAGAGGCGCAACTTATAGTTGGCTTTGCTAACCATAACTGGTGAATTTCTGTGTTTTTTTTTAGTTCAAAACATTAATGTTGTGGCTGAGAAATTCACCTAACTACAAGGTTACTTTAACCTTTGCTTTTTTCAGTGAATTTCTAAGGGTTTTTCCGAATATATGACGTTACATCGCATACCAACACGACGCATGCCATTACAACGTGGTTGTAACAATGCAAGTGCTGGTACAACGCGTTACCATTACAACGCACACTTTTACATCGCATATGCCTTTACCACGCATGCCATTACAACGCAAAGGCATGCGTGGCAAAGGCATATACTTGGTAAAAGTGGTTAAGGTAAGTAATGGTATATATATGTATATATATATATATATAAATGTATTTATGTATATTTATATATATATATATATATATATACATATATATTATATGTATATATATATATTTTTTTTTTAAATATCCCCATAAACCCCAAAATTACCCCTTGTACCCCAATAACCATACCCCCAAAAATTACCCTTACCAACCCAATATCCATACCCCCTAAACCCTAAAATTACTCTTTGCACCCCAAAACCCATACCCCCCCGAACCCTAAAATTACCCTGGGCACCCCAAAACCCAAACCCACCCTGAACCCTAAAATTACCCTTAGCACGCCAAAATCCAAACCCACCGTGAACCCTAAACTTACCCTGGGCACCCCAAAACCCAAACCCACCCTAAACCCTAAAAGTGCCCATACACCCCAAAACCTAAACCCTCCCTAAACCCTAAATTTACTCTGGGCACCCCAAAACCTAAACCCATGTGAACCCTAAAATTACCCTTAGCACCCCAAAACCCAAACCCACCCTGAACCCTAAAATTACCCTGGGCACCCCAAAACCCATACCCACCCTGAACCCTAAAATTATTCTTTGCGCCCCAAAACCCAAACACACTCTGAACCCTAAATTCACCCTGGGCACCCACCCCAAAATCCAAACCCACCCTGAACCCTAAAATTACCCCTACACCCCAAAACCCAAATCCACCCTGAACCCTAAAATTACCCCTACACCCCAAAACCCAAATCCACCCTGAACCTTAAAATTACCCTGGGCACCCCAAAACCCAAACCAACACTGAACCCTAAAATTACCCATACTACCCTAAAACCCATACTGACCCTAAAATTTAAAATTACCCTCGGCACCCCAAACCAAAATCCTCCCTGAACCCTAAAACTAACCTTGGCACCCCAAAACCTATACCCCTACACCCCAAAACGCAAACCCACCCTAAACCCTAAACTTACCTTATACTTACATGTAAAACACATATGCCTTTACCATTCATGCCTTTACAACGAAATTGGTTGTAAAGGCATGCGTGGCAAAGGCATATGCATTGTAATTCCATGCGTTGTAATGGCATTGCGATGTAATGGTAGTTGCGTTGTGTTGGCATGCGTTGTAATGGCATGCATTGTAATAAATTTGTTGTAATGCCTTTTTCCCGTTTTTGCTAAAACAAAAATAGATCTTTTTATCACACCTGACCACAATGTTACATAAACCTTAGGTTTTTTCACTGAATATATATATGTTTTCTTTACTACCTCTCTCTCGTGTACCTGAGGCTGTCTATAGCCCTCTCTCTGCACTTTTCTGATCCATAATCTTTACCTATATGGCTTCTTGTGTCACACCACGTGCCACACACTTTGCTCTCCTATTACTGGCTCGCGAAGGCCCTCCCAGGCATTTCTCATTAGGTTGCATATTCCCTTTTCACTCCTTTCCTCTTATCAGGGCTTTAAGTGTGCAGAGTCCCTCGGGTCTCATACCCAGTAGAAACGAGTCCCTTTCGGTCCCTGTATTCATGTCCTCAACTTTATATTACAGGCAAAAACACTGATCGATTTCTGAACAGCAAGTGTAAAAATGTCAAGGCAATCCATGCCTTTCCTGTTTATATTTGACACGCTTTACTTAATATTGCAGTCCCCAAAAGTGTTAGCTATTTCCAGGCTGTTGTGTTATGGTATTTTTTTCAGCCAGCATTTTACTCTTGTATATTGCAGACTTTGAATTGAATCACATCCAAGAGATTATTGCGGCCACAACTGAGTTGAGACTGAAGGCAGTGAGAGTTTCTCTCAATGCATGTCAGTGGGTTAAAAAGGTGGTCTGAACACATGGACATCCAGTCCTTGGCCTCTCTGTAGATCCCATAGAACAATGATTACATATGCCATGTGCACTTACGATTCTGTGCAAATGTGTGGGTAGGGATGCGCTCTATGGGAATTTTAGTTTACATGTTTAAGCCACGCCCTTATTATACAGTGCATGCCCCTTTTAGGGACCCCAACTTTTTTTTATCACACTTAAAGCCCCGCCTCTTATTGTCTCACTCATCATTCCACTTTCCATGCTTCACATGCTCTCCTGCTCAGCTCAGAAGTCAGGCCGTGTTCCACAGCCAGGGCGGGTGCATGGCGCCAAACAGCACTAGCGGCGCATCAAACTGGCCAACACCGCTTGGGATTACCAGGGCAGCATCGCCAGGCCGCTAGCAAGCCTTTGGTCCTTCAGGTAAAGCTGCACAGGTACTTGTCTCCAGCACAGCCAGAATAACAGCGCTATTACTTCGCTACGCTCAGCTCCCACTGGTAAGCATGGTCGAATTTGCCTAAAGGGCAGTTGGGCAGTGCCCAACGGGCTGGTCTTACATATCAGTGCGTGAGCCATTTTGTTTGGCTGTTTGCGGGCCTTTTTATGTTGATTTCTCTGATATTAAAACAAGCATTGCCTGCAGCAAGCGCAAATCTAGTCTTCCATACTTTGCAAAACACTTTTATAGCAAAGTACAAAACTGCCTCAATTTGTGAACATGAGCCATTTTCTAGCTTTCTAATTCACTAATGGGTGGGGGCACTTTCATTTTGGTGCTCGAACCAGCGGCGGCCCCTCTATTAGGGAAGAGGAGCGTCGCCCCCCTGCTGCGAGCGCTGCAAAGGTGAAAAATAAAATGGTAATAAAATGAATTTATTAATATTAAAATTTTCACTGCTCTTAACCCGAGCCTTGTTGTAGGGCGGGCAGGGCCACTGCTGCTGACTGCTGACAGGGGAGTGGTGCTCACTCCAGTTTAGTGTGTGCATGTCACTTTGGCCGACTGTCTTGAGATGGCCAGCCTGACATGTGCACTTTAAACCTCTCCACCGAGCTGTCTTAGACAGATTGGTGGAGAGCAGGCACAGGTCCCCGGTGCCTCTGTGTGCGTGGAGCCAGTCCGCTCCAGCCAGTCCTGGTGCAGCGACTTGATTGGTAGAGGGGAGTTGGTTGAGGTTCTGGGAGCCTGTGCTAGAGCCACTGACGACAAGATGGAGAGGAGCACTGAGTGCAGAGGCAGTAGGTAAGTAAATCTTTTCATTTTTTTAATATTCAATTTAACTCACTGACAGGCACTGTGGAAAATGTGCATTGACTTCAGCCTCTACTCCAGAGCTCTGAATCGTGGCCATGATTTAGAGCATTGGCGTTAAGCCTAAGGACTCGGCTGTTTTTTTTCAGTGTGTGTCAATGCCTCAAATGTTCACCCTGCCAGTTGTATTGGTCGGCAGCCATAACTGCCCCGAACCTATTTTCTATCCCAGTCTGACCCTAGCTGCATGCACAATGGTGACCACAAGAGGGGTGCACATAGGGCTGCCATTTTTCCCAGAGAAAAATCCTGCCCATTTGTTCAGTTTTAAGATTCTGCAAAGACCCGGACATGGAACTTAAAAGGAACTTTGTATAAAAACGGTGTATTCATTTTTACCATGGTCTTTCTGCCTTAGTGTACTATAATTATCAGTCAAGGATCATTAAGGCAGCTTTGGAAAACACTTTAAAGTGCTTCTTTCTTATATTTACTTTATGTCCTCCTAATATTTAACTATGTACCTATAAAATGACAAAATACCAGCTTTAGGTGAGTTTCCGAATTTTTGCACCTACTGGGACATTAAGAAACTGGTGATGTCTGTAAAAACCACAGCCTGATGGCAACCCTAGGTGCAAAGCATCCATAGACTTGCAGGGAGAGTTCATGCATGAATCACACATAGCAAATGCCACGGGGAGTGTTTTTATGATGTGTGATGATGTGTGAGGCAAGATGGCTGCGGGGAAGGAGCTCTAGAATCGAGCTCCTGGGCTCCGGGATCACTCCTTAGTGTAAATCCCTGTTGCCCCCCCCTACGACGCCTACGACCACCGGGACTCACCGGAGCACAAGGCCAAGGGGGTGAACCGGAATCTCGTTGTGTGTCCACGGCAGGGAACGTCGCTGCCTCCCAGGCTGGAACAGATGCCTCGGAGGTGAGCAGTCGGCGGACTCCACAACTGGCGGTTCTGGGACAGCCCCGCATTGGACCCACGAGAGTCCCAAGAAATAGCTGATATAGACGATACACGGCTGGTGAGAGGGACTGTGCAACCCAGCGAGTGGTTCCGGGATCGCTGGAGTGAGGGGCCCCCTCCCGTTCGTGGCTTCCATCCATCACCAACATTCGGACTTGGAACAGTGCCGGTGAGTACCCGAGAAGCTAAGGGCAAGGGCTACTCACCGGACCCTGAGTTCAGCTTCCTCCGACGCGCTGACCTCAGTAACGGCGAGGCGCGGTACAAGAAAACTTGGGTGCCTGACCCTAAGATGGCGGCTCCTCAGGACACAAATGGAGGGCGAGAGAAGGCCCGCTCCACACCTCTTCACTGTGGCAACGGATCCGCAGCGCGAAGGTGCTTCATGGCCTGACTTCTCCTCAGGGACAATTATGTACAAGACATAGAAAACAAACAAGACACATATACACTGGAATACTCACAAGCTGAACACTGGAATAACGAAGATTCAATCCAAGAGTGAGGTTCAGCTCCACATTAGCTTTATAAACAAGAGAAGTATTTAACACTGATAACTCACTGGCTAGATGGCCGCGGGGAAGGAGCTCTAGGATCGAGCTCCTGGGCTCCGGGATCACTCCTTAGTGTAAATCCCTGCTGCCCCCCACGCCCCCCTATGCTTTGCACCCCTACACGGCGGCAACAGACGCGCAGCGCGAAGGTGCTACATGACTTGACCTCTCCCTAGGGACTCGCAGAACAACGAATTGGTGGGGCGGGGAGGAATTCTCCTACCACTGAGTCCAGAAAACTCACCCTGTTGACCCGAATGCTGAGCTCGTCTTCTTAGAAAGAGAAGGGGCTCATATCTAACTGTCACTAAGCCACTAAGAGTGAAACTATCCCTGACCCCTCCTAGTTCCACCTCTCTAATACCAATAGATTGGGGAGAGCTCTGGATGGTTATCCACCTAGCTAACTGAGGCAAAATGATACCTGCCACTTTAACTTCCCTCCGCGCCGCTGCACCGAATTGCCTGAAACCTCATGGCCCTAACTCTTTCTCCATCATCTTCCCCCCCAATCTCTCACTCAAAGCGAAAAGAAACTTCAAACACAGGCTGATTAGACAACACCCGGAAACACTATTCGCGGATATATACCACTGCTCCTCCAAAGGCCAACAGAAAATGGATCTCATTTTCCACACCCAGAGCCCTGCGAAATGGAACAGCATTCTTAGAACCCACCTTCACATATCCAAAACAACTAGCACCCCTCTCAGCTGCAAACTGACGATCTCAAACCGCCTTACGTGCAGCGGCAACACCTCTGCGACCATCTACAGCAACGGTACAGTCCTGATTCAAACCAACAATGACAACCTAGACTCATTTGACTCCCTTTTCCCCACGTTACGCAACGCCTTCACTTATTTACACTACTCCCACTCGAACAACTCCCTATCCCCCAACCGACCGACACCCCTGGGGAATTCGCAAAACAATCCCAAGACACATCCCACCAACTCCAACTTATCCCCCTCTGACGTCACCCTCTCCTCCTCCTCCACGTCCCCTGACTCGCACAATACATACCTCTCACCAGGACAAATCTGAGATACGTCTCTGCTGAGACTCCTCAACCCCTTTCCGACCTCCACCTCTCCCCCCCCGCCACCACGCTATAATTCCCAACAAGCTACTAGCGAAACCGACCCTCAGTCAATGACTCCTAACTCTCACCTTCCACCGGCACTCAAGGGGGTATTGCAATCATCCACAAGAGCAACATCTCCGTAACGGAAACGGACTCCTTCAAATATAACACATTTGAATATCTAACCTCCACCATTAAGACGACTGACAACAGAACGCTATACTGCCATCTCCTCTACCATCCGCCAGGCAACACCCCCTCATTTGGAGAACACCTTTCCGACTTGATAACACACTGCTCACTCTTGGACTCTAACAACATAATACTAGGTGACCTCAACCTACATTGGAATGATGAAAATAATTCTCTGATCCAATCCATGAACGAACTTCTACACAACAATAATCTTATCCAACACTGCACAGAGCAAACCCATAACAGAGGCTCAATCCTGGATGCCATTATAGCTCACAAAGATACAGTCACTATCGACCACATCCTTCCTGTTGACTGGTCAGACCACCACATCATTCTATTTCACATCAACCAAACGATCCATTGCCTACCTCATACACAGGAATCCCCCCATTGGGCGAGAAATCTAAGACAGATTCACCTTGCCGACCTGGAAGAAAGGGTAAGTTCGATCCTTCCCACCACCACATGCGAGCTTTCTACAACTGAACTTACCTCACACTACAATGCAACAATGACTTCCATACTTGACCAAATAGCTCCCTTGAAACAAAAAAGAGCCAGGAACATTCCATCGAGATCTTGGTTCAACACAGACCTAAACTCTGAAAGAAGACAACTAAGAGCTGCAGAAAGACTCTGGCGGAACAACCCATCCACAATCCACCTTGATTAACTTAAAACTGAACGCAGGAAATGTAAAAAACACATCAAGTATGAAAAAACCTCCTTCTTCTGTGGTGCACTAAACAATGCCAAAAATCGTCCCAAAGAACTCTTTAATCTCATTAGACAACAAACATCCAAGCCCCCCTCAACCTCAGTGCAGGCTTCTAAAGTCCTATGTGATAACTTTGCCAATTTTTTTAACGATAAAATCACCAAGATTGAGCTCTCCCTGGATGACCACCTCCGACCACCCAACAAAACCCCGCCCCCCTGCAAAGAAGACAACAACCCACCCTACAACTGGAAGTCTTTCAATCCCATCTCCGAAGCAGAAATCATTGAAATGATTACCAGATCCAAACCCTCGTCACACATTGCGGACCCTATCCCTGCCCAACTGGCTAAAAAGCTCAAACTCACCCTAGCCCCGCTCTGGACCGAGATTATAAATAGCTCCCTGAGAACCGGAGTCATGGCAGATTGTCTCAAAATCGGCCAAGTCACGCCATTACTAAAAAAAACGGGCTCTGACCCAAATGATCTCAATAACTTCAGGCCCGTCTCCAATCTCCCATTCTTAGCCAAAATCCTGGAAAGATGTGTTCTCCTTCAACTTAACCAACACATTGACAGTAACAACCTTCTAGACTCTCACCAATCGGGCTTCAGAAAAGCTTTGCAGCACAGAGACAGCGATCCTGAATGTCATAGATGATGTCTACAAATCACTCAATATGGACCGATGCTGTCTACTCATATTCCTGGACCTATCGGCAGCCTTCGACACGGTAGACCACAAACTGCTCAACAATGTACTCCGAGAAAGGGTTGGAGCAGATTAGGTGGTCTTGAAGTGGCTTACCTCCTTTCTGCAGAACCGCTCCCAAAGAATAAAAATTAAAAACTTCACGTCTCACCTACTCCCCATACGCAGGGGTGTCCCTCAAGGATCAGTTCTCTCCCCATCACTGTCCAACATCTACATGGAGCCCCTCACCACCATACTCAAAAAAGCCAACATCCCCTTCCACCTCTATGCCGACAATACCCAGATCTACCTAGAAACTTCCTCCATTGGTGACATTCAGAGACTAAACAACACTCTAAGAGAAGTCCAACACTGGCTATCCCTCAACCACCTGAAACTCAACCAAGATAAGACGGAAATCCTTCTCATTTCCAACAAAGAGCAGACCCCCCAAGTCACAGAATGGCTAAAAACCATTGATGCTGTCAACTGCAATCTCACCCTGGCCGACTCCGTAAAATCACTGGGAATCACTTTGGACCCAAACTTAGACATGGTCAAACATATCAAAAACGCCGCAAAGAGCGCTTTCTTCAACCTAAACTACTCATCCCTCTTAAACAGGCTACACAATCCCTGGTTCTGTCCAGATTGGATTACGGGAACGCAACCCTCACAGGCACGGCAAAATCTCACTTAGCTCCCCTCTGGTCAACTCTAAATGCAGCAGCCAGGATGGTCACTGGAGTAAAGAAATACGAACACATCTCTCCCTCTCTCAGAGAGCTAAAATGGCTCCCAATCGAGTTGCGTTCCAACTTCAGAACTGCTTGTCTCACACACAAAGCTCTGCACACTGGTAAACCTGCCTACCTGGCTTCCAAACTTAATAAGGCCGGTCAGACAAGGAATCTCAGGAGTACTAACACTCTACTTCTCATTCCCCCGAAAACTCGCAAACAAAAAACCTTATCACGCTCCTTCTCTGGAAATGCGCCCACAATTTGGAACTCCATCCCAGTCCATATCAGGACTAACCCCTCCTTCATAAAATTCAAAAGCCAGCTCAAAGACCTCTTCCTCAACCGAACTCTTCCGAATAGATAGCTGATTGTACAAATAGATAGCTGCCGCCTAATGTGGAATCTTGCACACTGCAATATATAGTCACTTTGATAAGAAGGCTTCTACATCACCTACCTCTTGACTCGCTCGTTTGTCCCCCCTCCTGGAACAGGATTCGTCACGGAACAATGTATTTATTATTGTTATACTTTGTGTTCGATTGCATCACGATAAATGTTGTAAAGCGCTCCTTTACCTTCGGGTCTGGCCAGCGCTATATAAAACTCTTAAATAAATAAATAAATATGCGCAAGACAGGCAGACGGGGCATTTCCTGGTAAAATATTGAGACTACCACTTGTGGGACAGTATGAAGAATACTGGTCCCCAAACCTAAATGCCCATGTGATCCAATGGCAACCAGCCACACAAATTAAGTACTGTCCATTACCCAACCCACTACTACCAACACCATTACCTCTACATCCATCATCCTTGTCTCCTTCCTTAGTTACTGAGCATCCGCTCCATGCTTGTAGAAGTTTAGCCAAGCTAAACCAAGATTTCCCACAGTAGATGGCTTACACTTCCTGCCACACCTCCCATGATCCTTCAAGAGTGGAAGCCATCATTTCCTAATTCCTGTGAAGGTAAAACCAAGGCTAGAGGTGGGTGTTTGGTTTTAATATTGTAGCAGGATCTGCTTTAGCGATTCTACGTTATCATGAGCGTGCGGTCGCTCAGTGTGTAAGAGGCCCTACATTTACGGACTTATGCCCATAATATTTCACAATACGCTATATTTTCTTTTACCTGCTCTGGGGATGCAGTGTGGCATCAGTGTACATTTGTTTGTGTGGTCAGGAACACAAGTTTTGATTAGCATGACCGTCATTTAACCACAAAATGGTGCCAGTCTTGCAAGATAACCACTTAGCGCATTGCTCCTAAAGCCAGCACCTTTTGATCAGCTGTTTTCACTCTGAAACAGCATTTTGGTGATCTGATATTTTGTTGTGACTGGTCTTGTGCTCCGCTTCTATGGAGAGGAAGAAAGGGAAAAAGAAAAGGCATTCAGAAGAGCCTACTTCTCCTGGAGAGCAGCAAAAGAAGTAGGTCATGTCACAGGTTCCAACAGTGGGTGACATCCAGAGAAAGATTGAGGAGGCAGTCTCTGCTACATTTAGAGCAAGAGAAGGCACCTGGTTACCCAAGCATCATAGAGCAGAGTCGCTTGACCTATACCAGGATTTAGAGTACAAAGAGGTCAAGGGCAGATTTGTGAAAGAGAATGAGTTAAAGGAGGTACTGCAGCACCTCATACAGAACCTGGCTTTCCTAAATGCTGCCTTTTCCAATATCAGAGGTAGTAGCCGTAGTATTTGCCCCTGCATGGGGCTAACAGGAAGGTCATATCTACTGAGTGGAAGGAGGTAGATAAACATACCTGTTGCCGCTTCCTGGAAAAAAGATATCCTCTAGTTAGATTTACAGAGGAATTTCCACTGGTGGTGAAGGTTGACTCTTTGATGGCAGGATTGTCATTGCAGGATATGATTATTTCTGAGAATACTACATGGACTGATCCGGTGGATTAGGCTCTCAGAAAGACCTCTGCTGCTTCAAATTTTGCAGTTGAGCATAGACCTATACTAATTGTATTGGGATCACTGACAATATCGTTGACAAAAATATTGTGTCACAAATATAGTTTACCACAATATTGTGTTCCTATACTAATAAAGGTAAGTACAAAAATATTGGAAAAAATATTGTTGACACTAATATCATCCAAAAATAGACAAAAATATCAATTTTTCAAAATATAGCGTATAAAGTAGTAAATGTTATATATTTTAATGTATAAATTTAGCATAATGTAAATTAAAGATATTCCACCACTATTTATTGCTATCTATAAATATATACTTGGATATATTTGCAAACACGCCATTGATGGCGTGTTTGCACAGCTGAGAAGTCAGCCTGAGACAAAGGGCAGGAGCCCGAAATGCGTCGGCAAAAGACTTTGATAAAAGATTGTGCTGCCTGCTGTGTACCTGTATTTGCTGCAGTCTCAATTAAAAGAATACAGGAATATTCACTCGTGTGGGCTCCGCCATTGAGGCAACTCTTTGTGTTTGAATTTGAGCGGTGAGCCTAGCCGCAGTGAGAGCCCCGCTGTTTGAAAACGGACCCTGACGATGCCGATCCGGTCATCGCGATTATGGGACGAGGTAGCTGTAATTGAGGCTATGTATGGCAGCATTTCAGTTCTTACCTGGCAGCAGCAACCCAATTGGGACATTATTTCATTTTCATGTACAGCGTGCACGCCATACTCACTTGAGCAATACCTTAATGAGTCAGCACTACGAGTACCATGGGGCTGCGGGAGCAGCCACGCCCTCTGGGGCAGGTACTATTTGAACGACGGGCTCATTGATGGCGTGTTTGCACAGCTGAGAAGTCAGCCTGAGACAAAGGGCAGGAGCCCGAAACGCGTCGGCAAAAGACTTTGATAAAAGATTGTGCTGCCTGCTGTGTACCTGTATTTGCTGCAGTCTCAATTAAAAGAATACAGGAATATTCACTCGTGTGGGCTCCGCCATTGAGGCAACTCTTTGTGTTTGAATATATATATAAAAATATATATATATATATATATATATATATATATATATATATCCAAGAAATCCACGCCCAAAGGGAATGAAGCGGCACACCATGTATCATGTATTTAATACTGTACAACATTTATGTAGCACTGGCTTTAGATAAATAAGCATTTAAATCGTATTGACACGTAAATCCATAGGTAACCGTCTTTCAATTTGCGTTATTTGTGTGCATTGAATATCTGTAGCAGGCAATAGCAGTATATTGTTATACTGACATTCTTTTGTTTAATTCAATGGTTTTGTACTGCATTGCAATTGTTGCACAATAATTTGTGTTGGTTCTTGGACACCAAATTGAATGAACTACATTTATACGCTGTAGTAACTTTTTCATGTCTATCATGACATCACGAGCATTTAATGGCGGCCTGGAGCCGCTTGGGTAACTTGACAAAGGCCGTTCCGGCTGAAACGCGTTGTTTCTTCACAAATAAATCACTCGTAACGGAATTGGTGTGCTGCTTCATTCCTTTTGGGCGTGGATTTCTTGGATTACTGTGGCTTTCTGCCGCCACCACTGGCACCGACACGCATAGGCAGGCGTACGGCGTTTTTGGGGGATACTTGGAACTCTTACTTAATACACGCTATCCCAGCCGCTCCAGCTGAGAATTTTCCGCGCTAAAGTCTTCGGAGGATTAATTGGACTGTGTGGTGAATGTGCTTTTGCTGGACTGGGGGGGGTAGCGTGATCACGTGGGTCGGAGGGCTCTGTGGGCTCGGGTATCTTCTCCAGTTGCTGCATTGCTCTCCCACGCTCTCTTCTCCCCATAAACTCTACATTGTCGGAAACCTTTCCTGGAGCTGTGTCACGCGGCGGTAGAAATTGTACTGCGGTGTCGCATTCCTAACATGAGTGTTTTATTTATTTATGCATGGGAAACTGAACAACAGGCAGTCGCACTCTCCCTTTTTGACGAAAACACTGATGTAAATCGGTTGCCAGCTAACACTGGAATTGCATCTGGTATTCTTGAACCAACTTTGAAACAGAATTTGAATACATTGGAGAAATTGGCAAAACGCGAAGTCAACAAATGGTGGGAGGTGACATCATTAACCAATTATGTTGAAGTTGGACGCGTGCCAAGGGGTCTACGTATTTCCATAACACCCACTTATGAGAATCCCAACCCTGAACTGTTAGAGAAATGGGCATTATACATGGCCAAAACTTGTAAAGGAATGCTGGAAATTTTGATCAAGTATGCCAAAATTGGGGGGCGTGGCTAGCAGCCGAAGGAAATGGCCGCTGCCTAGGGAGGCTCCGACACCCAGTCAGCTTCCCAACGATCCGATCAATAATCCGCTGGCATAAACACCCCTAAAGTAGTGGGCCACAGGTCGGAAACGGCAGGGAATCCGATGTGATAGGAGCGGACCCCGCCGTGCGAGCACCGGCGACAAAGCACCGTGGAGAAGGAGTGCGGCCTACACCCGAAACTGAAGCCGGGGACTGAAGTTCGTCCATACCCGACAGCAGCGGAAGCGCTGGAACCCAGCTACACAGAGAAGACCACGCCGCGCTGGTGGCAGTGCTCGCCCGGCAAAGACCAGCCACGACAGCGAGTGCTCACAGAGACGCGGACAAGACAAATCGGAAGCAGGAGCCGGTATGACGCCGCAGTGAAGAGGAGATTGAGAGACGGCGCGAGCGGTGCCACGGAAGACGACCGGCATCTAGATCAGACTGAGATCAACTATCCTTCAAGCAGCAGACCCGGGGCATGAAGACAGGCTTGGATGAGCCTTGTGGCGGATACCCAGCGATCACTGCTCACAGCTGCGACACGGTCAAGGAGGTGCCGCAGGTGAAAATTGGGAGTGGCCGGCATCATAAGGCCTTTCAAGAAACGGCGAGCACCTGACGGAGGTTGGTGACGACCCAGACTGTGCGTCGCTCCACCTATGGCAACCCAAAACCCCAGCTCAGCCCAGGGGCCCCCCGAGAGTCGTGGATCATCTCCCCCCCGCCGAGAAGAGGTAATACGCACTGCATATGGGCCTCACTGGGGCAGACGAAACAATGGGGAGGCACTGCGGCATGGCACCCACGAGGAAGACATGATACCAGGGACATATACAGCTGCAACCAGTGGGCAAACAACACCGGAGGCTCCCAAAAGAGAAGCCAGACGAGCTCTTCGCAACGTAAGGCCCAACAAAGCTCGCAAACGTTGAGCCCACCACAAGAACTACAATACTACAGGGCAGCTCCAGACAGCAATAGAACTCGGTCAAACCCCCCCCCCCCCATCAGATTGCTCAGCCCAGCGACGGCAAACCAGCACTAAGACAGGTCGGGTGGAAAACCCGAAAGGCCACGTGTGCCTACACGACACACAGGCAGGCAGCGGTGAGTACCGCCCCAGCCCCACTCGACTCCAAGTTGTACTGACTGAGGCTGGTCAAGATGGGGGGTAGAGGCCAGCGTGGCACGCACCAAACAAAACTTGACAAATACACCAGTGCCAAGACTCAACCAGAACTCACGGATTACGACCACGTTCGAGCAGCGAGCCCTACATCAGCGGAAAGACCAGAAATCACGATGCAGGACATTATGACTACCTTAAATAACGTGCATACCTCCCAGCACTCATGAATTGGTTCAATTTCGACGGAACTCTCACTGATCAGGGCGGATTTTCATAAAATGTCTACCATAGTAGCAGAGGTCGAAACAACTGCGGCTACCCTCGCTAGCGATCGCCGATACGGCCGCTCTTAAAAAACAAATGCGCCAACTTGAGGCAGACAATAAGGTAATGGCCTCCAAACTCGACGACCAAGAAGGACACTCGAGACGCAATAACATCAGAATTATTGGTGTACCGGAGCAAACAGGAGGAACAGCACTTGACCTGCTAGTGGAGGACATTATAAAGAATCAACTGCAGCCGCGAGGGCTCTCCACCTATTTTTCTGTAGAAAGAGCTCACCGGGTCCCAGGGGGAAGACACAGGCCTGGGGCCCCACCAAGACCCATACTAGCTCGCATTTTTATTTTCCGGGATCGAGACGTGATTTTGCAGACGGCACGCGTCGCCCCTCCGATACGTCTCGAGCACAGTACTATAACGATTTTTCCGGACTATACGGCGGCAGTGACAAAGCAACGGCGCAGTTTTCTAGAAATAAAAAAAGAGCTCCGAAACCGTGAACTCAAATATTCAATGTTATTCCCGGCTAAGCTGAGAGTGGAGGCCAAAGGAAAAGCATGGTTTTTTACGACGCCAGACGAGGCTCAGGAATGGTTGGTGGGATGGCGCTGGGCCCCGGGCGATCTGATAGAAACCACCGGCAACGCTCGCAGGATGGGGCATCAGAAGAGTCTACAGAAACAAGAGCACTGGGAAGATCATCGCAAGCGAGCGGAGAAGAGTGAGGAGTTCCACATCGACAGTCGATCCCGAAGCTGTTACGAATGTTCAGGGAATAGTACGAAAGGTAATAGACAAGATGCACACAGTTCGGCCATGATGCAACGACCCCTCGCATTGCAGTTCTAGAGACACTGGGGCAAATGCCTCTCTCAAGATGATAGCGCGAAAACAGACCATTTACTGGACGCTGGACAGCGTACGCCTGTTTTGTTTTGCCCAGTTAGTAATTTACAAGTATGAATCAGAGAAGGTAAATATGCCAACAAGGTACACCACAGCCGAGGGGGGTGCTGGAGGGGCTATCGGAGGACTATCCCCCCCATCAAGGAACCAGGGACAGGAACAAAGCACTCTGCGAAGTTGGGGAGGCGGGTAGTTCTGGGTCCGTCATGCAGGGAGGCAGGGAGGGAGGTGGGCAGGGGGGTAAAGTTACTTAGTTCAAATTTACTTTTTGTAACATGTTTGAAACAGTTCACGGTTCACTTTCAACACTGGCACGTCACACTTCTAGCACATTATCCTACAGATTCCCATCTCATAGTTACACGATATGACAGAGACGACAGTACTGCTTGACAGCGCGACCACCACACCAACGGCTCCCCACACGACTAGCTCCCCCTTTTCACTGCTCACATGAATGTCAACGGATTGTGTGACAAAATAAAGAGAGGGTTAGTCCTGCAATACCTTAAACGTCACACCCCGGCAGTAACCCTGATTCAGGAAACGCACTTGGTGTAAGGCCCTGTAAGGCCCTAGATAGATGGGGTTTTCGAATGGTGGCACACTCCGAGTTTACCTCGGGTTCACGAGGGGTGGGCATTCTCATACGGAAACAGTTCCCACTCATTATTAAACCGACATGGACAGACAACCAGTGACGGTTTGCAGCCATCTCATGCCAGTGGGAGGGGCGAGCATACAATATAGTCTCAGTGTACATTCCCCCAGCACTTCACTCGGTGGCGCTCCCGGCACTCAGCGCACTCCTACTCACACTCCCAGAAGGGGAACTCTAATAGGCGGAGATTTCAATGCCACCATAGATGATGTGCTCGATTGTAAACCCCCTAGAGACCAACGCAACACAAACTCCCGATTGGCGGAGTTCCTCGAGGCTCTGGGCCTCATAGATACCTGGCGTCACCGCTTTCCTTTAGAACAACAGTACACTTTCCATTCTGGGGCACATAACAGCCTCTCTAGGATAGACTACATACTCACGCTGGCAGATAGTCTGGGGAAGATAACAGAAGCAACTCACCTACCTAGAGGCATTTCCGACCATTCCCCTGTTATGATCAAATACACACAGCACGCTGCAACCCAGCGACGAACCTTCCCAATATATCCGGGATTTTTAAAAAAAAACAAGATCTTAAAAGACATAACTACTACGACACAACGATATTTCAAAGAAAACGAGCACTCGGTCGACTCCCCGGCAATCCTCTGGGAGGCTTACAAGGCAGTGCTCCAAGGCCAGGCCATCTCATTAATTTCGGGCCATAAAAAAGACAAACGGAAACAAATAGAAGCCCTAGAACAGGAAGTGACTCACGCAGAAATGTTGCACGCCCTCAATCCTACTGTAGCCACTGCCCACGACCTCAACTTGAAAAAGCAAGGCTATAGAGCAGTGGTTCCCAAACTTTTGACTCCTGAGGACCCCCATTGACTCACCACTGGAAGCCGGGGATCCCCAAGCAATTTGTAGGATTTAAATTTCAAACATTAAAACAATAATTCGAAAAAAATAAACACACATGTGCACACAAAACAAATACTCGAATTACTAAGGATTTTAGGGGCATATTTACAAGCCCTATCACCATGGGAACGTCACTTTTTGCGACGTTCCTTTGGCGATAGGGGCTTCGCCTTATTTACAAGGCAGCATTAAGCCACTTAACGTGGCTTAACACTGCTTGTAAATAAGGCCCCCTTTCACGCAATGCTTAGTGGGAAAGGGGTGGGAAGTAGGTGTTGCTGTGGGCGTTCCACCGCAACACCCATAGATTTTGACGCTGCCCCCTATTTACAAGGGCAGCGTAAATAGGAGGCAGCGCAAAAATTAAGACCAGGGAAAACCTGGTCTTAACTTGGCAAAACCAGGAGAAATGCTTAATTTCTCCTCGATTTTGCTTTTTCCATGTGTGCTGCCTTGTGCTAAACGCATTGGATTGTTTATGTTCAGGAAGGTGACCCTTCCTGCACATAAACAATCTTTAAAACAAAATGACATTTTGTAACTTCCATGTGATCTGCATTAAGCAGCACACATAGAAGTGACAAAACAGCATTTCAAGATTGTTTATGTGCAGGAAGGGGAACCTTCCCGTACATAAACAATCTTCCCCTGCACGCAGACACCCTTGCACTATGGTGCAATGGTGCCTGCGTTGGCGCTACACTGCTAAGGGTAGCATCAGCGCACGGGGAAACGCAGGGCTGCACCATATTCTTGTAAACATGGTGCAGCCCTGCGTTTCTGAAGTGGCGGAGTGTTTCGTTAAACCAAGGAGGCTAACAACACGCTCCGCCACTTCTGTTGTAAATATCCCCCTTAGTATTTTATATTGAAAGAATTTGCAAAAAAAGAAACATTTTCATGGGAAGGTTGGTGCTGCATCTCCGTGACTAACTTTTAAATAGTTGGTTTTATTTCGCAGTACGAGTCTCCTGCTCCTGCCAGGGCCAGACTGGAAACCCAAAGCAGCCCTGGCAAATGTTTTCAGACCAGTACCCATACGATGCACACCAAGTGCAGTGAGTGAGCCTAACCACTACAAAGGGGGCTTTGGGAGGCTCTACCCCCAAAGAAATGTAGGAAACAATGGTGCAGTCTACAACACATTTATCATTATATATTGAATTGCATTAGCTTTTAAAGAATAGTAAATGAAGACCTTACTATGCACCAGGATACGACAATCTTTGTTGGGGTTCTTCAATGATTCCCTTATTATCACCCTCTAACAGTCCCTCATCTCTCCATAGCCCCTCTGTCACATGTATTTCCTTTGTTTTATAGCATCTCTCATACCATTGTAGGATGTCAGAGCACTTTACATCACACACATATAGAGACAATGAATCATACGTGTAAATCAGTGTATAGAAAATATTACATAAGGCAAAGGGGACTACAAGGTGTAGGATTCCCATGTCATTCATGCTGGAAGGCATTTTTAAGAGTGCTTGGTCTGGAGAATCACAAACTCAGGATTCAAAACATAACACAGTGGTTAGCATTGACTTTAACAATAAAAATGTATTTCCACCCAAATAAACATTTTTAGCAGCATCAGAATAATGAAAGACTGGGAAAAAACATAAGTTACTAACTTGTACCATGCAGTTTGCAAGCAGCTCTTTGATGACAGTTTATAGGTCACTGTGCTAGATTACGATTGCCACTTATGAACTGCACAGTAACAAAAGAATATCTGTGACCAAAGCAGTAACCCACTGACCTATGCACATAAAATACTGTTTTTTAAAATGCATGGTACACGTTCTTTGCAGTAGGCATATTAACCCTCTGTGCTACATTAGTTAAGTCAAAGCTGCCACTGGACAAAACTCTCATCTCTCTTCAGCAGGTACATTAATCACTGGTGTTATCTTGACACTTTTATTGTTGCTCAAAAACTGCTAATTATACAAGGAACTTTTCAGTACTTTTAAAACTGCTGCCTGCGGACCCCCTGGGAATGTGTCACGGACCCCGGGGGGGGGGGGAGGGGTCCGCGGACCACAGTTTGGGAAACACTGCTATAGAGAATACATGTGGGAGGACACAAAGGCCAGGCTCTCAGCTACACAACATAAAGTATATGAAGTAGGGGATAAAGCGGGGAAACTTCTGGCTTGGTTAGACAAGCCAGAACGAGCTAGCCGATGGGTGGCGCAATTACAGACAGAAGATGGGGGAACCATAACCGACCCACAGAGAATAGTGAATGCACTAGCGGAGCACTACAGCAGTATCTACACAACAACCTCCTCGACAACAATCGAGGAAGCACAGGCATTCCTTAAAGATATCCGAATGCCCACACTAACACCGGAAGAAGCCCTTACGCTTGAGGCAGACCTCACAGTAGACAAACTATTATTAGCCATAGGTGCTATACAGTCAGGGAAAGCTCTGGGGCCTAACGGCATTCCCATAGAACTTTACAACAAAACAGCAAATACTATTACGCTGCATCTGTTAAGCATGTATGTAGCCAGTCTGGAAGCAGGAGAACTCCCCAGGGACCAACGTACAGCGACGATAGTGGCTATTCACAAACCCGGAAAACCTGCCCAGAACTGTACGTCTTATCGGCCCATATCACTGCTAAATGCAGAGGCCAAAATACTAGCTAAGACACTGGCGGCTAGATTGACACCCCATCTTACTAAAATAATACATCCGGATCAATCCGGGTTCATGCCAGGAAGGAATACTGCCCTCAATTTGAGAAGACTGCACAGTGTCATGGCTCGTATGCCCACAATACAGGAAGCAGCTGTTATCTTATCTTTAGACGCACGTATGGCCTTCGATAGGTAGGTCGCTCCCCCACCACACAGCTCCGCCTGTGTTGTCTGCCCGCTGCTTCTGCAGGTAAGATCGCCCTCCGCTTGTGGCCCCGGTGCCCGTATTTCTTGCTTGTCTCCCCATTTTCCTTTCTGTGCCCCTCGCTGCCCCATTTGCGTTGTGCTTGTAATTTTGTCTGTTTTCTCCCCCATTTTCCTTTCTGTGCCCCTCGCTGCCCCATTTGCGTTGTGCTTGTAATTTTGTCTGTTTTCTCCCCCCATTTTCCTTTCTGTGCCCCTCGCTGCCCCATTTGCGTTGTGCTTGTAATTTTGTCCGTTTTCTCCCCCATTTTCCTTTCTGTGCCCCTCGCTGCCCCATTTGCGTTGTGCTTGTAATTTTGTCCGTTTTCTCCCCCATTTTCCTTTCTGGGCCCCTCGCTGCCCCATTTGCGTTGTGCTTGTAATTTTGTCCGTTTTCTCCCCCATTTTCCTTTCTGTGCCCCTCGCTGCCCCATTTGCGTTGTGCTTGTAATTTTGTCTGTTTTCTCCCCCATTTTCCTTTCTGTGCCCCTCGCTGCCCCATTTGCGTTGTGCTTGTAATTTTGTCTGTTTTCTCCCCCATTTTCCTTTCTGTGCCCCTCGCTGCCCCATTTGCGTTGTGCTTGTAATTTTGTCTGTTTTCTCCCCCATTTTCCTTTCTGTGCCCCTCGCTGCCCCATTTGCGTTGTGCTTGTAATTTTGTCTGTTTTCTCCCCCATTTTCCTTTCTGTGCCCCTCGCTGCCCCATTTGCGTTGTGCTTGTAATTTTGTCTGTTTTCTCCCCCATTTTCCTTTCTGTGCCCCTCGCTGCCCCATTTGCGTTGTGCTTGTAATTTTGTCTGTTTTCTCCCCCATTTTCCTTTCTGTGCCCCTCGCTGCCCCATTTGCGTTGTGCTTGTAATTTTGTCTGTTTTCTCCCCCATTTTCCTTTCTGTGCCCCTCGCTGCCCCATTTGCGTTGTTCTTGTAATTTTGTCTGTTTTCTCCCCCATTTTCCTTTCTGTGCCCCTCGCTGCCCCATTTGCGTTGTGCCCGTATTTTTGTCTGTTTTCTCTCCCCTTGTACTTTGTGCCCCCGCTGCCTCTCGCCATTCCCGCTGCTGCGTCCCCTGCGGCCCCGCCCCCCTGACTGCCCATTCGCTGCCCCTGCCTCCCGCCTCCCAGCTGCTCCTCCCTCCCACCTCCCCATAAATGGCGGCCGCTGGCGCGCCGAAGGCGCGCCTAAGCAAGCCCGTCTGCGCCCGTCCGCGACTGGACCGCGCCCAGCGCCAGAACCCCTGGATCCCACCGATGCAACACCACTCGACGGACCTACGACGCCGCCACCCTCACCGCACTCAATGCCGGCCGGAACCCTGCCTGCTACCGAGCCTCACCGAGACGCACCCACGGACCCTTCACCTGCCAAACCTGCCGATTCACCTGCCCCCGGACGTGCACCACCTCCGCCAAGTCGAGCACCAGCAGCAACCACCTGAAATGCATCCTGTTGAACACCCGCTCCGTCCACAGGCATGCCGTGGAACTCTGGGACCTGCTCGACGCAACAGCACCGGACATCGCCTTCCTCACCGAAACCTGGATGAACGCCTCCTCAGCGCCCGACATCGCCATAGCCATCCCGGACGGATACAAGATCACCCGGAGGGACCGCGTCAACCAGACGGGAGGAGGCATCGCCATCGTACACAAGAACACCATCCGCATCTCGACTAACTCCGACGAGACCTTCACCGCCGCCGAACACCTACACTTCCAGATACACACTGACCCCAAGACCACCCTCCGAGGCACCCTCATCTACAGACCCCCGGGACCACGCACACTATTCAGCGAAGACATCGCAGACTTCATCAGCCCGCACGCCATGCCCTCCGCCGACTACATCCTCCTAGGGGACCTCAACTTCCACCTGGAGAACAACAACGACAGAAACACCACCGCCCTGCTGGACAACCTCGCCAACCTCGGACTCAAGCAACTGGTGAACACGCCCACCCACTACGCCGGCCACACGCTTGACCCCGTCTTCTCTTCCAGCAAGCACATCTCCTTCAGCCACGCCACCGGACTCCACTGGACCGACCACAGCTGCGTCCACTTCAGCTTCAGAAAGACTGCGACCCACCACCACCCGCAACAGGCTCCCCGCCGGAGCTGGAGCAAGATCACCGCCGAGCAGCTCACCGCCTCCCTCAGCCAGAACACACCCACCAACACAACGGACCCAAACGAAGCAGCCAGCAACCTCGCCAAGTGGCTGACCGCCTGCGCCGACGACCTCGCACCACTAAAAACCCTCCCAGCAGACCCGGAAGCAAGAAAACCCCTTGGTTCACCAACGAACTCAAGGAATCCAAGAAGAAATGCCGCACTCTCGAGAAAACCTGGCGACTCGACCAGACCACAGACAACAGGACCGCCCTCAAGCACGCCACCCGTAAACACCACCAGATGATCCGTGCCACCAAGAAGTCGGCACTCAAAGAACGACTGGACAACAACGCCCACGACAGCAAGGAACTTTTCAGCATCGTCAAAGAGTTCTCCAACCCCGGCGCCGGAAACAACGACATCACCCCCTCGCAAGACCTCTGCAACTCACTCGCCGCGTTCTTCCACCGCAAGATCACCGACATACATAACAGCTTCGACGCACAAACCACGCACCCTACCGCCGAACCAACGCCCGCCACCACCACCATCTGTAACTGGACCCCGATCAGCACCGAAGACACCACCCGCACGATGAACTCCATCCACTCCGGATCACCAACCGACCCCTGCCCACACCACGTCTTCAACAAAGCCGACGCCACCATCGCACCCCATCTCCGGGACATCATCAACTCCTCCTTCCACACCGCCACCTTCCCGGAGAGCTGGAAGCACGCCGAGCTTACCGCCCTCCTGAAGAAACCAACGGCGGACCCCACCGACCTCAAGAACTACCGTCCCATCTCGCTCCTTCCGTTTCCGGCCAAAGTCATCGAGAAGACCGTCAACAGACAGCTTGCCGCCTTCCTCGAGACGAACGGATCCCTCGACCCCTCGCAGTCCGGGTTTCGGGCCAACCACAGCACCGAGACCGCCCTTATCGCAGCCACCGACGACATCAGAACCCTAACCGACAACGGGGAAACAGCAGCCCTCATCCTCTTGGACCTCTCCGCGGCGTTCGACACCGTCTGCCACCGCACCCTAGTGAAGCGCCTCAGCAACATCGGAATCCGAGAGAAAGCACTGGAATGGATCATCTCGTTCCTCGCCGGAAGAACCCAGAGAGTCCGCCTCCCCCGTTCAGATCCGAGGCCACCGAAGTCATCTGCGGCGTTCCACAAGGATCTTCACTCAGTCCAACCCTCTTCAACGTCTACATGAGCCCCCTCGCAGCCATCGCACGCCAACACAACCTCAACATCATCTCCTACGCCAACGACACCCAGCTGATCCTCTCCCTCACCAACGACCCCACCACCGCCAGAGCCAACCTACACGACGGGATGAGAGACGCCGCCGACTGGATGAGGAACAGCCGCCTTAAACTGAACTCAGACAAGACGGAAGTCCTCATCCTGGGCTCATCACCCTCCGCCTGGGACGACTCCTGGTGGCCCCCGGCCCTGGGCACCGCGCCCAAGCCAACGGACCACGCACGCAACCTGGGCTTCATCCTGGACTCCTCCCTGTCAATGACCAGACAAGTCAACGCCGTCTCATCTTCGTGCTTCAACACCCTGCGCATGCTCCGCAAGATCTTCAGATGGATCCCCACTGAAACCAGGAAGACCGTCACCCAGGCACTCGTCACCAGCCGACTGGACTATGGGAACACCCTCTACGCCGGAACCACAGCCAAACTTCAAAAAAGACTCCAGCGCATCCAGAACGCCTCCGCACGACTCATCCTGGACATCCCCCGACACAGCCACATCACCGGACACCTGAAAGACCTGCACTGGCTCCCCGTCAGCAAGAGAATCACGTTCAGACTCCTCACCCATGCACACAAGGCCCTCCACGACCTGGGCCCAAAGTACCTCAACGACCGCATGACCTTCTACACGCCCACCCGCCAGCTACGATCAACCAGCCACGCCCTCGCCACCGTACCACGCATCCGCAGAACCACCGCCGGAGGAAGATCCTTCTCCTACCTGGCAGCCAAGACCTGGAACTCCCTCCCCACTCACCTTCGGCGAACCCAGGACCATCTCTCCTTCAGGAAGCAGCTCAAGACCTGGCTGTTCGAGCAATAACTTACCCCCTCCCCCAGCGCCTTGAGACCCTCCCGGGTGAGTAGCGCGCTCTATAAATGCCGTGATTGATTGATTGATTGATATGATGGAATGGCCCTTCCTATTCGCCGTTCTTAAGCATCTGGGCTTTGGCCCCAAATTCTGTGCATGGGTCCTGCTGCTCTATACCAATCCCCTAGCTCATGTAGCTGTAACCGGACATGTCTCTGCAGATTTTCCCCTGGGGCGCGGAACGCGTCAAGGATGCCCCCTATCGCCGCTCCTATTTGCTCTTGTATTGGAGCCACTGGCAGCATGGATAAGGAGGGACCCGGTTATCCGCGGCCTCCACTGGGCAGAGGGATGGGAAGATCGCATATCCCTATATGCGGATGATGTACTATTATATATGGCATCCCCCAGGCGCTCCATCAACAGGCTCCTAGGTATCTTTGAAGTGTATGGCAAGCTCTCCGGTTACACCATTAACTGGACTAAGTCGGTCCTAAATGTCCTACACGGCCCCCCACCACAACTCCCAAAGGGATGTAGTCTGCAAATCGCAGAAGGATGCTTCAAATATTTGGGAATATATATCACGCCACTACCTGGGGAATTTATGGAACTAAACCTCATACCACCACTGAAAAGACTCCGCCAAGATGCGAAACATTGGCAATACCTCGCATTGACACTGCTCGGAAGAGCCGCACTCTTTAAGATGATGGCGCTTCCCAGGTTTCTCTACCCCCTGCAAAACACCCCGTTTCCAGTTCCCCCAGCCTATTTTAAGGCAATTGAGGCAGAAGTAAACAATCTGCTTTGGGACAGAAAACCGTCCCGCATAGCCATGCAAAAACTGATAAAAGGTTGGTACGATGGCGGAATCGCCCTTCCGAATATATAAATATACTACTGGGCTTCTCAACTGATCGTACTCAATCAGTGGATACACGCCCCGCAAACGGACCCAGCGTTTCGCTCAGACAGACATAGCTTGGGAGAGGGAGGAGTAATGAGAGCACTTTATACAAAAACGTGCAAACCACCACTAATGGGACCTACAGCACACACAGTCCAACTTTGGCACAGGCACCATACTCCCTGAGGCCTCCCCATTGGAGGATAGGCTCCTAACAGAATATATGGACAAGAAGGCCATTTCCCTCACTTATCGAAAAATCATCAATAATCAACCAGATTCCACAAAACCTCTACGTGAAAAATGGCAGACTGAAGTGGGGGACCTAGATGAGACAGATTAGCAAGAGGCGCTTGCCTCCCCACACGAAGTGGCGATGTCCTCAAAATTAAGATTAGTGCAATTAAAGATACTGCATCGCATTTATTATACAAGAGTAACCCTACATAAGATAGGGAAGGCGGATAATACACTCTGCTTGAGACAATGCGGGGCAGTAGGTACCTTCTACCATATAATATGGGAGTGCACAGTAATAGCGACCTACTGGGAAACAATTATGCGAGTCCTTACACAAGTCAGTGGAGGGACCGTCGAGCCGGAACCCAGGAGATGTCTCTTAAATATCTGGGAGCCAACCGACCTCAACTACGCGGCACAGGACTGGGTCACGCTGGGTATGATGTTCGCAAAACAAAATATAGCCAAACACTGGGGATCACAAACTTCTCCGACGTATCGAGAATGGTGCGGAGATATGGATGGCAGAAAGGGCGGCATACATACATCGAGGGTGCGCCAAAAAGTGGGAACGAGTATGGGGAACGTGGAACGCTTACAGAGGGAACATTTGTGCTCCACCTCCGATCGAGTCAGAAACAGACCCGAGCTAATATAGGTGGGTGGGGAACCATGTCGGATACTGTCTCAAAATGTCAAATGTAATAACTGTATAGTTTTAAGAGAAGAACCAATGTAATGTGAAGCGTGCTTTGTATAACAAGACTTTAATTTGTAACCGTATTATCGCAAGTCTAACCTGCAATTAATAAAAAGAATTAAAAAAAAAAAAAGTATGCCAAAATTGATCTAGAAAAAACCAGACAAGAACTAGCAACACTACGCTTGGAATTGGATAAACACAAGGATGAGAAATTGGTGATTGATTTCTTGAAATCCTTGGAGGGCCGTCTCAAGATCTATGAAGATGCTATAAAAGCAAAAAAACGGGGGCGTGGCCTGAGGCGTCAAGATGGCGGTCGCACTCTAAGAGTGCTCCGGAACCCCTCCGTCATCCGCCTGGCATCCGCCCGTTCTCAGCTGCTGCTCACCTCCTTGGACTAGCCGATGGGTTCCTCCGCAACATCTGCTCCATTCTGATCCCTCTTGTGAGCGGATCGGAATCCTTACCGCAGTGGGCCGCCTTCTCCCCCCCGCCGGCCCTGGATCGTAAAATGGCGGCCCCGGCGGCCCTTCGCGCTTCCTGGTTGGGTCCGGCTCCTTGAATGTGCCGTGGCCGTGCCTGCCTGCCTGCATCCGCCGCCGAGCCCGCGCCGCGGAAACCTCCTTCTGTGGGGATCCCTCGGTGGACCCTCCGGAGCTGGGTGCGGTGTGGGGCGGCTGCGGGGGACAGCCTCGCTGCACTCGGAGGCCTGCACTGGTGTCCCGCTGGATTGTGCAGTGGCTGGGTGAAGGCCGCCGTACCTCGGCTGTCGGTATCGGGCAGCGGTGTTCTTGCCTGGCTGCCTCCGATGCCCCCGCTCAGGCCTGCCGCTAGCTGAGCTGTCTGGTGGACTGGCAGAGGTGGGGCCTACCCGGGCTGCTATCCGCGGCCGGGGCACTGCCATTTCGAGCGGGAAGGCGGTGCTTGCACCCTCCTGAGGCCTGCCGGGACCGCGACTCTTCTCCTAAGGACCCGCTCCGACCTCCTCCTACCGCACCGGACCGGTGCGCGAGAGCGGCGGCCTGTGGGGGCACCCGGACCTTGTTGGAAGTCCCAGGCCTCGGACTGACGGTGAGTGGGAGGGGATCGGCCACCATGTCGGGTGGCGGTCAGGGTGGGGAGGTCGGTGTTCCCGCCCCCCCTCGCTTCTCCCTGCAGGTGCCTCCTGGGGTGCTGCCCGGTGGGCCCTGCTGGACTTTTCCTGCTTTGGCTGCCCCGCTCCGTCCCCCCAGCCACATCGGACCGGCGGGGGGGCGGCGGCCCCCTCCTGGCTGTGGGGGCTTCTGGAGGGCGTCTTGCCCGCGGTGGTGGCCCTAGTTGTTGGTCGGCCAGCCTCCCGCGCCTCACTTCTCATCTGGGGGCACCTCCCCGAGTCAGCCGGCCTGGGGTTGCATCGGCCTGGTCTGACTTCCCCCTAACTCAGCTGCTTCCCTCCATCTCCCGCTGCTGCACCGGAGCGACGTAGGGGCGAAGGCCTCCTCCTTGCCGCTGGGCCCGCCGGCCCTGGGTTGCCTGGGCTCCCTTGGTGGCCTTGGGCGGCATACACCGACCCGCGGACGCCGCCCGGAGGGGCCTGCCCTCTGATTGTTGCTGCTCACGCCGAGGGGATCTTGGGTCCAGTTGGATCTGGTGTGTGGGGCGGCACGACGCCCTTCTTTGTTTCGGCCTCACTCTACCCCCCATCCGCTCTAGACAGTCGGTGTGGGGCGCGGATTCCGCCGCGGGCATAGGCTCCTCCCGGGGCCCCCCATTGCTCCGGATTGCTCTCTCGGAAGTAAGGCCATCTCTATTGGACCTTGAGGGCTGGAGGACTGTCGCGGTGGTGGGTACTTGGCCTGGCCTGGCCTGGCCACCGTTCGATGGAGCGCTCCACCTGGCCCTGCGGGTAGAGCCGAGGCGTAAATCACATCTTGCCCCCTCTGGGGATTTGAGGGGATAGACTTGGGCGCCCGGGCCCGAGCATTGACGGCCTGGGTGTCGGGGGGCCCCCCTCCCCCACCCATCCCTCTGCAGGTCCGCTGCTCGCCCCGGCTGTACAGGGCCGAAGTATACTTCTGGCGGCGATGGGCAGAAATCGCCCCGTACAGAATCCTGCCCCCCCAATCCAAACCAAAATGGACCAGTTCACGACGTCGGACCGAGACTCGGGAAGCGGACCGCCTAGCGCACATGGCGCCGCCGGGGGAGATCTCTCCACCATTCTTCAGGTGATAAGCACATCACAGGCCTCAGTAGAAAACAAGATTGGCGAGGTGAGGGTGGATGTGGCTCTCATTCGCCAGGATCTGCGCAATGCCACGGCACGCATCACGGAGGCGGAATCCCGCATCTCCATGGCGGAGGATGACATCGGCCAACTTAAGACCCAGGTGGCCCGTCTCCAGATCCAGACCTCAGAGCTCCACCGAAGGGCTGAGGATGCCGAAAACAGGTCGAGAAGAAACAACCTACGTCTCCTAGGATTTCCCGAGGGAGTGGAGCAAGGTCACGCCGACACGTTTGTAGAAACTTGGGTGCGGTCCTGGATGCCCAAGGACGCCTTGTCGCCCTGGTTTGCCGTTGAACCGGCCCACTGCTCCTTGGCTCCCAAACCTCCGCCTGGGGCCCTTGCCCGACCCATAATCCTGAGGGTCCTTAATTTTCGGGATAGAGATGCCATCCTTGGGGCGGCCAGGGCACAGGGGCCATTACACTATCAGAACGGCAGGATCATGGTCTTCCCAGACTACACCAGGGAGGTGCAGGCCCAGCGCCGGTCCTACGATGAGGTCAAACAGAAGCTTCGCAACATGGGTCTCCGCTATGGTCTCCTCTTCCCGGCCCGGCTCAAGGTCATCTTTCAAAACAAGACACTTTTCTTTGACATCCCCCAGGCGGCGTGGACCTGGCTCATGGAGGAACGGCCCCTCCTGTCCCGGCCGGCTCCTTCCCCCACCCAGCGGGTTCCCCAGCAGCCACACCCGACCCTCCCTAAACCCCAGAGGCATCGGACAAGGTCCCGCAAGAAAAACGACCGTCGTAGGGAGGCATCCCGATCGCCAGGCGCAACATCCCAACGTCCTCCATCCCCAGCTTCAGCCCGGAGATCCGCCACTCCCAGCCCGACCACCTCATTGATTGACTTGCGTGATCCCCCAGGGCCATCGGCCAACTTCATCACGCCATTTCCGACTCTGATCTGTCTAGGAGCCCTGCGATCCGAGGATCCGAAGAAGCCGAGGGTACTTGAACGGTGGCACACAGCGGGAGCTCTTCATCCCAATCCCTAGAGGCACCTACAGTGTGGCTGTCTTTGAAATCCCCGCGATGGGGGGGATCCGATTTCATTGAAATCTTAAGATCCATGAAATATTCCCTCCTTCAATCCCTGGACTTAACTGCATTCCTTGTTACTTACTTGTCCCACGTGTTATTGCAGCTGTTGACGAATCTCTTATCCGATCACATGGAGGGGGGTCCATCTCTGCCATGTTCATGTTCCGCTAATCGTTTTAGCTTAGCAACTAGTCTCATTGCGGGGTTGTTTAAATTGTTTTCCTTTTCAGGGCGACAGATGCTTCATACTCAGAAGTGTAGGGTGGGGGGAGTTGGGGGGCGAAAGGGGGGGGGAGATCGTTGTCTCCTGTTAGTTTGTTGTTTTTAGCCGCCTACGGGCCGCTGTTCTCTGTTCTTACTGGTAGCTACGCATACATGTATGTCTTTGACGACGACACACGACTCACCACATTGCACACCTTCTGCCCAGAAGCCCCGGCTATGGGACTTTGTTTCCATTGGGACCCGGGACTACCTGCGCTTGCGTCCTTTCTTCCCCACGCTACCCACCTTGATGGCGTCCACCTTACATAGGGCCCTCCACATCATTTCCTGGAATGTCAACGGCCTACTGGACCGTATAAAACGCACTGCTGTCCTTCGTAGCGCCCACCGACACGCGCCAGATATCCTGTTCCTGCAGGAAACGCACCTTCTGGGCTCACAGTGTAACTTCCTTGCCCGGTATGGGTTCGACAGGGTCTGGCACTCTGGGTTTACGCGGGGCTCCCGGGGGGTGGCCATACTACTTCGGAAAGGGCTGCCTTTCACCCTGGCACAGGCCGAAACAGACACACAAGGCCGCTATGTGGCCCTGACGGGTACGATCGAGGGACACCCCCTTAATCTCCTGTGTACATACATTCCCCCCGCCATTATGGCCCCTGCCCTCCACCGCCTCACACTTGTGCTCTCCTCCTTTCCACAGGGTCTGACGGTGGTAGGGGGCGACTTCAACGCCGTCCTGCAACCCTCACGAGACACGACAGGTACCCCATCGGCTTCCCGCCTTGCCTCTGCAAAACATCTATCTGACTGGTCCTCGGCCCTGGGTCTCTGCGATGCCTGGAGGGTGTGGAATCCCCGCAAGGAACAGTACACCCACACTTCGGCGGCTCACCGCACCCACTCTCGTATCGATCTGTTCTTACTATCTGCCGTAGACTGTCAACTGATGTCCGGGGCCACAGTCTTACCCAGGGGTATCTCAGACCACTCCCCTGTCTCCCTTCGTCTCGGACACCCCCCTAGCAGCACCCGTGCGGTATGGCGAATGAATGCCTGGTTCCTGCAAGATGCCGACCTTGTTGAGTCCCTCGGGCAGGAGCTGAGGCAATATTTTTCAACTAATATGGGTTCGGTCTCCTCGCCGGTCACGCTGTGGGAGGCCAGCAAGGCCGTGATGCGAGGGGTGGCTAGAGGTCTGGTCCACGCGAAACGCCTGGAATAATCCGCCCGCCTCACGCAGCTGGAGGCCCAGGCGGCACAGCTGGAAGATGCCCAGGCTACCAATGATAGCGATGACTCCGCCCGACAGCTTACACTGATCCGAGAAGAAATTTGCCAGTTCTCGCTGGAGTCCGCTAAAATGCTTTGGCGCTCCTCTGTGGCACGCGTGTACGGATGGGGTGATAAAAATGGCAAACTTCTGCATAATCTGGTGTCCTACCCCAAAGCCAATCGCATCATTCCCGAGATTCGGGACGGGACCGGGGTCCACCATACTACCTCCCAGGACATTGCCCGGACGTTCGCGGGCTACTATGCAGCCCTCTATGCGGCTCAACCCCCTCAGACTTCCCTGGCGGCTTTGCTGCCCGAGACCGGGACTCAGCTGCCCTGCCTTTCCTAGATGGACTCGGAGACCCTAGATCGGCCTTTCACCCCGGAGGAGATACATGGGGCTATCTCACTGTTGCACTCCGGCAAAACGCCCGGGCCCTACGGGTACCCCCAAGAGTACTATGCGGCCTACAGGGACACGTTGGTCCCACACATAGTGGATCTGTTTAAACAAGTAGTCGAAGTGGGGTCTTTCCCGCCAGAGACTGATGTGGCCACTATCGTAGTCCTCCCGAAGACACAGCCGCCCTCCCTTGCTTGTACGGACTACCGTCCCATCTCCCTTATCAACACGGAAGTCAAAATCTTCGCCACCGTGGTGGCCCAACGGCTCCGTCCACACTTGCAAGAACTGGTGCAACCAGATCAATGCGGCTTCATGCCTGCCCGGGGGACCCGGCATTGCATACGCCGTCTCCATCTTGCCCTGGCGCATCGCCATCTCCTCACCCCATATCTGGCATTGCTCTTCATAGACTTTGAAAAAGCATTTGATACGGTAGATTGGGGTTACCTTGAGGACGTGTTGGAGAGGATGGGTTTCGGCCTCCCTTTCCGACGCCTCATGCGAGTCCTTTACTCTACTCCCAAGGCGAGGGTCCTCATCAACGGCGTGGTTTCGGAGGCGTTCCCTATCCAGAGGGGTACTCGCCAGGGCTGTCCGCTCTCGCTGCTTTTATTTGCACTAGCAATGGAACCCCTGGCTTCCCTCATCCGCCAGGACCCCCTCATCCGCAGCTGGGCCTGGGACCCGAACCTGGTTGACAAGATTGCCCTGTACGCCGATGACGTCCTCCTTTTCCTGGCAGACCCGGAGAGCTCCGGCCCACGATGTCTGGACGCCCTTTCTGCCTTTGAACGGGTTTCTGGCCTCAGGCTCAACCCGGCGAAGTCCACCCTCATTCCCCTACACTCATCCCGGGCGTGCTTCGATTGGCAAACGACCATCCCCCTGCGGAGGCAGTCATTCAAGTACCTGGGGGTGTGGGTGGCCCTCCTCCCGGAGCTCGAGTGGGCCCTGAATATCACGCCCCTGGTCTCCAGGGCCAAGGCAGACCTCAGAAGATGGCAAACCCTTCCTCTCAACCCCCTTGGTAGGAGTGCCCTTTTCAAAATGATGGTCCTCCCCCGCTTCCTGTACATCTTACAAAATGTGACCACTCATCTCCCAGGCAGCTGGTTTCGGGAATTGGATGGCGTCCTCACCCGATTTTTGTGGGGAGGAGGGAGGCCGCGCATGTCCCTAGCACATTGCCGCATACCCCCCTACGATGGGGGAATGGGGGTGACCAATCTGCACCTCTACTACCTGGCCACGAGGCTCATTGTGATCCACGACTGGTTCGCGGGCGGCTGGTCCGACCCGGCGTACCGGGTGGAACTCCGGTCGATGGACTTTGCACAGATCCAAGCCTACCTGTATGGGAGCCCCGTACCACAGGCTCTTCCCCCCGTCACCAGAACGGTGCTCATGGCCTGGCGAACCGCCCTACGCCACGTAAAGTGGGACCGGAAACTCACCAGGCAGATGCCTCTGTGGAGTGGGGCCTGGCTGGACGAGGTCTCGTCCCTCCAGAACTTCCGTAAATGGGACCACGTTGGGATCTCGCTATTGGGAGACGTCTGGGTGGGGGACCATGTCAGATCATTTGCAGACCTACAACACCGTCATTCCCTCCACTCCTCCCAATTTTACAAGTACTTACAGCTGAGGCACGCCCTCCAAGCCCACATTCCAGACCCACCTCGTTCCCGGAATTTAGCCCCCTGGAGGCCCAGGTGATGCTGGGGAACCTGGGCAGAGGGAGGGTGTCGCGGATTTATCGCTCCTTAGTGAACAACGGCCCCGCATCCCTAGACCTGCTTCGTGCCCGCTGGGAGGGGTGGTTGGGCCCCCTGGAGGACGCGGATTGGAGGGACGCCCTTATGGCACCTAAGACCTTGACGACCTCCTCCAAGTTGCGTCTAGTCCAACTTTATTATCTCCACACGGCATACCTCACCCCAACACGCCTGTACAGCGCCCACCTGCGGCCCTCCCCATCCTGCCCGCGCTGCAACCACGCTCCAGCTGATTTTTACCACATGGTGTGGCAATGTCCCGCCCTAGCGCAGTTCTGGGCGGGGGTGGAACTTGAACTTACACAAGCCCTAGGGTGGTTGGTCCCCCACGACCCGCTACGCTTGATCCTGGGGGTGTTCGATGGCCTCGATGGATCCCGGGCCGATAAGCGCTTCTTGGGAACGGCAGTGGCGAAGCGCGATATTGCGGCGCTCTGGTCCCAGGCCAAGCCACCCACCATGCGGAAATGGAGGCGAGGTGTGGATTGGTGTGGTACCCAAGAGGAACCCCTCTTCGAGGCCCGGGGTTGCCCCGAACTCTTCGGCAAAATATGGGGCAAATGGTTTAACTTGCTGCCTGTTTGAAGGGTTCAAGTGGGTTGTGTATATGGCGAGTTACAAGCAGGGGCAGTGCTCAATCCACAAGTGCCTTATGAGTCTACGTCGTATTCTTTTAAATGTACTGTATCTGAATAACGTGTCTGATTTGTTACCAATGTATTTTCGTTCTTTGAAAAATCTAATAAACTTGATTATGAAAAAAAAAAAGCAAAAAAACATCGCAAATTCCTTCGGGACAAGAATGATTATGCTGAAGGCAGAATTCTAACATACGCCAAACGCTTTGACTGGGCTCAACGTGATCGACAATTCTTTCATCAACAAAAACGAGACATAGTTTCCACCGATTCTAGTTCTGATTTAAGCTCTGACACCGAAAGACAAACTCTAACTGTCCCTTTAGGAGTGCACCCCTTAACCTTCGTACACGAATTTCAGTTGCTGAAACAGCAGAAGGAACAAGCAACTCACGAGCGAACACCCCCAACCGAAGAAGGAACAGGAAGGGGTTGAGGAAGGACAAGAGGAAGGGGCGCAAACAAAAAGAAAAGCAAAGACAAACGAGAAGAGGAGGTAGAAAAAAAGAATTCTGGTTCAGAAATAAACCAGATCCTGATATTATGGAAAAATCAATTATCAATTTATCCACACGAGTCCTAACATCAGATGAGGAATCCCTATTAAAATTGGGCTTATCATTCTGTCCAACGACGGACTGGAACTATGTCAATACACGAATCGATCTTTTCCTATTCGTAAGGAAACTCAAGCTGATGAAATTACATGCAATACCTAAACAAAGTGAACAACGACGATTAACTAGAACGAGTGAACCAGCGTTACAAACGCCAACCAGTTTTACGTTGGAAGAAATTGATTCCATTCTAGAAATCCACGAATTGGAAACTAATAGTGGCACTACCAACACTGATAATGTGGGACTGACATTGAAAAATCTAGGCTTCCCAGTTGGCACACCTTGCAGTATTGGCTTAAAAATGAAGTCTAAATTCAATCCGAATGTCGCACATGATAACATTGAAGCCTTCCATTCAGTCATGATTCACAAATTGGTCCAACTAAGAAGTGATCATAATTATCGGATCAAGGACAATCTCACTAAAGGTCAAAGGGATGCAATTACCAACCTATTGGAAGATCCAACGGTAATTATAAAACCTTCTGACAAAGGGGGAAATATTGTGTTGATGGACGTCGGTGATTACAAAATTGAAGCCATGCGACAGCTTAGGGACTCGAACTGCTATGATGTGATCAATTGGGATACATATGAAAAAACTGTGACCATATACTATAATCTGCTGAGTGATTGGTGGAAAAATGGGATCTTGGATGATGATGAACATAAATTCCTAAAGAACAACAGCCCGAGAATCCAGTGTTTTTATCTTTTACCAAAAGTACATAAACATCCCTCTAAACCACCGGGGAGGCCAATTGTTTCCTCGAATGGGGGCCTTCTTGAGAATACATCCATCTTTTTGGATCATTTTTTGGCCCCATATGTGACTGACTTAAGATCCTATTGTAAAGACAGTACTGATTTTTTTAAAAGAATCCATGATATCAAATGGGAGAAAAGCTATGTCATGATTTGCTTAGACGTGTGTTCTCTTTCCACATGTATAGATCAACTGAAGGGGGTTGAAGCTTGCATGTATTATCTACAGAGACAATCCATTGACAAGTTGGAGCATATAATGATGCTTAAAGGAATTATGTTATATTGTCTACAAGAGAACATTTTCTTATTTGACAAAACATTGTACCGACAAAAGTCCGGAACAGCAATGGGCACTTGCTTCGCCCCCAGCCTAGCGAACTTATTCCTGGGCTGGTGGGAGGAGCAAGTGGTGTGGACCGAAAGCAATGAAAAATATACTGAACATGTACCCTTATGGTTAAGGTATATTGATGATCTTTTCATCATCTGGGATGGTGAAAAGGATCAAGCTATAGAATTCATTGATTCATTATCTAATAACAATTTAAATTTGAGCTTCACTCACACGATCAGTGACTCCTCCTGTGAATTCCTTGATATTAATATCATGGTAAAGAGCAACAGACTAGTAACAAATCTATTTAGGAAAGACACTGCAGGCAATACCACCTTGAATGCACGCAGTCATCATCCTGTTTCCCTGTTGAATAGTATTCCTTGTGGGGAGCTACTGCGTGCCCGCAGAAATTGTAGCACTGAAGAGGGCTATGTGAATGAGACAAGAAACATGAAACTACGTTTCAAACAGAGAGGATATTCCGAGAAGATTCTGTCACAAGCCAGCAATAAATTGTTGAATGTGAAACAGACTGATGTCCTCTTTAAAAATAGAGAGACATTGCGGAAGAAAGATTCAGCCAATAGCCCCCGCATGATCACCACATATAATGCTAGATCAAACAAGCTGAAAACCATCATGAGAAAACATTGGGGCCTTATCCAGGCAGACCCGGTGATTGGCAAAATTGTAGGTAATTCTCTGGTAATAACCTACAAACGACCTAGATCATTGAAGGACAGATTAGTCCAAAGTTTTCAGCAGTCAGAACCAGCTACCTCTTGGTTACAAGTCACACAAGGGTTCCATAAGTGTAATTCTTGCAAAGCCTGCAAATTTACCACCAGTTGTAAGACTTACAAAAGCCATGATGGAAAAGATAGACCAATTGTTAAATTCATCACCTGCACCACGGAATTCGTAGTGTATCTGCTAGAGTGTCCGTGTGGTCTTAGATATAAAGGAAGTACGAAATTACAGCTTAAGAAATGCATCCTAGAACACCAAAGGGCCATAACGAATATGGATTTCAGTTATCCAATAGCGAGACATTTCTACAATTCCCACAATAGCAACAACAAACTACTTAGTTTCTGTGGAATTGACAGAGTTCTGAAACATATAAAGGAGGTGACAGGGAGAAGCAGCTACGTATTCTTGAATCTAAGTATATAATCGATCTCAAAACCAGGATGACTTTTGGGCTCAATAGGGAGGGAGATCTGTGCACGCATATAGGCATATAATGACCTTTCGTTTTACACAACTTCCACATGCAGGATTACTGATTTGGACAATTGTCCCTTTTTAACATATTGTTTTCTAAACTAAGATGTATTTTCTTTTCTTTTCTGTCTTTTCTTTTCTTTTCGATAAAGGTTTCTTATCTTTATTAATTTTTAAGGTTGGGTGCACATACACAAAGGGTCAGGAATTGGGGCGATCGATACATACATTAGTTGGGCACTGGCCCGTGATTGTAAATCAATTCAGCAACTTTTCATTTTATTTCTGAGATCAGACTTGCCAAATGGTTGCTTATTGGTTTGCCTGGCAGCTCAGGGTCTGATATCTACTTGGCTGGAAACCATTCGATATTAGAAGAATGGTAAAGTATCTAATCGCCCCCCCCTAGATCTATTAATTAAGACGTACAGAAAACACAGAAATGGGAATACACATTTCTTTTTCATCTTTTTATCCCAAGCTTGCTATCCAGGCCATTATAGGGCATATGCTATTGATATCAATTGGCAACAATATCGTGATGTCTTAGACAATTGAGCATTGTGGTTATGTCCCAATATCACATTTCGTACACTGATTGGTCTTTTACTCAATTACTATATGAATAGAAGTATATGTTGCAGATAAATCTAGTATTATGGTGTACCACAAATACGTATCATGTTTATAAATTGCTCATTGCTGCGGATAAGGTCACATGACTATGATTGCCCGAGTGGCGTAATTGCCATAATTTTAACTGTGCTTTTTTGCCCTCATGTATTTAATACTGTACAACATTTATGTAGCACTGGCTTTAGATAAATAAGCATTTAAATCGTATTGACACGTAAATCCACAGGTAACCGTGTTTCAATTTGCGTTATTTGTGTGCATTGAATATCTGCAGCACGCAATAGCAGTATATTGTTATACTGACATTCTTTTGTTTAATTCAATGGTTTTGTACTGCATTGCAATTGTTACACAATAATTTGTGTTGGTTCTTGGACACCAAATTGAATGAACTACATTTATACGCTGTAGTAACTTTTTCATGTCTATCGTGACATCACGAGCATTTAATGGCGTGCCTGGAGTCGCTTGGGTAACTTGACAAAGGCCGTTCCGGCTGAAACACGTTGGTACTTCACGAATAAATCACTCGTAACGGAATTGGTGTGCCGCTTCATTCCTTTTGGGAGTGGATTTCTTAGATTACTGTGGCTTTCTGCAGCCACCGCTGGCACCGACACGCATAGGCAGGCGTACGGCGTTTTTGGCGGATACTTGGAACTCATATATATATATATATATATGAGTTCCAAGTATCCGCCAAAAACGCCGGGGGTTGTGGATTATATGTCGAATGTAATTGGAGCTTTACATAACTAAATATCATTTTTATAATGCAGAACCTGTAATAACTTGATTGGTTTGCTATTTTATGTGACTGTTTACACTCTCTGGTGTTTATTATAAATGCCAATAAACAGATGTTTAAAAAAAAGAAGCACCAGGCATTGTTGGCAGGGATACTAAAACTGTTGGACAAGAGGCTTCCCATAAAGTACTTTCCCTTCCTTTCTGATTCCTTTTTTTTGGGTGCCGGTTAAACCCTCAGTATACGCAGCTAAACCTTTATCTTTATTTTCTTTCTTTTTTCCCTCTTGATTCAAAGGACAAAGTATCATACTGGAAATGGGCTTTCTGAGGCTGTCTCTTGCAGATGTACTAATTGCACGGGGAGATAAAAGTGAAACGAAAAGGGGACTATAAAGAAAATTGACAAATTGAAAGATAAAAAGATATTAAAATCTTGATGTTCTGAAAACTGACACTCACCTGTGCTAGTCCATTTTCGTTTGTCCCCAGGGGCTCCGGTTCAAGGAAAAGCCACACCTGTCGAGGAAATGAGAGAGTCATGAGAACTTCCTGAACAGAAGAGATTGACAAACTACGACTGTAAAGACAAAGGGGCTCATTACGATGCCAGTCGGACGAGCATCCGACCGACATCGCAGTGGGAGTGGAACCGTCCGACTAGTAGTCGGCAGTTCCACCCCCCATATTACAATGCGACTGCAGGCACACGGTCAGAAATATGCCTTTTTCAATTGCAGCTTGTGCAACGGCCCCGAAAAGGCCCGCAGCACAAGCCACAATTGAAAAAGCCTCATTTTTAAACATCCATGCATCGTGTGCCAGGCACCACGCGGTGACTGGCACACAGTGCATGGATGTTTCGGGGGGCACCACCTGTGCACCCTATGCCCTATAGTGGAAGCCCAGGAGGGATGGGGGCCCAGCTAGGGGCACTCAAAGTCCCTTTCCGTCTGCCAGTACATGGCAAACGGACCACCATGTACAGACTGAGGTAAATGGACATCGTAATCCCTATGGCGGTGCCTGAGCAGGCACTGCACCTATTATAGGGATTAGAGTTCCACTGCTGCCCCGACAGGCTCCTTGAGCCCGTCGGAAAAGCAGCGATCTGTACCTCCGCCCAATGCCTCCGACAGCCGGATCATAATCCGGCAGTTGGACCGCTTCTGTGGATGTCGGTGGGCCCGCCACCGATGGCCTGTCAGTGACGGGCCTACCGACATCGGAATAAGGCCCAAAGTATTGCAAATTACTTTTTACTTGGAAGAACTCACACACAAATAAATATCTAGGCAAAACGAGAACACTGTGTTTCCAGTACCTCTTTTCCCAATCCCAAATAGACCAAGCCTATACCAAGGTGACAGGCGTATGCAATATGACCATTTGGGCAATCCCCACACCTTCATGGGATATTACCAGCTGCAGTTGAGGGGAACTTTGTCAGCTTAGTTTTGTTTCATGGTGTAGCAGGATGGCGCTATGGAGAAAGAAGGGAGTGAATAAAACTTCAATCTGGTTTGCAATGAAGTGTAACTAGTATGTTATTGAATGGATTGAAGCTGAGTTTCTGACTTGGGTATCAGCTTAGTAAGTAAGGACTGAGATGAGGTAGACAAACGAGGAAGTAATGGAAAGTGGTCTTCATTAGTCCAGGTCCTGATCTTCCTCGTCACAGTCCAGGTTTCCCAACCCACTCCTCCCTTGAGAGGTGAAATACAGCTTCAAATTTGGTGAAAAACTTGGAACAACAGGAAGTAAGGAACAATGGCTTTGACTCTAGAAGGATCATGGGAGGTGTCAGGAAGTCAAAGACATCTGTGGGGGAGGAGCGTTTGGTTTATCGTGGGGTAAAACTTCTGCAAGCAGGGAGCAGATGCTCAGTAAGTAAGTACTGTGACAAGGAAGGCTAGGACTCCATGTAATGAAGATTATCAGGAAGAAACTGGGCCAATACCAACATCACAGTTTTTTGCAGGCTTGTGTTTTCATGTTTTATTTACCACATGAAAGTCAGGCTTATTGACTTTGCCAATGCTTGTTTGCTTGTTTTATTAATGTACTTGACGTCATTGAGATGCTGACCCTCTCCTTACTGTTGGTAAGTCAGGCGAAGGCAGTAACATTAACATAATGTACTCTCCTGCCTTACCTTCTGGTTAACTTTGTTATTTTGCAAGAAGGAACTATTAATAGTATTGGCATGTATCGAGCCAAAGTAAACTATCATGTGATATTTGTATTAATTGGGCATAGTGGAACAATTTAGGGCATGAAATAAATGAACACAAAGCACTGTCCAGTAAAAGGGGCAAAGACGGAGATATTCTTCCAGTGGCTGAATTGCAAAATATATCACCACAAAATTTGGGTTCAAATTCCAGCTTCCCCACTTAACTAAATTGTGTGATCCTATGCCAAGCGTTTTACTTCACCTTGTTTCATTTTGACTGAGCATCAAATCTGAGACCACCTTGAAAAAAATCAGTTCCAGATGTGCACTACATAAAAACCTCAAATAATTATGGTTTAATAAACAATAATGATGCTCCACAAATAACAATGTTGCCAGTTATACAATGTACGTGTCAAACTGACATTTCTTGGTTCACTCATGGGAGTGTTGTCAGGGAATGGAGATAGGGAAGGGTTCAGGTTTTGAAACTATCACTTTTTACAGATGTGAATGCAGTGATAACATCTACTGTGTAAAGTGAAACACAAGCTCTCAAGAAATAACATATTTTAATCAGAAAGTATTTTTACTAGTCTTGTATTGGTTACATCCTTTATCTTCTGATGGATTTTATATTCTGATGGCTTGGATCTCTCTATGAATTTCCTGGCTTGTCCACCTCTACTTTTCCTGCTGTTGCTCCTTGCTCAGACTGTTGGAAACAGAACTCACCTCTTTCTCTGATGCCAGTCCTTTTTAGGTCGAGCCTAGACAGTGCATGCGCTGTCTCTCGACATGCTGTATTCAGTTAGGGGGATTTACAGCCCACCTCCAGCTTCGGATTGGCTTTTGTCAGTGTTCTTTAAAAAATGTTGCTTCCAATTGGTTAACAGTTCCTGCTTGTCCCCCCTTTATTCTCACAATTGTTGACTCCCATGGATCGCCCTCAGGACTTGTCCTCTTCCACTTCTTCTATTTTACTTTCTATGCAGGAACTATTTTTTTTTAATTCGAACCAGTGTTTGCCTGGCTCAGTCTTCATCTTTCACACGCTCAGAAACAGAAGCGGCCATCTCCGCTACCTCCCCCTGGTCTTTGTTTGCAAAGCAATTGAGGGCTTTGACGCCTGTCCCAGCTTGCAGTTTACTTAATCTCCCTGTGCCGTGCCTCCTCCCCACCCCCCAAGTTGCTGCTTGTTAATTTCAGTGCTTTGGCAAAGGAGAACAGACAGATAATGTGAAGCACAGACCTTGCTTGTTAGGTCGAGCCTAGCGCAGAGCGCATGCGCTGCTCTATGGGGAGGCCTCTTGGAATCACTCCAGACTTCCCCGAAACTTTTCCGTGTGGTTTTTCAACTTCCACACATTCTATTGGCCTTTGCGTGTGGTTTTAAAAAATGAAAGCACGCAATTGGCCAAAGGCTGGTGCATGTCCCACCTTTTCTCTAAATGTTCACTCCCATGGCCTCCAGCTGTCGGGAGCGAGCAGCGGCGCGCAGGCTGCCAGCTGCATTCCTCCCTTGTCGTGGATCATGTTACAAATTAAACATAGCACGGTCGCTTTCACTTTCGCGGCCGCGCGTGCTTGTCTTCCACACTTGTCTGTGGTTCTTTTTCATGTTCACTCCTTTATTTGTTTCTCGCACTTTTTAATTTGTCACGCTATCTGCCATTCGTTTATTTGATTGCAAGCACGTTATTTAATTAAAAGTCGTCGTCTAAAAAGGCAGCGCACGCCAGCAAGGCAGGCATAGTCATGTCAGCTTAGCAGACCGCCGCACTTCCTGAGCATTACCGGTGTGTATACCATGGACACCTTGCTTCCAATTCCGGAGCATTACCGGTGTGTATACCATGGCACACTACGCTTCCACTTCCGGAGCATTACCGGTGCGTATACCATGGCACACTAGGCTTTTACTGCTGGAGCATTACCCATGTGTATACCATGGACACGACGCTTCCACTTCCGGAGCATTACCGGTGTGTATACCATGGCACACTACGCTTCCACTTCCGGAGCATTACCAGTGTGTATACCATGGACACTACGCTTCCACTTCCGGAGCATTACCAGTGTGTATACCATGGCACACTACGCTTCTACTTTTGGAGCATTACCGGTGTGTTTACCATGGCACACTACGCTTCCACTTCCGGAGTATTACCCGTGTGTATACCATGGCACACTAGGCTTCCACTTCCAGAGCATTACCGGTGCATATACCATGGCACACGAGGCTTTTACTGCCGGAGCATTACCCATGTGTATACCATGGACACAACGCTTCCACTTCCGGAGCATTACCGGTGTGTATACCATGGCACACTACGCTTCCACTTCCGGAGCATTACCAGTGTGTATACCAATGACACTAAGCATCCACTTCCGGAGCATTACCAGTGTGTATACCATAGCACACTAGGCTTTTACTTCTGGAGCATTACCCGTGTGTATACCATGGCACACTAGGCTTCCACTTCCGGAGCATTACCGGTGTGTATATCATGGAACCCTATGCTTCTACTTTTGGAGCATTACCAGTGTGTATACCATGGCCATTACGCTTCCACTTCCGGAACATTAGTGGTGTGTTTACCATGGCACACTACATTTCCATTTTTGGAGCATTACTGTTGTGTTTATCATGGCACATTACGTTTCCACTTCTGGAGCATTACCAGTGTGTTTACCATGGCACACTATGCTTCTCAAGTATTACCGGTGTGCATACCTTAGCACACTACGCTTCCGATTACTAGAAATGCTCCACTTCCAGAGCATTACCGGTGTATTTACCATAGCACACTACGCTTCCAGTTCCGAAGCATTACCGGTGTGTATACCATGGCATACTACGCTTCCACTTCCAGAGCATTACCGGTGTGTATACCATGGACACTATGCTTCCAATTCCGGAGCATTACCAGTGTATACCATGGTACACTAGACTTTTAATTCCGGAGTACTATGGGTGTGTATACCATGGCACACTACGGTTCAACTTTTGGAGCATTACCGGTGTGTTTACCATGGCACACTACGCTTCCACTTCCGGAGCATTACCCGTTTATACCATGGCACACTAGGCTTTTACTTCCGGAGTATTACCGATGTGTTTACTATGGCACACTATGCTTCCTATTCCAGAGCATTACCGGTGTATACCATGGTACACTAGGCTTTTACTTCCAGAGTATTACCGGTGTGTTTACCATGGCACACTACGCTTCCACTTCTGGAGCATTACTGGTGTGTATACCATGGCACACTACGCTTCTACCTTTGGAGCATTACCAGTGTGTTTACCATAGCACACTATGCTTCCACTTCTGATTGCTAAAAATACCTCACTTCCGGAGCATTACTGGTGTGTTTACCATGGCACACTACGCTTCCAGTTCCAGAGCATTACCAGTGTGTATACCATGGACACTATGCTTCCAATTCTGGAGCATTACTGGTGTATACCATGGTACAATAGGCTTTTACTACCTGAGTATTACCAGTGTGTTTACCATGGCACATTATGCTTCCACTTCCGGAGCATTACCGGTGTGTATACCATGGCACACTACGATTCCACAACCGGAAAATTACCGGTGTGTATACCGTGGACACTACGCTTCCACTTCCGGAGCATTACCGGTGTGTATACCATGGCACACTAGGCATTTACTTCTGGAGCATTACCCGTGTGTTTACCATGGCACATTATGCTTCCACTTCCGGAGCATTACCGGTGTGTATACCATGGCACACTACGCTTCCACTTCCGGAGCATTACCGGTGTGTATACCATGGACACTATGCTTCCAATTCCGGAGCATTACCGGTGTATACCATGGTACACTAGGCTTTTACTTCCGGAGTATTACCGGTGTGTATACCATGGACACTATGCTTCCAATTCCAGAGCATTACTGGTGTGTATACCATGGCACACTATGCTTCCAATTCCGGAGCATTACCGGTGTATGCCATGGTACAATAGACTTTTACTTCCTGAGTATTACCGGTGTGTATACCCTGGTACACTACGCTTCCACTTCCAGAGCATTACCGGTGTGTATAGCATGGACACTACGCTTCCACTTCCGGAGCATTGCTGGTGTGTATACCATGGCACACTAAGCATTTACTTCCGGAGCATTATCCGTGTCTATACCATGGCACACTATGCTTCCACTTCCGGAGCATTACTGGTGTGTATACCATGGCACACTACGCTTCCACTTCCGGAGCATTACCGGTGTGTATACCATGGACACTATGCTTCCAATTCCGGAGCATTACCGGTGTATACCATGGTACACTAGGATTTTACTTCCGGAGTATCACCGGTGTGTATACCATGCACACTATGCTTCCACTTCTGGAGCATTACCGGTGTGTATACCATGGACACTGTGCTTCCAATTCCGGAGCATTACTGGTGTGTATACCATGGCACACTACGCTTCCACTTCCGGAGCATTACCGGTGCGTATACCATGGCACACTAGGCTTTTACTGCCGGAGCATTACCCATGTGTATACCATGGACACGACGCTTCCACTTCCGGAGCATTACCGGTGTGTATACCATGACACACTACGCTTCCACTTCCGGAGCATTACCGGTGTGTATACCATGGACACTACCAGTAGCGGCCTGTGGTGGGAGTGCTGCCGGGCAATGACGTGGGGCGGGGAGGGGCAGGGTATGGGGTAGTAAAGTACGGAATACGGCCCTATAGAGGTAAGTAGACATATAAATAAATAAAACGAATTTCATTGCGCGCACTGCATCGCATTTGGCGATGCAGCACGCGCAACGAAATTCGTTTTATTTATTTATATGTCTACTTACCTCTATACGGCCGTATTCTGTACTTTACTACCCCCCATCCTGCCCGCCCCACGTCACCGCCCGGCAGCACTCCCACCACGGGCCGCTACTGGACACTACGCTTCCACTTCCGGAACATTACCACTGTGTATACCATGGCACACTAGGCTTTTACTTCTGGAGCATTACCCGTGTGTATATCATAGCACACTATGCTTCCACTTCCGCAGCATTACCCGTGTGTATAACATGGCACACTAGGCTTCCCCTTCCGCAGCATTACCGGTGTGTATATCATGGCACCCTACGCTTCTACTTTTGGAGCATTACCGGTGTGTATACCATGGCCATTATGCTTCCACTTCCGGAACATTACCGGTGTGTTTACCATGGCACACTACATTTCCATTTCTGGAGCATTACCGTTGTGTTTATCATGGCACATTACGGTTCCACTTCGGGAGCATTACCGGTGTGTTTACCATAGCACACTATGCTTCCACTCCCGCAGCATTACCCGTGTGTATACCATGGCACACTAGGCTTCCACTTCCGGAGCATTACCGGTGTGTATATCATGGCACCCTACGCTTCTACTTTTGGAGCATTACCGGTGTGTATACCATGGCACACTACATTTCCATTTCGGGAGCATTACCGTTGTGTTTATCATGGCACATTACGGTTCCACTTCCGGAGCATTACCGGTGTGTTTACCATGGCATACTACGCTTCCACTTCCGGAGCATTACCGGTGTGTATACCATGGACACTATGCTTCCAATTCCGGAGCATTACCGGTGTATACCATGGTACACTAGGCTTTTTCTTCCGGAGTATTACCGGTGTGTATACCATGGCACACTATGCTTTCACTTCTGGAGCATTACCGGTGTGTATAACATGGACACTGTGCTTCCAATTCCGGAGCATTACCGGTGTGTATACCATGGCACACTACGCTTCCACTGCCGGAGCATTACCGGTGCGTATACCATGGCACACTAGGCTTTTACTGCCGGAGCAATACCCATGTGTCTACCATGGACACGACGCTTCCACTTCCGGAGCATTACTGGTGTGTATACCATGGCACACTACGCTTCCACTTCCGGAGCATTACCGGTGTGTATACCATGGACACTACGCTTTCACTTCCGGAACATTACCACTGTGTATACCATGGCACACTAGGCTTTTACTTCTGGAGCATTACCTGTGTGTATATCATAGCACACTACGCTTCCACTTCCGCAGCATTACCCGTGTGTATACCATGGCACACTAGGCTTCCACTTCTGGAGCATTACCGGTGTGTATATCATGGCACCCTACGCTTCTACTTTTGGAGCATTACCGGTGTGTATACCATGGCCATTACGCTTCCACAACCGGAGCATTACCGGTGTGTATACCATGGACACTACGCTTTACCGGTGTGTATACCATGGCACACTCGGCATTTAATTCTGGAGCATTACCCGTGTGTTTACCATGGCACATTATGCTTCCACTTCCGGAGCATTACCGGTGTGTATACCATGGCACACTACGCTTCCACTTCCGGAGCATTACCGGTGTGTATACCATGGACACTATGCTTCCAATTCCGGAGCATTACTGGTGTATACCATGGTACACTAGGCTTTTACTTCCGGAGTATTGCCGGTGTGTATACCATGGACACTATGCTTCCAATTCCAGAGCATTACTGGTGTGTATACCATGGCACACTACGCTTCCACTTCCGGAGCATTACCGGTGTGTATACCATGGACACTATGCTTCCAATTCCGGAGCATTACCGGTGTATGCCATGGTACAATAGACTTTTACTTCCTGAGTATTACCGGTGTGTATACCCTGGCACACTATGCTTCCACTTCTGGAGCATTACCGGTGTGTATACCATGGACACTGTACTTCCAATTCCGGAGCATTACTGGTGTGTATACTATGACACACTACGCTTCCACTTCTGGAGCATTACCGGTGCATATACAATGGCACACTAGGCTTTTACTGCCGGAGCATTACCCATGTGTATACCATGGACACGACGCTTCCACTTCCGGAGCATTACCGGTATGTATACCATGGCACACTACGCTTCCACTTCCGGAGCATTACCGGTGTGTATACCATGGCACACTAGGCTTTTACTTCTGGAGCATTACGCGTGTGTATATCATAGCACACTATGCTTCCACTTCCGCAGCATTACCCGTGTGTATAACATGGCACACTAGGCTTCCACTTCCGGAGCATTACCGGTGTGTATACCATGGACACTACCAGTAGCGGCCTGTGGTGGGAGTGCTGCCGGGCGGTGACGTGGGGAGGGGCAGGGTAGGGGGTAGTAAAGAACGGAATACGGCCGTATAGAGGTAAGTAGACATATAAATAAATAAAACAAATTTCGTTGCGCGCGCTGCATCGCATTTGGCGATGCAGCACGCGCAACGAAATTCGTTTTATTTATTTATCTGTCTACTTACCTCTATACGGCCGTATTCCGTACTTTACAGCCCCCCATCCTGCCCCTCCCCCGCCCCACGTCACCGCCCGGCAGCACTCCCACCACGGGCCGCTACTGGACACTACGCTTCCACTTCCGGAACATTGCCACTGTGTATACCATGGCACACTAGGCTTTTACTTCTGGAGCATTACGCGTGTGTATATCATAGCACACTATGCTTCCACTTCCGCAGCATTACCCTTGTGTATAACATGGCACCCTACGCTTCTCCTTTTGGAGCATTACCGGTGTGTATACCATGGCCATTATGCTTCCACTTTCGGAACATTACCAGTGTGTTTACCATGGCACACTACATTTCCATTTCTGGAGCATTACCGTTGTGTTTATCATGGCACATTACGGTTCCACTTCGGGAGCATTACCGGTGTGTTTACCATAGCACACTATGCTTCCACTTCCGCAGCATTACCCGTGTGTATACCATGGCACACTAGGCTTCCACTTCCGGAGCATTACCGGTGTGTATATCATGGCACCCTACGCTTCTACTTTTGGAGCATTACCGGTGTTTATACCATGGCCATTACGCTTCCACTTCCGGAACATTACCGGTGTGTTTACCATGGCACACTACATTTCCATTTCTGGAGCATTACCGTTGTGTTTATCATGACACATTACGGTTCCACTTCCGGAGCATTACCGGTGTGTTTACCATGGCACACTACGCTTCCAGTTCCAGAACATTACCGGTGTGTATACCATGGCACACTACGCTTCCACTTCCGGAGCATTACCGGTGTGTATACCATGGACACTATGCTTCCAATTCCGGAGCATTACCGGTGTATACCATGGTACACTAGGCTTTTTCTTCCGGAGTATTACCGGTGTGTATACCATGGCACACTATGCTTCCACTTCTGGAGCATTACTGGTGTGTATACCATGGACACTGTGCTTCCAATTCCGGAGCATTACCGGTGTGTATACCATGGCACACTACGCTTCCACTGCCGGAGCATTACTGGTGTGTATACCATGGCACACTAGGATTTTACTGCCGGAGCATTACCCATGTGTATACCATGGACACAACGCTTCCACTTCCGGAGCATTACCGGTGTGTATACCATGGCACACTAAGCTTCCACTTCCGGAGCATTACCGGTGTGTATACCATGGACACTACGCTTCCACTTCCGGAACATTACCACTGTGTATACCATGGCACACTAGGCTTTTACTTCTGGAGCATTACCCGTGTGTATATCATAGCACACTACGCTTCCACTTCCGCAGCATTACCCGTGTGTATACCATGGCACACTAGGCTTCCACTTCTGGAGCATTACCGGTGTGTATATCATGGCTATTAAGCTTCCACTTCCGGAACATTACTGGTGTGTTTACCATGGCACACTACATTTCCATTTCTGGAGCATTACCATTGTGTTTATCATGGCACATTACGGTTCCACTTCCGGAGCATTACTGGTGTGTTTACCATGGCACACTAAGCTTCTGAAGCATTACCGGTGTGCATACCATAGCACACTACGCTTCCACTTCCGATTACTGGAAATGCTCCACTTCCAGAGCATTACTGGTGTGTTTACCATGGCACACTACGCTTCCAGTTCCGGAGCATTACCGGTGTGTATACCATGGCACACTACGCTTCCACTTCCGGAGCATTACCGGTGTGTATACCATGGACACTATGCTTCCAATTCCGGAGCATTACCGGTGTATACCATGGTACACTAAGCTTTTACTTCCGGAGTAATACCGGTGTGTATACCATGGCACATTATGCTTCCACTTCTGGAGCATTACCGGTGTGTATACCATGGACACTGTGCTTCCAATTCCGGAGCATTACCGGTGTGTATACCATGGCACACTGCGCTTCCACTTCCGGAGCATTACCGGTGCGTATACCATGGCACACTAGGCTTTTACTGCCGGAGCATTACCCATGTGTCTACCATGGACACGACGCTTCCACTTCCGGAGCATTACCGGTGTGTATACCATGGCACACTACCCTTCCACTTCTGGAGCATTACCGGTGTGTATACCATGGCACACTAGGGTTTTACTTCTGGAGCATTACCCGTGTGTATATCATAGCACACTATGCTTCCACTTCCGCAGCATTACCCGTGTGTATACCATGGCACACTAGGCTTCCACTTCCGGAGCATTACCGGTGTGTATATCATGGCACCCTACGCTTCTACTTTTGGAGCATTACTGGTGTGTATACTATGGCCATTACGCTTCCACTTCCGGAACATTACCGGTGTGTTTACCATGGCACACTACATTTCCATTTCTGGAGCATTACCATTGTGTTTATCATGGCACATTACAGTTCCACTTCCGGAGCATTACCGGTGTGTTTACCATGGCACACTATGCTTCTGAAGCATTGCCGGTGTGCATACCATAACACACTACGCTTCCACTTCCGATTACTGGAAATGCTCCACTTCCAGAGCATTACCAGTGTGTTCACCATGGCACACTACGCTTCCAGTTCCGGAGCATTACCGTTGTGTATACCATGGCATACTACGCTTCCACTTCCGGAGCATTACCGGTGTGTATACCATGGACACTATGCTTCCAATTCCGGAGCATTACCAGTGTGTACCATGGTACACTAGACTTTTAATTCCGGAGTACTACCGGTGTGTATACCATGGCACACTACACTTCCACTTCTGGAGCATTACCGGTATGTATACCATGGCACACTACGCTTCAACATTTGGAGCATTACCGGTGTGTTTACCATGGCACACTACACTTCCACTTCCGGAGCATTACCGGTTTATACCATGGCATACTAGGCTTTTACTTTCGGAGTATTACCGGTGTGTTTACCATGGCACACTATGCTTCCTATTCCAGAGCATTACCGGTGTATACCATGGTACCCTAGGCTTTTACTTCCAGAGTATTACCAGTGTGTTTACCATGGCACACTATGCTTCCACTTCCGGAGCATTACCGGTGTGTATACCAAGGCACACTAGGCTTTTAGTTCCGGAGCATTACCGGTGTGTATACCATGGCACACTACGCTTCCACTTCCGGAGCATTACCAGTGTCTATACCATGGCACACTACGCTTCCACTTCCGAAGCATTACCGGTGTGTATACCATGGCACACTAGGCTTTTACTTCCGGAGCATTACCCATGTGTATACCATGGACACTACGCTTCCACTTCTGGAGCATTACCGTGTATATACCATGGCACACTAGGTTTTTACTTCCGGGGCATTACCCGTGTGTATACCATGGCACACTATGCTTCCACTTCCGGAGCATTACCAGTGTGTATACCATGGCCGGTGAGGTACGTGGAAGTTGGTTAAAAGCAGCAATCCATACACTCCATGGGTCTGTTCATGTAATTAATCAAACAGGAGCGCAAGCCACTGTCTCCGGTGTTTCCAGCAGCCTTAAGCAGCATCTTACACTTTCACCGTCAAAGTGCAAGATGCTGCTTAACGCTGCTGGAGGGAGTGGAGTCGGACAGTTTGACCACATACATATTCCACTCTAGTCTATTTGCTGTCTCTAGCATTGCAGCAGTCTGCTATGAACTGCTTTTCTCTGTGGCCAGTATTGAAAAGACTAATTGCATAGCAACAGCTGAATTATTGAATATGCATGTGATTGCACTTCTGCAGTACAGCCTGATTTTTAAAAAAACAGGCCGACGTGAATAGGTTCCTACTGTGTGAGAGAGTAACAATTATGTGGCAGGGGAGGGCAAAATATGCAGCAGAGTTGAGTAAATTATGTGGCAAGAAAAGCCAAATTGTGAGGCACAATGCCGCACATTTTGTGACGGTATTACTTCATTATTTTGCCATTTTGTAAACATGCTAACACTGTCTGAGCTTTGGATTCACCTCATTAGTACCAGTGTAACACCCAAATATAGCAATAAGCAGCAGATAGGTGATCAGTCAGGCTTTGTAAAGGGCTTTCAGCAGCGCTGCAAGGAAATGCATGGGTTCTCGGATTTCCACTTCCGGCAGTGCCACATACTTCAGTCCGTGTTAAACTAGGATAGGCCCACGTGATGTGACATTACATTAAACAAATCTGTGCCTGGGCCACGGGGTGAACAACGAGGAGGAAAGATTGCGGGCTTTCTCCCCTGGTCTGTTTCCTGTTGTGAATAGATTCCATTTTGTGTGGGGCATCTGCTTTTGGTGAATACCATTCCTGTGGACGAGTGCCTTCTCTGGGTTCTTAGGTCTTCACGATCTGGCTAGGGAGCAGGCTTATGCGTGGCCCTGTGGGACATTTTAAGTCATGACTATAGCCACTGCAAAATATTCTAAAGGAAAACATCACAAAGTTATTGAAACATATCTGTTAAGGAGCTTAAATAATTGTAGCACAATAAAAATAACTCAGCTCTTCAATAAAAATGCATTGAATGGAATCATGTTATGTGTTCTGGAGTATTAATGTTCTTTCCAAATTAGTTATGAGATTTAATTTAAAAAACGTAATTTATGAATTTCAATTTTTTGTTGTATAATGTTATAATGTCAATCTATCCTTGTCTTCAGCGTCCCTACCTGTGGCATGGAAGCATGCGAAAGTTATTCCCCTTCTGAAGAAACCTTCTCTTGCACCTTCTGACCCGGGCAATTATCGCCCCATTTCCCAGCTCCCTTTTTTAGCTAAAGCCACTGAATCTTATGTTAACTCACTTCTCACTGAGTTCGTAGAGCGTAACGACATTTTGGATGCCTCCCAAAATGGTTTCAGGTCCTGTCACAGCACTGAGTCCGCGCTGATGGCAGTGACCGAAGAGATCCGCGGCAGTCTCGATGAAGGTAGTTCAGCGGCTCTGATTCTCCTTGATCTAAGCGCCGCGTTTGATACGGTGTCTCATGCGATACTCTTGCACAGGCTGGAGGAAATTGGGATTGGGGGTCTGGCTCTGACCTGGTTCCGCTCCTTTTTGGAGGAAAGAACTTTCCAGGTCACGGTGCCACCTTTTCAATCCCAGGTGCACGCCACTAAACATGGGGTACCGCAAGGCTCGATCCTGAGCCCCCTGCTGTTTAACATTTACGTTCAACCTCTGGCAGTGGTGGCCAGGAGCAGAGGGCTGTCTTTGGTGTCTTACGCGGACGATACCCAACTAGTGATTGCCTTCTCTAAGAAGTGCAATCTCAATCTTGTGAAATTTAAGGACGATATGCAGGCAGTTGCTAACTGGATGACAGTCAACCGCCTGCAGCTTAACGCCAGCAAGTCCGAAATCCTTCTGTTGGGTAAAGACAGGGATCTGTGGTCCGAGCAGTGGTGGCCGGAGGAACTCAAACCAGCCCCGATACCAAAGGAGGTGGTCAAGAATTTGGGTTTTTGGTTTGACGGTAGCTTGTCCTTTGATCTACAGGCTAAGTCCGTGGCAGGGACCTGCTTTGGGCTTTTGAGATGTCTTAAACCCTTGCTGGGTTTCTTCAACCCCTCTGTCCGCCAGACCATCTTGCAGGCCACGATCCTGTCAAGATTGGACTATGGAAATGCCCTGTATTTGGGGGTCAATAAATCTTGTATCCGGCGACTTCAAAGAGTACAAAATGCAGCCGCTCGTACCTTGCTAGCACTTCCGAGATCCTGCTCGGTGTCTAGCTCTCTGTCCAGGCTTCACTGGCTGCCAGTGGATAGAAGAAGCCAGTTTAAGACCTTATGTGTGGCTCATAAAATTCTGAACCATCGAGCCCCGAAGGTCCTTGCGAATCTGCTAGTGCCGTACATTCCAACTCGATCTCTCCGCTCCACAGATAAAAGGCTAGTTTGTATCCCCCGAGTTTTCAGAGCCGGGGGCCGTTCGTTTATGGTGTTAGCAGCTAGGCTTTGGAACTCCCTTCCCTTTGGGATCAGAGAACTGCAGAACTATCTAGAGTTCAGGAAAGCCATAAAGACCTGGCTTTTTACGGGCTAGCTCCTTTGACATCTCCCTCCTGTCCCCTGTCTGTGTTCTTGGGTAGTGCTGGGACGCCCTGTCGCTGGGGCAGCTATGCGCTGTATAAAATTAGTAAATAAATAGCCTCCTTGCAGAGCGAACACATTCATATGAGTTACCATGCTACAAAATCACTACGGATAGCAGAAATATTTGCAGTGCGCAACACAAATGCTCAAATAATAATACAACATTTTGGGGGAAAGATTGGGCCCTGAGATGTACAGTACCTTATAGGGTGCCCTACTGCCTTTTAATGTTTATTCCTTGCTATCTTGTGTCCAGCCTGACAAATCACAATCATTTTTATTTTCTCAGTAGATTTCATTTCTAAATATGTGAGGTACTCAGCATTGTAATCTCAAAGTCTGTTATGATATATACACACATACATCCCACCAACACACATCATATCACAACTCACCACTACATTCCACACCATGCCAGTGCCCTGACGTCACTACACTAAGCACAACTTGCACACAAACTTTACAGTACTAAACACAGCAGCTACATTGCTCTACAACATACCTTAAAAACATTGCCAATATCTCTGGCTAAACACTTATAAGGTCCAAAGGCGAGACCAATTGGCTATGTCAATGCTTGTTTTTTTCTGCGATGGCTTCGACTGTCGGCTGTGTAATGTACCCTCTATTTGACTGCCAGAAGCCCCGAATCTGTCCTAGGCGAAACGCAGAGCTTTGTAGATACAAATACAGATACATATTTAAACGTTTTGCAAATAAAAGCAACATATTTCCTCTGTCACGAACCCTTGTGGAACCCACAGATTGTGTCAATGTGGCAGTCGGTGAGGGTTAGGTAAGAGAGGCAGAGTACTGTATGATCACAGAGGAGATGTCAAAATGCATATTATTCAAACGCGTGCTCCTATTTGGTATAGCGCCAAAAATTTCCCGTTCAGACACTACAGAGCACTTAGACGTTCCAGACCAGAAAGTACTCGTTTTTTGGTATACATTAATATATTATTAAAGTAGATATTGGTATTTTGTGTAGCACCAATAAGTTGCCTTCCAGGCACATCAGTGCACTTGCATAGCCTGCAGCGATTAAAGTAAAGCTAGATACATTTATATATGTATTTGTTTATTTACTGGTATTTTGTGTAGCACCTGCATGTTGCGTCTATACACTTTAGAGCTTTTCGATCCCCTAGTGCGAGGAAGAAAGAGCCGGCTCGTGCTAGCCTTTAAGGGAAAGAGACTTTTTTTTAAAAAAATCATTCTTTGGAGATTAGTATCGTCCTATCCTTTGTATAGCACCAACATGTCACCTTTCAAACCCCTTAGAGCGCATCACGATCGTGGAGTGCAAAAAGGAAGTCGCTGTAAATTCCCTAATTTTGTGTAACACCAACACTTTGCCTTCCAGGCACGTCGGTGCACTTGCATAGCCTGCAGTGTTTGAAGAAAAGCTAGATACGCCACGTGGCATTGATTGCGAGTTAGACACATTTCTTCATTTATATATGTATTTGTTTATTTATTGGTATTTTGTGTAGTGCCTACATGTTGCGTCTCTACACTTTAGATCTTTTCGACTCCCTGGTGGGAGGGAGAAAGTCTAAGAGCCAGGCTGGTGCTAGCCTTTAAGGTAAAGAGACGTTCTTTTTTTTTATTCTTTGGAGATTAGCATAGGACTTGTGCTTTGTATAGTGCCAACATGCCACTTTTCAGGCACCTTAGAGCGCATCGCGATCCTGGATTGCAAAAGGGTAGTTGCTGTATATTTCCTGGCAGCTCCGTTCACCTGACTCGACCTTCCCTAGAAGAACAAGGCTTTGCCGTGTGCAAAGGGCGGCAGGTTGGGCACTGGTTAGGATGAAAAGGCATCCCAGATTTGCTGTGACATTCCCGTTTTTTTTAATCATGTGTCGGCAGATTTCACTAAATGCAGCACTTTTCCCGGTTTTTAGAAAGGGGCGACTGAACAAACTTTTGTTTGTACTACCCAAGATTAGGTACCACCAGCCTTTTAATAAATTAATTTAATTATCACTTACAGTACTTGTTTGGAAGGTAGCTGGTTTTGCTTAGCTTGTGTGGCATGGAACGTTAATACCAATCGGGAAACCTGGCCTTGTTGGTCTTTTAGGGTGTGTTCTTTGCCCATCTCCATTTTTAGGTCTGGCCAAGAGACCGCTTTAGTTTTTCACCAGCCTCATGTTCTCCAAAAGGTTCCTAATAATACATTCATATATATATGTACATGTAGAGAATTTTAGTCAGCCCATATCAGTCACTGGCCTGTGTCATTCACATATTGTTTCTGACCACCGCAGTAGATAGCATGTGGCAGTGGGTCAGGCCACTTCATCTATTGACTCATTACACTGTGAGTGACTGCATTTTCTCTTTGCAGGCATACACGTCAACTTAAAAAGTAGACCACCTCAATGCAATGCCAAGGCTGCTAATAAAATCTCTGCTTTCATTACATTTTTTTGTTTATTTATGCACAAGGTCATTTTTTTTTAAACTTTAAAAAAAATAAGTATGTGCATGGCAACTTTAGGTTGTGGCATTGTTACTTTTTATTAATTTTACACTTTTAATGTTTATTACGTATGTTTGCAAAATACAAATTACAAAAAAGAAATTTCAGGCTGGCCAAGGCCGGAAATATTGGCTTAGCCAATGCTTCTTTTCCTCTGTTACTGCTTTCCCCTCCCACTCACCGTTTCTCCGTGTGCTGTCCCCTTCTCCTCACCCCCTACCCCATCCTTGCTTGTCAGTTTTGAAAAAGCGATCACCCTTCCTGCATGCTTTAACATTTTTAAAGCACTATACTTTTGGACATGCCCTCGGGCGCTTGCAGACAGTGCTGCATTGTGTAGGTATATATTGTAAATAAAGCGAACACAAGGAGATGTTGGTGTTTGTATAATGTAAATAAACATATTAAACCCAAATCACATGTTTGTGTGACGAACAGCCGGCCCGCGGCTCCTGCAAGGAAAGATGGGCGTACAGGCAGGACAGCAGACAGGGCGCACTGTGCCAGCTCAGCCTGCAGTGCATCCCCGCATACACCTTGGAATGTGTGGTTTTTGTAAGGGACCCCACTACAACAGCGTCTTCTGCGCACCACTTTCAGTACAGAATATTCGCCTAGTGTCGTTTTTGTCTGGGCTTGTTGCCCGTCTGTCAACAATACAGAAATGTGGAAGGACTGGTTACACCTTTTCCTCACAGGGCATGCCTGCTGGCCCCGGCAGCACCACTGTCTGCACGACAAAGGGGCATATCTGAAATAAATCTCCATTGCGCTGCAATTTGCTCCCTGTAATTCTTTTCAAGTGCAAATTCTAAACACATGAAGGTATTTCATGCAGGGCTTATCAAAGGCAGAGACAAGAAAATGAAAATCAATATCATTTTTCCCGGTGCCACAGAGCACACGCTGTGAGCTGTCGTCTTCTTGTTCAGCGGGTATCTTGGTGTTTTACCTGCACATACGCCTGAAGGGATCCACACACAAAACAAAGAGGAGTGTCACTCGACAAGGTGTACACACAGACTACCATCCTGCCTGGAGGTCACCAGTGCTCCAGGGAACCCAACATCCCCCCACACTGCCTGGGGCGCTCTAGAAGGACATGGGTGCTTTCAGGAACCAGGAGCTAGACCGTAGAAAGAATAGAAAGTTACCCACGTACTCCAAACTTGAGTATATTTTAGGCATTCCTGTACTTATGTGCTTCGCACTGCTGCAACCCTGCTGATGAGCACTTCAATGGAAGTCTGGGTTTCAGAGTACTGGATACAAAGAGGCCCACACTTCAAGAGTCGTTGCACATTTGGATCCTGAGGAATAGGTCTTCGCCCACCCTCTCCTTGCTAAGGCCCACACTTCAAGAGTCGTTGCACATTTGGATCCTGAGGTATAGGTCTTCGCCCACTCTCTCCTTGCTAAGGCCCACACTTCAAGAGTCGTTGCACATTTGGATCCTGAGGTATAGGTCTTCACCACTCTTTCCTTGCTAAGGCCCACACTTCAAGAGTCGTTGCACATTTGGATCCTGAGGTATAGGTCTTCGCCCACTCTCTCCTTGCTAAGGCCCACACTTCAAGAGTCGTTGCACATTTGGATCCTGAGGTATAGGTCTTCGCCCACTCTCTCCTTGCTAAGGCCCACACTTCAAGAGTCGTTGCACATTTGGATCCTGAGGTATAGGTCTCCGCCCACTCTCTCCTTGCTAAGGTCCACACTTCAAGAGTCGTTGCACATTTGGATCCTGAGGTGTAGGTCTACGCCCACTCTCTCCTTGCGAAGGCCCACACTTCAAGAGTCGTTGCACATTTGGATCCTGAGGTGTAGGTCTTTGCCCACTCTCTCCTTGCTAAGGCCCACACCTCAAGAGTCGTTGCACTTTTGGATCCTGAGGTATAGGTCTTCGCCCACTCTCTCCTTGCTAAGGCCCACACTTCAAGAGTCGTTGCACATTTGGATCCTGATGTATAGGTCTTCGCCCACTCTCTCCTTGCTAAGACCCACACTTCAAAGAGTCGTTGCACATTTGGATCCTGAGGTATAGGTCTTCGCCCACTCTCTCCTTGCGAAGGCCTACACTTCAAGAGTCGTTGCACATTTCGATCCTGAGGTATAGGTCTTCGCCCACTCTCTCCTGAGGTGTAGGTCTTCACCCACTCTCTCCTTGCTAAGACCCACACTTCAAAGAGTCGTTGCACATTTGGATCCTGAGGTATAGGTCTTCGCCCACTCTCTCCTTGCTAAGGCCCACACTTCAAGAGTCGTTGCACATTTGGATCCTGAGGTATAGGTCTTCACCACTCTTTCCTTGCTAAGGCCCACACTTCAAGAGTCGTTGCACATTTGGATCCTGAGGTATAGGTCTTCGCCCACTCTCTCCTTGCTAAGGTCCACACTTCAAGAGTCGTTGCACATTTGGATCCTGAGGTGTAGGTCTACGCCCACTCTCTCCTTGCGAAGGCCCACACTTCAAGAGTCGTTGCACATTTGGATCCTGAGGTGTAGGTCTTCGCCCACTCTCTCCTTGCTAAGGCCCACACTTCAAGAGTCGTTGCACATTTGGATCCTGAGGTATAGGTCTTCGCCCACTCTCTCCTTGCTAAGGCCCACACTTCAAGAGTCGTTGCACATTTGGATCCTGATGTATAGGTCTTCGCCCACTCTCTCCTTGCTAAGACCCACACTTCAAAGAGTCGTTGCACATTTGGATCCTGAGGTATAGGTCTTCGCCCACTCTCTCCTTGCGAAGGCCTACACTTCAAGAGTCGTTGCACATTTCGATCCTGAGGTATAGGTCTTCGCCCACTCTCTCCTGAGGTGTAGGTCTTCACCCACTCTCTCCTTGCTAAGCCCTACACTTCAAGAGTCGTTGCACATTTGGATCCTGAAGTGTAGGTCTTCGCCCACCCATTTCTTGTTCAACTTGCTCCCCTGGAGCCACACTCTTTGAATATGCTGCCGTCCGGGGTCAGAACTCAGATCGCCATAGAAGAAAAAGGACGGCGGCACAGTACCTTCTACATTATGTGCACGAGGTACCCTGACCTCATTTAATGGTCCTTTACCCATGAGGATACGCAGAATTCCAGGAGGCAGTGGGTTTTGCATGTTCAAGGAGAGTTCAGATCATGTAGTGATAATATACAATTAAGGAGTAATTCATTGTATTTCTTTTTGCACATAATATCGACCCACAATAATCCCCAACTGGCCACAACAGAGAGGGGTACAAAGGAAAATAAAGATACTCCCTTTTCACTTCTTTTTGCTGTACACAGGGGCCCCAAGCTCACATAACTTGTCTTTTTTTAGCACCCAAAATTTAACTACACAGATTTGGAATCCACACCACATAATTCACCGCAAACCTGATAATTCAGCTCAACAACACAATTACACAACACACCACATACATCAAATTTCACATCATGCCACAAAATTCAATAGCACACCGCATAATTCCACTCCACTACATACCACTCTACAACACAGAATACCATTCCACATAATTAAACTCCATAACACACAACCCCATTTCACATAATTCAAGTACACTCAATACCACTTAATTACTATCCACACATTTCCACAACACACCATGTCACATAATTCCACTACACAAATCCTCCACACGCCACACAATTCCACAACTAACATTTCCAATCCAACCCAGATAATTCCACTACACACCACATACATCGACTCCACATGCATCCACTCCAAACCAAAACACATGGGTAAAATACACTGTCATTTAGAGCCCCAATAGCTCTAACTCAAGCAAATGCGAGACCTATTGCATTTCCAATGCTAGTTTCTTTTACCACAGGAGAAGACCATTTGTATAAACACAATTCACAGCATATATATGTTTTAATCAGGTATCTTCCTTAAACAGTGAAAAAAACAAGTGCATTAACACCATGAAAGACACAGTAGAAAAACGGGTATTAATGTTCCTTAAATATAGGTTTTGGGATGCACTTACAATAAACAACTGTCAGAAGAGAATTCCAGTGGGTGACTGTATAGGGAGAGCAAGCCACCATCCACATGAGGTTAGCAGGAGGATATAATGCAATAATGGGAAAAAAACTAAATCACAAAAGAAGGTGAGTAATAATGATGTCACAGTGCAGCACATTTGACTACGGGATGCAGAGTCTTCACCGTATTGCTCAGGAATCGTCTGAGGTGGGCGCATCCCAAAATTTGGATTACCTCCCATGGCTGGGTATGCTCATAGTTACCTAGTACCTGCAATTATCCAGTCTCAATGTTGGCAGTTCAATCTCGGCCCATTGTGTAACTATGTTCAACCACGTCTGCGCGTGTCGGCCTTTGAGGGATTTCCAAGTTGTTGCTGGGCACCTTTTGGCCAAAGTCAGGGTTTTGTCTAAGAAAACTGGTTATCACTTCATACTCTGTGGTCAAGAATACAGGCCTAAAAGCCAATGTTCTGGATCCAAAAGTGCTGTCCTGCCAGTTGTTGGCTCAAATGTATCTGCCACTGAAGTCCAAAAGCTCACAATGTGCTGGCGCAACCAACTTATGTGATAGAAGTCAACAAGTCCTTCCCCGCACCTGGGGCACTGCATATCCATACTCTGAGTCATTATAGCTAGTCATTTGGGAGTCAGAAATGCTCTATGCAAGCCTGGGATTTCTGGATACTTGTGTAGGACGTTCCAAAATGCTGGTGCTTACCGCATCAGTGACCTCTAGGTCCACGTTCTGCATCCACTTGCATCTCAGAGCGTCAAGTTTCCCTTCTAAGTCAGCATGTAGCAATCTATATAGCTAGTCTACCCAAGCGTTAAGATGGTAGTTAACGTGTGGCTGTGCATCGGTTCTGTTAATGAAGTGAGACCCCATTTTTCATGGAGCTTCCCTACCATTCCTCCAAAAGGGAGAGAAAGATCACATAAATCTCGTTATAATGCCTTTCATACCAGTGGGTCTTTCATCAGGGGGATGCACTTCGTTTAAAATACATATACTGTAAATGAAACAGAGCAAATCAATATTGATCAAAAGAGAGAAAAGGAAAACTATAATTTGTGTCAAAAAACCTGATCATAGCACTAAAAACAATAAAAGGAGATTTTATTAATTTTTATTTCATGGTACATCCTTAATAGTTTCACCTTCTTCCTACCAGCTTATGATGCATTCTCACTGCATGTCCAATCCAAAAACAGATATTACCACAAACATTAACGTTGTTATGGGGCTCCGAGGAGAACACTCCTTGAGGTCAAGGAATATATGACTACGGAGGTAGAGTACCAATGCAGAGGAGCAGGTACATGTATTCACCAGGATAGAAGAGAAGACACACACAAGATAAGGGATGGGAACAGGACAGAGAAGGCAAGACAACCCTAATCTGTACAAACAGGAAAATGATCCCATAATAGACAAATACACTGGGTTACCACTATGGTTGTACACAAGTAAGACTCAGAATTTCCCACAGCACTAGGGAAACGCAACATCACTGTGCAGATTACTCTTATAGATGGTCACTGTGCAAACCCCATAGCAAGAAGGCAGCAGATGTTCTTTTGTATCTGGATCCAATGACACAAAGAAGAATTGTACTTACATACACAAGGGACACCCCTAAGCATCCAGCCAGAGACACAGTGGAGATTCCTAAGAAACAAAAATGTCACACTGTCTGGTGTTATACATGTAGTCTAAAGGATGTGGCAGGAATTGCCTCCTGGAAGCCAGGACCCAACCCTTGCACAAAAGGAATAGACGTATCACAGGTGGGAAGAAAATAGTGCACTTACCAGACACTGGGACCCCAAGAGGTGTACCAAGCAAGCAGTAGAAAGACAGCTGCTCTCCATAAACAAGCACGGTTAGGCAGGGGAAACTGGAAACATAGGACTAACAAGACAAAAGGGTGATACTAGAGCACGGAATCAAGGGACAAAATGGAGAACAAACAAGGCAGGACAAGCACAAGGATTCTTGGAGTTGAAGCAAGCAAGAGATTAAACTGCAAGTGAACTAGAAACTACCAAAGGAGGAGTGTTTATTCCCCCAGTTACTGTACTCCGTTGACTTGAGTAGATCCTGTATCTCCTGGTGGATATGGTATCAGTGGCAGCCGCTCTATTAGGGCGGAGGAGCGCTGCCCCCTCTCCCACCACCAGTACAAAAAACGGTAATAAAATAGGTTAACCCCGTTTTATTATCATTTTATTTTAATCCCCTGGACCCGGCCCTAGGACTCTGACGAGTCTTGGGGGTGGGTCCAGGGGATGACACTGCTGATGGGAGAGTGGTGGGCACGCCCTTCACTGCACATGAGGGTTTGGCAGGCCGTCCCAGGCCGGCCAAACCCTCATATGCAGTGAAGCTCTCTCCAGCCCCAGCTGCGTTGCTGGGGCTGGAGAGAGCAGGCACAGGAACCCAGTCTGCCTGGGAGCGCAAGTTGCCGCTGCTGCTTTCATGCAGCATCAGGATTGGCCAAATGCAGTCTGGGAGCCTGTGCCCAGATGCAGGAAGAGCGGGATGCGGCAGGAGACAGAGGCGGCAGCGGCGTCAAGGTATTTTTTTGTATTTACTTTTTTTGTCTCCCCCGAACCCGCCCCGCCTCCCCACCTTCCTCCTCCGGCTCAGCCCACCCACCACTTTGGCAGGGGGCTGGCCGCTACTGTATGGTATAACACCAAAGAAAAGGTAAGAAGCCGAGGACATTTGGCCAACATGATCACTACCCTCTCGCACAGCATGCAATGTATTTAGATTCATATGGAAGAAGATTAACTACTTGTGGAGTATTAGTTATCTTGGCATGAAGCCCTTGGTAGGCTTCCTAGTTTTAAATAGTTAGCATATGCAGGACATAAAAGCCCAAAAGAGACATGGTAACTTAGAATCATTCTATGTTGTGTTCTTCTGTACTCCTCGACAGGCACTGACCCAATTCTACATCAACGGTTACTCTAAAAACTTGCAGTGTACGAAAATTGTGCTCAATATCAGCTATTCTTTTACTTACACTCACTTGAGTACCTTTAATGATCATGTGATGTAGGAGGTTGTAGAGAGCACTGTCCTGAAGAATTACCCCTGACCCACATAGGGCATTTAAGAGGCAAGAAACACGGTGACAGACAAGACTTAAAGGGCGATAAACAACCATCTTCTTTTTAATGTCGGCAAAGGGAGGCACCAATAAAGAAGGCATTAGTCTACCTTAAGACAATTTTGATGATGACGGTCCTTCTGATGTACAGTGTAGAAGCACCCAGCAAAGAACCAATGGAAACTCTGTACATCTGGTCTGAAAAAGCATGTCTAGACCCAGAAATAGACCAATGAAGAACTCCAGCTAAAAGGGAGCCCACCTTAGTCAAAGTCCATGAGTGATGTGAGGAGCAAAAACCATATTATGAAACATGTCACTACTGGGGTGAGGGTTTTGCGTCCTTTGAAAGAAAAATCCTCCATAGAATTCTGGTTGTGACCTCCTTGGTCTTCTGTCCTGATTGCACGCAAAAGAATAGACCTGATGCTGGAATTCTGGCTTAAAAAATATATTTTCTCATTTCACAATGAGCTGTGTATATAAACCCAAGCATCTGCAATGCAAATGTTGATACTTTAGACAAAATATATACTGACTGTGGAATGACAGCTTCAAGGACTACACGCCCCATGAATTGATGTGGTCATGATACATTGATGACATTTTGGTAATCTGTCAAGCAACTCAGACTTTATTACACTACTATATGAAACAAATGAATCACAACATTTACCTCATTTATTTCCAAATCAACATTGGACACCCTGGGTCTAACCATATATATAGATGAAAACATAATTAATACAGTCATCCTTTGGAAACTAACAGCAGTAAACTCAATCCTACATACAAACAGCTGTCCCAGTACTACAATCAAAGCTTTCTTAAAGTGAGAACTTGTACACATTGGGAAAATTAACAGGACCATATTACTACAAGATAAACGCAAAGCACAGAACCCTGACAAATCACCACTCAGATGCACCATTGTATATACTTAAGGCCACCACTACATCAAGAAGTCATTACAGGAGCATTGGCATCTGTTGACAGAAAGCTCAACACTAAAAGAAGCAATCCAACACCACTAGGATTGAAAAGAGCAACGAATCTCAAAGATTAAGGGCTTTATGACAAGTTTGGCGGTCTTCCTGTCAGCATGCTACTGCCGTGCTGACAGGAGGACCGCCAAGCCTGTTGCGCGCCCGCCAGATTACAACTGGCGGGCGGTGCTGTGGCGGTCTCATAGCGGCGGCTGTACAAGGCTCATAGGTGAGCCTTAACTGCAGACGCTGCAGTGAAAACACCTGCAGCACGTTCCTGCACGGTGTGGCATGCATGCCACACCGTGCAGGAACTAGGGTGCAATTCCAGGGGGGGGCACAACATGCGCCCCCCGCATGCACCCCCAGGCCCAGGAGTGGCAGGGGGCCCTGTTAGGGCCCCCTTAGTTGGCTCTCCGCTACCCTTTTCATGGCAGGCTCACTGCCATGAAAGGGAAGGTAACAGGAAACTCATAATATGCACGGCGGTGCCGCAGCGGCACTGCCAGCATATTGCTGCCCTCTTCTGTTGCGCAACTGTTGCTGGATCCTCGATCCCCGCGGATGCAGCGGTCCTGTGGCGGTTCGACCGCCACACTCTGAATACTGTGGGCGGGCCCGCAGTGGTGGTGGTGGTTGGACTGCCACCGCGAGTATGGGGGTCTTGTGGACCGCTGTACTCATAATAAGGCCTTAAGTATGCAGTTCAGGGTTGTGGATCAAAGATAAAAAACTGAAACAGCTTTTTTCCTAGGCTTCCTTGTTTCAATATATGCCATATTTGTTCATTTTACAAACTGGTAGAGAACAGGAAACTTACATTTTTTAACTATTAAGGAAAAGAATATTCCATAAACACTTAGCTTAATTGCATAAGTACTTATGTAGTCTACATTAAAACATGCCCGTGCAACCAATATTACATTGTAAGTACAATCATACCATTAAAACAGCAGATAGAGGAACACTACCATGAGGTAAAGAAGCTCTTAGTCGGAAAACCAATATTGGAACTCAACTTAGGATTTCTTGAACATGACAGTGCATTCAGTTTTTTTCGCATTTGTTCACATAGATAAATCGTCACAAGGTGGCAACAAAGAACTAATACTTGACAAAAAAGAAAGTGAGTGGATCACCTGCAGAAACAGCACGATACATGGGGGCCTATACACAAATTACAGTAGTACTTTTTATGAACATGGTTGCATCTGTACCTATTCAAAAAAAATATGACGAAGTAAGAAAACAGAAGACCAGTGAAGCAATTAGAGTCAGAATGGATTTGCAGGTATCCGCAAGCGCATCAGAATTCAGCCAAGGAAGCTCAGAGGTCGACTCAGATGATTCTAGGGAAAGTACGACGGAAATTTTTTAAAGGGTTACAGATGGTTGCTGACAGTATGTGTATCCGAGATAAAGAGGAAGACCCTGCAGCAGGGGAAGAAGAAATGAAGAACACGTTGGAGAAGAAGACACACAATACAGAGCACAAGAACAGGAGAAGACCAATGACAAGAAAAAACATCCCAATACATCATAAAGATGAAACCACAAGCTACATCCCAGATTATTGGAAGTAAAGAGAGAACTATAATCAATTTATCTTATCATGTGATAACAGATGATGAAGGAAGGATGCTTGAATGGGGTTTATCTTACTGTTCAAGACCCCAAGTTGACTATGGAGGCATTCGAGTGGACCTTTTCAAAGTCAGTAGAAAATGAAAGCTGGCGAAGTACTTTGCACATCAACCTACTAAACACATGGGGCCTCATTTATGGGGATTTGACGCAGGGCAGCGCAGCAAGTCACCTTGCTGCGCTGCCCTACGTCAAAGTGAAAGGGCAGGAAGGCACCCTATTTATCTAACACGGTGCATTCCTGTCCTTTCCCGCAGCGCTGGCGCCGTTTTGGCCAATGCAGGCCCCCTTGCACTATAGTGCAAGGTTGCCTGTGTTGTCAGCAGGATTGTTTTTGTGCGGGACAGGGCACCTTACTGCAAAAAAAACAATCCTGAGAGCATCTTGCTCTTTCTATGTGAGCTGCAGAATGCAGCGCACATGGAAAGAGGAATAAACTAGGAGAAATAAAGTTATTTCTCCACGTTACGCCTCACCTTGGGAGGCGTAAGGTTTTGGCACTACCCCAGGTTTACATGGTATTGGAAATCTGGGGAAGCATCAAAATGCATGGGTGTTGCCTGGGAACATCCACCCCACCGCCCATGGAACGCCTCACGAGCGCAGAGTAAGGGAACGCGGCGATTTGTGCTGCCTGGCCTTACTCCAAATCTATGAAGCCATTCACAACCACGCAAAGTGACTTAGCGTGACCTCATAGATATGATTCTGTAGTTTGCGCTGCTGGAGCGTCACAAAAAGTGATGCTCGGGCAGTGCAAGGTGCTCATAACTATGCCCCATAGTATCCAAAAACATTGGTGATTCTAATCTGCAAGTGGCTGAAGTCAAATGTTTACTCTATGTTCATGTGCTGGAAACAAATAGTGACAGCAGTGAGCATTTGTTGAAGGATAATGCATTCTTACAATCATTGAACATTGACAAGAATATGGCATGTGACAGTGGATTCCGTGTCAAGTCAACCTTCACACCCTGTATTCATGGTGACTTGATTGGTACATTTCAGATTGTCGTTATCAGAGACCCAAACAAATTGAGCAAAAGAGAGCACTATAGGATGAACAGATCAACCAAACACTAGAGATTGGCCACACAGACAGTGGCCAACAACAAATAATCATGAAGCTATCTGATAAGTGTGGAAACATAGCAGGGGCGGCTCCTCCACGAAGGCGGAGGAGCATCGCCCCACTGCTTTTCAGCAGTGTAAAAATGGAAAAATAAAATGATAACTCGAACTCATTATCATTTTATTTTTCCCTGCTGAGGCAGTTTTGCGGGGCAGGGCTAGGCTGCTCACAGAGCAGGGGGAGGAGTGGTTGAGGCAATTTCTAAGCGTGCATGCTGGTTTGGCCGGCCGTCTTGGGCCGGGCATTATTCATGCGCACTTAGCATGTTCTCCACCGTGCTGTAATGCACAGCCTGGGTGAAGACCATGCACAGGCTCGCAGTCCCCGTCCGAGCGCCAAACCATTTTCTTTCTTTTTTTTTCACCTCCCCTGCCCTGCCACCCCCCTTCCGTACCAGCTGCCACTGGAACATAGTCATCCTAGTCATCCTTATTAAGTAGATGTATGTGGAGGAAGCATTGGGACAACTAAGTTGCCATAATGCTATAGGAAAATTGGTATATAACAAGACAGTGTTGTAATACTTTGTGTCGTTGGATGGGTGGAAATTATGAGTGCTGGTTGAATACGAGAAATTACGATTTCACAAGAACGAGCACCCAATCATACCAGCCATCTATTTCTTTCCCAAAGTCCACAACAAATCCTCTAGACTACATGTGAGACCCATAGTGTCATGTAGAGACAGTGTTTTTAAATCCACCTCACACTATAGTGATGATTCCCTTGCAATTTATGTTAAGAATCTTGCATCGTACGTCAGAGATGGCATGCACGCTCTCAATAAAATGGAAGGTGACCCATGGCAGGCAGACTACCTCATGTAAAAAAAAAACGTGAACTCGCTCTATACTTGCATACAACACCTGTTGGCCTTCAAAAACTTTTTATTGTCAAGCTCAATAAATTATCTTGAGCGGAAATCCACTGTTTGGGATGGATCTGAAAGCACTAAACACGGCGATAAATTGAAATGCCTTGAAGGTGGACTGGAGATGAATGTCAGAGTAATGAAAAAAGAGCATTAGGAGATTACAGTAGGAAGGAGTAGACACTGGATGTCATTTTGCAGCATACAGACCCTGATGAAGCTCTTCTGGCTAGAAGTGAACCACGTTCTTCTGTGTCCCTGTAACAAGCAATTAAAGAAGCAATAAAGGGATTTTTGTCTATGAGATCAAATTTCATGAAACATTTCTTGGACCTTATGAAATTTTTAACTCCTTTATTGACAAATGTGTTGCCTTTGCTTTATTCTGTAATCATTTTGAATTAGTTTGGTCTTGGGCGGCTGACCCAAGCAGGTGGGCAATAATCGCATACACCTAGAAGAACTCAGTGGTAGGTGCGGATCAATTTACCTTCCCTGTCCAATCCTTGACCCTGTATACTGTATTTGTGCACACACCCACACACAAGACAATACCCAATAAAGATGAAATTAAATAGATTCCATCCTCATACACTGCAATTTGTGACATGCAAAATATGAGCTCTTCGAGGCCATCTCAGATGCTGGACTTGAATACTGTATGAACTAGGGCTTTCCTCAATCTAATTTTGTACTAAGAAACACCTTTCCCCAAGACAGAAAGCGTAATATTTATGAGGTGATAAAACGTAGTCAATTTAACAACCTTTTTATTAATGTTATGTTTCTCATTTGTACTTAGAGCATCTTAAAAGGTTAAAAGTGTTATCTTTGATTTTATGACATAGTAATAGATGTCATGGTATTCTTTTACGAAACCACAACAGTACGAACGCATCAAACAATTATGGCAACCACACTAGATTATTTTTAACATACTTCCCAGACCGTGGGCAATTTGACATGAAGCACAGATGTGAGTAGCTCCACATGTGATGCTGTGGTCACCTGTTTACGTCATTCTGTACTTCTTTTCTGACACAATTAGAGGAGACTCCTCCCTAAGAGATAACTAGTACTTTCCTCAAGTGTTAGTCCAACCCAGTATTTAATGCGGACAGAACACAAAGGAAATATTTTCAGCCCTCATCATGGACTTACGACGCGATAAGGCATCATTGGCGATAGGAAGTAACACTAACATTCTCCAATCAGTACTACTTTGGGCACATAGTACTGGAGAGTCAGGTTAGGATAAACCGAGATCAATAGCATTATTGACCAGCACTATATTGTACTTCAGTAACACAGGACTATGCTCACATCAGAAGCTTGAAATTAGACCTATCATAAACTTTACCTCATGGCATATGTTAGTGGCCTCTATCGAGTCACTTTCCTTGCCAACCTTATCTTTCATGCTTGTTGATTCGTGACTCCTTTTTGCACACAGACTCAGCATAGTCATAATAATACTAGGTAAAACTATACTTGGTTATGAATTTCTAAATATCTCCCCTCTTGCAGATAAAATACTTTAGAACGTTGTTCTCTAACTTACTATTTTAGACTGTAGGTCTGTAAACAATGTCCAGACATTTTAAACACACAGCCACACTATATGAATACACACATGCTCTGCTATGATTCACATGTCAAGTGATGCACTAAGACATTTTCACCAAGGTGCCTTAAGGAAAGGGTTCAAGCAAGCATATTACTTGGATTATATAATACATTTCCTATACACTTCTTTGTTCTAATGTATGTTAATAGCTTTGAAAAAGACAGAGGCTTGCCAGCTATTGGGGTGAAACACGTGCTGTCTGTTATTTGAGCTGAAAATGAAGCAACACTAAAAGCTGGAAATTGTTTGATTGCTAATGTTCTACACTTGCTTTATTTGTAACCTGTGCATACTATTGTAACAAGGAGGGGACTACACAAGTACACCAAAGTTTAGACATACCCAATAGACATAACACTATAATTATTAACAGAATTGAGGTAGTGACTATCACAACCACAGTAATTCAAGACTATGGATATAGAGCAAATTCCTCGGTCTCCCTCTGGAGGATGAATTAACCCCTTTCACTGGGACAAGGATGTTAACGAAGGCCCAAGCTAAGGGCAAAATGGAGCAAGGAGGGAAAGAGAAAGGTACACAGTGTTCTGAAAACCCGAACTGAATTTAGAAGACACAACGTCTCTTTGCTGAACTATGAACATTAAGGTCTCCATCTACTGGTAAGAGAAAACAATTACTAAAAGGCAGACCCACTAGGATAGGAATTCGATATCAAGTTAACAAAGTGCGGGACTTATCTGGTGCAAGCAGAGGAAAGGCTGTAACTAGCTCCCGATGTACTGCAGACCGAGCACAGAAGCCGAAGATGAAATGCCCATGTTGTACTGTGAGAGAGGAGGCCTTGACAAGGAGACAAAAAACTACAGGGTAGCCAGACAGGTACCCACAACCAATAGTTAAGAGTAGGTAGGAGGACCGAAAGGAACCAAACAAGGTGGCCTTCCTTTGTCCTTTACTGAAAATAGCCGTAAAGTACTGCACAAATGTTCTAAAACTCGTCAACAGAGGGCTTTCATTTCAAATTAAGACAGTCACTCAGGCTGAAGCACCCGTGCTTAAGTAAGCTACCATGAAAATTACCTTAGTTTTTGCCAAAAATTCAAATTTACATTGAGCCATAAATGCTTGGGAGCGAAATGGATCCCAGTGAATTTTTCCGTGGCGCTAAAACTGAGGACACCTAAGGCTCCGCTCCTGTGTGACGTCTTACTCTCTTACTCCCTTCTGTATCCGAGGTGGGACTGATGCTAGCAGAAGTAGTGGGATCGGTGAAGTAACACAAAATGATGGAGGCCCGCTGCAGAATGTATCGAGGGACCCCTCTGAATCTCCCATATCTCACAGATATTCATTGGCCTTGGGCTGAATGGGATCTCTCTTGAAGGTTAGGGGGCCCCCTGGTGGGCTGAGGGCCTTCTTGAACTGCAGGGGCTGCAGGGACCTATGTTACGCCCCTGAGCGAGATTTAGTCCTCCTCCCATGGATGTGCTTTGAGGGTTGATCACCTGATTTTATTCCTATAGGAGGAATACATGCTCTTGCTGAGTGACTTCAAGATCATCATGAATCTTATGGATCTTCATCAACATCCAGATTGACCTTAACGAAATACCTAAGTGTAACTCGTATATGTATGTATTGGTTCTATTCTGTATGTATTCTCTATTTTTTCCAGATGGATCAAAGCCTAGTCCTGCTACCTTTCTGATGCGAATACAGCTGTGAGAAGGCTGACTAGAGATTTTATTGCTAGATTTGGGAAACCACTTTCTAAGAGGTGACAACTCGTTTTTTGTTTACTCTAGTACAAGAACTATTGCGTGTGCGCACTGTACCTATGATGTTTTTAAACATGTCTCAAGCCTGCCATTGGCCTTTCTAAACCTCTGGCCACTCCTGAGGGGACCTTTCACTACCACTACATCACCCCTAGGTTAAGTCTTAAGGGGTGAAGCATGTGATAGGTGAAAGGCAGGGCAGGTACACGTGTGTTCCCTGCCCAGGTGGTGAAGAATACCCATGTGTGTTTTCACTATCTATGAGGTTTGCTCTTCCCGTAGGTTAACATGGGGAAATTGTTGAAATTACTTCAAGCCGCAATAGTGGCTTGCAGTGAAGCAGCCTCATCTTGTTTCCTATCATTGGATTCACAATGACAAATCTTCTCCTGTGGTAAAGGTGAATTTGTCATTAATAGCTTATAAATGCCACTTTTAGAAAGTGGGCATTTCTCTGCTCTAAAACTCTTTGTGTGCCTTTTAGTTTGACTCCAGTCCACACTGGAGGCTGGGGGAGCACATCTCTGCATTCCCCTGCAACAGCCATAAATATTGGTTTTGCAGCCCTGCCAAGTACCACGCATCAGGCGTTAGACTAACTCATTTCAGTGTGGTGGTCCGCATCACCGCACTGAAATGGAAAGTCACACAAAATAGCGCCTCCTCAGATGTCAAGTAGAGGAAGCACTAGTGATCCTGGCATTATACACTGGAAGTAAAGCTTGAGTAGCAGCAAGTCATGCACGCTGCTCCCAGCAGGCTTGGGGCTCCTGGCTGGCTCAGAATCCACTAACTCTAAGCTACAATGTAAAGGACTTCACCAGACAGTACAGCATTTAGTAGGCAGAACCGGATGACCGTGCGGCTGCAGTTCATGATTAAGGTTTTGGCAGTTTGGCAATGGCACAGACAGCGCTGCTCGCACCACGTTGTTGTGCCGCAGGCATTTATTTTAATTCAATTAGTCGATCCAGTGGCGGAACACGTCACCCGACCCCACCGGCAGCTGAGATAAATACAGACTGCGGCAGCCGCTGGGGTGGTTCAGAAGCCCAGGGCACACCGGTCAGAGTCCCTGTGCACCTGCTGCTGCTGAGCCTCATGATGCCCGGGCCGGTGTTTGACACGGGAGTCGTTGCGGCCATGAGGCAGACCTTACGAATTTCGGCTCGCCTCCTCTTAAAGTAAGTGAGTGCCTCTGAGGCATCTCTGTGAGAAGTTGGCCTGGTATATGCTGTCCACTAGTTATAGTGGGCACCTTGCACCAGTCCAAACAACCCCTTATTGATGATAGGTTTAAGACAACCTTATTTGAAAGCTATCCTAGTGGTAGCTATGGAGAGCAGCCTTTAGGCTAAGTCTTGAAGGAGTGTAAAGCTGTTTGTTTTACCAGTCTATAACCTCTTGAATGGCTAAATGAAAGGAGACCACACCAGGTATATATATAAAATATATGTATTTATTTCTAAACACACCCTACTAGTCTCTTTATGAGGCTAGAGGTCAAAGCACATATGTTACACTTCAAATATCACAGTAAATTAGCACAATATACGATAGGCCCTAGGGGCGAACCAAACCATATATTAAGAAAGTGGTATAAGAACCACGACTTGACTAGACACAAGGCCTAGAGCCTGTAGAATCGCTGGGACCCCAAGGAACCACCCAAGGTAGTGACACAGGGGACCCACGGGGGACGTGTGCAGTGTTTGAACACAGCAGCGAGCTCCATTAGCTTCTATGGGGAAAGTCACGGTTAGAGTTTTAAAGTTTAAGGACACTTAGGAGTGGACTAGGAACGAACCCGTTTGGACTTAGATGGTTCTAGGGCCAACACCCACGGGAGCACCGGAGTACTCGTGTTACCTCACCCAGGGAAGCCGGGTGCATAGGTGTCAAATGGTGTCGGGTCGCGTCGTCGTTTTCAATGGCAGCTTGCTGAAAAGTGCTGCTGCCGGGAAGATGAGAAGTGTCCGAAGAGATCCAAGCCTGGATCAAAGATGTGAAGAACCTGAAAGCAGAGGGGACAGAGTCTGGGTCACTAGCCAGTGACCAGGGGCACGATAGTCGAATGCCCACTGATGTCGGGTGTTTCAGGTGCGAAGAGGTGAAGCTTGACTCTTCAGCCACGAGAACCAGGAGGTGTCGACGATGACCAGGAGCTGGATTCGAGCTGTCCCACAAAGGATGTCAAGTGCTGCAGTGTTGGTGCCCGGATTGGACACAACAAGCCTTGGCAACAGCAACCCATGCAGGAAGAGGAAAGATGCTACAGTGCGGACCAGCAAGGTCCTGGGGACTCCCTAAGCAATGGAGAGTCAGGGCACATCTGGAGCAACCAGGAAAGCCCAATTAAAGTAAAGTTACCCTTCTCAGGGACCTACAAGTTGATGGACAAGGGATCGCAAAGGGACCTCAAGAGGAATCACAAAATGGCGGCCCACGGGTCACTCGGAGTGGGTAGGCCAGCAATCTTCAGTGGATTTACTGCTCGGGATCAGGGCTACGAGTAACCCAAAGCACAGCCTCAGGGATTGACGAGAAGCATATGCACATGCAAATGTGCACGGTGTCCAGGGGTTCTGGTTCCACGGTGCCCACGAGGGCTACGGGTCTCAGCTTTGCTGGGGACTTGGGTCAGCCTCTGGGAAGTCTGGAAACCCACCTCCTGTGTTGCAAAGTCTTCAGCGTCCAGCGGGAGCTTCAGAGATGCAGACCAGGCAGATGCATCTTTGGTGCCTGCCAAGCAGGGGAGTAACTCCTTTACTCCAAGGGAGATTCTTCAGTCATCTGGCGTTGAACAGATCGTCGAAGGTCCAGTATTCAGTATCAGAGTTTCTTCCAGGGAAATCTAAAGTCCTGTAGCCAGGGGTTCCTTTCTTATACCCAAGGAAGGGGTTGGACATACTCTGGGGACCCACCTATGGGAGGGTTTGGAAAGAGGGGTGGCTACACCCATTTCCTTTGTCCAGTTTCGCGCCAGAGCAGGGACTGGTAGCCCCTGCAACCGGTTTGAACTGGACTATGCACAGGGACACCAAATGTGCCCCCAGTGCAGGACTTCAAAGCACTCTGAGAGTGCACCCACCCAGCCCCAATACACTAAAGCCTGTCTGGGGGGTGGTAACACCTCCCTGTGACATGAAACCTATTGTCCAGGCCTCCCCTGTCAGAGTTTCGGTCAGCAGCAGGAGGCCAGACTCGTGTCTGTGGCTGCAGCATCCATTTTGTGATGCCAGGGCTCTGTTAGCTGGTACCGGGTATACCGGTGTTGTCATGTATCTCCCTCTAGAAGGGTGGGATCATACTTCCACACCAGTTACTGGTGTGGGGGTATGATTCCAAGGTGTTTGACACCAAACACGACATATTTCCGTGCAGCCATCCCAAAGTTAGCATTTACCGTTTGGTTATAATGCACTTAAGAGTATATGGTCAGGCTGCCTCACAGACAACCCGGGAGGATAGATTACGAAGGCTGCAGAGGGGCTCTGCTCATTTATGGTCTCACACAAAACCAAGCACCCTGCCTTCAGGATTGATAAGGCCTGCCATAGGGGTGACTGATAGGTTTATATGTGCAGTGATAGAGTGAGATATAGTGAACCTATATCTCAGTAAGGGGTGCATGCACCACCTTACTCAGGCTGCTGTAGCAGTCCTGTGGTGTCATTTTGGAAGGCTGCCCAGGGGTGGCATAATACATGCTTCAGCCCCTGGTAGGCCTCTGGGGTACCTATGCACTTGGTACATAGTATACCATATACTAGGGACTTATAAGGGCACCCCAGAATCCAATCTGTGGTGTACCTAAGGTACAGGGAATCAATTTAGAGAGGAAGCAGCTATGCTGGGGTCCTGGATAGCAGGGCCCCAGCCAGACTAAAGTCGAAAAACAGTGAAACATCAGCAAAAAGTGGGGGTAACCATAAGAAGCAGATCCTACTCTCCTACACAACCCCCTCCCCCAAAACGCAGGGACATCAAACTAACCTTGACCAGTTGAGTCTTCATGTTCTAAGTGGAAATATCTGGAGAGTCCATCTGCATTGGCATGGCTACTCCCAGGTCTATGTTCCACTGTATAGTCCATCCCCTGTAGGGAAATGGACCACCTCAAAAGTTTGGGGTTTTTACCCTTCATCTGTTTTAGCCATAAGAGGGGCTTATGGTCTGTCTGAACAAAGAAGTGAGTGCCAAACAAGTATGGCCTCAACTTCTTCAGAGCCCAAACCACAGCAAAGGCCTCCCTCTCAATGGCTGACCAACGTTTCTCTCTGGGGGTCAGCCTTCTGCTAATAAAAGCTACTGGCTGATCCTGACCTTCATCATTCAACTGTGACAGTACAGCCCCTACCCCCAACTCAGATGCATATGCTTGTACAATGAACTTTTTGGAGTAATCAGGACTCTGCAGAATGGGAGCAGTGCACATGGCCTGCTTCAGGTCATCAAATTCCTTTTGACAGCTAACTGTCCACTGGACCTTTTTGGGCATTTTCTTAGAGGTAAGGTAATTCAATGGGGTCACTATGGATCCATAACCTTTACAAATCTTCTGTAGTACCCAGTCAGGCCCAAGAAGGCTCTCACCTGAGTCTGGGTAGTGGGAGCAACCCAGTCCATTATGGTCTGGATTTTGCTCTGCAATGGCTGAACCTGGCCTCCACCTACAAGGTGGCCCAGGTACACAACCTGACTCTGCCCTATCTGGCACTTAGTAGCCTTGATAGTTAGGCCTGCTTTTGCAGGGCCTCCAAAACATTCCTTAGGTGGACCAGGTGATCCTCCCAGGTGGAGCTAAAGACAGCAATATCATCTAGATATGCTGCACTATAGTCTTCCAGGCCTGTAAGGACTGTATTCACCAGCCTTTGGAAAGTGGCAGGTGCATTTTTCAAACCAAAGGGCATCACCACAAATTGATAATGCCCACTAGGGGTAGAAAATGCTGTCTTTGGCTTTGCATCATCAGCTAGTCTGATCTGCCAGTAGCCAGCTGTCAAGTCAAATGTGCTCAGAAACGTGGCTGAGGCCAAAGTATCTATAAGCTCATCTGCCCTTGGGATGGGATGGGCATCAGTCCTAGTGACTGCATTGAGACCCCTGTAGTCCACACAAAACCTAATTTCTCTCTTGCCATCTTTGGTGTGAGGTTTAGGCACAAGGACTACTGGACTGGCCCAAGGGCTATCTGAGGGTTCAATGACTCCCAAATCCAACATCTTTTGGACCTCTGTCCTTATACAATCCCTGACATGATCAGGCTGCCTGTAGATTTTATTCTTGACAGGCAGACTGTCCCCAGTGTCCACTTCATGAGTGCACCAGGTAGTCTGACTAGGTGTCAGGGAGAACATATGCCTGAACTGGCTGAGAACTTTTCTGCAGTCAGTTTGTTGCTGGACAGTGAGACTACCTGCCAAGGCTACACCATCTACTGATCCATCATCAGGGTTCTGAGAGAGCAGGTCAGGGAGTGGATCACTCTCTTCCTCCTGTCCCTCATCAGTAGCCATGAGCCAGCCCATGTCTGCCCTGTCGACATATGGTTTCAGTCTGTTGACATGAAGTACCCTATGGGGACTCCTGTGAGTTCCAAGGTCTACCAAGTAGGTAACCTCGCCCTTCTGTTCAACAATTGTATGGGGGACACTCCACTTATCTTGGAGAGCTGCTGGGGCCACAGGCTCCAACACCCACACCTTCTGTCCTGGCTGGTACACAGTCAGCACAGCCTTTTGGTCATGCCAGGCCTTTTGTAATTCCTGGCTAGCCTCAAGGTTTTTAGTTGCCTTTTTCATATACTCTGCCATCCTGGAGCGGAGACCAAGTACATAGTCCACTATGTCCTGTTTAGGGGTTTGAGAGGCAACTCCCATCCCTCCTTCACCATACACAAAGGACCCCTAACAGGATGGCCAAACAAAAGTTCAAAAGGGCTGTAACCAACCCCTTTTGAGGCACCTCCCTGTAGGCAAATAAAAGGCAGGGCAAAAGGATGTCCCATCTGCGCCTAAGCTTTTCTGGGAGACCTTTGATCATGCCCTTTAAGGTTTTGTTGAACCTTTCAACTAAACCATTGCATTGTGGGTGATAGGGTGTGGTGAACTTATAATTCACTCCACACTCCTGCCACATTGCAGTCAAGTAACTAGACATGAGGTTTGTACCCCTGTCTGATACTACCTCCTTAGGAAAACCCACTCTTGAGAAAACTCCCAAGAGGGCCCTTGCCACCACAGGTGCTGTGGTGGTCCTAAGTGGAATTGCTTCTGGGTACCTAGTGGCATGGTCCACCACCACCAGGATAAATCTGTGCCCAGAGGCTGTCTGAGTATCCATGGGACCAACTATATCAATCCCCACCCTCTCAAAGGGAACCCCCACCACAGGTAGTGGTATCAGGGGGGCCTTTGTGGTTCCACCTGCCTTTCCACTGGCTTGGCAGGTGATACAGGAGCAACAAAACTCCTTGGTGTCTTCAGACATGTGGGGCCAATGAAAGTGAGGAACAATTCTGTCCCAAGTCTTGTTTTGGCCCAGGTGACCTGCTAGAGGAATATCACGGGCTAGTGTCAATAGGAAGCCCCTAAATTTCAGAGGTATTACCAACCTCCTGGAAGCACCAGGCTTGGGATCTCTACTCTCTGAATATAGGAGTCCATCATCCCAATATATTTTATGGGTGCCACTAGCATTCCCAGCAGCCTCATCAGCAGCTTGCTTTCTGAGGGTTTCAAGAGAGGGGCAGCTTTGCTGCTCCTGGCTCAGATCTGCCCTGGAAGGGCCCCCTGTCCCAAAGAACTCAACCTGATCAGGTTCAAGCTCCTCTGGGACAGTTCCTTCTTCAGGACTAAGATCATCTCCCTCAGGAGGGTGATCTGTATTCTGAGTCAGGGGGAAGGCACTGCCTTAACCCTTCTGCTTCTCCTCTTGGGTGGCACCTGGTCCATTCTTCCAGAATCCAGGGCCTGTTCAGTGTTAGACTTTTTGGCCTGTGACCTGGTCACAGCAAATACATGTGCAGGGATCCCTAGCATTTCTGCATGTGTCCTGAGCTCCACTTCTGCCCAAGCTGAAGTTTCTAGATCATTGCCAAGCAAGCATTCAACAGGGAGGTCTGCACTTACCACAACTTTCTTGAGGCCAGTTACCCCTCCCCAGGAGAAATTAACAACTGCCAAGGAATGGTCTGTCCTGACATTGCTAGCATTGGTCACTTGGTACATCTCACCAAGTACAATCTGCCCAGGAGCCACAAGATCTTTTGTCACCATTGTGACACTTGCTCCTGTGTCCCTGAATGCCAAAGCCTCTTTTCCATTTATCAAAGGCTGCTGTCTGTATTTACCCAAGTTACTGGGACTCACAAAGGAGGACATGTCCATGCCTCCATCACAGACCAGGACAGCCTGAGTTGGAACTCTGACTAGGCCAGAGCCCATCTCAGAACCCAGGGTTAACCCTACTACACCCTTATTCTGAGTACCACCAATTGTAGCTGCACTAGGGGGAACAGTTGCCTTAGGGGCAATGGTGGCTGGAGTTGAGTCTTTGGACTTTGTACAGTCACTTGTCCAATGGGTTTTCTGCTTACAGATTTTACACCATGGTTTCTTTTGGCCTTTACTTTTGTTAGATTGGGATTTCCCCCCAGATGAAGATTTTTGGGGACCTTGAGAAGACTTTTGGTCTTTACCCTTTTCCCCACCCTTGTCAGAGTTCTTAGAATCTTGCTTCTTTGGGTCACCACCTTGGTTCTGAACCTTCTGCCTCACCCTGGTTCTGACCCATTTGTCTGCCGTCTTTCCCAATTCTTGGGGAGAGGTCAGATCAGAGTCCACCAGGTACTGATGCAACAGCTGATTTTGACAATTATTAAGGATCTGCTCCCTCATAATTAAGTTGTACAATCCTTTGAAATCACACACCTTACTGCCAAGTAACCAGCCCTCCAGAGCCTTAGTAGCACAATCTACAAAGTCCACCCAGTCTTGATTCTGTGCCTTTTGGGTATCTCTGAACTTTATCCTATACTGTTCAGTGGTTAGGCCAAACCCCTCAATCGGTGCACTTTTCAAGATTTGGTAATCATCAGCATCCTCTTCTCTTACAGTGAGGAGCTTATCTCTACCTTTGTCTGCAAAGGAGAGCCACAAGATTGCTGCCCACTGCTCCTGGGGGACCCTCTGAACTTTACAGGCCCTTTCCAGTGCAGTAACCCATTTGTGGATGTCATCCCCACTTTGGTAGGGAGGGACAATCTTGCTTAGGTTTCTATGGTCATGAGACCTTTCCATAACACTAGGGAAGTTGCTGCCACCATGGGACTCTAGTCCCAATTTTCTTCCAGTTTTCTGAAGCTCTAGGGACTCCCTATCTAAAGCCAACTGCTCTCTTCTGATTCTAAGCTGAGCTTCTTCATACTTGAGCAGTCTCTCTTTCCTTTCGTGAGAGGATTCCCTTCTATGAGAGGAAACAGAGGTCCCTATTGAGGTGTCAGAATGGTTAGACTCCTGAGAAGGAGATCTTGACCTTCTAGGCACACTCTCAACTCTCCCTGGTGGAATAAAGAGGAGGCCATTTTGGCCATCCTCCTCATCTGCAGGAGGAGCTGGATTTCCCAGGTTAAGATCAGTGTCATCTTCCTGGTCAGCTTCAGAGGTCAGGTCATGGGTATCCTCACCCCTTGGCCTTTCCTCATCTGCTGCCCCACCCTCTCTGCCTACCCCTTCAGACCCTGTGGGCCTTCTGAGATCATCCAACAGCAGTACCTCTATGAGTCGTTGGGTGTTTGCACTTTTTCCTGTCTTCAATTTCCTAGTACTACACAATGCTCTCAATTCCAAGAATGGGAGGTTGTCATACTTGGATGGTAGAAGCCCATTGGCTTCTGGCAGGGACCCACTGGTTCCTGGCCTTGAAGACATCACTAGTGAGGTGTGGTGTATGCACTACCTACTCTAGTGTGGCCTACTAAACTCTCTTGAGTTGTAGAAAGGGTGTGCTAAGCCCTTGACACACAACTCTAAGTTCAGTACTTACTGTAATTTTAAGCTTGAATTATATGTACCTCAGGCACCTTTAGTGGTTTTCAGTTAGTCACTCACTTGAGATTATCTGGTAAAACAAAGGCAAGCTTGAATCCAACCGCTGCACACCAATGTGAGAAGTTGGCCCGGTATATGCTGTCCACTAGTTATAGTGGGCACCTTGCACCAGTCCAAACAACCCCTTATTGATGATAGGTTTAAGACAACCTTATTTGAAAGCTATCCTAGTGGTAGCTATGGAGAGCAGCCTTCAGGCTAAGTCTTGAAGGAGTGTAAAGCTGTTTGTTTTACCAGTCTATAACCTCTTGAATGGCTAAATGAAAGGAGACCACACCAGGTATATATATAAAATATATGAATTTATTTCTAAACACACCCTACTAGTCTCTTTATGAGGCTAGACGTCAAAGCACATATGTTACACTTCAAATATCACAGTAAATTAGCACAATAAAATATACGATAGGCCATAAGGGCGAACCAAACCATATATTAAGAAAGTGGTATAAGAACCACGACTTGACTAGACACAAGGCCTAGAGCCTGTAGAATCGCTGGGACCCCAAGGAACCACCCAAGGTAGTGACACAGGGGACCCACGGGGGATGTGTGCAGTGTTTGAACACAGCAGCGAGCTCCGTTAGCTTCTATGGGGAAAGTCGCGGTTAGAGTTTTAAAGTTTAAGGATACTTAGGAGTGGACTAGGAACGAACCCTTTTGGACTTAGATGGTTCTAGGGCCAACACCCACGGGAGCACCGGAGTACTCGTGTTACCTCACCCAGGGAAGCCGGGTGCATAGGTGTCAAATGGTGTCGGGTCGCGTCATCGTTTTCAATGGCAGCTTGCTGAAAAGTGCTGCTGCCGGGAAGATGAGAAGTGTCCGAAGAGATCCAAGCCTGAATCGAAGATGTAAAGAACCTGAAAGCAGAGGGGACAGAGTCTGGGTCACTAGCCAGTACCAGGGGCACGATAGTCGAATGCCCACCGATGTCGGGTGTTTCAGGTGCGAAGAGGTGAAGCTTGACTCTTCAGCCACGAGGACCAGGAGGCGTCAATGACAACCAGGAGCTGGATTCGAGCTGTCCCACAATGGATGTCGAGTGCTGCAGTGTTGGTGCCATGATTGGACACAACAAGCCTTGGCAACAGCAACCCATGCAGGAAGAGGAAAGATGCTTCGGTGCGGACCAGCAAGGTCCTGGGGACTCCCCAAGCAATGGAGAGTCAGGGCACGTCTGGAGCAACCAGGAAAGCCCAATTAAAGTAAAGTTACCCTTCTCAGGGACCTACAAGTTGATGGACAAGGGATCGCAAAGGGACCTCAAGAGGAATCACAAAATGGCGGCCCACGGGTCACTCGGAGTGGGTAGGCCAGCAATCTTCAGTGGATTTACTGCTCGGGGTCAGGGCTACGAGTAACCCAAAGCACAGCCTCAGGGATTGACGAGAAGCATATGCACATGCAAATGTGCATGGTGTCCAGGGGTTCCAGTTCCACGGTACCCACGAGGGCTACAGGTCTCAGCTTTGCTGGGGACTCGGGTCAGCCTCTGGGAAGTCTGGAAACCCACCTCCTGTGTTGCAAAGTCTTCGGCGTCCGGCGGGATCTTCAGAGATGCAGACTGGGCAGATGCGTCTTTGGTGCCTGCCAAGCAGGGGAGTAACTCCTTTACTCCAAGGGAGATTCTTCAGTCATCTGGCGTTGAACAGATCGTCGAAGGTCCAGGATTCAGTATCAGAGTTTCGTCCAGGGAAATCTAAAGTCCTGTAGCCAGGTGTTCCTTTCTTATACCCAAGGAAGGGGTTGGACATACTCTGGGGACCCACCTATGGGAGGGTTTGGAAAGAGGGGTGGCTACACCCATTTCCTTTGTCCAGTTTCGCACCAGAGCAGGGACTGGTAGCCCCTGCAACCGGTTTGAACTGGACTATGCACAGGGACACCAAATGTGCCCCCAGTGCAGGACTTCAAAGCACTCTGAGAGTGCACCCACCCAGCCCCAATACACTAAAGCCTGTCTGGGAGGTGGTAACACCTCCCTGTGACAGGAAACCTATTGTCCAGGCCTCCCTGCCGGAGTTTCGGTCAGCAGCAGGAGGCCAGACTCGTGTCTGTGGCTGCAGCATCCATTTTGTGATGCCAGGGCTCTGTTAGCTGGTACCGGGTATACCGGTGCTGTCATGTCTCTCCCTCTAGAAGGGTGGGATCATACTCCCACACCAGTTACTGGTGTGGGGGTATGATTCCAAGGTGTTTGACACCAAACACGACATGTTTCCGTGCAGCCATCCCAAAGTTAGCATTTACCGTTTGGTTATAATGCACTTAAGAGTATATGGTCAGGCTGCCTCACAGACAACCCCGGAGGATAGATTCCGAAGGCTACAGAGGGACTCTGCTCATGCATGGGCACCCTCTCACACAAAACCAAGCACCCTGCCTTCAGGATTGATAAGGCCTGCCATAGGGGTGACTGATAGGTTTATATGTGCAGTGATAGGGTGAGATATAGTGAACCTATATCTCAGTAAGGGGTGCATGCACCACCTTACTCAGGCTGCTGTAGCAGTCCTGTGGTGTCATTTTGGAAGGCTGTCCAGGGGTGGCATAATACATGCTTCAGCCCCTGGTAGGCCTCTGGGGTACCTATGCCCTTGGTACATAGTATACCATATACTAGGGACTTATAAGGGCACCCCAGAATCCAATCTGTGGTGTACCTAAGGTACAGGGAATCAATTTAGAGAGGAAGCAGCTAGGTTGGGGTCCTGGATAGCAGGGCCCCAGCCAGACTAAAGTCGAAAAACAGTGAAACATCAGCAAAAAGTGGGGGTAACCATAAGAAGCAGATCCTACTCTCCTACAATCTCACTCTGCTTAATTAGATTGATAGCACTAGTGTCGGTGTCACCGCCAAGGGACAGGTGTATTCATCAACGTTGGTGAGGGCTGAGCGGCGACTCACGGAAATGTACACATGAAGCTCTTATTCGCCAATCAGGTCACCCGATGGTTAACTTGACCTTGGATCTCTACTACCCTGAGCTACTCGCTGTCGGGCTGGAAGTGATATTTGAAAAGCTTCTCCCTTGCCTTGTTTACACAAGAAAAGAAGCAGATCATTGTATAAACACTTCCTGTTGAACGTCAGAGATGTGAACCCTCACAACTGAACTGTAAAAGTGTTAAAGAGAATCTGGGCCCCTAACTTAGCCATGCCAGGTGGTGAGACCTTCACATACATGCCAATAGACCCCGACACACTGAACAAGGATCTCTTTCCTTGTGTGCTTCTGTGGGGTGACCAAGGGGACCCCCAGAGGCTGGAGTAAAGCCCTTTATAAAGCTTCTCAGGCTTTACTTTTTAAATTTTGGTGGCTGTGCAGCACACAGGGGAGCATTCCTGAAATACATCGAAAGGGTCAAGACTGAGCCTATTTATAACATTGTGCCCCCCCCCCACCAGTCTTTCATTATCCTAATTTTGCTAAAAGGGGTTAGTTTGGGTAGAAATCCAATTTTATTAGTAAAGCCAACTGTGGTACGTTTTAAATCCTCGAGTTTGTCTTTCTCCAGGCCAGACACTTAAAATATACTACCTATTAGTATGATTGACATGTGATAGTCATTCCTACACTTTGTAATCCTCATTGTTAAACATACCATTCCCTAGAATGAATTACCCACGAATGATTCATTGTCTCTGTATAATGTGTGTGTGATGTAAAGTACTCTGACACTCTCCACTAATATATAAGCAGCGTTATAAAACAAATGAAATACATGTGGGAGAGGGGCTATGAAGAGATGAGGGGCACTAATGGAGGGTGGTAGTAAGGGAATTTGTGAAAGGGAGTTCCTGGGGATTGTTGCATCGAGCACCACCTGCTCTAATGCCTGCTCTGAAAGAGTGAGTCAGTGATGTCTGTAATTGTGCTGTTTCACATTGATAGTTTTGTCCAGTTGTGAAGGTGTTGTACTCAGTCTTGGCTATGTACATATAAACTTTAATTGCTTAGTTTATAATGGAAGTGACAATCTCCCACATCCAGTAATTATTCTTTTTGTATTTAACTGTGTGTATCTTTGCATATGTACAAAGAGCGTTAATAAGTGTTCATTGTTTAATACCATGGTTACACAATTTTATTAAGTACAATGAACTTACAAGGGCAGTATGTTAGTGGCCTTCCATTTCTGCTTCTCTGCAGCAGTTTCAAGATCTTAGAGTTTTTCATTGCTCAAATGGGTGTAATTTCTGATATTTAACTGTTTCCATGGACTTCATTGCTTGCTTTTGCGCGCGACAAAGTGTCACTCATAGTCCTTGAATGTCACTCATAATTACACTGAAACTATGAAAATGTCACACATAAGCAATCTGAAACCTTGGCAGCTATGGGTTTGACACTTGGCCTCTGGGAAGACAGATCATGGCCCCACTAAAGATTAAGATCTGCATGCACTGCCTGATAGGGGAGACGTGTGGTTCAAAGGGAGCTCTCTGAACCACCCCCTACTTCAAAGGCACACTGCAGTATAACTACTGGTGCCATACTTTAGCATGGCAGAGATACAGTTGTGGGAACATGGGACCGGACATCCTGGAACTGCTTGGTGCACACTGCTAGAGGAATCTGTTATGCAAAAGGAGGATTACTGCCATTGGAAGGGACCATGCACCTTTCCTGAACAGTGGCTGGCCTGGGCTGACTACCTGCTGCTTTGTGGCACCCTTAAGTGTGCTCTCCAAGTGCGTGTTGGCTTGTCCCTGTTCTCTTGTGGAGGTCTCAGGGGCATCAAAGACCTCCCACGTGGGACCCACGCCGGTTACGTGTGACAGCTGGAAAGTGGTGCCCTCTTTAGTGCCCACATCATCTGCTGGATACCAACTGGTAGCGCAATGTGAGCATCGCACTAAGTATTGTGACTGGAGACCGGATTGCCTTGTGCGAAACCCCAAAAGTATTGCCCGCATCTAAGGAGTGTGGCCCCTGCATCGTGAGGGCCTTAACACGTATAAGCGTCTTGTTGGTGGTGAGCGGATTCACCGGTTGCAGGACACAGAGTGGCCCGCTTCGTCAATCGTACCGCATCTCTCTTGTGCGACATGCTGACTGCATGCTCATTGCATGCGGTGTCTGATTCACAGGTTGTGATCCTCGGAGGGAGGGCGTACCCGTAGTACTGCCTCATTCTTCCTTGTTCGGCACTGTTAAACTTGCATCTGTGTGTGTGACTGGAATTGTCTGGTGCGAACCGTATCAATGCACACCAGGTGTTGTGCCTGATTTCCAGGGAGGTACGGAATTTGCAACTCTTCATTGTGTGTGACCGGTAGTGTCTTGTGCAACCCGTATCAACGTGCACCAGACGTGGTACCTCATTTCTAGGGAGGTACGGAATTTGCAGCCCTTCGTTGGGTGTGACCGGAATTGTATGGTGCGACCTGTATCAACGCGCACCAGACGTGGTGCCTCATTTCCAGAGAGGTATGGAATTTGTAACCCTTCATTGTGTGTGACCGGTATTGTCTGGTGCAACCCGTATCAACGCATGCCTCATTTCCAGAGAGATACTGAATTTGTGACTCTTCTTTGTGTGACCGGAGCTCTCTAGGTGCAACTCGTATTAACGCGCATCAGACGTTGTGCCTCCTTTCCAGGGAGGTGTGGAGGAGCGGATTTGTGTTCCTTTGTGCCTAAATTGCCTGAGTGCTACTTTGATCGAAGTGTATCTGACGGGGTGCTTCCTTCTTCCGAGAGGCTCCCCTGCTTCATCACCCCATTCATCGATTGTTTCTTTCGTGCCCTCAGTGCGGCAGATCAACTGCCCTTTCTTTACCCAGCCCCAATGATTTCCTGTTGCCAGGTAGTATTGCCCGGATCGGGCCTGGATGGTCAGAGTAATTGACTGGGCAGAGGAATGCTTCCGAGAGCGATCGGAAGCAGGTCAAGAGACTGTGTGACCCCCTTCTGCTTCGCAGACCTGGGCTGGTGCCAGAAGGCCAATTATGGAACCCATTGATTGAACGACTATCGTCCTCAGCCCGCTTCTGCTCCGCATACCATGAGAAAACTTCCTGATTGGTGGCCATTACCCCCATTTGTCTACTGCCGCCAAATTAGCCCTGCTACCTACACCCACCTTCTTCCCTGGGACCCTGACTAAGTGTGACTCCAGCTGCAATTGGCCTAGTATCAGGGGGAGGCTTTTTTATCTCCAAACCATGGGCTTAGGATTGTCGGGGTTAGCTGAAAGGTGGAGGAGGGCTTGGGCCACGGAGTCTGCAATTGCATTATCAACTGACCTGCCTGATACCCGTTGCACCGTGTAATGGTGCTGAGTGAGTATGTGGGAGTCACTGCATCAGGACCTCCTGCTATTAATTACCCCAAACGGCGGTGTTGCTTTACACATTGATTCCTTGCCAAAAGAATACTATGTTTGACATTGGTTTTTACCCATGCGACGTTGGCCCATGGTGCTGTTTAAAAGTGTTGTAATTATCTGTGTGTACATATTTCTGATATCGTTGTGATCTTGGGTGCATCCTTTAACTGTGTGATATTGAATTGTAATAATTGCCAGGGTGGGCCTAGTTCTGACAATGTTTCCCAGGGTGCTGGGAGGTAAAGTAGGATCTTTCCCAAGTGTGCATACTACTGATGTCATTTTAACATCATTGGGCCTAGTACTGCTAGTAATATTTCCAAATGTGATTTATGCCCAGAAATACATGATGTTCATGTTGTGTTAAGTAATGTGTGTGTTGAATACAAACTTTATTTACATACACCCCGTGTAAAGTCTCTTTTGTGATGCTTAGTGTATTTATTGTGTGAGACTTTGTGATAAACCTGACTGCTCAGTGCCAAGCTATCCAAGGGTGAGCACAGGTTATACAGTGAGTATAATCACCTATCCCTGATGGAAGTGGTAGGTTCTGACTAACTAGAGCACCACCTCAGCCAACCAGAAAGTGGCAATTCCAACAGTCCTTTATTACCTTCAGTACAGGTTTCATCTTACTGTGATGTTGCTTCAATTTTATATTGGTTTCTAGCCCCTGCTGGAGGCTTCTACTCACTACTATGTGAGTTGTGTCAAGCTGAGCTGCTGGCCTCTAATTGTCGCCGAAGTTTAGTGAAGTACATCAGGAGCCAAAGTGATGATGTATAGAAACACCCCAACTGCAGGCCATCCATCTTCCCACACACCTTCCGCGGGGGTCTTGAACATAGAGTGGAGAACTTCAAATGGTTCCATTATAGCCTTAGAGCCCGACGTAGCGAGCTCTACCGGCTATTAAAGTCCCACTCCAGTGTTAAAGGCCCGAGCTATTAAAGGCCTTTAATATCCGTTAGAGTCCGCTACGGAAGGCTCTAAGACTATTAGAACATTCCGCCCCTAGAGGGCAGAATGTTCTCATTTGTAAAACATACGCCTCACAGAGCCCGAGGGTGTTGAAATCCCCTTGGGCTCTGTGAGGCATTTGTTCACAGCAACAACTGTGAACAAACATTGAAATGTTGATGCTCCGGGCATCTACCAGCCATTAGAATCCCAGTGCACTCCATTGTCTTCAATGGAGCGCTCAACATTCCAATGTTCTAATGGTCCTTAAAGGTAAAACAGGTTTTTACTGCCTGAGCTGCATTACCATTTCTTGTAAAGGCGCCTTTATAGTTATATTCCAAGTTTTATTGTAGTAATCCTGGTGCAAATACAATAGCATGTGCGATGAAACTCACAGAATCCCTGTCCCGCAGTCCATATGACATAGCTAGGTTCTATGTGACCTACCTAGGTAAGTACTATGGTATACTAAGTGGCACAGAATACCAACCCTAATACAATAATACTAATGCAATAAACACTTCATTTCTTCCTGTTGTAATGAGGCAACCTTTGCCACTTGAAGGGGTAATCTGCCATCTCATTCCCCCACCACCATTATTAGCACCAACCAAGGAGACTACCTTGTTTTCCTAGCCCTGGCTGATTTATAGCTGAATAAAGAATGGTCCAGGGATTTCGGCAACACGCGCTGTTGGGTAACTTATGCCCTCATCTTGCTGCAGGAATCAATAATAATAAATATTCCACTATATATGCTTGTTTTCACTCAAACTCATCAGCATCCGATTCTGCTTTGGCAAACCAAGACATTTGTGATGTTGCCATCTACTGGCTACAACTATGAACTGCATGATGAATTAATGTCTACTGACTGCCAGTTCTAGACCTGCCAATCTGCACTTCAGTATCTGAGATTGTTTTGGGTGTGTGAGGCAGGAAGACTGGTGTGGACAACCACTGACTGCAAACGTATATGTGTCGTAAATAGTTGACGGCAGGAAGTGTGCATGGACGCTTCAGTAACCAGTTAATTGCATATTTGCTGTATGTTTGTATGTGTTGTATGATTAAGGGGTGGAAAGGGCTTCGCCAAAATTGACAGGAGATGTGGTGGTACAGTAGTCCTGCTAGAGGTCCCTTGGCAGCTCATGCTGGCTTTACCTGAGTCTTAAATGCAGTTATCACCAAATGGTTGACAGCTTGAGTGTTACTGGTGTTCATGGGCAAAAGGGATGTTGCCCTGCCTCCCTCAAGGAAGAGGCAAGAACAAGGAAAATAAACATAGAGCAGCAGAATCTAGTGAACTTTGCAGTTGTCCTACTGCGCAAGCGCCAGATGAGCGAGGTTTTCTTTGACCTGCAAGCACAAGCTATAGCAGTGAAATCACATGAGAGGGAGTGCTGAATTAGAAAGCCATAGATACGGTTGTTTTTGGGGCACATGAACAGTGGCCCTGGGAGGAGTTACAAAACTCCATGCGTTTCAATGGCTGGGGGTGGGGCAGGCCGATGAGGACAAGAAGGGACTGGGTGCAGGTCCGGCTCTAGGGACCGTACCGGGTGCTGACTTTGGGTGGGGGCGACATGTTTGCAAGTATATTATGGTTTCAAAAGCACCTGCTGCCACATTTCTGGCCTCCAGCAATTTTCAGGCAACAATAAAAATATCAAGATAACTCAGGTGATTAATGTTCTTCCTAGAGAGAGATCGGAGGTTTGTCTAGTGGAAGTTTTGACTCATGGTAAGGTAGCGCAGTGGGTTAATACACCTGCTGCAAAGAACGTGTACCATGCCGATCACAAAGTGCCTATAATGTAAATCGGTCAGTGGGTTACTGCTTTTTCTGAGAGATCCTTTTGTTACTTGCAGTTACATTTCTAATATAGAACAGTGAGCTATTAACCATTAGCAAAGAGCTGCAGGCACACTACAAGGTATAGATTAGAGAGATATAATTTATTCCCCAAGTCTTTCATTATCTAATGTTGAAAAAAGGGTTCATTTAGATAAATATCAATTCTGATTATTTAAGAGAACCACCAACCATGGTGTTCTGTTTTAAATTCTGAGTTTGTGCTTCTCCAGACCAAGCACTATTAAACTATACTGAGTACAAGTATGGATGGCATGTGACTGCTACACCTTGTTGTCCTCTGTCTTACGTAGCATTTCCTATACAGTGATTTACACACCTATGATTGATTGTGTCAGTGTAGTGTGTGTGATGTAAAGTGCTCTGACACCCTACACTGATATGAGTGGCGCTATGAAACGAATTAAATGCATCTGAGAGATGGTGGTTATGGAGACTTGCGGGGCACTGTTAAAGGGTGGTAGTGAGGGAATCCGTAGCAGAGGTGGTATTGGGGGGCACCAACAAACATTGGCGCACTGGGCGCCACCAGCGCTAAAGCCAGCCCTGAGTGGGTGGCAACAATTTGTTGATTATCACGAGGGGCAAGCTGTAGGAGGGGCGCAGGGGGCTGCTCTTCCGGCTGTAACACGTGTTTAGTACTGCATTTGGTTTCACTTTGCGAAAAACATTATGGAGCTAAGCGCACAGAGTGGTCCTTACCTCGACCGTAGAGGCCCAAGAGCAGGAAGGAACCAGCTGCGGAAAACAATTGCACTAGTGGACTAAGAGGTAAGTGTGCAGTTAAGCCTCTGAATCAGGGGCATAAAAATATTTTTTTAAAATAATCAGGGGCATCATCAACCCCCACCCCTCTCCCTGCTTTAGCAGCTACAGCCGGAGTGGGGCTCTTGATGGGCCTCTTCTGTCTGCAGCTTGGCAGACAAAGGCTCATAATAAATTTGGGAGGGTGCGTGAGTTAAAGGAAGGATGGATGGATTGATGGATGGATGGATGGATGGAATAGTGGATGGATAGATGCATGGATGAATGAATGAGTGAAAGGATGGATGGATGTAAGAATGGAAGAGTGAAAGGGAGAGAGGGAGAGAGGGTGTATGAGTGAAAGGGAGGGTGGATGGATGGATAGGTGAAAGGGTGAATGGATAGAGGAGTGAAAGGATGGATTAATGGATGATGAGATAAAGGATGGATGGATGGAAGAATGAGTGAAAGGAAGGATGGATGAGTGGCTAATGGATGGAGTGAAAATATGGATGGATGAGCAAAAGGATGGATGAGTGAAAGGATGTATGTAAAGATGGATGAATAGAACAATGGATGGATGAGTCAAAGGCAGGGTAGATGGATGTCTGGATGAAAGGATTGATGAGTGAAAGGGTGAATTGATGGATGGATGAATAGATAGATGTATGAGTGAGTGAAAGGATGGATGGCTGAGTGAAAGGGTAAATGGAGGGATGTATGAGCAGATGGATGGGATGAAGGGTGAATGCATTCATGTAAGGATGTATGGCTGAGTGAAAGGGTGGATAGATGGATGAGCCAAAGGGAGGATGATGGATGGATGGAGTGAAAGGATGGATAAGTAAATGGATGGATGGATGATTGAAAGGATGGATGAAAGGGGGGTGGATAAGTGAAAGGATGGATGATTGAGTGGATGGATTGGTTTGATGGATGGGTGTCCCTGGATAAGTGGCGGCTCTCTTTTATGGGCGCCACGCTACACTACACACTCCTTGTTTTGTGGTCCATTTTTATTGTAAATATTCACTCTTGGTACAATAAAAATAAAATGCTGACCCGCTTATGGTCCAGCAACAAACTGAGGCAGCTAGTGACATTGTTTGATTGCTGACACAGGTCATGAAGGTGCCTGCGCCATTCTAGCACTGTGAGCATGTCTGTGTGACTATGTGTGAGTTAAAGTGAAAGAGAGTCAGAGAAGGAGTAAGTCAGAGTGAGTGAGAATGAGTGACAGTAAGGACGAGTATGTGTGAGAATGGATGTGAGTGAGGGAGGGAAAATGACAGTAAGTGTCACTGTTACTTTGTGTGAGTAACTGTAAGACTGAGTAATTCAGAATGAGAGGGACTGAGTTAGACAGAGTAGGTCAGAGTGGAATGAGTGAGAGGGTGAATTATTGAGAAAGAGTGAGACTGAGTGAGTCAAAGTGAGGCAGTAAACTTAAGCAGTTATTTACAAGAGGCCTGCGCCACCAGAAAGTCACTTTTTTAGACGCTCCGGTGGTGCAGGCCTCTCAATCATATCTATGAGGTGACGCAAAGCCACTCTGTGTGACTTTGCATGGCCTCATAGATATGGAGTAAGACAAGGCAGTGCAAAGCTCTGCATGCCTTACTCTGTGTCAAGGAGGCATTCATTGAACGTTGCAGTGGGTGTTCCCATGCAACACCCATGGATTTTGACGCTGCCACAGATTTACAAAGTCACGTAAACCAGGGGCAGCAGCAAAACCTTACGCCTCTCCAGAGCAGGCATAACAGGGAGAAATGCTTTCATTTCTCCTAGTTTTTTCCTCTTTATATGTGTGTTGCATTCTGCAGCACACATAGAACGAGGACAACGTCTCCATGGATTGTTTGTGTGCAGGAAGGTGCTTCTTCCTGCACAAAAGCAATTCTGCCAACAACGCAGAACAAGGGTGCCTGTGTTGGCGCTAGGCACAAAATTGTGCACCAGCGATAGCTGAAAGGACAGTAATGCACCCTATCTCGTAAGTAAAGTGCATTCCTGCCTTTTCAATTTGGCGTAGGGCAGCGCAGCAAAAAGACTTGCAAGAAAGTGTGAGAGAACCCTTCAAGATGTTCATTGGAATTTGAACCAAAGATTACGCCCAACCACTTTTAAAGGTCACCAGCCACCACTAAGTGTGTGTCGCTGGTGGTGAATGCTGGGCAGTCGTCTTATGATGACTCATTCTCACACCACCCTTACAGACACAGCATGCAACGTGAGCAACACGTTTTGTAGAGACCTCAGTGTGAAAAGCCTCAGCCCCCACACAGTGTGTTTGCAGGGCTGTTAAAAAGTAATGCATATACTCTTTGCTTTATGCAGCGGTCTCCCACACCTTTTTTATAGCAGGTTTTATCTCATTTCATGGTGTTGATTAGCGCTTACCAGGCACACGTTACAAAGGAAGCGATGGGCACCTTGAGGTGTTGCACTCATGTAACCAGAAGCAACAAGAAAAATAAAAGCTAAAAGTGTCAACTTGGACTGACACCAACTGAGTGAACATAGACAAGACAGACATGTATGTGCCGCGGTGTTCTTGAGATGCCAACAGGTAGGGGGACGCTGTCAGCGCTGATGGGGAGTTTGGACCTGAGTCACCCAGGGCATTTCTGAGACTTGGAGAAACATTTAACAGGCGTTGTCACCCAAAAAACGTCAAAAAAGAACAGTGGTTTTAAACATAAAGAAAATGTCAACTATGAGACTGCAGAAGCTATTGTAAAATATCTGGTACAAATGAGGTATTTGAGTGGCACAAACAGCACATATCCGATATCGCGGATGTTTACCACGTGCTCGGAGCAGGTGCTACACATCTGCATAAACATCTCTGGAATTTGGGAACACCTGTGCAAAGAACCCGCAATTTCAGGTGCAGTAATTTTACTCTATTCTGGGTACTTTAAAAGGATAATGGGAAAATGTATCTTGTTATCCCATTATCTCATGGGGATTTCCGGCCAAAGTAATTAATTCTTGCCCTGGTATCTCCCTTGAGGCGCAGATACATTTAGGCTAATATTTTTACGGTATTGCTACAAAGTCTGGCTGAAAATGTTACACCTGTTATGGAACTACTTGGCAGTACTAAGGGTCTAACCTGCCATAGTTTGAGAAAGCATTGATATTTGTAAAAAAAAAAAAAATCACCATCAAGACAAAGAATCCAGAAACTAGCAGTTTTCAGATTGAGAAAATATGTGGAAGAATTTAAAGTTCACTGACAACATGCACATGATGTAGAGCGCTACATAGCTGGCAAATGATTACATGTCACATTTTCAGCCAGTACTTCCTTTTTAGCAAAAACAATTTTGCATTCTGCGACCGATAGGTTTACGTTCGTGATTGTAAGTTTGGACTCAATAATGTCAGCGTGCGCTGTATTGTAGTGCCTTTTGATCATTCCAATCCTACCCTTTAAAACATAGGTGTGTTATAGTAAAGGCTGCAGTTTCAGCTCTCCTCCTAACATAGGGGCAGTGGGGCACGTTACGATGCTGGTGGGACCGCCACCAACAGGGCATCGGTGGCGGTCCCACTGACAGACAGCTCTTCGGGCCGACTGCCACATTACGATGCAGGCGGGCAGACCCTTGACTGTCGGGGGATGGACCGCTGCCTCAGACAGGATCTACTGATCCCAACGGGGCAGCAGTCGGAATCGTGATCCTGAATGGAGGTGGTGCCTGCTCAGGCACCGCCGTCAGGATCACGATGTCCCTTTCTGACTGCCTGTTCATGGGAGTCCCACACCACAGAAAGGCAACCAGAAAGGGACTTTGGGGGCCCCAAGCAGGGCCCTTGTCCCCCCATGGGCCACTTCTAAGTGGCCAGGGGGGCACATGGGATGCCCCCCCCCAAACATCCATGCAACGTGGATGTTTGAAAAATGCCTTTTCTGGGCCACAGCACAAGCCACAGTAGAAAAAGGCAGTTTCCGACCGCCTACACGGCGGTCTGATCAAAATATGGCAGATGGGACTGTTGACTCCTTGTCGGGTAGTCTCAATCCCGCTTCGATGGTGGTTGGACACTCATCTGACTGCCATTGTAATGAGCCCCTTAGTTTACAATCTCTAATCCCAGTATCAGCATCAGACTAATTCCCTCTGTCTCCAGCTAGAGGAAGTCCACCTGGTTCAAAATGTTAGTGGACTGGCCTACCACTGCCTATAAAGAGGCCGTTCAATGCATACATTTTGTTTTCTCCTAAAGTAGATGTATTATATATCACATTACCACAAGGGTCTTTAAAGGACAGAGGTTACAAACCTGTACATGATCTTACCATGGGTAGCAGAAATGACATTAAATGCCCTTTGACCTTAATGGCGCACATGAAGTGATGCCACATGACCTTAACCCTGATGACATCACAATAATTGCACTCACTCTAACCCTGACTCATTCATTTGCACCAGTCCCCGCTGCTCCACTTTTCATTTCATTACTACATTAGTAATGAATGACAGATTATTGATTCACTATTAATGTAATAAAAAGAGAGCAGAAAAAGAGACTGCAGTCTGACGCTGGTAATGCCAGCCACCCCTGTGTTTTTAGGTCGAGCCTAGCGCAGCGCGCATGCGCTGTTCTAGGAGAGGGCCTCTTGGAAACACCCCAGACTTTCTTAAAGCTTGTGCGTGTGGTTGTCACATTCAATTGGCCTTTGCGTGTGGCTTTCAAAAATGAAAGCACGCAAATGGCCAAAGGCGGGTGCATGTCCCGCCTTTTCTCTAAATGTTCACTCCCATGGCCTTTGGGTCTCAGGAGCGAGCAGCAGCGCGCCGGGTGCCAGCTGCATTCCTGCATTCCTGGCTCATGTTACTCATTAACCCAGCGCGATTGCATTCACTTTCGCAACCGCGCTTGATTTCAGTTCCATAAACGGCACCCCCTCAGACTCTCGCATGGCTTTGTGTGTTTTTTTCTTCTTCTTGTTGATGTACATTTGTGCAAACTTAATGTAGCTCTGCCTAAAGCGCTAGGCTTTTTTATATTATGATTGACAACATCAATGTAGGTGTCCTCAGTGTATCTGATGAAATACATGGTTGTGGTAAATGTGAATGTAACATAAATGTACTTCCGTATTTTTTGTAATATTTTACCGAAAGCAGCATAAAAACGATATCATATCTGGTAGTGTGTTCAGGGAGCCATAGACTTGTCGTGCTGTAGCACAGTGTACAACATTTCCTTCTGGTGCTGGCCGCCTGAATAGCCGCCAGTGCGTGAACAGAAATGGTGACTGTCCGTTCTGGCACGCATTTCATCCTCGTGTTTTCCCTTTCAGAGTACAGCCGCATTGAAGCAAAGATACACGATCTCCGGGAGCAGATGATAAACAGCAGTATCAGCTCGGGCTCGGGGTCTCTGCGCACCAGCCAGAAGCGCTCCCTCTACGTCAGGTAGGCCAGTTTACTGCCACCCCTTGTTAAAGCATTCCCCCGGGCTCCTCTCTGCTGGGGCCTGCAGTCATGGGCGGTAATGCTGGAGTTACACAGCACTGCTGGGCAATTGCTGATTCACCCTATGTTTAATTCATTGCTAATACTTTAGGTGATACCACACCGCGTTTTTAGTGCGCTGCACCTCTTGACAACAGATGCTGTGTTTTCCCCTCGTTCCCTGGTGCCAAAATCTGAGTGGTGACGTTTTTTCCTACACAAACGCCACCTGTGAAAATGATTCGAGGGAAATAAACCAGCGGAGTTTGAATGATGGCAGTATCCTGGCTTGGTGTAAACTCCTTCCCGAGTCACAGTGAAGCAGGAGTAGGGCTGGAGCTCTTTAGATGGAGAGAGAGTGCATTGTATGTGTTCCTCTGAGATGATATTACTAAAGAATCCAAGCTTCTCTACTGCCCCTGTCTTTTGAAGAAGACAACTCGAGAAGTATATGGCATTCCAAGTGTGTGGAAAGTGGTAGTGCAGCGTTCCGGCAGCACACACGAGTGTTAATGATATCCCATCAGAAGTGCATGTACTGTACATGGAATAGTCAGGCCTTCCCCACCTCCCTCACTTTTGTGGTTAGATTCCTTGTGGCAGGCATTTGAAAGAGAGTACAAGGAGCGAGAACAACCTTTCTCGGTTCTTGTACACAAAAGCACTACAGTATAAACATCTTTTATATTATATTATATTTAAGGTACCAGTTGGCCTTGCAATGACTGAACCACACTCCAGTCCTAGGCTTGAATCTACCAACCGTATGAGATGCATTCTCAGACTTGTAGTCCAGCTAGTGGTGTGTGGAAGGGAAGAGTGCTCTGAAACAACTGGGATGTGATGTCCCCGATGCGATGTAGTCATATTGGTACCCTTCTTTACACTGCATTCTCTGTAAACATATGTATCCGTGTGCACGTTTTCACCAGGGGAGCCCCCGACGAGGTGCTGTCACAGGGCACGATAAGTGAAAGCACTGTACAGCAGTAGTGAACAGGCTCCGCTTCCCTTGTGTCGTGTTTCCACTGACTGTGATAGTGCCCCTTACCTAATGAATGAGTGCTAAAATATTAATTGTGCACAAATGTATCCCGGACATTCCTATGGCAACGGACCAGAATTAACGGGCAAGGCAACAGGCTGTTATGCTGGCACACAAGTGTTTCATTATTAGCCAACAGTGTGAAGTCCAACATTATCAAGTGCAAATATGGTATTTTACAGCATGCGGTGCACATATTCTCCGTAATATAAATAAAAGGGCTACATGAGAAAAAATATTTTAAGATACAGCTTTATCAAATGTGCAGCTTACAATGTAATGTCCCAGTCCGGACATATACACGTGCACACACATACCCACTTACATCCCAGTCCAGCCATATACACGTGCACACACATACCCACTTACATCCCAGTCCGGCCATATACACTTGCACACACATACCCAATTACATCCCAGTCCGGCCATATACACGTGCACACACATACCCACTTACATCCCAGTCCGGCCATATACGCTTACATAGATATACACACACTGACGCATGCGCACACCCATATAGGCCTGTACACGCACACGCAGACACTGTTGCACAAATGCACGAACAGGCTCCGGACTCGTACAAAGCATATACCCCTACACTCAGATACATAGAGACACAAATACGTGCACGCACTCAAACACACATGCAACATATGTACACATGCACACATATACACACAAACACCCACATATCACACCGGTATGCTCACACATACAGTATATACACATGCACACAAACATATACACAGGGCTTTAAGTGGGATGGAAAAGCTGGGGGGTCTGCTTTGCGAAGGTCTTCTTGGGTTAATTCTAAAAACCTCCTTGGGAATGCATTCTGCCCATTACTTACAGTTGGCTTCATGTTTTGTAATTCACAGTTGCTTGCTTTCTGTTTGCTGGCTTTATTTATTTTAGGCTGTCCAGCATCTAGCATCTCTTTGTCCCACCCATGGTGCATAGCCTGTTTATAATGTGCTGCATAACTAAACACTTATAAGGTCCCAAAGACGAGACCTATTGGCTATGCCAATGCTTGTTTCCACTGATTTTGCCACCTCTGAGGCTAAGGGTCTCAAAGGCAGTTCCAGGGGTCACAAGGGGCAAGCCTAATCCGAAGACCCCTAAATGAGGTCAATGGGTCTCACATGGTCGTTTCCCCCTGCAATAGTTGGTGCTACCGCTGCCCTGTGTCTGTTCCAGACTATTTTTGATTAATTCATTTCGATCATCTCGCCAAAAGTTGTTTGTTTCATCCATTTGTCGTTGTTTCATTAAAAAACTATTTTGCTCCTGAACTTTTCCCATTCAATCTTCATCTAGTTGTAGGAATAGCTGCCGGTGACCCCATGTTAGGCGAGACACCTCCTACCAGTGCTGGATTTCTAGCCAACAGAAACTTGTAGCATGTGGATTTCGGCTCTTGTTGCGATGTTGAAAGTAAAATTACCAGCCTTGCAATGGAATGTGGTTGTAGCTAAAATGTTGCAGTGTGATTAGGGTGTGATACTTGTATTGTTTCATACACATTGGTGACCCCATGAGACAAAATGCGTGAAGCCTCTGGGCGAAAGACTGAATAGAAGTGAAGTAATATGGTCTCCTTGGCAGGGAGGCCAATCCATTAGCTGTCATAGCTGACACTGTTTCCAATCCTGGGCTTTTGTGCATCAGCCTAATGCATTCTGGGTGTTGTAGTCTTGGTTTGCTTTCCTTAAACTGTGGAATTTAGAAATAGTACCTTAATGTATGAGAGGCAGCCATGTTCTTGCTCAGTGCTAAGCCAACGCTGCTAGGTTGGGCCCATCTTTGACATGTAAAACTTGCTCTCATGCCTGGCACCCTAGATGGGAATTTTTCAATAACTTCCTCAGCTCTGAGAAGTCGACATTTTTGCATCAGTTTGACGGTTGTGTGTGTGCTAGTCCACGATCTCAGTTTCTAGTCATGTATAGCCCTTTGGTTTCGGTTTCATCACATGGTTTGCATTGGAGCCTTGTGTATGAAAACATAGACATGTTTGTTCTGGGCATGTGTGCTTTGGCTTGTATGCTCACAGGGTGCCAAGGGATCCTTTTAACAGCCAGCTTCCTGATTGACAGATTTTTTTCCTTTTTTTAACAGCCATTTTCAGACTTCGAATTCGGCCTGAGCACAGATTTTTCAACAGAATGAATTAGACTATCCCATCTAATAACACTGTGCAGTCAGTGGGCAGGGGAGGAACTATGGCAGGAAGTGAATGGAGGAAGGCCACTTGCAGACAGTGACTGAAGGAGGGACATGGTCCAGCTAGTGAGCGGAGGAGGGACACTGTGCAGGCAGGAAGCACAGGTGGGACTCTGGGCAGCAAGGAAACACAGGTGGAACTCTGGGCTGGCAGGAAGCACAGGTGGGACTCTGGGCAGGCAGAAAGCACAGGTGGGTCTCAGTGCAGGCAGGAAGCACAGGTGGGACTCTGTGCAGGCAGGAAGCACAGGTGGGACTCTGGGCAGGCAGTAGGGGCAGAAGAGTGAGTGGAAGACGAACTCTGCAGACAGTGTGCGGCAGTGAGTGGTGTAGCCTTTCAGAGAAGAGACCTGACTCATGACTGACTGACCTGTCCTAGCATCATCAGCCTTAAATAGACACAAGCCTGGATTGTGACTGACCCTGCCACACAAATCTTTCAGTCAGAAGGCTCGTCTGTGCCTCTGCAAGCCTTCTTGGCTTCTGGCCACAGCGAACAAGTCCTGTGCATGAATGGCCAGAACGGCTGTCACTCAGCCACAAGTCAAGCAGGTGCCTCTAAGAGTCAAGCGGGTTGTGTCAGAATCGGTCTAAAGTCAGGGATGTGAAATGCCAAAATAGCTGCGGCAGAATCACATCCAGGCCTCCAAAAAGGTAATGATTCTCCGGAGGAATAAATCACGAGGCATCGTTGGCCTCCAAGACCCCGATAAGGCTTGGGATAGGGCCAGGCATAGGTAACGTTTCAGAAAGTATGGTAGTGCCAGAAACAAGTTAGGTCTGTGCTTCTGATCAGCAGATAGGGCCGGTGCCGCGTCAGTCGCAAAGCAGCGCCCTGTGGATGTGGGTTGGGGTGAAATCTAGACATCTTTTTTCATTGTTAAGGTAGTACCTGGCCTGTAGCGGTCAGTGTCAGATGTATGAACACAGTGAAACGCTTTGCAAACACGTCTAGAAAGTTTGCTCTGTTAAAGGAAGCGTATCTCGGGTTACAACATGAAGGAAGGCAATTTAAAACGCTGAACGTGCAGAAAGACCCCTGAAAATAGACCGACCGCTAAACCTGCACTTCTTCAAATGTTTGCAGCCACCGGTGACACTGACAAATAAAGAGCATGGTGATGTTTCCAGCCACAACAACCACGTGTAGATTTCCATTAACATGACAGCTGTGAGAGAGGACCGACATCAGTGTGTAAAGTATTTAATCAGCGTGAAAAATGATAAAAATGGTGATGTCAAATTACAGTGCCGTCTCTGATCCACTGCTATGAATTTACAGAGCGGGAATGGCAGCACATAGGTAATCGCAATAGACACGCTAAATGTCCATATTTCATTTGCTTTCTTGAGAATGCTGCATGTTAATCGTTTCTAAGTCAAACATATAGTTGCATTCATATATCAGACATAGTTTGAGAGCTGCCTCGGGGAATGAGGTTTAAAACACCAGGATGTGGAGCCGTGTGCACCTACTCTGATTTATTCTGTAGCGGATGTTTACTCAGTACAAGAGTTCCAAGACCAGAATTGGACCCGCCCAGTCATCCCACCCGAGGTCACACCCAGAGGACCCCCATGTCCTGACTCTTGCATAAATCCTGCAGTGGGCCTGGTCATTGTTTCTCGAAGCCGTTTTAAAAACCAGCTCTGTGCAGACTAGGCATTGTAGAGTGCCACCCAGCCTCTACTATATATTGTTGCAGTTGAATATCCAGAAGGACGGGTGTGGCCTAAAGGTATAAATAAATGCGGAGTGAACACTCGTAGTTCACTCAGCGACTTCCACTATAAATGCCTGTCTTAGTCTTTCGCACATTGCAGCAGCCTACTCCCCCAGGTTTACCGAACCCCACATTGGCGATGAGGCCAGTCGTCCCCATGTGTGCCAGAAGCACTCACCCCACTGACGACTCAATCCAGCCGATGTTGACCCGTGCAATGCACTGAAAGTTGTGCCACGGCCAGGCGAGGTGCATCCTGCCGGAAGACTGCCAGCAGACAGGGGTGAAGTGTAGTTCCTACCAATCCATAGGACCTGCGCATTGTTCGGACAACATAAACTAAGGGCTTGGTGTCAAGACTGATTCCAGACTCCCCCGCTGGATATGTTGGCCTATAGACCAGCTAGCTCACAGTGCCACCGTAAGCCCCCCTAACCTACCTGGGAGCGAATGGTTTCTGGCAACCACTGAACATGACAACCCTGATTCCTCAGGAATCGTGCAAACAGTACAGAACCTTTCGCTCAGTCACTCGTGCTCACTTATTCTCAGAGAAATATACAGAGAATACACAGTGAGACGTTTTAAATAATATTTATTGAACCAATATTATTCTTGCATAAAATACGTGTGTTGCAATGATTAGTAGACAGAAGCAGATAAACGTGATTACAAGCACCAAAAGCGTAAAGAGTAGATATAGTTCTACCATGGTGCTGAACAATTATATATACGCAGGCATATAAACAATGCAGTAATCTAGCGTACTCCTACTATGCGAACCCTACTCTAAGTGTACCTAGAGTATGTGTAGGTGTAGAGCCAAGAATACCCCAAAGGGACGATCCAACCCCATTACCTGATGGGACACAGTGAAGGACCTCCGTCTTGGTCATGAAATGGACACCCCTCACGAGATGTCAGGCTGCTGCGTGTTGATTTCTCAGCATGCAAGGACACTCGGTGTCAGCAGAAGTACCTCCTCTTGCTAATCTACCGGGATGCTCATCTTTTATAATACAAAGCAGCCTTGCAATATACGCATAGATTAGTGATGTTGTGGATATGTAGATAGCCCTGTCGCCCCATGGATGAAGATAGTAAGGAACAAGACCTTGTACATGATGTTCAGGGCGTTGTGATAATGTTATGCGAAGCTAGATGTAACCAAGTTTAGTTTCAGAGAAATGAATCCAACATTGTCGTGCGTGCAAATGTATGCAAAAGGTCACAGTTTTGAAATGTTATTTGTGAGGACAATGTAAGAAATAAGCTGCATCACTACATGGACCTAACCCGGGAATATAACACCCACTCCTCATACCTAGGGTCGATATCTAAAAAGCTATCTAAAAAGCCAGCAGACAATCTTAAAAAAAGTTAAAAACTACTCTTTAAAACCATCTAAAAATGGGCTTCCCAATAAAATATGTAGAAACATTTTTAATAGCCATTATATTATTTGAGATCCCAAGCACTTAGAAAGCCAAGGTGCCTAGAGAAAGAAAAAGCTATTATGGTACAATTTGTTTAAAAAGAGACCAAATTGTTCCCACACGGAAAAAGGCCAATTGTTTATGTGTTCTGAGTGGTAGATGCACCATTGCTGTTGCCCACATCCGCAGACGTTCCCAGAGGCACACCTCGTAGCATGTTTATGGAGCAAAGGTGATTCCATCCAGTTCCCACAACAGCCGCTGAGGGAGATGTGGTATACCACAAGTTGTCCGCAGCGCCGTTGTTCACATCACCAGGAGCTGAAGCATCCCAGGGTGACTCTAGGAATGCATTTATCATCAATGGAAGACACTGGGAACAGCAATACGCATGGGCCTTTAAGGGGTCCATCAGTACTTCATTGTCCAGTGGCGCAACCAATTCTGATCTGAGACATATATCCAGGACGCATTCTTGGCTGCAGAGCAGGCAGCGGATGACAGGTTGAATGCAGTCAAGCCAGACCGGCCTGAACGACAAGAACCAGTGCTCATTTAGTTCTTGAAGCCGAGGTGTGTCAAAGCAGTGTATCATGCGCTCACGGCAATGCAGCACCAGCAGCGCTGTCTCCATTCTGAGTTGAACTGGGGCGTCCATTGCGGAACAAATAGAATAAAATCAGTATTCCTGCCACAAGTAGCAGGACAAGCGGGAGCCCTCCAATAACACTTCCCAACACGGAGTGTATGAAAGATGGTATAAATCCGAATATCGTCTGAAAGCTGCTAACCAAACCAGAACCAATACATTTTAAAAAGTGCACTATTCCCTTCGTATCAGACATGTTAGAGATACGATAGACCAGCTTCCCAAAATGCATCGGAAAGTTAGTGTGGAGTAGTGTCTGTATCCCAGACTAGGACCTTGCAACCTGGAGATCAAGTGTCTCTTTGCCTGAAGTTAAGGTCACATCCTTCTGTAAAAGCATGGCTTTGGGTTTGCTCAGGGAGTCAAATTTTATGTTGGAAACATTTATCAAAGGCCATAGCGCTGCCTCCCTAACTGTGTGGGCAGGTGGAAACAGTACTTGTGTACAACAAGTAACTATGGAATTAACCATCACTAGATAAGCGATGCCCAGTTCCATTCCGCAGCAACCTTGATCATTCAGCATCAAATAGCTCCCATTCCAGAGCAGCCTGAATACAGGATGAATCACGGCAGCTGGGGAACCCTTCAGATAACAAGACAAGTTCGCCATTGAAGCATTGCATGCCCCATGGAGAAAAATGTCCTTGCAAACCAAGGAGCCGCTAAAGGCGTCTTCACAGTCAGAGCCACTAAGAAAAACTTCTGCGTCCCTATTCCTGCATCTAAACCTGAACGGTAATTTCCAATACTCGTGCACATATCCTTCCCCTAGCGCTTCATATCTGCCTACCTGTTGGTATTGGAGACTATATTGGAATTGGAAAGTCATGATCGGTAGGGTGATGTAAGCATGGATTATCCAGTCGGTGGATGGTGTCCCAGCCACGGTGAAAGGTAATTGGTCTAATTTTTCAATGTGCAACATGGTATATTTTGCATTTCTACATGCCATTGTCATCTGTCTTTCTGTTAGATCGTATGCTGAAAACAGATTTGTACTGTTGATGGAACGCCATGGTGCGTGGCCAGAACGTAATGTCTGTAACGTTCAGCTCAGTATTACTACTGACCGTAATTACGACATGTTGTAATAAAGACATGTCTTGCTGTATTATGTCAATTGCGGAAGACACTATGTTGCCCAGTGAATAAATTCTGGATGATAAAGTGATCATACCATTGTCAACCCCAGTCAAAGCCTTTGCTAAATTAACCCTATCAATCTCACGCAATCTCTCGGCAGCTTCCTGCTGAGAAATCTTCCACAGCTCGTTGTATATTCCGTACAAAAAGCGCTTTTGACGTGGGTTCCGGGGACCTAGTAAAAAATCCCTGAGATCCATGTCATCAGAAAGAAGGGACAAGTGTTGTTTCACCTGGGAGAGTGTCGAGGGTTTTAGCCAATCTAGGCAAAACATCCCAACACTATCTGACGTCACCACCCGAGTGTTCTGTTTGTACATTTGTTTTTGATCAGGCCTATTGATCCTAAACCCTTCAGTGTTAACCAGGAATCTAGATTGACACCCGTTTGTGTCCACAGGTCAAACCAACCAACCCTTCCAATTGGGGTCTGATGAATTGTTAGAAACATTACGTATCATGGTGTCCATTGTATCCTCACTAAAGTGTGTAAAGTGCTGCCAATTCTCGAAACATGAGAATACGGGAATACGTGGTTTGTTCAAATCTTTTGCTTTCGCTATACCTAGACATGAAGGTTTTTGCACTGTTTTGTTCAGGTAATCATTTGGTATGGTATGAAGCATGCTCTAAATAAGGCCTCCGTCCCCTGAACCTGACAATCTTTTATATCCCACATAGATTTTGTGTCTATCGTGTCTTTCCAAAAGTCGAAACCCTGTATAGGCAGTTGGGAAATAAAGGAAACAGTGTATATCAGCTTGGTGTTTGTTAGCATATTTTTCTTTGCAGGTGTAGGTGCAAGCCTATAGTAATATGAGGCCGGGTCTGATGGTTCAAAACCTGAAAAATAAGCAAACCTTAGTGCAAAGATCTTTGAACTACCTTTTGGCGGTGTGGGGCAGTGTTCCCATTGTGTATAATTGTAAACAGAGCGTGGGATACAAGCTTTATGCAAAAAATGGTGACCATAATGCTGGTAACAGAACATGTCTCCAAAATTACTTGTACCATCATACAATTCATCATTTGAAAATGCAGCTGAGTACTCTAAATCTGAAAGCAAGTTATGCACAGTTTCAATGTCCCAATCATCAGAGAAAGCACTAGAGGTGATAATGTCATTTAAAGAAATTTTGAACAAATAAGAAATTTTCAAAAGTTCAGTAGGCCCATATACATCATACGATACCCTGTCCCATACAATTCCTTCAGGAACTGGAACCACTGTAGTGTTTACCAGGGACACGTCTCTTAGTTCACGGTGTGATTATGCATGTTGTTTAAGAACCAAGTTCACTAGTTGTATGGCAGAGCATTCTGGGAGAAAGCATCCATTCAGAAGTAGGAAAAAGACAATTACTATACCAATCCAAAGTACCAGGAAAAGTGAGCCAATTGTAATCCATAGATGTATCCAGAGAACAATGAAGTAAGGGGCCCATTAGGATGGCAGGCGGATTGCCCCGCCAGGCCGGCGGTAGCCACCGCTGGCCCGGCGGGGGCGATCCACCCGCCATCCATGCAAGATTGACCCCCCGCCATATTAGAATGGCTGGGGGGTCCGCGGCGGACGGAAAGACCGTCCGCCGCTTTTCCGCCGGTCGACTCATCGACCGGGCGGAAAAGGGGCATAATATGGTGGCGGTGTCTGCAAGACACCGCCATCCATATTATGATGCTGGCAGTAATCAGCCTTTCCATGGCGGCATTGCTGCCATGGAAAGGCATGCAGTGTTTGCTGTTGGGGGGGTGGGGGGTGCACATGGGGGGTACCTATGGTACCCCCCCTCATTGCAGTGCACTACGTGGCAGGCACCATGTGGTGCCTGCCATGTAGTGCATGGCAATGCTGTGCACGGTCCTTTTACATTGCGAGTGGGTCTGCAGCCAGCAGATCCACCCGCGATGTAAAAGGCCCAGGATGCACATGGCGGGTCCGCCGCAACTTCGGCGGTCGGTCCCTGGCTTCCTTGCGATGGCGGGCGGACTTTGTCCCCCCGCCATCGTAATGGACCCCTAAGTCATTTTCAGCCAAAGATAGAAAGCATAAACTCGAAGCTTAAAAGGGAGAGGTGGTGTCGGCAGCTCAGGTTCACTTGGATCCGATGAGAAATCGTCATAATGCACGAAGTAGCCAGACGCCGTCCGCTCTATTCTTGGCAGCTCAGCAGGTTTTGTAAAACTGGGCGATGTCTCGATCTGTGGCATGTTGACATAGATATCATCGATTTTTCTAATTGAAATTTCTGTACTCGTTGACTATACAGTAGTAGTTGTTTCAATGGGTGCACAGACATAATATCGAGTTTTTAATATCGACCTACATTAATATCGAGTTTTAAATATCGTAGGGACAGAATATCGACGACCAGAATATCGACGACCAGAATATTGACCTGAAGGTAAGAAATATTGTTTTTGTTAATATCGAAGTTAGTAATATCGATAGCAAAAATATTGATGTTAATAATATCGATGTTTATATTAGTGTTATGTATTTTAGTATGTATTTTATATGTATGTGTTCTATATTTTTTGTTAAGTATTGTACTGTTTTTTTAAATATATGTATAAATTTTTTAGGAGTTAGTAATTTTTTTTAAAGTAAATTATGTGTTTTAGTACCGTAGCGGGTTGTGGGTTTATAGGGGAATAGGGTGGGAAGTAATTTAATTATAGTAAATTAAATAATAATTTTTAGGAATTAATAATTATTTTTAATTAAATTTTGCGTTTTAGTTCTGTAGCAGGTTGTGGGTTTATAGGGGCATAGGGTGAGAAGTAATTTAATTGTAATTAAGTAATTATTAATTTTCATTTATTTGTATTGATAATTAATTTATAGTTAATTAATTATTAATTGGTAAATAATTTTTTATAATTGATTAATTGATAATTATATTAATTGTATTAATTTATTATTGGAGCGGGTTGTGGGTTTATAGGGAATAGTGTGGAAGTAATTTAATTGTAATTAAGTAATTATTAATTTTTATTTTTGGGTATTGGTAATTAATTTATTGTTAATTAATTATTAATTGGTAATTAATTTTTATTAATGATTATTTATTGGTATTGATAAATAATTTATTGTTAAATAATTATTAATTGGTAATTAATTTTTATTAATTGATTAATGATAATTAAATTAATTGTGTGAAATTTTATGCGGAGTGGGTTGTGTGTTTATTGGGGAATAGGGTGGGAAGTAATTTAATGTTATTAAAGTAATTATTAATTTTAATTTATTGATATTTTTAATTAATTTATTGTTAATTTATTAATAAATCAATATTTAATTACAAAAACTATTTAATTTATAAGTATGTTATTTTTAACCCCTACGCTATCCAACACTTTCCCTACTGTTGCACTTTTTGGAGTGGGAATAGTAATTTATACCCCTACGCTATCCAACACTTTCCCTACTGTTGCACTCACTGGAGTGGGAATAGTAATTTTTACCCCTACGCTATCCAACACTTTCCCTACTGTTGCACTCACTGGAGTGGGATTAGTAATTTTTACCCCTACGCTATCCAACACTTTCCCTACTGTTGCACTCTCTGGAGTGGGAATAGTAATTTTTACCCCTACGCTATCCAACACTTTCCCTACTGTTGCACTCTTTGGAGTGGGAATAGTAATTTTTACCCCTACGCTATCCAACACATTCCCTACTGTTGCACTCACTGGAGTGGGAATAGTAATTTTTACCCCCACGCTATCCAACACTTTCCCTACTGTTGCACTCACTGGAGTGGGAATAGTAATTTTTACTCCTACGCTTTCCAACACTTTCCCTACTGTTGCACTCTTTGGAGTGGGAATAGTAATTTCTACCCCTACGCTATCCAACACTTTCCCTACTGTTGCACTCTTTGGAGTGGCAATAGTAATTTTTACCCCTACGCTATCCAACACTTTCCCTACTGTTGCACTCTTTGTAGTGGGAATAGTAATTTTTACCCCTACGCTATCCAACACTTTCCCTACTGTTGCACTCACTGGAGTGGGAATAGTAATTTTTACCCCTACGCTATCCAACACTTTCCCTACTGTTGCACTCTGTGGAGTAAGTATATATATTATTTTATATATGTATATGTTTAATTTATTTTAACATTATATGTATTACTTATTATTTTTAAACATGTTTTAATATTTTTAACTATGTTTCTTTTAATTATATGTATTATTTACTTTATTTTACATTATTTTTTTAACATTTAAAAAAAACGATATTTTTTACAACTATATTTTTGACCGATATTTTTTCTCTCGATATTTTTGTACTTACCATGATGTAGATAGGATGTCGATATTCTTGACTTCGATATTTTTGCGTCGATATTTTGGTACCTCGATATTCGGTCCGTCGATATTTTGTCCGTGATCCGTTTCAATGGGGAGAAGCATCATCTCATTTTCGTTGACAGCTTCTCTTTGAAAAGTGGAGTCTTCAGTCATCATTAAACCTTTCATCTAAACTTCCTGTATGGTAGCGAGAGGAGTGCGGCAGCTACCCAGGAGCCCACGTGGCCTACTGTTGAGAATTGACCACATAGTGTGGGTTGATCAGATCAATTGACACAAACCTTTTGACTCGACGGCCAGCAAGAGGCAGAAGAAGGACAGTTTTCATTCCTTCGACAGCTAGGATAGGTACAGGCGCTCTACAAGATGGCCCACATTCTTTTTTGTTCACAATTTTCTCTCTGACCAGGTCCCCAATCTCTGGGTCCCAGGCAGGT